>CM046875.1:226701008-227901008 GCA_025667525.1 Glebionis coronaria
TCAACATAATCTTCATAATCCCTGCATAAAAATATAATATAGGGAATTTAATAAATATATCAGAGCTCGTAAATCATCAAGTAAGAAATCATAAGTTGAAATTTTTTTTCTAGTTGACATCTTTTAATATACAATCATGGTAGTTCTATTTTACAGCTTAAAGGTAGCAGACGCAAAAACTTAAAGATCATTCAAGCATATGCAAAAAAACAAAAAGTTACAGAACTTCAGTCAATACCTTTTTTAATGCCATGATGATTGACGCAAAAAGTTAGGGGATGCTTATTAAGATTACTAATGCTAATTGAAATAAACAATAAGAACTTAACAGACCCAGATATCAAGCAGTACCTTTCCCCTCTGGACTAACAGGACCACCCAGAAGAAAGTTTCATTTCTACCACTCACTTGCAATGGCAGTGTTCCCCACCACCTTGAGTTTAGTTTCATTACCATCATCCAGTTTGAATATGTATTCTTCCATCTCATTTTAACTCACGTATGTTCCAAGCAGCATTAGGTGCTTAATGTAAGAAATACAAGACTAAGACAAATTTAAATGTAAGAAAAAAATGCATTTGATAGGTTTAAGTTATGAACACACCAGTGGCGTAGAGAAAACTTGAATCAACAGAAAAAGAAACCACCAAGAAAACATTCAACACCATCATCGGACCTACAAAACCCAAAATGGGAAATGACAACAAGAAAAGCAGAAGTTTACCTCGTGTTCTATGAAGAAACAGGGTTGACTTAGTTCAATTGTACAAACTACAAAGTACTTTACCTTAAAAAGTTTCCAGTCCATCCAAACCAACAATATGGTCAATATATTCTCTTTTCTCAGCTTCAGGATTGGTATCATCAAAACCTACACGTTAAATGTTTTATCAACATGTTAAAAGTATACGCATAGAAATTATGAGAGATCAAATTTTAGACTAATGATAAAAGAGCAAGGTAAACATTTTTGTATAGACTAGTACATTGCCTTGTAAGCAACAAGATTTAATTATTATGTTAACAAGTCTGATACGGACCAACTTTAAAGTGACCCTAATTCAGAAATGTAAGGGTATACATAAGAAAATTCCTCGAATAATACTAGCTTTACCTTTCTCTGCCTCACCATAGTTTCCTAAATCTAAAGTAGCAGCCTTCATTGATGATTTTACCCTTCCTCGCCATCTCTTAAATCTTGTGATGTAGAGTTGTGACCAACATTCTCCAGCACAGATTTGGGTGAAGTGTTTGATAAGTTAGTCAATGACGGTTTGTAGGTTTCCATAAAGTTAGCAAACCAAGGTGTGCCTTCTTTTGCGTAGAAGAGAATGTATGCTTCTTCTTGTAGCACACAAGCTTCAGAAACACTAGTAACCTATAAAGATGATTAAAACTCGAAGTCAATTTTAATATTACATCATTGTAACAATTGCAAATATATTAGATATATTTTACCTTGGAGTCATCAAACTTGTACCATGTATGAGGTGCAGATCGGACATAACAGTAATAATGACCACAGCTAGATGTAAATGCAGTATGTACAACAACTGCATATAACACATACTTCAAATCCGCCTGCAAAACAAAAAGCAGGAGGTAAGAATTTGTACATATTCCCGTTAAAAGCAAATAAACTAAACTTGATTTCAAATACCTTAACCTTAATTCTCATTTCAACCCAAAATGTTTCAGTTTTATACATATAGCAACATAATTTTATTTTTGTAAATACAGCAAGACTTTCACAAAAAGCCATTCTCAAGCAAGTTTGTAAACAATTGCTATTATCTTTCAATTCGTAATACAAAACAGCAAGCAAATATATTAAGAATAATTGAGTAATTGGCATGACTCACATTATCAGTTTGACCGCCACATGTATAAGCATGCAAGTCTATCTCTAGAGGAAAATCCACATGTTTCTCTATTTTTTCCAACCAAGAGCCCTCATTTTTAAATCTTTTCAAATGGAAAGCACATATGGGAGGAATCTCATCCAGCATAAGTTGTTTGTCGACAGACACCTTTTCGTTGCACTGATCGTATGTGAATTTCATATCTTCATCTTCAGTGTGTTCAACTTTGGTGAATGACTCTAGGGCAGTAGAAAGACTATGTTCATCATCAATCTCCAAGCTGAGGTCAACTGAAGGCTCATATGTATCAGATATGTGATTGCAGTTGCAACGCCTTAGCTGGAATTCAAAAACCAAGGACAAAACCAGAATGAGCAAAATAAAAACTAAAGATAATATGGGGATATCAATGAAAGAGATAAGGATCAATTAATTCTTACTTTGCTAACAACACGTCCTCCAAATATTTGCTTGAATAGATTGTCGCTTTCTGAAGGGAGAGCATCATCCTTTACTTTTAAAGTAGTTAGAAAACTTTCGAGTCTATCAAGGAAGCATTGCAGGAACTCATGAGCATCTTCCTGTTGATGTTTTTGGAATGACGATGAGAAATCCATTAGAGGCTTGTTAAAGATTACAAATATATTGATGGAATAATATAGAATAGGTGATATTTAGAAAACCAACAGGAAAAAAATGCATCATTAAATATAACAACTATAATTTGTATAGAACCAAATGATACAACTCAAATTGTCAACTAGTTTCCATGGCGAAATAATTTTTCCGGATGATGTTAACGAGTGTTCAACTTGTTCCCTCAATGCACAGATCAAGCAGAAATGTTCATTGCTACCTGTAAACACATACACTTCAAATCATACACTAAACAACAGAATGTAAATTAAGGCACCCCATTTTATAAACACAAAGCATCATTTGTCAAGTAAACCCAAATCATACCAAAATCCAAATAAATATACAAGATATAGGAAACTAAGGCCTTACAGTCACAAGGTGTCGGATGTTTTTGGGAACAGAGTCTCTGAACAAGTAGCACAGAGTGTGTGAAGCACTGCATAACTGCATTGAAGAAGCAACTGTTGCCCAGATTGGCAAGCCCTGCACCCTGCAAGTTCCAACATCAGGTCATTACAGTCGATGAATTATCATCGTGCAAATACGCACTCACAGTCCGATGCGAAGACGAAACTTTGTGGGAAGTCAAAGAAGATTATTTTAATTCTAAACGTCATTATGCATTTTAGGTGTTTTATTAGATTACAAAATTTTGTTTGAGAGTTCTCGTGTTGTAAAGACAATCAAGACAGGGTCATCTAACAAGTTAGTCAAGTTTACACATACCTTATGCATGTTGGCAATAAAACAACATGCCAAAAAGATATTGACGTCTACACATACCTAATTCGAAATGGACACAGGAGCAGTTACCACCTGACACGCCGTGGAAGAGATCAAGTACTTTAGCAAAACGTTTTTTTCCTATGCAAATCATCACTCTAGCACATAACAAAAAACGAAGGTTACAAAATTTATACATTCGTAAGGTACCCCCTCAACCTTGGATAAAAAGAAATTCTTAAAATAATAGTTGGCACACGATATATGATCATAGTATTTAGTGCAGCTTATGTAGACTCATTACCGATTACGGGCTTATGTGTTGCAGGCAACACGTTCACGCAACGGAAACGCGAGGAATTTTCTTTCGTCAAGGTTAGTTTTTAAACTCTTTATATTAGTGGTATTGAGGTATAATAGTGTTATATCACACAGTGACACGCTCTTCTATTCAAACACTTGCACGCGTCAAAAGGAATCCTGCTATTTACGACTTTATTATAACCCAGTTTAATGTTTAAGAGCATCTCATGATGTGTGATCACGTAAATCCATTCTATTACTTTTGGTACACTATTTAATTACATTCCTCATACACAATTTATCAAGTGTCTGAACTAATAAAATTGTTGTTATCTATCTCTAGCTTTATCAAATTGTTGTTAAAAACTAATTAAATTGAGGTCTCTCTATGGAAGATATAACTCGTAATGAGTGCCAAGGCAAAAGCAAAAATTTCATTATAAGTTTTATGTCGACTTAGCAACTAAAAACTTTAAGTATATAAGCCTTCAATATTATCTTACAGTTCAGTTGGTGTTGCAACTTTGACGTTTTTTAATGAGGACAATCAACGTAGACAGGGGAGGATCCACGTATTGGCCACCTGTGGCACGTGCCACACATAACTTTCGATGATGAAGTGTAATTTTTTGTGATTTTTTTTAATATACGGAAAGTGCTATACCCATTCCTGAGAGACAGGTAATTGAGTTCTGTTTCTGAAGAAAACATATAGGGGAGGTGAAAGATGATCTACAATGATGTTTTTGACTTTTTGTCTTATATATACAGTAGTACTTACTTTCGGTATTTGTTTTTCTCAATGCATAGATATAGACGTACCGATATAGGATTGGATGTTTCCCTACAGCTTATTACTTTTTGATTGGTTATTTTCTTATTTAATAAAAAACAATAATACATATCTTTGAAGCATGCATGCTTTATGAAATTAGTACTATTATTTTTTCGTTTTCTCATCTATGATTCAGTAAATATATATTTTTCCTATAATACGTGTGAAATTAAAATGCTCACGTCAAGTTAAAAAAAAGGATGGATTTAAATGGATTTAACATGTATGACAGTGGGTTTAAACTACGTGAATTAGTTAGTTAATGCGTCAAAAATCATGGTTAAAAAATCCCAAAAAATATTAACTAAGTGAAGCAAGATGTGGATGGTGCCACACACACTCGAAAATTTTGTATCCGCCATTGAACGTAGATTAGTAGTTTATTCGGTATATTTGAAGTAAACATTTTACCCCAAAGTTATTTATACATTACATTATACTTCTCGATGTATATTTTGTTACACCCACACGCACATTTAGCCTCTATGACACAAGAATTACATGTAAGATACTGTTACTTTTGTTACACAATTAATCGAACACTTGGTATGCAATATTTTACCAACCAAAAATGGATCCCCTAAGGCTATACTTTTTATACTCAAATAACCATAAATAAACAAAAATTACGCCCTAAATATCACATAAATAAGGTGAAGATCAATTAAATAATCGAATAAGCTACTCAAATAAGCTAATTAAATAAAGCTAATTAAATAAGCTAATCAAACAAGCTAATCAAATAAGCTAATCAAACACATACAGTTATCGTTTATTCAACTTATTCAATAAGCTAATCAAATAAGATAATCAAAGAAGCAATTAAAAATAAGCAAATCAAACACAAAAATTAGAAATAACCTTTGATAGAATTAGGGGAAATAGAATGACAAGACGGTTATGGCGGATGGCGGATGGCGGATGGCGGATGGCGGATGGCGTGACTATGTGTTTTTAGTGTGTGTAGTTACGGCTGATTTTAATTGTGTGTGCGAAGGAATAAAGATATTGAGACTGCCAAATCAGTTCTGTTTTGAATTTAAAGATATGACAATATAAGTCCTTTTACTTATGAGTTTTTTATATAAAAGAAAAAAAGAGAACAACACTATTGAAAAAGTCATAGAGTGACGATTTTTTTTGTAATTAATTAAATAAAAGCTCAATGACAATTATATTTCGTCACTGAGAACATATTAGTGACAAAACTAAAGTCGTCATTAAATTCCGTCACTATATGGTTATGTTAGTCACGAAATTTATTTGTCGTCACTAACATTTCGTCACTATAGGCCATTTTTCTTGTAGTGAGGGTATGCTCCCACAAGCATGACGTACAATGTTACACCACATAGACTCAGGCTTTATAAAAGTTCAACTATACATGGTAAACTAATATGGTAAAGAAACCCTACCAGGTTTGGCGCAACTAAATTTGTTAAGAATCTGAAACCATGATCATATGGTTCCAAACAAAACACAGCTGATGGTGGTGATTGTTCTGTCTAACTTCCTGGTTCTATACATAGACATGAGAGTACATTAGGATACATTTGTCACTGAATCAACTCATGACTAATACTTCCACCATGGACACGTAAAACTCGGAAATTTGGAAACATAGGTGTAACACCCCATTTTAGAAATGGAAATATCACAGCAATTATGGCGTGTCATCAAAGCATACAAGGAAAAATGTCTAAACATTACTTGACCATAAAAGGAAAATACCGGAATCAAACATCGGTAGTCCAAAAGTAAAGCTCATCACACACAAACATTGTATAATAAAGGAAAGGACTAAACAATGTCCAAAGCATAAGTATCATAAGAAAGGAAATGCATAATGTAAAGAAGGCTAGACAGCTTCCAGTCCATATGCACGTACTCTTAGTGTCTACGAGCGTCCCTGAGTACCTGTCGTTTTGGGAACATAGAAAAGGAAAACGGCTGAGCAAATACGCTCAGTGCACGGATGTACAATAAAGCATGAATAGGATAAGCATATAACATAATAACAGCGGAAGAAAACTAAGTCCCGGGTAACCTGGTTAAGTCTTGATAAAACTGGTTTAATAGTTTGAAAGTCTTATGTTTATCTTATAAAACTGTTTGTCATATTTTACCATTAGCCAATATAGGTCATGAAAATCCACCGTGCATGAATACTTGGAGGGGTGACCTCATCATGCAAATTAGAGGGGTTGCCTCTAATTTAATATACTGGTTTTTGGGTAGGAGGGATCAGCTCCTTGTGAAAGATGCAAGGCACACACCACATTCACCATGAAATCCTGAATAAAAACATGTAACTAGGATGCACCCTTACGCCCCACATGATAAATATAAATAAATGGCCAAAAGCTGAAGGGACGCCACGAGCAATCACTCCGCCGTGGTGAAGTCATAACATCAGTGCCTCTAATGTTATGGTTATGGTACCTCCATAACTAGGTGAAACTGGTCATGCATGTATATGGCTATAGGTAAACTTAATTAAACATACGCAAACAAACACGTAACTTATACTAGGGGAAAACAGTTGGCTGCATACGGGGAGTCCTAATAAGGAAAGAATGTCCATAGTGAAAGGACGGGAATCCGTACCTTATGTCCAGTGAACGAAGAAGATGAACTGAGAGGAATCCTACTTCCGAATCACTAGTGCTACATAAATATATACATGAATAAGTATCTGCTTACTAAATACGTAGCTGGTTTTATGTCATGTCTTAGCTTATTTTATGTGTTCTTACCATGTTTTACCGTTTTAAAGCCTTAAACTGTGTTTTATCTTATATTTTGTTTAATCTGATTAAGTATTTCTGGTATTTCATGTGTTATAATACTTACTGTGTAATAATAAGTAACTTTCCAAAAATAGCATGTTTCCTAAAATAGAGAGTTTCCAAAAATAGTAAGTTTCCAAAAATAGAAAGTTTCCAAAAATAGAAAGTTTCCAAAAATAGAAAGTTTCCAAAAATAGAAAGTTACCAAAAATAGAAAGTTTCCAAAAATAGAAAGTTTCCAAAAAATAGAAAGTTTCCAAAAATAGAATTACTGCTTAAAATAGATAAGTTTCTAAACATAGAAAGTTTCCATAAATAGATCAGCTGCCTTAATTAAATAAGTTTCCATAAATAGATTAGCTGCGTGAAATAAATAAGTTTCTAAAAATAGAAGGTTTCCATAAATAGATAAGCTGCCTTATTTAATTAAGTTTCTAAAAATAGAAAGTTTCCATAATTAGAAATAAGCTGGTTAAATAAGCTAAGTGTATAAGCCTAAGTGTTTTCATGATTATTTTCTAAGTCATATGATATAATACATAGTTTAATAATTATTTCATGTAATTAAATTAAACTATAGGTTAAAATATTTAATTAAAGTATAACATGTTTTTAATTAAATAAGTTAAATACTTAGGTTAAAATATGTATTATTATATATTAATTAATATAACCTAAGTCATGTTAATTAATTAATTATACCCATGGTTTTATAATAATTAATTAATTATAAGTCTAAAATATAAAAATACTTAGGTTAATTAATTTCATGATTATTAAATAATTAAATAACCTAAGTCATGTTATTAAATTAATCATATCATTTTATTAATTTAATTTTTAACCTAAGATCATAAACATAAAAACTAAACATACACCATAAACCGGATCTAAGCTAAAAAAATGAACCGGACATGAAATCGACACCGTACCCCGAACCAACTCGGGGTACCCCGTGTTTTACTGCTGCCGTGGGACCCACACGCACCAACCAAGACCGTATGGTCTTGGTGGTGGTCGGCTTGGCCAAACCAAAACCCCTTCGGGTTCGGTGCAGCCTGCGGCCAAAAACAAACACCCCTTAAAACACACTTTTGATTTTATTTAATACCAAATCATGTTAGATCCATGTTTAATTATTAGGTTTTTGTAAAAAACATAACATGTTCTTGATTTATAAAAAGATTAAATCAAAATAAAAGATTTAAAAAGGATTTACCGAATTCGTGGATCAAAAGGATGAAGAACAAACACGATCACCAAGCAAAATTCCAAGATCCAAGATCACAAACCACCTCTTGTGGTGGTTGTAGGGTGGCGGCACAAAGGGGACAAGGGAGGAGGGTTTTTAGGTTTTTCTAAAATCTTCTGTAAAAATTTATGAGTAGTGAAAATCCCCTTTTTCCCTTTTAGTAATTTTGACAAATGGGCTTGGCCCATTTGCTCTTGTAGCCGCGGGTAGGGGCCCCACTTGGGGTACCCGTACCTTTTTCCGTGTCTCGTTGTTAAGTTAAACGTTTGTGATTATTTGTGTTCGTGTTTTAAGTGTTCTCGTTACGTAAATACCGTGATCTAATATATTTAATTACGCTCGTAATAAATATATATACGTAATTAATAATAGTTCGTGTTTTAATTACGTTCATGATCGCATGTTCGTGATTAATTATCGTCAAATAAATATTACTTGATCGTGCGTAGTAAATACTTATCGTGTTCTAACACGTACGTAATACGTAACCTCCTAACACGTAATCGTAATCATGCTATAATAGGAAAGTTTTAATCTAGTACGTACGATCCTAAGGGTACTATTCATGGTAAAAGCATGCGGGTTTTACAACTCTTCCCCCCTAAAAAGAATAATTCGTCCCCGAATTATAGATAAAGTAAACTGGAAAAGAAGAACATACCCGAATTCAAAATATGAAATAAGGGTAAGAAGCCCGGATAGACTCCTCCGTTTCCCAAGTGGCTTCCCGCTCGGTATGATCCCTCCATAGAATTTTGACGAATGGAATCGTCTTCTTTCTCATGACTCGTTCTTGTCTGTCAAGAACTCGCTCGGGTTCTTCTATAAAGGTAAGATCTTCACGTATCTGTTCCAGTGGATACTGAACCATGTGAAGGGGATGATACTGGTACCCTCTGAGTAAGGACACATGAAACACATTGTGCACATGCGAAAGTTGCGGAGGTAACGCCATTCGGTAAGATACTTCACCGACTCGTTCAATGATATCAAACGGTCCGATGAAACAAGGACTGAGCTTCCCTTTAATCCCGAAGCGTCTAACACCACGTGCCGGCGAAACCTTAAGGAAGACGTGATCTCCTAAGTTAAAGTGTATATCCCTACGATGCTTATCGGCGTAACTCTTCTGACGTGATCGTGCCTCCTGAATTTTCTTCTTAGCTACTGCGATCTTCTCATTGGTCATCTCTATGATTTCCGGTCCTTCAAGTGTTCACTCGCCAACCTGATCCCAGTAGATTGGGGCGCGACACTTTCTGCCATACAACATCTCAAAGGGAGCACACTTGATACTTGCGTGCCAACTTTTGTTGTATGTAAACTCCACCAAACAGATGTAATCATCCTAATCACCCGTCCATTCCAACGCACATGACCTCAACATATCTTCCAATGTCTGAATGGTTCGCTCCGACTGTCCGTCCGTTTGAGGATGAAAAGCCGTGCTAAGCTTAAGTTGTGTACCCCAAGCTTTCTGCAGAGTTTTCCAAAAGCGCGAAGTGAATCGAGGATCTCTATCTGAGACGATGCTGGATGGTGCACCGTGGAGTCTCATGATCTCTCTTCTGTACGTATCTGCGAGTTTACTTACCGGATCTTCCTTGCGGATCGGTAAGAAATGAGCTGATTTGGTAAGTCGATCAACGATAACCCAAATTGCATCGTGCTTCCTCTTGGTAGGCGGAAGACCGGTAACAAAATCCATGGTGATTTTGTCCCACTTCCACTCTGGGATATCTAACGGTTGAAGGAGACCGCCAGATCGCTGATGCTCGATCTTAACCTGCTGGCAGGTAAGACATTTGGAGACGTAAGTGGCCACATCCTGTTTCATACCACTCCACCAAAAGTACTGCTTGATGTCATGGTACATCTTAGTCGAACCAGGATGTATCGAGAATGGGGAGCTATGAGCTCAGCTAACAAAGCTTCCCGGAGTTCTTGGTCATCAGGAACACAAAGTCGTGTGCCCTGCCATACGATACCATCTGCATCTACTCTGAATTCTGTCTGCTTCTCCAAATTCTGTACTATCGCCCAGATTTCTCCGTCATCCTTCTGAGCTTCCTTGATCTTAGATAGTAACTCGGGTTCTACTCTAAGATTAGCCCAGTAACCATGCTGTCCACGTACCATGATTTCTATGTCTAATCGCTCCAAGTCTCTGATGATTTCCTCTTCGATTTTAATGCCGTTGATCATTCCGGACTTCCTGCTAAGAGCATCTGCTACTACATTTGCCTTCCAGGATGATACTGTAGATTAATGTCATAATCCTTCAACAGCTCTAACCATCTGCCTCATGTTCAATTCACGCTGAGTGAAGATATACTTCAAACTCTTGTGGTCCGTGAAAATGTCACATGATTCTCTAGATAAGTAGTGCCTCCATATCTTCAATGCAAACACGACTGCAGCAAGTTCCAGGTCGTGCGTGGGGTAATTTTCTTCATAAGGCTTAAGCTACCGTGAAGCGTACGTGATCACTTTCCCATGTTGCATGAGAACACAGCCAAGTCCCTTCCCCGATGCATCGCTGTAGATTTGAAATCCACCCGTACCAGATGGTAGAGTAAGAATAGGTGCAGATACTAGCTTCTTCTTCAGGTCTTCAAAGCTCTTCTCTCGATCTTCAGTCCAGACGAATTTCTCCCATTTTCGCATCAGTTTGGTCAATGGTAGTGCTAGGCGGGAAAAGTTCTCCACGAACCTACGGTAATAGCCAGCTAAGCCTAAGAAACTGCGGACTTCCGTCGCTGATGTCGGCCTTGGCCACTTAGTAATGGCCTCAACCTTCGCTGGATCCATAGTGATTCCTTCTGCTGATACAATGTGACCTAAGAATGCCACCTTGTCTAACCAGAACTCACACTTGGAGAATTTAGCATACAGCTGCTTCTGGCGAAGAATCTGTAGTACTGTACGAAGATGGTCTTCGTGTTCCTCCTTGGACTTTGAGAAAATCAGGATGTCATCGATGAAGACAATGACGAACTTGTCCAGAAATTCATGGAAGATTCTGTTCATCAAATCTATGAACACTGCTGGAGCATTTGTCAGACCAAATGGCATAACTACAAACTCGTAGTGGCCATAACGGGTACGAAAAGCAGTCTTAGCGATGTCCTGATCCTTGACCCGTAGCTGATGGTAGCCTGACCTAAGATCAATCTTGGAGAAATGTTTGGCCCCTTGGAGTTGGTCAAACAGATCGTCGATGCGTGGCAACGGATACCTATTCCGAATGGTAATCTTGTTGAGCTCGCGATAGTCTATGCAAAGACGCATACTGCCGTCCTTCTTCTTAACAAACAAGACCGGTGCGCCCCATGGAGATGCGCTCGATCGAATGAAACCTCGTTCAAGAAGTTCTTGCAGTTGATCCTTCAGCTCCTTCAGCTCTATGGGAGCCATGCGATAAGGAGCCTTGGAGATTGGTTCAGCTCCTAGAACCAGCTCGATACTGAATTCCACTTCTCGTGCAGGTGGTATGCCCGGAAGTTCTGCTGGAAAAACATCTTGGAATTCCGACACTATAGGTTGATCCTGAATCGATGGAGATTCAGCATCCATGTCGTGAACCGTAGCTAGATAACCCTCGCAGCCATGTGACAGTAGAGTACGCGCTTGCAGGGTAGATATAATTTGTACAGACCGTCCGGGTATGAACGCATTATGAATGTACTCTGGTGCATTAACATCACCGAAGATAACTCGATATGAATGGCAGTCTATGGTAGCATGATGCTTGGATAGCCAGTCCATGCCCAAAATCATGTCGAAGTCATTCATGTCCATCGGAAGTGCGTCGACAGGTCGAACCTTATCGTCAAATTCTAGGGGAAGACTCTTGTATACATGGATGATTAATACAGAGTCTCTCAAAGGTGTGGAAATAGTAAGCCTATTTTCGAATGGCAAGGGAGGCATCCTAATGTTCTTAGCATAAGCAGTAGAAATAACCGAGTGAGTAGCACCCGTATCGAAAAGAACACATGCAGCTTGACCATACATATACAAGATTCCAGTGATGGTACCTGTAGACTTGTTGGCCTGGTCTCGAGATGTCGTGTAGACACGCCCGGCAGTAGGAGGCGGCTTGGTATCAGCATGTCCTGATGTACCCTCCATCTCGCCCTTACGACAATCCTTCATAATATGGCCAGGAAGACCACACTTGAAGCACGCATCAGTATTACGGCGACTTGGTCCTGGGTGCATACGGTGGCAAGTAGAGCAAAGAGGATGAGTGTATCCTCCAGCAGGTGCTCTGGCTGACTGAGAACCTGATAAAACATTTTACATAAGACATGGTAATTGGGTACAAAGGACAAAGCGGATAATCGTAAGATTGAATACCAGTGATAGCTGGACGGCTAGGCTGCGAACCTCTCTGGTTCTGGTCCCTACCGTTTCCATGGTTCCTGGTAGAAGTTTTGCTAAAGTGTCAGAATATGAGTTATAACATAAAACATAAGGAATTGCGTAAGTATTAGGACCTGCTGTTGTTGGAGTGCCCAGCGTTGTTACGGTAATTATCATTACTGCCACGCCTATCCGTAGCAGAACGATCGTTTTCTGACCGTTTCCCTTGGGCTGATAAGGCTGCTGCTGAGTAGCCGGCTGAGACCGGTCCCCAATTTTCTGCCTGGAAGATACATTTAAGAGATGAATAATTGACATATGGAAAATATACGGATTGGTCACCGCTTGAATACGAATGTTTACCTCTTGTCGGGTCTTTCAGCTTCCCCGAACTCATCTCTCTCCTGCAGCATCTCCAGTTTTCGTGCTGCATCGGCCACTTGTGCTACAGTGTTGAACGTAGCACACACCAGATTGTTTGCGACCGATGTGCGAAGAGCTCATCTAAAGTGATGTGCCTGCTCTTCAGGAGTACCTGCTGCCGCACCAAGGAAACCAGCCAAGCGAAGAAAGCGCTGCATAAACTTGTTGCTATTCTCCCCAGCTCTCTGTCGGATCCCATGGTACTCTCTCTTGAGCTTGTCCTGCTCAGCCTTGGGAAAGAACTGCTCCATCACCCTGTCCTTGAACTGAGCCCAAGTCAAACCAGCAACCCACTCGTCACCACCTTCAGATTGCATCAATGCTAACCACCAGTTGAGTACATCGCCTTCGAACCGATAGCATGCCAACCTCGCCTTGTATGCGGGGTCACAGCCCATAGCGTTGAAAATCTTCTCGATGTGAGCCAGCCAGCTTTTTGCATCGCTGGGGCTATCTGTCTTCTCAAAAGCTCGAGGGCGGAGCTTGTTGAATCTCTCCAGCCATACTGCTAATGTTACTGGAGGAGGAGGAGAGGTGGCTGATTATGCTGCTGATTGTTGGCAGCTTGAACTTCAGCCCTGATGTCATTCCTCAGTTGAGGAAGCAAGGCTTGCATGGCAGCCTGAATTGCAGCATTGAGCTGCTCCTGTTCGCGTGTGAGTACCATCTGACAGTATAACATAAAACATATGATTAAACAGATCAAACATAAAATATATATATACATGAAAAAAATTTATACTAAAATTTCACGAGAAAAATTTTATGCAAGAAAACTTTGTGTATGAATGCATGATGCAGTTTTATGAAAACTTTTGTATGCTCAAGAGTGAATGCCACTGGTCAGTTTACTCAAAACAAAAGACATAGCGAGGGGACGCCTATGGGTCGGTCCCAAATCTAAAAGTTTCGATAAAACACATGCGACTAAATAGGGCCAGTCCTATACCAACCATTACTTAGTCAAAAACCCTGCAACAATGACATGTATATGTATGCTTAAAAATGATGAATGCATGAAAACAATTGTCAGTTCTAGGAAGACCGTAGTGACTATCCACTAATCACAGGTCATATTTGAGAGCCTACAGGTCAAAACCAGGCTCTGATACCATAATTGTAACACCCCATTTTAGAAATGGAAATATCACAGCAATTATGGCGTGTCATCAAAGCATACAAGGAAAAATGTCTAAACATTACTTGACCATAAAAGGAAAATACTGGAATCAGACATCGGTAGTCCAAAAGTAAAGCTCATCACACACAAACATTGTATAATAAAGGAAAGGACTAAACAATGTCCAAAGCATAAGTATCATAAGAAAGGAAATGCATAATGTAAAGAAGGCTAGACAGCTTCCAGTCCATATGCACGTACTCTTAGTGTCTACGAGCGTCCCTGAGTACCTGTCGTTTTGGGAACATAGAAAAGGAAAACGGCTGAACAAATACGCTCAGTGCACAGATGTACAATAAAGCATGAATAGGATAAGCATATAACATAATAACAGCGGAAGAAAACTAAGTCCCGAGTAACCTGGTTAAGTCTTGATAAAACTGGTTTAATAGTTTGAAAGTCTTATGTTTATCTTATAAAACTGTTTGTCATATTTTACCATTAGCCAATATAGGTCATGAAAATCCACCGTGCATGAATACTTGGAGGGGTGACCTCATCATGCAAATTAGAGAGGCTGCCTCTAATTTAATATACTGGTTTTTGGGTAGGAGGGATCAGCTCCTTGTGAAGGATGCAAGGCACACACCACATTCACCATGAAATCCTGAATAAAAACATGTAACTAGGATGCACCCATACGCCCCACATGATAAATATAAATAAATGGCCAAAAGCTGAAGAGACTCCACGAGCAATCACTCCGCCGTGGTGAAGTTATAACATCAGTGCCTCTAATGTTATGGTTATGGTACCTCCATAACTAGGTGAAACTGGTCATGCATGTATATGGTTATAGGTAAACTTAATTAAACATAAGCAAACAAACACGTAACTTATACTAGGGGAAAACAGTTGGCTGCATACGGGGAGTCCTAATAAGGAAAGAATGTCCATAGTGAAAGGACGGGAATCCGTACCTTATGTCCAGTGAACGAAGAAGATGAACTGAGAGGAATCCTACTTCCGAATCACTAGTGCTACATAAATATATACATGAATAAGTATCTGCTTACTAAATACGTAGCTGGTTTTATGTCATGTCTTAGCTTATTTTATGTGTTCTTACCATGTTTTACCGTTTTAAAGCCTTAAACTCTGTTTTATCTTATATTTTGTTTAATCTGGTTAAGTATTTCTGGTATTTCATGTGTTATAATACTCACTGTGTAATAATAAGTAACTTTCCAAGAATAGCATGTTTCCTAAAATAGAGAGTTTCCAAAAATAGAAAGTTTCCAAAAGTAGAAAGTTTCCAAAAATAGAAAGTTTCCAAAAATAGAAAGTTACCAAAAATAGAAAGTTTCCAAAAATAGAAAGTTTCCAAAAAATAGAAAGTTTCTAAAAATAGAATTACTGCTTAAAATAGATAAGTTTCTAAACATAGAAAGTTTCCATAAATAGATCAGCTGCCTTAATTAAATAAGTTTCCATAAATAGATTAGCTGCGTGAAATAAACAAGTTTCTAAAAATAGAAGGTTTTCATAAATAGATAAGCTGCCTTATTTAATTAAGTTTCTAAAAATAGAAAGTTTCCATAATTAGAAATAAGCTGGTTAAATAAGCTAAGTGTATAAGCCTAAGTGTTTTCATGATTATTTTCTAAGTCATATGATATAATACATAGTTTAATAATTATTTCATGTAATTAAATTAAACTATAGGTTAAAATATTTAATTAAAGTATAACATGTTTTTAATTAAATAAGTTAAATACTTAGGTTAAAATATGTATTATTATATATTAATAATATAACCTAAGTCATGTTAATTAATTAATTATACCCATGGTTTTATAATAATTAATTAATTATAAGTCTAAAATATAAAAATACTTAGGTTAATTAATTTCATGATTATTAAATAATTAAATAACCTAAGTCATGTTATTAAATTAATCATATCATTTTATTAATTTAATTTTTAACCTAAGATCATAAACATAAAAACTAAACATACACCATGAACCGGATCTAAGCTAAAAACAATGAACCGGACATGAAATCGACACCGTACCCCGAACCAACTCGGGGTACCCCGTGTTTTACTGCTGCCGTGGGATCCACACGCACCAACCAAGACCGTATGGTCTTGGTGGTGGTCGGCTTGGCCAAACCGAAACCCCTTCGGGTTCGGTGCAGCCTGCGGCCAAAAACAAACACCCCTTAAAACACACTTTTGATTTTATTTAATACCAAATCATGTTAGATCCATGTTTAATTATTAGGTTTTTGTAAAAAACATAACATGTTCTTGATTTATAAAAAGATTAAATCAAAAGAAAAGATTTAAAAAGGATTTACCGAATTCGTGGATCAAAAGGATGAAGAACAAACACGATCACCAAGCAAAATTCCAAGATCCAAGATCATAAACCACCTCTTATGGTGGTTGTAGGGTGGCGGCACAAAGAGGACAAGGGAGGAGGGTTTTTAGGTTTTTCTAAAAATCTTCTTTAAAATTTTATGAGTAGTGAAAATTCCCTTTTTCCCTTTTAGTAATTTTGACAAATGGGCTTGGCCCATTTGCCCTTGTAGCCGCGGGTAGGGACCCCACTTGGGGTACCCGTACCTTTCTCCGTGTCTCGTTGTTAAGTTAAACGTTTGTGATTATTTGTGTTCGTGTTTTAAGTGTTCTCGTTACGTAAATACCGTGATCTAATATATTTAATTACGCTCGTAATAAATATATATACGTAATTAATAATAGTTCGTGTTTTAATTACGTTCATGATTTCATGATCGCATGTGTCGTGATTAGTTATCATCAAATAAATATTACTTGATCGTGCGTAGTAAATACTTATCGTGTTCTAACACGTACGTAATACGCAACCTCCTAACACGTAATCGTAATCATGCTATAATAGGAAAGTTTTAATCTAGTACGTACGATCCTAAGGGTACTATTCATGGTAAAAGCATGCGGGTTTTACAATAGGACAATTGCCTGAATCAGATAGATAAAATACGCAGAGGTGGCATGACAGGTGGGTTGGGCAGTTTGGCTAACGGATCAAAACAGGTTTGGGTTGCCCTCATAAACTTTTTTTGTCCATTATATAGACTTTTATTACTCCAATAATTATCATTAATAAATAACACTGTAGTAAAAGGAAACGTTTTGAGCTTGTCTATTTTCATACTTTTGTTGATTTAATATCCATTTAAATCTGTCAAACATAAGGAGCTAAAAATCTGAACTCTTGCTTCGTCCAACCTGTTTGGTTCATTTATACATATCCCCGTATCCCTCTTACGCTATTCTTTTGAGAAAATTACCCATTTTACCTGTTTGAGATTAAAAAAACAGTTAATCGTTTATATTAGATAGTTTGTTACATTTTCAAACATTAATCAAGTTTGAACTATTACATACCCGGACTGCGTTGCTAGCATTTGGTATAACATTTGGAAAGTCGACTTCACGATCCAATGGCTTTCCAGCTGGAAGTTCATGCATCATATTTGCAGCATTCTCAACTCTGATAGGTTTCAAAAATCCATGCCATCTAGCTGAAGTGTGCACTTGCAGCCTACGGTTTCTGTTTTTTCAGAAGAAAAACGGAAAGGTGGTTAAGGAGTTCATCTGTCAAATAGCCTCTTTCAATAAATAGCTAACTTATCATGTAAAAATCAGTCTGAAACACCCATGTGTAAAGCCATAAAGACAGTTCTAAACATTATTTAAAAAGTAAATATATATTTGCAGTACTTAATGTAAATAGATATTTTGACCGCTCCTTCAGTCCATATCAAGAAACAGAAATCACCTTTAAAATGTGTCTAACTCATGAAAGAAAATTGTAAGTCCCTGGCAATAAAATACCATGTAAAGTGAATTATTAACAATGTTAAATGAGTACACATAAATAAGAACCACATATTATCTAGGTACCTTTTCAACTTCTGCTGTTGTCCTAGAGAAGCCATCACCTTGTTGATATTGCAGAGTGTAATACATAGCAGAGACTGAGGAAGATCATAACCTGTAATAAATGCAGAATTTTTAGACACTGAAATATCATGACCAGAAGCAACAAAGGGCATAATAATTTTCACAAGAAACTCTTCCCGTCCACAGCTCTAACATAGGGTTTTGGTTTGCTTCTTTTTTGCACAAAAGTAGAAGCAGATTAGAAGCTTAAAGATAAGCACATTAAATAATAGTGTATTGATTTCCTAATGCTGCAAAAAATGCACTCAGACTCTTAAAGTAAGAAACAGGTTAAAAAGGGTCTATCAAATCCATATTCATCCAGAGGTTTAGGCCAGAAATGGAAGTAAAAAGTAATTCTAATTCCATCTCATATACGTTGATGAAATTTATTTTATCCAAACACTTCAACTTGCTTACCAGCTTATAAGTAAGCATATACATTAGAAAAAATATGTATTATCAAACGCAATCTAAACACAAAATCATAACAGAGGAATAGGATGTGTGATTTACAATTTGAGAAACAGAAGCATAAAGAGACACAGATGAACTAAGCTGCATTACTGGTCATGCGGGTGTTTCTCTCCAAGGAACTACACTCTTGGGCCTGTAATCTGGTTCTATGTTGATCCTATAAGCAGAAGGTCTCTCATCTCAATCTGAGTTTTCCAATTGGGGCATAAAGAAAATATTAAGAGCCAAACTAAAAAAGATAGTCAGAAGTGAACTAAATCAGTTATATTAGATACGATACTTAACTGCGTGGATTTGGAGAGTAACCGAAATCCGGAACCTATAAAAGAAAAAGTAAACTTACACTGTTATAAACGGTTAAAAAAACTATGAAATGCAGCACTATAGTCATGCATATTCATAAATCGAAAGAATAAGACACTATGTTTCACCTGCACCTTGTCAGAAAATAAGAATGTGTGGTTCTTATTTTAGGTGTAAGATCAGTGTTGGTAACTTGGTAATCAATAATAAGTTGCTTGTTCCAATGACAAAAAGCAATACCATTTATAGTGCCAATATGGGCTTGTATCTACGACGTTCAAGGTCCATCAAAACGTTACGAAATCGATCCTGTCAAATAAAGGAAATAAAGCAACATAAAGAGACTGCTAGTTTACTCATGGAATGGTGAAAACCTAAGATATAGTTCTAAAGAGAAAAGAACTTACGGTCCAAGTTTTCATTGACGCTAAAAAATATCTGCACATTACAGGTAAAAAAATTCAAAATTGATTACCCTCGCATAAATCGTTTTATCCAGGGTACTATCCCCTTTTACTGAAGAAACGTGATTAACTTTTCTACTTCATTACTACAGGTTTGATATCCTACATAACTAGCGCCAAGGGATTCGTGTTTGGATGGCTGCTGTGACATTCAAGTTTGTAAGGGACTGTACTTCACCAGATTCATGCAGTCATTAATTTTTCACGTTAATCTCTAAGCTATTAACCGCAACTGTATCAGGAATCCAATCAGATGTAGCAAACAACATTGATCAGGTGTTTTGAGTATAGGGTTGATACACGTTCTGGTCAAAAGGGATCAACCCAACATGTTAAACCATTTTTTATGCCTATATATACGATTAAAATTATGTAAAACCTTTAACGCAATTGCTTTTAGGTTCTTAGTTTTTTGATGGTGTGTTGCCATATTTGCTAGGAAACTTGTATACGAATACACCCACTCCTCCCGTTTTGCCAACTTCAATCAGGAGGCAGTATCAATATACACGCAATAAAGAGAAGAAATCTATTTACCGGTTTCGAGAGGGCTGATTCACTTGAAAATGGGGACCATTTGACAAGTGCGTCGATATTTATATCCTAGACGCTGCGTGATGCCCGTATGATTTTCTTCAATTTTGAACCACCTCTTTTGTAATCAACCTTTATCATTGCAATCAACATAAACATTGAGTGAGATGAGCGAGTAAAAAAAACTAATCATGTACGATGCAACTATGTACAATCCAAACACCCATTATAGTAAACTTCATATTGACATAGCTAGCAATTAGACAAGTGCGTCGATATTTATATCCTAGACGTTGCGTGATGCCCGTATGATTTTCTTCAATTTTGAACCACCTCTTTTGTAATCAACCTTTATCATTGCAATCAACATAAACACTGAGTGAGATCATCTGAGATCATGAGGTTCAGAACCTCTTTCACTATTTCTAAGAGCGCCAAAATCTAATCGTCTGACCAACAGTGCTTGCACTTGACAGATCAAGTACAATAATATGGTTTGATATGATGTTGTAGGATGGATCACTTTGGCCAAAAGATAATAGTTGATGTTGTGGTTAATTAAAACTGAGCAAATAACAATAGAACTACAAATACATATATGCTTCAGCTAAAAATAATCTCTAACCTTGTCAATAAAGGCATGTGCAAGCTCGTCAATAGTGAAGGACTGGGTACATATAGTTACAGGATAATGCTGATAAAGTGAAATATCTGTGAATAAAACTCAGAATAACTGTTGCTCGGCAGAATAGAAAACAGACCTCTAGTAAACAGCTTTGATTACAATCAAAAACATTAAAAAAAATTGTAAACATGGGAGACATATGGAGAAAGCTCCACATCAACACACAGTTGCTCGTAAGGTGACATCACAAAGCTCCATTCCTCATTTTCAAGAGATTTCCAATCATCCTTTTCAAATGCTAGTGAAGCATCCCTGCAAACAACTTCCTAACTGAATAAATAAAGGAAAAAAAATTGAACTTATTGGGATTGAGTTTTATCTCAGTATGTAGGAATAGGTCATTAAGAAATTTAGAAGAAAAGGAAAATATTGGACTTTTCACATAAAACCCTTACAAAACCATCAGTTTATTCTTCTTCCTTATCATAAACACACATGAATTTATCTAGCTGGCTTTGTTTATCATATTGGTTCCAGGTTATAATTTTTAAATAACCTATATGGGTTTACTGTCCATTGCCTTATTTCAATGAAGACTACCAAGAAAACCATAAAAGGTAGAAACTAAAAGCCTATTGAAATATCGTTTTTTAGTCTAGTTGTCTTCTCAGCTCGATTCGAATTGATATAACGTTTTCTAGCAAAGACTTAATTGTTTTTGGTTGTACAAACTTGATTGGTATTCTATGTCTAATTAGCACAAAGCATTCAAAAAGGTAAAAATATTATCTAGCTACGTATACGTACTAACCTAAAAACATATTGCATATAAAACATTTAAATGCACAAATCGTAAAAAAATGTAAAATACAAATTTTATACTACAAATGAAAAAATACAAATTTTATAAAACTACAAATTTAATTCTACTAAGTCCACTACTATTCTAAAATGCTTAATATGACAAAGTTAATAACCACTTGAAATAAAAGTTTGAAAAAAACAAATTATCTAATAGAAGAAAGTTAAAAAAACGACTTATATGAAAAGTAGTTTGGTACACGAATTAAAACTAAGCCCAACAATCCTAATAACAGGCCCAACAAGAACCCAACTGCCACTATGTTTTAACGAAATGGATTACTGTTTGTCAAAAAGGCCCACTACTCAAATCAGTTATACTAAAATTTAGTTAAATCTAACTGAATAATCTGCTTGTTAACTAACAAAGGGACTAACAGTGTTATGACTAACCAGCTGAAGGACTAACAAGCATTATTTCTAACTAACTAAGACTGTGATATCCAGGAAGCGAAATTAGATTAATCAAGCAGTACACAAAGTTTTACACTACTCTTTACGCTAATTACAAATACAAAATGGAGCTTAACCGTTTCATCCGAAGCCTAGTCCGTTGAGACGAGAAACGCGGCGCTGAGCCGGTTTAAAACAAACACCACCAATTTCGTCTATTCTATTGCTATCTTCAACAAATCCAAACGCCTGCGAGAATGTTAACCTGCAAAACTGATACAAAAACGAGAAACCAAGCACTGATCTATATCGAGTGATTTTTCCAAACTTTCTAACCAAAACTTTAACTGAACAATCTAAATTCAATGTAAACTAAACTTTTATGCTATGAAAATCTGAAATTTAATTCTAATTATTTGAAAGTAAAAATGCTGAAAACTTATCAGTTCTACAAACTGATTTGAACAAGCTTACAACGAGAGAATCCATTTAAACTGATTAAGCTGAAAAACTTTTTAAGCTACAAAACCAATTCAACTGTAAAATCTGAGTAATCTATATATCTTTTACTAAATCTCGCCGAAATCAAATCCACAAACTCAAATAACTGCTAGTAAAACTTACAACCTTAAGCACTACGAGCTAAAAGAAAACAGTAAACAAGCTTATAAGCTGAAACGAGTCAATGAACAGTAACGAGAAGAGATTGAAGAAAATTAAAAGCTTCTATGGTAGAAAACACTCTCAGTAACCAAAAGATCCAATCATAAGCTCTATTGAGAACTTATGAACAATAAGCAAATAGTAGAAAAAGAAGATAAAACTTGAGAAAATATCAAACTTCATTAATGGAGAAAACGGTTACAATTCTAACTGAAAAGAACTGAATCTAAACAATATTCTAACTGAAAATCATAAAGCATTTGAGAGAGAAAAGCTAACTAATTCCTAACTAACTATGTGCTAATCTACTCCTAAGCTAACCGGTTGCAAATGAGGGTCTTCATGTCTTTTTATAGTCGTCTGGAGAGGGTGGATGACGTGGCTCCACCAATGATCGGATGACACGTGGAAAATACGAGGATAACTTCTTCGTTCTTCATCTTCAACTTTGGGGGTTTCTTTATCCTTGAGTCTTGATTTAATTAACTTGTATCTTCATGTAGAGGAGGAAGAGAAGATTATTTTTGCTGTTGAAAGTTCCCTTTGATTCTTTGTTGATTGTTCGTGAATATGAGTTGCAGGTAATGAAGGTGAAGAAAAGATATAAACTCTTTCTCTCTCTTCGTTGGGAACGAAGGAGACGTGTCTATGTGTTTATCTTGACCGGTTATGGTCAAATTGACCAAAGTTAATAACTTTTCCACTTAATTGCTATTTAATCCCTCAACTTGTATTTTCTTTTCAATTTAGGTTAAACACTTTTAAGCCAATTTCTTTTCATCCTTTGAATTATAGAAAGTTGCAAGCTTAGTCCTCCATCTTTGGAAATTTGGCAAATAAGGTCCTTGGAGCATCTTTCGTCCTTTTCTTCGTCTTTTATTATGAAAATCCCTTGAAAGCTCGTGTTTTGTCTCAAATGTACCTATATACCTGAAAATACACAAACACCAAATACACGCGTAATTCTGATAATTAACAGTTAAAATAATGTATTTGACTGTGTTTTGAGTGGTATTTGGATCATAATTGATGAGTGTTTTCACACTTATCAACTCCCCTCCACTTGACCATTGCCATGTCCTCATGCAATGCAGCATTTTAAAGCATCAAGTTACACTTTTCTCATAATTAACCCACCTTGGCCATTATGGAATGTTTCTACACTATGCTACACTATATGATGCATGATTTTGAATATTTACAATGCAATGCAAAGAAAACAATTCTATTTATATATTTTTGATTTTTATTAAATGGTTTTGATGGAAATAACTCATAAAGAATTCAATGACTTGAATTAGGGCTTTGGTACCATGGATACTTATCACCCTCAAGTTTCACTTTCCCCATACCAAGCTAATAAATGGGATCATTGCATTCACAAGTAAAAAGTGCATCAACTTATTCATAACAATTAAATGTGGAACCGGTTATTAATTGAGCAAATTGCTTGTGGGCAAATTTGTCATTATTAAAGTGTGAAATATAAGAAGTGTAAAATCCGAAAATAAGGAAGCACGGTTTTAATCCTAAGTAATCTTCTCATCCATTACTTGAAAAACCGCTCACAATTAATATAAGTCCGTATTAAGAGTAATAAGTCATTCGCCTTATGTGTAAAATCCTCATGTCATGCTTTCATAAGTAACTACACACTCGCTAAGGAAAGAAAAATAAAACTCACGCAATAATTTACATCCGCATCTTTTTGAGATTTTGGATCTTCAACCCCGCAACCCGTCAAGGTAATATTGGATTGGAGCAATCTATTGAATCCCCGCAACCCGTCAAGGTAATATTGGAACTCAATAGTCACTATAATTAACACCACACTGCCCCTCTTGGGAGTCTTGCATTATTTTTTTTTTCTTCTTCTTTTTTTTTTCTAGCCACTCATTTTTTTTTCATAAGCCGCTCTTATTTTTCTTTATTCCTCACAAAGAAATTTGAAAAGAAGAAAAGGAAAAACACCCGCTAAATATGGAGCATGACACAAGTCTAGTACACATAAAACGTGCTAACTTAGAATCTTAAGACGTACTCATACCAACCATAAATGATTAGCCAAAAATGCATAAGAGATTACAAACCAATTAAAACCGTACTTGATTATTTATTAACAATTATATACAAGCGAAGAAAATAGAGGTAGAGAAGAGAAGAGTTTAGCCACAAGTAATTGCCATGAAGTCTATCTAGCCCTTTTACACTTGCTTCAACTCTATCATTTCCCATTCTCCACAAATTTAAAATTTCAAAGAATGAAATTGGTGGAAGCTTAGCCTAATAGACTAATGAAGGACTACATGGTTAAGGATACTAGCTAGAGAGTGCTAAAATAAGCAAACTCGGGTTGAGTCAAAATATCCATGGCGGGCCTAATATGTCAAAGAAGTCTAAACTTGTTAAAACCATGTTTTATTATATTTTTTTCCTTTTTATATATTTTTGATGAAAAACAAAAGAAGAAATATATACAATGCAAATGTGATATGCAAATGAAAAATGATTGATGCAAAAATTATGAATGCATATTTTTGGTGGCCAAAGTAGATCAAAAATTTGAAAAATGTTGAAAAATCAATTTTCCAGTTATCATGAAGTTAAGGCAATGGTCTAGGTAAGGTCACTTCGATAGAAGTCTCCCCTACACTTAAGATAAACATTGTCCTCAATGTTCAAGAGTATTGGAGTAAACTCCCCTACACTTATTACATTGATTACTTTGCTTAACCCAAGCTAAGGAAGAGACAACTAAAGGGTATTCATTTTAAGCACAAGTTTTTGAATAACACAATAGCAAAAACTAATCGAAGTGAACCAGATACACGGGCCTCCTCCATAAGCTCCAAGCATGAAATGAGAGAGAGCAACCCTTGAAACAAACACCAGAAGACACGAAGAAAGGCACCCCTCCACTTCAGCTCTACTATAACATCCTTTTAATTAAACCTAACCTATTGAAAATCTACTCTACGTTTTCTAACCTAGTTATTCAATGCTTGAGTTTTTTTAACCCTAAGTCGCTAGCTCGACTCGGCCCCGAATTAAGTTGTCCTTGGGGAAACCATCATGGAGAATAAAGGATATCACTTTGAAGCACATCTCACATGATACACTCAAACTTAGCACGTTGCCATTTACTAAAAGATTTACCAAATCTGCCTCGATAAATGGAACGGTCCAACGTGTCTCAAGTTTGTCCAAAATACAAAATCTCTCAAATATGAAGCACTCCAGGATCAAATACATAATTTCCATCTCTACATTCGAACAACTCCAAAATAGGTAGCATCACCAAAGTAAGCTCATACAAGAAGCGCATATCAATCGAAGGCACACTCTTAAGTGAAGTAGATGAAAACCAAGGTGTCTCAAATTTATGTATCCCAGGATCAAAAACCTTTCCCTTCATGGGAAAATAAGAAGATGAGCTCATATCAACCATATAAGATTCCCCCTTAGATATCAAAGCATCATGAGAATATGAAGGTGTAGGTATCAAAACATTCATAACTATTATGTCCATATTGGGCTCCTCATCATTATCAAAAGGTGGGTAATCTTCCATAGAAGGCATAGAAAAAGGAGGATCAAGATGAATAGTATCTTGTGAAGAAGGTGTAGTCTCTATGTTCCCAAAAAGCAAATTCTCACTAAGACGAATTTCCTCTTCCCAATTTGAATCACTATCATCAACCTCAATATCAATATTAGCAAGATAAGCCTCTATGGTGTCATCAATATCCATATGAGAATCCATATCAAAGGTTGTGGGTTCTAAAGGTGCCATAGGTGAAAAAGGATCAATCTCTAAGAGTATAGGATCTTCATCAATAACCAACTTCAAGGGTGGGAGGGTGGGAATAGAAGGCTGAAAAGAAGGTGTAGCGAGAGAATCACTCAAAGGGATGATATCATCATGAAAGTCAATAGGTGCAACCTCAAAAACCGGTGAAGAAATATCAATGAAAGGTTCTTCTTCTATGGAATCATCATTATGGTTTTCATTCAAAGCTTCAATCGAGGAGATAAGATGATACACGTTTGATAAAACTTCACGAATATGAACATCTTCCACTTCTTCTATATGATCAACATCATCATCCAAATTAGGAATGTCATCTTGACATGAAAAGTCCTCGGATAATATATCATAAGATGCCTCACTAGAATCACAATCATCATCCTCTACTTGTGGAAAATCTTGCATAAACTCTTCCTCAATCTCATTATCCCTTTCTTTGAACAATTCATCAAGATCAAAATCACCAAAATCACTAGTAGTAGCATGAAGGTCAACATGTGATGAAATCTCAATGTGATCATGAGGAGAAGTATCAATAGAAAGCTCGTCACATAGTTCATTGGAAACACACTCAAGCTCTCTTTGGATTGGGATAAGGTTCTCAACACTAGAAACGGTTAATTCTTCTAAATTGGTGTTTGTATTAGTGCTAAGAGGCTCGTCCCCCATGGTTAAAGAGTCGGTGGTTGCCACGTGAGGTAAAGGTGATGAAGGTGTGTCATCATTAAGTGTCATACAACTCGAAGGTTCCTCAACATCTTCATCTAATAATGGATCAGGCCTACGAGTAAAAGTAGTCATGTAATGTCCGTCCTCCTCGATTATAAGAGTCTTAAGGAATAAATCATTTGAATATTTCCTGAGGCGACAACAAAATTTGTTCAACGATTCACGATACAAATCACCGAATTCCTTGTAATCATATTGCCGAGACTCAATTTCCTTTTCCTCAGTAGAGTTAATTAATTCCTTTAACAATTGATGCGTGTCTTTCATTTCCTTGTAGCTCATGTTTTTCATACCATCAAGCATCTTATAAACGTCATCGTACAACTTGTCATTTCTCTCGAGTGAAGAATGAAACTTCTTGACATTATCAAGGACATAGGATGGCGGATCCCTCGGTCTACAATCATAACCATAATGGGGTGCGTTCCCACAAAACTCACATGAATAAGTCGAAGAATATGGTGGAGGCGGATTTCCATAATTAGGTGGATTATAGGTTTGAAAAGAGTCTTGATTGTGAAAGTTCTCATGATTGTAACCTTGAAAATTTCCTTCATTTTGAAAACCCTCATAATGTGAAAATCCTTGATTTTGAAAAGTATCTTGATTATAGCATGGAAAATTTTCATCATTTTGAAAGCCTTCATTGTTTGAAAATCCTTGATTATGAAAGGTTTCTTGATTATAGCCTTGAAAATTATTATCATTTGGAAAACCTCCATAATTGGAAAATCCTTGGTTTTGGTATGGCACATTAAAGGTTTGATCATGAAATGATGGTGGAGGTTGTGATGAAAAACCGGAATATCCCATATAGTCATTACAAGTGTAGTCCATTTGAGTGTTAGGTTGAAAATTAGGGTTCTCGGTTCCATTGTAAGCATATCCCTCCCCATAATAACCATTATTTTGATCACATAAATACGTATCGTGTGGACCACCACAAGTCGAACAAGACGGATAATTAACGGTGGCGGATCGTTGTTGCAAAATCTCCAACATGGAACGAGTATCCATGTTTAACAAGGTGGCCGAATGTATATACAAGTATAATGACGTTAAAAAGCTTCCTCAGGGAAGGAAGTAATACACCAAAGGTGGTATGTTTACACGTGTGTGAGTACACGTGTAAGTAAACACGAGGAATGAGGGAGTAGCCCTCGGTCGACTTTTGAAAAGAATAAGATTATCCTCTTCGAGTTTCGATATGAAATATCCACAAGAAAGTATATATATAATTACTACTTGGGTGCAAGAACTCCAATTAAGCCTTCCTTCTTAGAATACGCACTAGTGAACGGGGGGTTAGGTGGCGCGAAGCACTTAAGTACCTATTGATCCTTAGACGGCATTTTATAGCACGTCGCCTATCTATTCACTTTAGTAGTTTGTATTCTTCGAATTATTGCCAATTGGAAGTATTTATCTATTCTTGCTTAATTTTATTTGATCGATACGCGTGTCAAGGACCGGAACGCCCCTCAACACGGTGTATTGCCTCGGCAATACTTATGGAAGATAGGTATGTTGGTTGTTCGTATATGTATACTTATTTACATATAATAATATATAAAAAAAAATATTTTTGTATTTATTTGATTTTTTAAGAAAAATACTATATCTACGTAAAAAGCGATGAAAATCGATATAATATATATTTTTTGTTGTAATCTTTTAGGAAAAAGATTACTTTTTGGATTTTTTATTTTTTTGTTCAATTCTTTAGGAAAAGAATTGACTTTGTGGTTTTTTATTTTTTTGTATTTTTATCTTTTTGATTTTTTTATGTTTTTTATTATAATACGTAAAAATAACGTTCACAAAGTGAACGGATCCCAAAATCCAATCGTCTCACTCGAAATCGTTAATCTTCACGAAAAGAACCGGCAGCGGCGCCATTTGAAATATCGTTTTTTAATCTAGTTGTCTTCTCAGCTCGATTCGAATTGATATAACGTTTTCTAGCAAAGACTTAATTGTTTTTGGTTGTACAAACTTGATTGGTATTCTATGTCTAATTAGCACAAAGCATTCAAAAAGGTAAAAATATTATCTAGCTACGTATACGTACTAACCTAAAAACATATTGCATATAAAACATTTAAATGCACAAATCGTAAAAAAATGTAAAATACAAATTTTATACTACAAATGAAAAAATACAAATTTTATAAAACTACAAATTTAATTCTACTAAGTCCACTACTATTCTAAAATGCTTAATATGACAAAGTTAATAACCACTTGAAATAAAAGTTTGAAAAAAACAAATTATCTAATAGAAGAAAGTTAAAAAAACGACTTATATGAAAAGTAGTTTGGTACACGAATTAAAACTAAGCCCAACAATCCTAATAACAGGCCCAACAAGAACCCAACTGCCACTATGTTTTAACGAAATGGATTACTGTTTGTCAAAAAGGCCCACTACTCAAATCAGTTATACTAAAATTTAGTTAAATCTAACTGAATAATCTGCTTGTTAACTAACAAAGGGACTAACAGTGTTATGACTAACCAGCTGAAGGACTAACAAGCATTATTTCTAACTAACTAAGACTGTGATATCCAGGAAGCGAAATTAGATTAATCAAGCAGTACACAAAGTTTTACACTACTCTTTACGCTAATTACAAATACAAAATGGAGCTTAACCGTTTCATCCGAAGCCTAGTCCGTTGAGACGAGAAACGCGGCGCTGAGCCGGTTTAAAACAAACACCACCAATTTCGTCTATTCTATTGCTATCTTCAACAAATCCAAACGCCTGCGAGAATGTTAACCTGCAAAACTGATACAAAAACGAGAAACCAAGCACTGATCTATATCGAGTGATTTTTCCAAACTTTCTAACCAAAACTTTAACTGAACAATCTAAATTCAATGTAAACTAAACTTTTATGCTATGAAAATCTGAAATTTAATTCTAATTATTTGAAAGTAAAAATGCTGAAAACTTATCAGTTCTACAAACTGATTTGAACAAGCTTATAACGAGAGAATCCATTTAAACTGATTAAGCTGAAAAACTTTTTAAGCTACAAAACCAATTCAACTGTAAAATCTGAGTAATCTATATATCTTTTACTAAATCTCGCCGAAATCAAATCCACAAACTCAAATAACTTCTAGTAAAACTTACAACCTTAAGCACTACGAGCTAAAAGAAAACAGTAAACAAGCTTATAAGCTGAAACGAGTCAATGAACAGTAACGAGAAGAGATTGAAGAAAATTAAAAGCTTCTATGGTAGAAAACACTCTCAGTAACCAAAAGATCCAATCATAAGCTCTATTGAGAACTTATGAACAATAAGCAAATAGTAGAAAAAGAAGATAAAACTTGAGAAAATATCAAACTTCATTAATGGAGAAAACGGTTACAATTCTAACTGAAAAGAACTGAATCTAAACAATATTCTAACTGAAAATCATAAAGCATTTGAGAGAGAAAAGCTAACTAATTCCTAACTAACTATGTGCTAATCTACTCCTAAGCTAACCGGTTGCAAATGAGGGTCTTCATGTCTTTTTATAGCCGTCTGGAGAGGGTGGATGACGTGGCTCCACCAATGATCGGATGACACGTGGAAAATACGAGGATAACTTCTTCGTTCTTCATCTTCAACTTTGGGGGTTTCTTTATCCTTGAGTCTTGATTTAATTAACTTGTATCTTCATGTAGAGGAGGAAGAGAAGATTATTTTTGCTGTTGAAAGTTCCCTTTGATTCTTTGTTGATTGTTCGTGAATATGAGTTGCAGGTAATGAAGGTGAAGAAAAGATATAAACTCTTTCTCTCTCTTCGTTGGGAACGAAGGAGACGTGTCTATGTGTTTATCTTGACCGGTTATGGTCAAATTGACCAAAGTTAATAACTTTTCCACTTAATTGCTATTTAATCCCTCAACTTGTATTTTCTTTTCAATTTAGGTTAAACACTTTTAAGCCAATTTCTTTTCATCCTTTGAATTATAGAAAGTTGCAAGCTTAGTCCTCCATCTTTGGAAATTTGGCAAATAAGGTCCTTGGAGCATCTTTCGTCCTTTTCTTCGTCTTTTATTATGAAAATCCCTTGAAAGCTCGTGTTTTGTCTCAAATGTACCTATATACCTGAAAATACACAAACACCAAATACACGCGTAATTCTGATAATTAACAGTTAAAATAATGTATTTGACTGTGTTTTGAGTGGTATTTGGATCATAATTGATGAGTGTTTTCACACTTATCACCTATCTTACGTACCTTGAACAAAAACTTGGGACTCCTCGTCATTCTATTCGATGTCCAGCTAAAAAATAAAATTTGATTACAGATTATTCTAGAAGGTTTAAAAAGAGACACTCGAAAGGGGCAATCAAGTCTGTATAACCTCTGCTACCAGCTTAGTAGATAAAATCGTTAGATAGCACTCATCATCCCTTCTCCCATTCACCATATAGCCGGTACCTTGCCTAACCACATGAAACTTATTAAATGTTTGAAACAGTCCTAGCTTCAAATATTTCCATTGCATCATCTTTGCTTCTCCACCTGAAGAAACATGACATATCCAATAATAACCGTACAATTGGAAAATTAGAGGACAAATCAGTAAGACTATGATCAAGCTGAGTCAATACAGATCCAATCTCGAATTCATCTCAATTAGAAAAGTCTAATCTCAACTAAAGACCTTTGTTCTAAAATTCAATTAACTAAATCATATGATGGATTTCAACTTCATTTTCAATATAAAACTTTTAATAACGATACTAACCTATGATATAGTAAATATATAAACTACAATCAGAGTGGAGACTGTCTCAAGTGTATACTGCATTGGACTCCCTGGCCTCATTTTCTTCTTGTGAGAATGTCCTTAGTGAAGCTGATGAACACTGTTCTAGATCTGTAAAGAAATACAATCAAATAAGAAAAAGAAAAGTCAGAATAGGAAACATGAAGTTTTTTTTATCATGAGAGAAGGTTCCATAACATAAAATCCAGAAACAATCTTGACAATACAAGGCCATTGTACTCTATATAAGAGAAGTATCAATAACAGTAGGATCATTGGTTACCAGACTTTTAGGACGTTCTTATTATGATTAATGATGAACATTAAGATTAACCTGTAGATTTGCGTATCCATAGGCAATGCTTTAGGGTTTTGAGACAAAAATTTAACCTGCAAAACCAAACAAAGAACCCGGCCAATTAGTTTCATTAGGGTTTAAGAAGGAGGGTACCAAAATTAACCTACAAAAAGAAGAAAAGAAGACGACCAATTAGTTTCATTAGGATTTGAGAAGGAGGTAGTCGTTTTTTTTTCTTTTCTGTGAAGATGGTTTGTAGAAGAAAAAAGGATATGCCATGTTTTTAAACAAAAAACACGACCAATTTGTTTCATTAGGATTTAAGAAGGAGGGTACCAAAATTAACCTGCAAAACCAAACAAAGAAGACAACCAATTAGTTTCTTTAGGGTTTGAGAAGGAGGGAGTCGCCTTTTTTTCTATGAAGATGCGAGTTAGGGTTTATAGAAAAAAAGATATGTCGTGTTTTTTTTATGAAAAAGGTTGTTAAATCGTAGGGTTTTTTTTAAAATATTTATTTCCTTAACTAAATAATGATGAGGTGGATTAAAACATGCTTATGTGGCATATCCCTCCTCTTATATATATATATATATATATATATATATATATATATATATATATATATATATATATATATATATATATATATATATATATATATATATATATATATATATATATATATATATATATGTGAAGAGTTAAAATAAAAAGACTTTTTTTGTGAGAAGAATAAGAAGGATTTTCAGCCATTGATTTAAAATCAATGGATGAGATCAATCCATATTTCTAACTAACTAACTAACTAACCATATAAACATGATTTTAAAAAAGTTCTCGAAAAATTCTGAAAAAAATCCATAATATCGGATATGTTGGTGCATAAAAAAGTTGTGAAGAAAGTTTTCTTAATTTTGAGTTTTTTGCGTTTTTTTAATGCACAAAAAACGAAATTTGTTGCACAAAAAGGTGAAATTTTGTGTACAAATTTTTTTCATGCACAAAATTTTCAAGTTGTTTTAGTTTGATACGGAATCAAATTTTAAAGCAAAAAGTCAAAAGAAGTTGGGTATAAAAATGAATTCTTGATGCATAAAAAACGTAAAAAGCCTAAAAATTATCGTTTTTGTGCATCAAAATTTCGTTTTTGTGCATTAAAAAAACGTAAAAATCTTCGAATTAAAAAAACTTTTTTCACAAAAGTTTTTTTGCACCAACATACCCGATCTACTCGAATTTTTTCAGAATTTTTGAAAAACTTTTTAAAAATCATATTTAAATGGTTAGTTAGTTAGTTGGTTAGTTAGTTAGGATTATGGTTTAATCTCATCCATTGATTTTAAAATTAATGGCTGAAAATCCTTCTTATCCTTCTCACAAAAAAAGTCTTTTTATTTGATCTCTCCCCATATATATATATATATATATATATATATATATATATATATATATATATATATATATATATATATATATATATATATATATATATATATATATATATATATATATATATATATATATATATATGTATATATATCAAAAACCCTTATATAGGAAAGATGGTGAAACGATGACTTAAATACAAAATTCTATGAAAATGACACATGTAATTCATTAAAGGGTTTCATAAAATGCTTCAAAAAGAAAATATGAATTACAAATAATTCCTTAAATACAAAATTCTATAAAAATGACACATGTAATTTATTAAAGGGTTTTCATAAAATGCTTAAAATAAAAATAGGAATTACAAATGATGCCTTAAATACAAAATTCAAAAAATGACACATGTAATTTATTAAAGGGTTTTCATAAAATGATTTAAAAAGAAAATACGAATTACAAATGATGCCTTAAATACAAAATTATATAAAAATATATAAGGAAGGATGGTGAAACAATGCCTTAAATACAAAATTTATAAAAATAAAACATGTAATTCATTAAATGGTTTCCATAAAATGCTTCAAAAATAAAATAAGAATTACAAATGATGCCTTAAATACAAGATTCTATAAAAACGACATATGTAATTCATTAAAGGGTTTCCAAAAAATGCTTCGAAAAGAAAATAGGAATTACAAATGATTCACAAGAGTTTGACTTACTAAAATGAAAATATTTTTAGATATTCGGACTATCAAGTTTTGGACTAGGCTATATATTGTTTCTATATTATACACGTGACAAAAAATAATACCAGGAATGAGCTTTTTGTGCTTACTTTGCCAGATTACACTTTACCATAATACTTACAAAAAAAATAACTTCTAAAAATATTTAACTGTAATGTTTTTGCTAACAAAAAAAAACTTAACAATAATATGAATTTCAAAAAAAATTAATGTAAAAAAGTTATTCATATTATTAACATATACAAGATTTATTAACTCATAAAATTTTAAAATACAAAAAATATTTATACAATATTATTATAATTCTAAAAAAATTAATGTAATAAACTTATTCATAACGTCAACGTATTCAAATTCAATTAACTCATAATATTTAAAAAAAATCTTAAACTACGTAATTTTTGTTCATTCTATGTTACATCATTAAAATATTAATATCATAACTAACATTACATATACTAAACTTCTAATACAAACACACAGATTTTCAGTAAAAATATATACTTAAAGCTAGCCCGTCCACCGGACGGGTCTAAAGGCTAGTGTGTATATATATATATATATATATATATATATATATATATATATATATATATATATATATATATATATATATATATATATATATATATATATATATATATATATATATATATATATATATATATATATATATATATATATATATATATATATATATATATATATATATATATATATATATATATATGTATATATATATATATATATATATATATATATATATATATATATATATATATATATATATATATATATATATATATATACTTTTACCTATCCAGAATTTACTAATTTTGAACATATGAAAAGTTTGTTATAATCGGAGGGTCTTTCCGTATCCCATTTGCTTAGCCCTCCACCAGATCTCTTATTTAATATATCAACTAATTCTCATGTTCATTTTGAAGGTCCAATTGTACTCCTAAGTACATGATGTAGCAAAAAACAAGGATAAATAAATTGAATCTGTTGATTCCAAAGAATGCCAGACACAATCCTTCCAACTATCGTTAATTCAAAAAGAATACCGATAATCAGGTAAACTCAAACAATCGTTGATTCAACGAATACCCGATTATTTGGATGAAATCGAACAATAAACCCTAACCTGGATTTTAGTTTATTAACAAAAGACTAAAAGTTTGTATTTTTTATTCATATCTTCATAATGAATACAATAATCCCAACCCTCATTATATGAGAAAAGTAAACTTGGAAAAAAAAGTTAACAAATTACTGTAGCAAAATAAAAAGGGAAAGTGAATAAAAGACACCGGCGTAAAAAATAATCTCCATTTAACATTCTGCATCATTCTCCCGTTCTTCAAAAGACTCGACCTCGAGTCTTGATTGTCTTCAAACCCAATGTATTAACCATGATAGTTTGGATCATTGTAGAACAAAGATTATTAGCCACAACTACAATGTCTTCAATGTTGTCTTCTTCCCCACCAAATTCATTTTTCCCCGTAAATCCTTCTTTTTCCTCAATGACATCTTCAATATCTGTATCATAAACTAGCATCGGTTCTTCTTCATATTCATCAAATATGGGAGGTCCATCACAATCATCACTAGCCGCACCATAATCTTCCCATTCATCACGAGATGAACCATCAACCTCAAAAAACGGATATTCTAACATCTTAATCAGGAACTTCGGCTCTTGATACCAACTGATGTAGCGAAAAAGAAAGATAAATAATTGAATCTGTTGATTCCAAAGAATGTCAAACACAGTCCTTCCAACTATCGTTGATTAAAAAAGAATACCGATAATCAGGTAAACTCAAACAATCGTTGATTCAATGAATACCCGATTATTTGGATGAAATCGAACAATAAACCCTAACCTGGATTTAAGTTGATTAACAAAAGACTAAAATTATGTATTTTTTATTCATATCTTCATAATGAATATAATAAACCCAACCCTCATTATATGAGAAAAGTAAACTTGGAAAAAAAGTTACCAAATTACTGTAGAAAAATAAAAAGGGAAAGTGAATAAAAGACACCGACATAAAAAATAATCTCCATTTAACATTCTGCATCAGTACCCTAACCACCTTAAAACATTAATTTAAAACTGACTGATCCAAAACTGTTTTGACCTCCGACTGCTGTAACCTGTTTTTGACCCACTTCCCGACCTCCAATTTAGTTCTTGTTTCTTGCATTCAAAAGCTAACTCAAATAACTTTCTAGGGGTATAAAATTCGATTAATTAAAGTTTGTAAAACTCTAGATATGATCAAAACAATTGACCTAAAATTTTGCCAAATTTTTAATGACGAATTTAATACAATTAACCTAATTAATTACCCATAACCTATTTAATTATAAACCCTAACTAGTCTAATCATAATTATATTATTAAAACTCATATTTTAATTTAGACCTAACCCTAGATCTATCATATATTGATTTACAAATGCTTAAAAACAAATTAATTAAAAAGGTATTAAAGGTTTTACCATAGATTTAATGGAAAACAAGATTTTTGATGAAGAACTCTAAAACTCCATTGATGAACCGATGTGCGTTTTTTTTTCTCCATGGGATTTATAATTGTTTTTAGTTAATAAAAGTCTTATATAATTATTTGATACCAATCCTAGCCCAACCCAAAGACTTTTCCCTTTTTTTCTTTTTCCCCCTCCCTCTTTGATGCGTCTTCCAACCGACCCCAAACCCTTTATTTTTTATTTTTATTACTTATTAATGTATTATTAATAATACGTTAAATTACCTTAATTTAGTTTAGCTCCTTGATAGGTGTGAAAACACCCATCTTTTCTACCACTTAATTACATTAAAACAGGACCTAAACGTATATTTTATGTCATAAATGGCGGAATTATGTGTGGTTTGTGTTTTTACTGGTTTTAGGGTCAGAATGTGAAGAGGAAGGAAAACACGGTCTTTCACGGGCTTTTATCGAAGAAAAAGACGAAAGATGAAGTCGAAAGATCAAGAGTGGAAAAAGAACGGAAGTCCAAGACCAATTCTGAAGATTTATCGAAGAAAAAGTCAAAAGACGGAAGTTTACTAAAAAGCCGAAGAACTCAAGTCTAAATTATGAAGAAATTACAAGACGAGTTCAAAGAAATCCCGAGACGAAGTCTTAAAAGTCGAAGAATTTAAGAAGACTGAAAGACTGAAAGACTGAGGACCAAGAAAGAAAGAAAGAGGAAGCCACCAACCACTCCCCTCTCCTATAAATACCACCCTCACAACATGTGAGAGGGTTAGTTAGTCTTAGTTTAGGATTAGAGTAGGAGTAGGTAGTTTCTCTCTCTAAACTTATGCTGTCTCTCTCTAGATTAATTTGTGTTTAAGCTTTTGTTATTGAATCTTTACTTTTTAATTAAGCTTTTAATTCATCATCTTCATCCTTTCTTGTTGATTTGTTCTTAATCTTTGAGTTCATGTTCTTGAGTTTTTATGTTTTCAATCAAGTGGGTTTTGATTGATTTGGCCTTGTTTGTTAGTTTTGATGATTTGTGTTGATGGATTATTGTTAGTTGATGTTTATTGGTTGTTTTGGTTTAATCTTTTGGTTTGATTTGGTTAGATTTAATCAATTTCGTGTTTTAATTCACCCCACTGTGCATCGTTCAAGTTACTGTATCTTTCCCCAGTTTATTCCGAATAGGACTTCTATGCGGAATATTCCGAATAGGAGTCCCTATTCGGAAAGTTGATTATTCCGAGTAGGATTACCTATTCGGAAAGTTTGATTATTCCGCATAAGAATCCTTATTCGGAATATCTGATTATTCCGAATAGGATTCCCTATTCGGAATGTTAGATTATTCCGAATAGGATTCCTTATTCGGAATATTTGATCATTCCGAATAGTGTTTTTATTCCGCATTACAGATTCATTCAGCATGGCATTTATTCCGAATAGGAGTCCCTATTCGGAATAGTGTTTTTCAGTTTTTAGTTGTAAGTTTTATTTTTCCCGCCTTTTTCTTTATTTGCACTTTTACTTGCTTTCCTTTTATTTTAAGTTTTAATTTGCGTCGTTTACTTTTATTACCTTTAATTTCTCGTCATTTATTTCCCGTTAAGTTTTAATCTTTCATTGTTTCTTCTTATCGTCTTTACTTTATTTTTTATTTTGTTTCAAGTTTTTACTTTTCATTAGTTTTAGACAACGACACCTCTTTTATTTGATTCACCAAGAACAACTGAGTCGCAAAATTAACCAGAGATCAATTCGAGGAGATTCCGAGAGAATAAAATTGAACCTAGCAAAATCATAGAATTAAAATGGCGCCGCTGCCGGCTCTTTTCGTGAAGATCGAAGGTTTTTTGTGAGAGACGCGTTGGATTTTGGGATCCGTTCACTCGTGAACGTTATTTTTTTTGTGTCCAAAAATTTTCCAAAATCCAAAAACATTTGAAAAAGCATAAAAAGCATTTCTTTTTCAAAGTTTTGCACCAAAAATATTCTTCTTGCTTATCTATCTTTCTTTATGGATTTTTATGTCCATTGCGTCCGGTGTGGGAAACAATTATCTGGGAACAACTCTTGTCAATGGTGTACATGTGAGCGGTGCGGAAACGATATCGACTACACACAATTCGGATTTTGTCCCTTGTGCAACTCGACTAATTCCCTCTTTTTGAACCCACCTCCTGTTCCCCCGTGCATCTATTGTGGAAGCGATCCTCATTGGCATATTTCGTGCCCGGTTCGATACCCGTATGGTCACGGGCAAGAACCGGGGTACAATTACGACAATGATAATAGCTATCCACAAGACGCACTTGATTTTTCTCCATACCCGGTTTGCAACAACTGTGGGGGTCCTCACGATACCTATTTTTGTCAACCAATGAATTATTATGAGCAAAATCCGTGTCCTCAGTTTTCTTCACCTATGGATTATTATGAACCAAACCCGGTTTCTAATTCTTCTCAACCGCTGAACAACTATGAGCCACAACCTTACTATAATTCAGGTTTTCAACACTTTGAGCCCCCACATCACACCCTCAATCATCAATCCTCTCAACAAATTAATCTTGACCCACAACTCACTACCTTGAATGAAGAAACACACTCCATTGTTTTGCAACTTCAAGAAGTCGTTGTTTTGCTTAAAGAACTTAGGGACGAGGAAAAGCGACTGCAACAAGAGCAAGTATCTAATCTTAGTGATTATACCCCTCCTCTTGTGCATCAATACTATTACGATGATGATGACAATGAGCCTACTATTTCTTGGAATGATCTTACTGCTCAATGTCCTAGTGCCATTGTCATCCCTCCTCTTAATTTCCCCAACGCCTCTAAGGATTGTGATACTTCGAGTGAGATTAGTGATTTCGGTCTTGATAAATTCTTTCATGAGGTTTGTGATGTGCTAACTTTTGAGGAGCTTACGGATGAGGTCGCTCTTAATGATGATGTTCCTTCCACCAACACTTTGGGAGATGATTCTTTGGCTTTCTCTAATCCTCTTTTCGATCAAGATGATGATTTTATTTCTAGTGATGACGAGTCACTATCCGATGAAGACGTTCTGCATGAAACTTTCAAGATTTATTCGAACCCTTTATTTGATTTTGATGACGCCTACATATCTAGTGAGGTGAATCCGCTCTTTGACAAAGGGATTGAGGACATTGATAGCGCCGCTTCTCTTGCTATTAATGAGCATACTTTGTTAGCCATACCTCCTTCTATCCCAGAGGTGAAAAGACGTGAATCTACTGAAAAAGAGACGCAGGTGGAAGGTAATTGTTCTCATACTTCTCAAATTGTATTGCCACCTCATCCTACCACGTGCACACCCAAGCGGGTGATGTATCATTTTTACTCTCCTCGGTTCATACCGGGAAATGAGGATGAGTGCTTTGACCCGGGAGGTGACAGTGACAATTCTATAATTGATACCCTCATGGCTTTGCCGCTTGCTCAGCATCTATTGTCTTTGGGGGAGGACAATGTGCTTACTTTACCCAACCCACCTCCCGTAGATCTTGATTTCACATACTTCTCGTATGTTGAACGAACCTTTCTCCCATTCAAGACTTATCCCCCCGCCTCTCCTTTATTAATGTCCTCCGGGAACGAGGACAAGGTCTTTGATCCCGGTATCACATTCGAGGCTTCCCCATGGACCATTTAATTCGGGGACGAGTCAGGCTCGTGACTCGGTCAACAAAAAACAAGCGCTTTTTGGGAGGCAACCCAATTATCTATCTTATTTCACCATAAGTGTAGGGGGAGCCCCGTTGGTGTTTCTTGTTCTCTTTCTTATCATATGCAGGGATTAGAGCTTCAAAGACACACTCTTGATGACTTTTGACGAACCGTGATTCCGTGTTCCCTTCTTCTCGGTTCTATCCTAAACTCTTCTCGATTCACTATTTTATATTTCTCAATAGTAAAATAGGAATCTCTTTAGTTGTCTTTCCCTTAACGAGATTTAAACAAAGTGCACAATGTCCTAAGTGTAGGGGAGTTTCCTCCCACATGCTTAAACATTGAGGACAATGTTTATATTAAGTGTAGGGGGGACTTCTATCGAAGTTAAGTGGCCTTTTCCTTGTATTTGTCCTCATTTTAACCGGAAAATCAATTTTTCGACATTTTTCAAAATTTTTAATCTATTTTGGCCTAGTTGTAGTTCCTATTATTTTTGCTATTTTTCTCTTATTTTAACAAAATGGTTTTAGCAAGTTTAGATATCTTAGATATATTAGGCCCGTTGTGAATATTTTGACTCAACCCGAGTTTACTTATCCAAGTTCACTCTAGCTAGTATCCTTAACCATGTAGACCTTAATTGGTTTATTAGGCTAAGCATCCACGAGTCTCATTACTTGAGATTTTAAATTGTGGAGGACGAGAAATGATAGAGTTGGTTACAAGTTTGGTATTCTCTCATTAACTTATGTGAGTTAATTATGATCTTTTTCTTCCATCACTTGCTAATAAATTATCTGCAATAAGTAAGGTCGTACGATTTGAAAAGTTACTTAGCTTCTAGCCCAAGATCGTTTAAAAGTTGCTCGGTAATGATAAGAGTTCATAGCCAAGGCATAACTTATGAAGTGGGGCGCGAAGATTGGCGAGTCCAAAAAGGCCCTAACAAGGCATGAGGATTCCATTTTATTGCTGAAGATCCAAAGTGATGTGAAAAGCATTATTCCCAAAGTCAATATGAAGGATCAAGACTCACGACGAAAAGCAATCAACTCCCATAAAGATGATGGAGAAGTCTATCCGAAAAGACCCTAACAAGGTATGAGGATAAACAGATCCAAGTCCGAAAAGGAGGCGGATCGTTGTATCTCAAAATCCCAATTAGAGATTAAAGAATAATCATGAAGTCGTGGTCAACAAAGCTGGAGTACTCCTCAAAAGTCTCCAAGTGAAGAAACTCTATAACGAAGAGAAGACCATTATCTCAAAAACGTCTCTCGAAGATATGAAGTATGAAGTACATGTCAAATATCGGCCCGAGAAAGGTCTCAAATCGTGAACCAAGTTATGCCAAGATATGAACTTTTTGATATCCCGAGAAGCAGTTTTAAGAGATTTTGTCCTTTAGCTAACTATTGATCAAATCGTCCTACTTTGCTTTCAGCCTAAATAAATTATCGAAATAAGTCAACAATGCATCCTCGTGATTATTCAAGACATCAATAAAATATAAGAGATACTCGTAGGAATAAGGGAGTTTAAGTGATTAATTGAACCACATGAGTAAATGTTTGTTATGCTAACTTGTACTAACAATGATCTTGTTTTTAAGCTTGGCATGGGGAACGTGAAACTTGAGGGTGACGAATATTCATGACACACAAGCCCTAATGTAAGTCTTAGATTTCTTTACAAGTTTCTTCCTTGTTGCATTTTGTTATTTCCTATCTTTTAAATTTTCCTTAGTTGTTTAATAAAGGCCAAGGTAGGTTGATTATGATGGAAAGTGTAAACCTTGCTTTACTGCTAAGCATTGCATGAGGACATTGCAATGGTTAAGTGTAGGGGATTTGATAGGTGTGAAAACACCCATCTTTTCTGCCACTTAATTACATTAAAACGGGACCTAAACGTATATTTTATGTCATAAATGGCGGAATTATGTGTGGTTTGTGTTTTTACTGGTTTTAGGGTCAGAATGTGAAAAGGAAGGAAAACACGGTCTTTCACGGGCTTTTATCGAAGAAAAAGACGAAAGATGAAGTCGAAAGATCAAGAGTGGAAAAAGAACGGAAGTCCAAGACCAATTCTGAAGATTTATCGAAGAAAAAGTCAAAAGACGGAAGTTTACTAAAAAGCTGAAGAACGCAAGTCTAAATTATGAAGAAATTACAAGACGAGTTCAAAGAAATCCCGAGACGAAGTCTTAAAAGTCGAAGAATTTAAGAAGACTGAAAGACTGAGGACCAAGAAATAAAGAAAGAGGAAGCCACCAACCACTCCCCTCTCCTATAAATACCACCCTCACAACATGTGAGAGGGTTAGTTAGTCTTAGTTTAGGATTAGAGTAGGAGTAGGTAGTTTCTCTCTCTAAACTTATGCTGTCTCTCTCTAGATTAATTTGTGTTTAAGCTTTTGTTATTGAATCTTTACTTTTTAATTAAGCTTTTAATTCATCATCTTCATCCTTTCTTGTTGATTTGTTCTTAATCTTTGAGTTCATGTTCTTGAGTTTTTATGTTTTCAATCAAGTGGGTTTTGATTGATTTGGCCTTGTTTGTTAGTTTTGATGATTTGTGTTGATGGATTATTGTTAGTTGATGTTTATTGGTTGTTTTGGTTTAATCTTTTGGTTTGATTTTGTTAGATTTAATCAATTTCGTGTTTTAATTCACCCCACTGTGCATCGTTCAAGTTACTGTATCTTTCCCTAGTTTATTCCGAATAGGACTTCTATGCGGAATATTCCGAATAGGAGTCCCTATTCGGAAAGTTGATTATTCCGAGTAGGATTACCTATTCGGAAAGTTTGATTATTCCGCATAAGAATCCTTATTCGGAATATCTGATTATTCCGAATAGGATTCCCTATTCGGAATGTTAGATTATTCCGAATAGGATTCCTTATTCGGAATATTTGATCATTCCGAATAGTGTTTTTATTCCGCATTACAGATTCATTCAGCATGGCATTTATTCCGAATAGGAGTCCCTATTCGGAATAGTGTTTTTCAGTTTTTAGTTGTAAGTTTTATTTTTTCCGCCTTTTTCTTTATTTGCACTTTTACTTGCTTTCCTTTTATTTTAAGTTTTAATTTGCGTCGTTTACTTTTATTACCTTTAATTTCTCGTCATTTATTTCCCGTTAAGTTTTAATCTTTCATTGTTTCTTCTTATCGTCTTTACTTTATTTTTTATTTTGTTTCAAGTTTTTACTTTTCATTAGTTTTAGACAACGACACCTCTTTTATTTGATTCACCAAGAACAACTGAGTCGCACAATTAACCAGAGATCAATTCGAGGAGATTCCGAGAGAATAAAATTGAACCTAGCAAAATCATAGTATTACTCCTAAAACCTACAAAACCTCAAAACCGTAAAACTAGTCAATTTTACGCGTATACCGTAAAAGACGTAAAAATATACAGTTTTATGAAAACTCTCGAAATATGAAATAAACTAAATAACTAAGTCCTAAATGACTTAAAACCATCCCGTAAATTATTCCCGTGACTAAATACCTCATCCGAGACCACAAAATGCTAAGCCCTAAATCATAAAAATACGATTTATTATAATACATATACGTATACGTAAAAACATAAAATAACATCATATTTTATCATAACTACATCCAAGTGAACTAATGAGCACGAACTAATCTCATCGCAACATCATATAATGTACTACGCACTACATAAACGATGTCTAACATCCAGCCAAAGGCTCAAATATAAACATATAGCACATAAACGCACACTAAGCACATAATCAAAGTCAACCAGTCAAAAGTGACAAATCCAAAAATCTAGGGTTGTCACAGTGGCAGATGTTGGGACTTGATGTGTGTTTTCTCAACACTGGATTCTTTGTAAATTTTTCATCAATTTGTGTTTTCTCATAATACCCACGGATTGCCAGCTTGTCCAATTGAGGGGACCCTTTGCTTACTTGTCATTCTTCTAGATGGGATCACTTGATTGGATGTTTGTGAGTGGTTTAATACCATTTAATTAGATTCTTACCTTGATAGGTAAGAATTTGTTTCTAGTAATATTTTTGAAGAAGGTAATAAAAAGTAAGTTTAAAAAGGGCATCAACTCTTTTTTCCCATTTGACCCGTTTTAATCTTGTTGACCTAGGCTGTGGTTGGTTAAGTTTTGGGATGATGGGGTATTTGGGTTAGTAGTAGTATAGGTTTAAGGGTTTGACAGATTTAGTCCTTGTGTTTATTATAATATAAGTTTCAGACTTTGGCAGTTTTGACCCCCCCTTAATTTCAAGAATATGTTAACATTCATAAAGAGTGTTTAACATTCATTTAAGTTCTGGTTTTAGCAAGAATAACCCCTCAATGTTTTAAAACATATCACAAAGACTAATATTGTAATAATGATGAAGTCTAAGGGTTGTTTGGTATTTTTGGGATTGTTGAGGGGTATTTTTTTCATTTTGTGAAAGTTGAAGGGTAAAACAGTAATTTTGGAGAGACTTCATAAAAACTCCGTAAAATAGAATCCCGGCTTTGGATTTTTGCACTTCTTCATTTCTCGTATTCGTTTTTGTCTTTCTTTGATTGTTTTCTCTTGATTTATTGATATCCGTGCATGTACACAAACAACAAAACACACATATACAAGGCACATTTCATGATTTTTTAATCGTTTTGAGCACGTTTTATGAGGAAATAAGATAAGAGATTATGCTCTTATCAACATTCATCAATTATTTTTGACACAGTTCATCAAAATCACGTTGTTCATCAGTTTTGAAAAAAACAATTCTGTTTTTCAAAAAATTACGTTGTTCATCAGATTAAAAAAATCATTAAATGTTCATCAGTTAGATCGCAAATGTTCGCTAGTTAGAATTTCGGGAGTGAAAGTAGCAAGAAAGGAGTTAGAAAAAGTAAAAGGGGGACACTTGTCACCATATGACGACTTTTTAAACTTAAACCACTTTCTATATAATCACATCTCAAGTATATAATACAACTACACCAACCAAATAGCAACAAACAAACAACAGATACAACCACATCATAATTAAATCTATAAACTATTAAGTACAAAAGTACAACATCCATCAAGGAATGGTTAAGAATCAATGATGAACACAAACCCTAACACCTTTACCAACATTTTTATCTACATGATCATGATACGTCAGTCTAAATCAATTGTACTACTCAGCATCCCGACCAAGAACCTCGAAACAATCCTAGATTTAAACAGATAGAATAAAAAACCCCGAAAACCCATAACATGCATCGACTTTAACTTTCGTAACATCGAACACAACGTGTAGAATGTCTCACGTATCATTATGAACAAAGCCCATAAAATAATTAAAAGTTTAAACGACTGAATCAAAACCGACGATTCTTAATACCACCACCAAAAAATTAATCGGATAATTAAGCATCAATGAACTAATGCAACTTCAATATCATTTAATGTTTCAACATTATTGGTCGAGATCCAACAAGGTGTGTATCGATTATGTGTGTGTGTTTTGTTTACTGGTGCATGTCCTTTGTTCTGATTGCTTATTTATGACAATTTTTTAACATGCAAAGACATATTTTAGCTTAGTATCAATTTCAAACTGCTAAAATAATACCAAAACAACGTCGATTAACTCTGAACGACCACTTTAGCCTAACCCACTCGCATCCGACCCATCCCACCTAAAACACCATCTTTTTTAGCCCTCAAAATGTTGTCATTTGTTTTACTATATTATATAAAGGTAATGGTTTATTCACATTATGTCTTTCTTTGTCTTAATAAAAATTTAACTGTTATAAATAAAATTTCTTTATCACTTTTAACATAATTACAATTTTAATTTTGTTAATTAATATAAAGTTTCTAACTAGTAGGTTCTGTGATAATATGTTAAATTCTATTATTATTTTTATATTTATTTTTTATATCGGTATTATATTTATTTTTAATAATAAACATTTAAACAAAAATATCAATAAAGAAACATAAAATTTGAGATTAAGCTGGTAAGGCTGAACGGAGTGGTGTCATTTCTCACCTATGAGTTACAAGCTCACGCGTGAGTTTTCACCCAGACGGCTAAACTCATGCACGAGTTGTCTCCAACCAAGTGGAAGATCCTCACTTCGGTGAATTACAATTTATCACACTCTTTTTTACTTACCGTTATTTATATTAAAACATAAATTTTTCTCTTTTTTCTTTATAAATACAACATTATCTCATTTACTATCTACCAATACTTCTTAATTTTCAATATTTTCACACACAACTTCAAAAATCAAATGGCGTTCTCCCTTCCACACACAGTTGACGAGATCAAAGCTCTGATTCATACTTAAATCGATGAACAACAACGTCGTCAATTTATGCTTACGACGTTAGCATTTGAATTCGATGCTACAAGTGATGTTAAAATGAAATTGCGTTGTGCATATGAGAATTGCCGTGATATTTCCCTAGAGAAACATGTTTTGATCTACACGTTTCTAAAATAAAAAACCCGGCAATGATTTCGACATGCAATGAGTCTTGTTTAAAAAGACAACAAAAATGAAGACTTAAATTCAAAGTAAAATTGAATGGCTGGATAACATCATTGCTCACAAAAATGAAGAAATTCCGTCTCAAACTCATATCGGTCCCTCATGACAAAAACACACATGCTAATACGTTTCTCCTGATCCGCCCTATCTAATGGTAAACAACTCAAATGGATTACTTACCTACATAGAGCTACATTAACTATACCTAGATGAACAGGTATTGAGAGAAACATTTGAAGAATAAGCTAGGGCACAAAATGAGGGGGAGAAGAAAGGGAGGGCCAAAGAAGATGAACAAGAGCTATTCCGGTTGGAGTTTTATTATGGGGAGTTATCGATTCGGACCCTAGAACGGACTAATCGTAGTACGTATTTATTTTTTTATCTATCTAGTAGTGTATTTCCTTTCATATTGTATTTGAATTCCAGTATTTTAATGTTTAACGTATTGAATAAATGTTTTAATTTTAGAATAAAAAGTTTTACATTTACGTTTTTAGTTTACGAATTAAAATAATTAAGAAGAAAAGAAATAGGATATGACATTACGGTGGGTTTCTCATCACCAGTAAGGTTGAAAGATAAGTTGGGTGAGTGGAAAGAGAAAATTGAGGTTAGGTTAGGTGAGTTGAGAAAAAGCTAAGTGGCGCTAACGTGACAGTGGTAACTAGGGGTGCAATCGAGTCAAGCCGAGCTCAATCTTTATAGGGCTTGAGCTTGGCTCGATAAAACAGTTGTAGGCTTGAGATTGGCTTGATAGCTTGTCAAGTTTTAATAATCCAAGCTTCAGTTTGGCTTGATAATACTTGATCAAAGTGTGAGCTTGACTTGAAAATTTTGAATGTGTATAAAATTATTTTTTTATAATACAACTAATCAATAAAAAAAATATGTATAAAGTAAAACAAATAAAAACCATAACTCAAAACCAAATTTGATTCATTTAGCATTAATAAAACCAAAAATAGCATAATCGTGCAGTCTTGGTTTCCAAATGCGTTTTGCGATTCAAAGCGATTAAGATCCCAAAAGCCATTGCGTGATGTGACTGATAACGCAATACACCTTCGTATAAGAAAGAGTACACAAATTTTTATATATAGTGTATTTCACTAAGTACCAAGTAAATGTAATAAATTTATAAAAATAAAAAAATTATTTAAAATACAATTAGCTAAATTATAAATTTAATTAAAATTAAAAATGATTATAAAATATATTATTTATTTATGAAATAAGCTCTTATAATTAAGTTAATACTCAAATTAATCATAAGTTTTTATATAAATTATTATAAAAACATATTTTAATAAAGTTTGAAAAAGTTTGATAAAAGTTCGAACCGAACTATCAAAAGTCTAAATTTGAATTTGATATATGTTTCAAACTATTTTTTCGGCTTAATCTTAAGTATGAGTTTAATAAAAGCTTGTTTTGATCAAACTAAATCAAACTCGAGTTCGAGTTACGGGATGAAAGCTTAACTTCATTATAGGGTTGTATGCGATTCCATCGAAGTAAACTAAAAAGATAAACATAAAAAAAATATAATAAAAATCATTTGTAACACTCTGCACCTGAGTCTCCTCACTCCACCAACCATCACTCTCAATCATCCCCAATTCAAAACCCTAAAAATCATTTTACCACCAAACATGCAATCAACCAGCAGAGCAGAAGCCGAACGCCTCCTGGGCATCGCAGAAAAGCTCCTCCAGAACAAAGACCTCAACGGCTGCCGAGACTTCGCACTTCTCGCACAAGAAACCGAACCACTCCTCGACGGCTCAGATCAGATCTTAGCCATCGTTGACGTACTCATCGCATCCGATAAGAAAATCAACAACCAAATTGACTGGTACGCTATCCTTCAGCTTGACTCTCGTCGTAACGAGGATGACGTCATCAAGCGTCAGTACCGTCGCTTAGCTCTTTTACTCCATCCTGACAAAAACAAGTTTCCTTTTGCTGACGTGGCGTTTAAGTTTGTTGCGGACGCGTGGGCTTTGTTTTCGGATCATACGCGTAAGTCTGTTTATGATAATCAGTTATTTGTTTATTCCAAAGTTGACCTTGTGCCTAATAGTAATAGTAATAATTTGAGAGATAAGATACCTGTGAGGCGTGGGACTGGGGATGGAGATGGAGGTGTTGGTTCGGGTAAAACGATGTGGACTACGTGTCCATATTGTTATAATTTGTATGAGTATCCAAAAAGGTATGGAGGATGTTGTTTGCGTTGTGCCAACTGTAGACGTGCGTTTCAGGCTGTTGAGATACCTGTCACGTCTTTGCCGCCAGTTATACCTGGTAAGGAAGCGTATTATTGTTGCTGGTCGTATTTTCCTATGGGATTTGCGATGGCGAATAGTGACACGGCTAAGACTTTGACTGTGCCGAATACTATGCCCACTATGTTTCCGACTAATGCCAAAGCGTGGCCGGCGGCTGAGGATTTGCCGAGTGGTGGGACTGTGCCGTTGGCGGATCCTGCTGAAGCTTTTGCTGCACCTACGACCCCGGTGACGAAACCTAGTGTACAGAAGACTCCTGCAGCAACCCCAAAGCCTCCGACTGCTGGAGGCACGGTTCCGAGGAAGAGAGGTAGGCCAAGGAAGAATCTCTGAATTTTTTGGGTTATTGGAAATTGTTGGGACATTGCCGAAATTGAACCATGAAATTAGGGATGGTATGTTGTTGTTGATGTTTAATTTTGTGTTTTTATGTGCTTTTGTAGGATTTGTCATAGAACTCTAACTGCCTTTGTAGATTATAAGATGTTTAATTATCATATAATCTGCCGTAAATTGATCCTTTTGGTGAGCTTTGGTGTTTGAATATTTAGTTTCATGATTCTGTCCGGTGGGTCAGTTTTGTAGTTGTTGTTATGCCTCCTGATCTTTAGAACCATAACCTCTATGGTTCAGTTGGAAATCTAGGAATGGTTCAAGGGTAATTCCTCTGTATGAGAAATTATTCTTGTGATGAACTTTGAATGACTTATTTACGGGAATAATTGTTAACTGCTAGTACATTTAAGGGAAACTTGAACCATTGGCAATTTTGGAGATCATGCCTGTTGGGAGTTATGTTCTATATTTCCTAATGACTCATTAGCAATATGCTCACGGGTCCATGTTTATCCATTCTGTATATTCAAAAGATTGTCGCTTATCATTTGCATTTTTAGTTTATGTATACTTGTTTGGTTTGTGAACTGTATTCGGTGCCAACAAAAGGCCTGGTTGTCGAAATAGGCATTTGTTCATGTTGGATGTTGCAATTTTGGGACATGATTAGTTATTGCATCAGTCTATTGGTTAGTATCTGTAGTATCTCATATACCTCTCAAAGATACATGGATGTTCAGTAGTTCTGTGGGTATAGAGTTGAAGCATTTGTTCCAGTTCCAAATTGGGATAATTGTAGTGGCTATAATTGTAGTGGCTATCTGTATTTTTGTAGTTTCTTTAAGGCTGGTGGGAGTGGTACCAAACCCACTCACCGCCACGTCAGCGCTACCTCAGTTTTTTAACAACTCACCTAAACTCCCCACAGGAGTTAATGACACTCACTCAAACTCACTACAACTCGCCTTTCATACTTTTTTTTTATTATTTAAACACACCTCACTCACAAAAAACACCCACAAATAAACATAACCCAAAAAATAAAAACATTTGGGCCCACATAAGTTTAACTCACCCAGGGTGAGTGTGCCCCTTGTTTTTTTTGTCACAGCTAGTAACTCGCGCGCGACTATTTTGGGAAGAATGGGAGCAGCGAGTGAGTTTGGGTAACTCACGAGTGGGTTTCACCCCACTCCCACCAGCCTAAGGACTGTTCCAGTCCAGTTGGTTAGATTACAATTACAACACATCATTGATAAAACCAGGCTGGATCTTATACGAAAAAGCGACGTATCTGTTCGTGTGGTAGGGCACTCTCGTCGGAAACCATCTCTGATCTACCTATTTTGAAGTCGTTTCAACATCTTACGTAACATTCTAGAAATCTCTTAACTAACATCACGTTGGCTGGACTGGAAGAAGGAAGAAACTAGATCAAAGATGTCTCCTAAATTTGACACATCTTTTCATGTTGCATAGTTTTCTTTGAAGATGTTGAGTATGTAAAATGTGACAAAACTTTCTGAAGGAAAGGATGTTTTCAACTGCCAAAATTTATATTACCTTGTGTGGTGCTAGGCTTCTTGGCTAGCATTTGTCTGCTTCATGAACTATTACTTGATCTGGCAATGTCATAGTGACTATCTGGTTCTGTTCAATTACTGTAGGCTTACCACCTACATACATCAACTGCATTGTATGATATACGGAGTATATAAATATAAATGTTAAGGTCTTGGATATACAATAAGCATCAATACACTTACAAACCTGTAAAATATTAAAAGGCTTTTATACATTGGTTCATACAAAGATTATCTCCAGTTTTAATAAAGCATACAGAGTGAGTTCTCGAGGATAACACACACAATAATTTCCCCTCACTGATTCGTTGGTCATAGTATACATTCAGCAATAACCGTGGTCGTCTAGAAATACTTTTGATGCCCACTGATTGGTTATGCCAGATCTTCCTAATATGAGATCAAGTTTCTTAGAGATTGTTATGCGCATAAGCTCTTTGAACGTGTCCAAATGAGCATACAAATGCCAATTGCATCTAAATTAGCAACATCACAATATCTTTTTGTATGCATCTATTTAGCACCAGAAAATTCCTACGGCAAGACTGACAAGTTTATATAGAATATGACCGAACGTTCTTGTAATACCCACTTGAATAAATGGACTGTTACTTAATAATTATGGTGTGTTATCAAAACATGCAAGGTAATATGTCTTAAAACATAAATGACCATAAAGGAAAGCTAGAATCAAACATCTGCCCCCAAACATAAACCCAAAAATGCATAAGGTAAATGAAGTGCAAAATGAAGAGAAGTATAAGGTAGCTCCCGTCCTATTCACGTTCTCTCCATGCTCGAGTTTGTCCTTTGGTACATGCCGTTTGGGTCATGGACAGAAAATATACGGCTGAGCAATACGCTTAGTGAACGGATATAATGACAATGAAATGAATAGCGTAAACATAAGTAAAGAATGAAATGAAAGTGCAACGGAATAATGTAAGTCCTGGAAAACCTGGTGTTGCTTTATAAACTGGTTTATATTATGAAAAGACTTATGTTTATTTCATAAAAGTTGTATCTTAAATATGCCCAAGAGGTCATGAAGTATCAACGTGCATTAATACTTAGAGGGTGACCCCATCATGCAATTAGAGGGGTTGCCTCTAATTATAATAGTATGGGGTGGAGGGATCAGCTTCATGTAACGGATGTAAGGCACACACCACGGTTACCATGTAATCTGCTAACTTGTACTAGGATGCACCCATTCGCCCCACATGATAATAATATAATAGGCCAAATAATTGAAAGGGACGCCGCGAGCAATCACTCTCACCGCGGAAGAGTCATAACACCGGTGCCTCTAGTGTTATGGTTATGGTACCTCCATAACTAGGTGGAACTGGCATGCATGTATATAGCTCAGGAAAATCTAAAATATTAATCATATTAATTACTGTTTAGTTTAAAGTAAACTACTAGGGAAAATAAATGGCTGCAAACGGGGAAATCCTAATATATGAAGAGAGTGTCCTTACTGAAGGACGAAATATCCGTACCTTATGTCCAGTAATGAGGATGAAAACGAAAGTGGATGAATTGCTCTGATTTCACGATAGCTACATAATAAAAGGGGACATGGATGAGTTGTCTGTTTAACTTATACTTACTGATTATTAGTTTACTTGGCGTGTTCTTAACTTGTTTTACTTGCTCTTGTCTTGTTTTAGTGTTTCATGTTTAATCATGTGTTTCTTAGTATTTCATGTGTTTTTGTTTAGTGTATTTCATGTTTTATGTGTTATACTACTTGTTGTAACATAATGAGTAACTTTCTAAAAGTAGTAGGTTTCTATATATAGTAACTTCCCAAAAACAGCCGGTTTCCATAATTAGTAAGTTTTCAAAAATAGAAAGTTTTCATATTTAGCATGTTTCCATAAATAGTAATAAGCTCATTAAATAAGTAAATGATATAAACTATAGTTTTAATAAGCATATTATAAGTCATGATTATTATATAGTTAAGTTAATTAATATAAAATACTTAGTCTTACATATGATTATTAATTAATAATAATAATACATGATATTATAAGTAATTATTAATTAATAATATTACATGATTTATTAATTAAACTTTACTTTAAATGATTAATGTATAATTAAATTAAAGCATGTTATTAATTTAATTAAACTTTGGTTAAAATATAACTAATTTATTAAGCAAAGTTCTTAAATAATTAATTAAATGTACATGTACTTATAACATGTTTTAGTAATTATTATAACATATAGTTTTATTTAAATAAAATGGCCATGTAATTTATCATGATAATTATGCTTAATAATTATATCCTAAGTCATGTTATTAATTAATTAAATTAAATCATGTATTAATTAATAAAATTAATTAATAATGTAATATAAGGTATTTGCAAAATGTTTAGCCAAACACACCTCTTGTGTTGTTCGGTTCTACCCGAGCCCAAAACGTGACACACCGAGACCATGGGAGGTCTTGGCCTCGCCTCGAACACCAAGCAACACCACAGCCGTCGGCTATCGCTTGCTGCCCCGACCACCAACAGCCACCGACTGCAATGCTGGTGCCACTGCTTAGCCGAAACTACCCCCGACTTAAGCCGGGGTTCCCACTGCCGTGACCAAGGTTCCCACCGGCTGAAGCCGGGTTCCCCCTGTTGCGTACAGACTACCCACCGAGAGCATACAGCTCTCGGTTCCCACAGTTATTAACTAACAACCCCTGAAGGGGTGTTGGTGCTTGCGTCTGCCCAAACAAACCACACGCCGACCCTTAAAAGGGTGCGACTGCTTGACCAAAACCACCATCGAGAGTCGGACGACTCTCAGTTTGCGTGTAACCACAAACAACCAACCTTATTCCAAAACCATGATTAATCATTTTTAATTACATGTTTATAATGATCATTGTTTTTAAAGATTCATGAATAATGAAAAAACAATTAAATAAGAATAAAGATTAAGAGATATCGACAATGTGTATGAATTAATGATGGAATCACGAACACAAACCCGTATTAATCAAAGATCAAAAATCAAAAATCTTTCCCCTGTGGTTCTTGATGTGCCGCGGCCAAGAGGAGCAAAAGGGAGTTTAGGGTTTTTGATTTTGTAAAAAGTGAATTATGAATTTCCTGGTTGTTTTGTTATTCAAATTGGATTAGTTAATGGGCCGGGCCAAAAGCCCCTTTCTTTGTCTCTTTTAGCCGTCCAACATAACCCCTTTATATACTTTCGTTTTTGTTTTTCGTGCTTAATTATTAATCACATGTGTTCGTGTTTTAACGTCGTGTTTTATTCTTGTTACGTTTTTAAGTATTATACGTAAATACTTATTATGTATTAATAATAATATTAATATACGTAATACTTGTCATAACTAATTAATATACGTAATAATTTGTATTAAATGTTCATGATACGTTTTGTATATTAATTAATCGTAAAGCTTTATTTGACCGTGTTTTCACGCATTTAATGTTCTAAGGTATTTTAATGCGGGTTTTACAACTCTTCCCCTCTAAAAAGAATAATTTGTCCTCGAATTAGAGATACGATATGGCTGGAAAGAACATGGAAACGACGTGGCTAAAGAGAATCTGGAACGTGACGTGGCTGAAAGAACATATTCTGATTATGAAAGGAAGTGAGGATAAGAAATCCATATGGACTCTTTCATTTCCCAAGTGGATTTTCGCTCGGGATGGTCCATCCAAAAGATATCGACGAAGGGAATAATTTTGGTCTTCATGACTCTGTCTTGACGATACGAAAAAGTTTATGGTTCATCAACGTAAGATAGATCCTCATGAATCTGATCGAGTGAATGAGAAATAACGTGCACGTATAAATGAAATGTTACGATGTGAAAATAACCTGGAATAAATGACATTAATAACCTCTGAGGAATGATATGCAAGACATATAGGAAACGTATTACGTAAACAATTGTGAACGTGATACGTGAACAATTGTGAACGTGATACGTGGAGATATGGTGAAAGTAAGATGAAGAACGTATGGTGAACGCGATACGTGCAACATACCGTGAACGTGATACGAGAACGTAGGCTCAACCTGATATGTGAAACATATCGCGAACGTGCGATAGTTGAGGAGGTGACGTCAAACGTTACGAGATGAGACGTACAATGTGACGTGAAACGTCTGTCGGAAAATGGAAAGTTGTGTTAAACTTGAGTATGGTCTCCCAGGCTTTCTGCCAAAACTTTCCAAAACAAAATGAGAAACGTAAGTCGTAAGATGGAATACTGATTGTGGTAAAAATACGACCTTTTAGGAAAAAGGCGTAAAAGCGGAAAGTATTAAACAAATGACTTAGGAAAATCAAGTGTTAATGACCCAAATAAGTTCGTTTCCCAAGGAGGTATATGTGTGTGACTAAAATGAAATGGTGTTTGAGATTAATATTTGAAAGAAGGGGATGAGAAAATAGAATGACGAAGACGTGAAAATTATTACTACGACGACTAAAATTAAAACCGTAAAAAGAGCTAAAATAAAAATAAATTCTAAAAATTCTCAAAAAATTACCAAAAATCAAATTAAATAAACTAAGACTTTACTAATGATCAAAACTTTTTTAAACCTTTTAATTAATTAAATATTAATTTTTAAATACTATTAGCCCTAAAAATAAAATTAATTATTAAAAATCTCAAATAAATATTTTTCACTTTGTAAACCTCTAAAATAACCAAATAAGACTAAAAACTATTTTTATAGATTTTTAAACTAATTAAAACTATTTAAAATGATTAAAACTATTAAAAACTTAAAATAATCCTAGAAATTAGAAAAATGATGATAAAATTAATCCAAGAGTTGCAAAAATCCTATTTTAATGTATTAAAAAAATCCTATTTTAATGCAAAAATCCTATGTGAAAATTGAAATTTAATAATAAAATAATATTAAAATAATATTAAAATAATATTAAAATAATATTAAAATAATATTAAAAATCTAAAAATTCTAAAAAATTCTAAAAACTTGCAAACTAGTTTATTTTAACCTAAGTAATCAGAAAATGAAAGTGAAATTTCCAAAATACCCCTAATGGGCCCCCAAATAGGCTAAAAACTAAAACAATCAACCTTAATGGGCTTAATGGGCCCAAAAAGTCAAACTTGGTCCAAATGACCTGAAAAAGCCCTATCTGACTCAAAATTTTATTCTAAACACAAAAGTCTGAAGGCCCAAAAGCTGGTTTTGAGCTTATCACAACTTAAATAGTCAACAACTTATTGTTATTGGGCCAATAAGCCTATTAAGCAATAAGCCAATACCATAAGCTCTAACTAAACACACAACCTTCTTTTGAGATGCCTAAGAGATTTGTGAAAAGAAATTTTGAAAAAGCACACTCAATAAGCCAGAAATAAGCAAAGAAGAATTTCACAAAACGACAAAATAGTCGGGTTGGAGTTCTAGGCTGTTTCAGAAGCTGATTCTTTTTGCAAAAGCTCACAAATAGCTTAACTAAGAATAATCAATCATAAAAATCACAAAAGCCAAGTAGAATAAGTTGTAAGAGCAAATAAGCTGGCTGAAAAAGCCATTCTAGCAAAAGCTTAACCAAATGACTTGTAACCTTTCAGATTTGATATTAAGCTGAGAAAATTGACACCTATTACAAAAGCCAAGTTGTTGCATGCACCAATAAGCAGTTCTAAAAAAAAAGCCAAAATGTGCTTATTTGACCAAAAGTCAAAGTTCTCCAAATTTCACCAAATGTTCAGGAATTGTTTGTAAGCTTGTTATAAGCAACTTTTGTGAAGAACCCAAGGTGGAGTCCTTGTGAATCAAGAGGTCAGTTGACCAAATGATGACAGATTTTGGCAAATAAGGCTTAATAAGCCAGTTAGCTTATAAGCCAGCAACAAAGCAAACCAAATAGCCAAATCTACTCACAAGCAGCACAAAAACAAGATCCAAGCAATAAACAAGCAGGGCATACACTAGATAACAAAATGCAAGGCAAAATTGAGGTGGTCACTTTGTTGATGCAAATGACCACTTCAGCCAACTTTGATAAGCTCTAGCACCCACAATAAGCCACCAAATTCAACAAGCAGATAATGCACATATATCTTATCACCCACACTCTTCCCAAACCAGATTCAGACCTTAGATCCAACAAACAAAGATTTTATTGGATCTGATGTGTTTGACCAATTTCAAACCCTTTTTTTCAGATTTTTCCAAAACTTGAAATCCTTTTTCCAAACCTTTTGATACTTAACCAGTGACCAAAACTTGTTGCATATGACTTGTTTAGAGTCCCCAAACCCTAATAACCAAGGGCACAAGGCCACAAGGCCTTATGATCCCAAAATGCCAAACAACCTTGTTTTAGTCCTTTTCCAAACAAACTTTTTATTCAATCACATAACCTACTGATTTTATGGTTCAAAAACTTCAACTAGGTGAAAACTAAGAGAATACAACTATAAAACACAAAGCAAAAACACCAGAGAAACAAATCACATGGCAAAATATAAATCAGACAATAACATGAAATTTTTTTAGAGAAAACTTAACAAGAGGTTATACCTATCCCCCACAACTTCCTAGAGGGATCAACAATGCTCCTTGGACCTTGTTCAACAGCTAGAACAAGACCAAGGTACTTGAAGAAAGGAGATGAGATGTGCCTTGGTTGATGGTTCAAAGCAGAACCTCAAGGGCTTTATGTCTTCAACACAAACAGCAAACAACCTATCCAAAGGTTGATAAACCTTCACTAGCTTGGTGTCAACAAGCTTGCAAGGGCTTATAGCTTTTGGATAAGGGTTAGTACAAGTAAAACAGCAAAATCAGAAGACTATTTTCAAGCTTATTTCAAACTTGAAAACCTTACCAAACATAAACGTGTTTAAACCACAAGATCTAAACACCTTTATAACATCAAATGGAACTCAGAATTACCCTTAAACAACACCAACTTTTAAAAACATAAAAAGGAATTACAATTTTCTTAAAATACCAACTTTTATAAATTTTAAAAAGGAATTACAATGTTTAAAGAGTAAAACTAGAACAAGGCTCTCTCACATGTTGAGGAGTCCTTATATAGGCCACAAGGGCTGAGATTACAATGAAAACCCTAGGCTATGAAGTCCCTAAAATGCCCCTTGAATCTTCTAGACGAATTGTGTTGTAGAGCTGTCCAAATGCATCCTGGCTGTTCATTTTAGCTTTGGGGTTAAGAAATGAGTCTTGGCTATTGATTTGGCCACGTGTCATTCCTTGTAGAGGAAGTTGGATCATGATTGGTTGACGTGTGAATGGGTGGGGTCCTTTGGTAAGTGGAGATTGGGGTTTTGGGTGTGGGGTGGGATTTAGGGTGTGTGAATCAAACGTGTGGCAGGGTAATTGTAATTTACCCCTTGGTTTAAGTGAGATGGTAACTGGGGGTGAAAGGTGAACAGTAATACCTTTTGATCCATTTTTTTGTGGAAAGGTAAGTGTTTTGCGCAAATTTGAGTTTGAATGTTTCACTTGCAAACTTTTGGTCCTTTGTTTTTGGCAGAACTAGTATAACACGTTTTTCAGCCTTTAAACTTAATTCCCTTTGTTAATGAAGTTACAAACTTCACACTTTTGCCCCAAAACTTTGACAAAAGGTTTTCAAGGGTTGTTTTTGTCACTTTTGAATATTTCAAGGACTGAACTTGGACATTTTTGATCTTCAAAGGTCTTCATTGCATCTTTGACATCATGAGGGACCATTATTGACAATTTTGATTTGTTGAGGGACTAAACTTGCCAATTCTTCAAAGTTGAAGACCTTTTTGTAATTTTGACAGCTTAAGGGACCATCTTGTAATTATGAATATACAAGGGTTTTAAGTGTCATTTCTTCATAATTTAAGGATCAATCTTATACATCTTCAAGTCTTCAAGGGTTTTTCTTGGATAACTCATGAACTAGGGCCCGGTTCTTTGTATGGCTTCGTTTCTCGTGTCTGTTTTTCCTTATTTCTTGTGATCTTTTGTCTTTTTCACGATATCCATACCTAAAACACACAAATAAACAAATACAAGCATGTAAAACCCGCATGCTTTTACCATGAATAGTACCCTTAAGATCGTACGTACTAGATTAAAACTTTCCTTTTAGAGTATGATTACGTTTACGTGTTAGGATTTTACGTATTACGTACGTGTTAAAACACGATAAGTATTTATTACGCACGAACACGCAATAATTATTTAACAATAATTAATCACGAACATGCGATCATGAAATCATGAACGTAATTAAATCATGAACTAATATTAATTACGTATATATATTTATTACGGCGTGAATAAATATATTAGGTCACGGTAAATATTTAACGAGAACACATAAAACGCGAACACAAATAAACACAAACGAACACTTAAACAACGAGACACGGAAAACGGTACGGGTACCCCATGTGGGCCCCCCTACCCGCGGCAACATTAAGGAGATGGGCCAAGCCCATCTCAAATTTACTAAGAAGGGGTTAAGGTAATTTTTACTACTCATTTTCACTTTACAGGAAACCAAAACAAAAACCTAAAAATATTGTTCTCCTTTTCCTTCTTGTCTTCTTGTGGCCGCCGCATATAACACACCAAAGAGGGGTGTTCATTTGATTTTGATCTTGGTTTTTGTACGGGTGTTCGTGTGTGTTCATCCTCGTTAGATCCACGCATTCGGTATATTCTTTTAATCCTTTTTCTTTTTGATTTGATCTAATAAAATTAATTAAGAACATGATGTTTTTGAAAACCTAATTAAAAACATAAATCAATCAGGTAAATGGTTTTTGGGTAAATAAAAAAGGATGTTTTTAGGGGTGTTTGTTTGGCCGGCGCCTAAACCGAACCCCAAGGGGGTCTCAGTTTAGCTAATAGACCACCACCGAGACCATATGGTCCCGGTTTGGTGGTGTGGGTCCCAGGGCAGCAGCAAACTAAAGGGAACCCCGAAGTGGTTCGGGGTATGGTGTCGATTTCATGTCCGGTTCATGGTTTCTAGTCAAGATCCGGTTCACGGTTTATGTTAAGATTATTTTTTTTATAATCATATGTTAAAATTAAATTAATAATATGACATGATTAATTTAATAAAACATGACTTAGGTTATATTTAATTATTAGATCATGAAATTATTAACCTAAGTATATTATATTTTCTAGACTTATAATTAATTAATTATTTAAAAACCATGGTTATAATTAATTAATTAACATGACTTAGGTTATATTATTAATAAATAATAATACATATTTTAACCTAAGTATTTAACTTTATTTAATTAAAAACATGATATATTTTAATTAAATACTTATAACCTATAGTTTATTTAAATTACATGAAATAATTAATAAACTATACATTATATCATTATGACATAGAAAATAATCAGAAAAACACTTAAGCTTATATACTTAGCTTATTTAACCAACTTATATCTAATTATGTAAACTTTCTATTTTTAGAAACTTATTTAGTTCAAGCAGCTAATCTATTTATGGAAACTTTCTATTTTTAGAAACTTATCTATTTTAAGCAGTAATTCTGTTTTTGGAAACTTTCTGTTTTTGGAAACTTTCTATTTTTGGAAACTTTCTATTTTTGGAAACTTTCTATTTTTGGAAACTTTCTATTTTTGGTAACTTTCTATTTTTGGAAACTTTTTATTTTTGGAAACTTTCTATTTTAGGAAACCTGCTATTTTTGGAAAGTTACTTATTATTACACAGTAAGTATAATAATACATGAAATACCAGAAATACTTAATCAGAATAGACAGAATATAAGATAAACACAGTTTAAAGCTTTAAACAGTAAAACATGATATGAACATATAAAATAAGCTAAGACATGACATAAAACCAGTTACGTATTTAGTAAGCAGATACTTATTCATGTACGTATTTATGTAGCATTAATGATACCGAAGTAGGATTCTCCTCAGTTCATCTTCTTCGTTCACTGGACATAAGGTACGGATTCCCGCCCTTTCAGTATGGACATTCTTTCCTTATTAGGATTCCCCATATGCAGCCAAATGTTTTCCCGTAGTATAAGTTTATATGTTTGACTTGCTTATGTTTAATTTAGAATACCTATAGCCATATACATGCATGACCAGTTTCACCTAGTTATGAAGGTACCATAACCATAACATTAGAGGCACTGATGTTATGACTTCACCACGGCGGATTGATTGCTCATGGCGTCCCTTCAGCTTTTGGCCATATTATTATATTTATCATGTGGAGCGTATGGGTGCATCCTAGTTACATGTTTTTCAGCAGATTACTTAGTGTGAATGAGGTGTGTGCCTTGCATCCTTCACAAGGAGTTGATCCCTCCTACCCAAACCGGTATATTAAATTAGAGGCAGCCCCTCTAATTTGCATGATGAGGTCACCCCTCCAAGTATTCATGCATGGTGGATTTTCATGACCTATATTGGCAAATGGTAGAACATGTTAAACAATTTTTATAAGATAAACATAAGGCTTTTCAAACTATAAAACCAGTTTTACCAAGACTTAACCAGGTTACTCGGGACTTAGTTTCTTCCGCTGTTATATGTTATATGCTTATCCCATTCATGCTTTATTGTACATCCGTGGACTGAGCGTATTGCTCAGCTGTTTTCCTTTTCTATCTTCCCAAAACGGCAGGTACTCAGGGACGCTCGTAGACTTTAAGCGTACGTGCATATGGACTGGAAGCTTTCTAGCCTTTCTTTACTTTATGCATTATCTTTACTTTGATACTCTTGCTATGGACATTCTTTAGTCCTTTCCTTTACAGTACTTATGTTTGTGTGTGATGAGCTTTACTTTTGGACTACCGATGTTTGATTCCAGTATTTTCCTTTTATGGTCATGTAATGTTTAGACATTTTTCCTTGTATGCTTTGATGACACGCCATAATTACGCGTGACATTCCATTATCAAAATGAGGTGTTACAATTATGGTATCAGAGCCAAGGCTTTGACCTGTAGGCTCTCAAAATATGACCTGTGATTAGTGGGTAGTCACTATGGTCTTCCTAGAACTGACAGTCGTTTTCATGCATTCATCATTTTTATGCATACATATATATGTCATTGTCGTAGGTTTATGACTAAGTAATGGTTGGTACAGGGCTGACCCTATTTAGTCGCATGTGTTTTATCGAAACTTTTTAATTTGGGACCGACCCATAGGCGTCCCCTCGCCATGTCTTTTATTTTGGGTGAACTGACCATAGGCGTTCACTCTCGAGCATACAAAAGTTTTCATAAAACTGCATCATGCATTCATACACAAAATTTTCTTGCATAAAATTTTTTCTCTTGAAGTTTTGGTATAAATTTTTTTTCATGTATTATATTTATGTTTTGATCTGTTTAATCATATGTTTTATGTTATACTATCAGATGCTTCTCACACGCGAACAGGAACAACTCAATGCTGCAATCCAAGCTGCAATGCAAGCTTTGCTTCCTCAACTGAGGAACGACATCAAGGCTGAGGTTCAAGCTGCCAACAATCAGCAGCATAATCAGGCACCTCATCATCCTCCTCCGGTGACATTGCCAATATGGCTGGAGAGATTCAACAAGCTCCATCCTCGAGCTTTTGAGAAAACAGATAACCCCAGTGATGTTAAAAGCTGGTTGGCTCACATCGAGAAGATTTTCAATGCTATGGGTTGTGACCCCGCGTACAAGGCGAGGTTGGCATGCTATCGGTTTAAAGGCGATGTGCTAAATTGGTGGTTAGCGTTGATGCAGTCTGAGGGAGGTGACGAGTGGGTTGCTGGTTTGACTTGGGCTCAGTTCAAGGACAGGGTGATGGAGCAGTTCTTTCCCAAGGCTGAGCAAGACAAGCTCAAGAGGGAGTACCATGGGATCCGACAGAGAGCTGGGGAGAATAGCAACGAGTTTATGCAGCGCTTTCTTCGCTTAGCTGGTTTCCTTGGTACGGCAGCAGGTACTCCTGAAGAGCAGGCACACCACTTTAGGTGGGCTCTTCGCACATCGGTCACAAACAATCTGGTGTGTGCTACATTCAACACTGTAGCACAAGTGGCCGATGCAGCACGTAAGCTGGAGATGCTACAGGAGAGAGATGAGTTCGGGGAAGCTGAGAGACCCGACAAGAGGTAAACATTCGTATTCAAGCGGTGATCAATCCGTATTCTTTCCATATATTTCAAATATTCATCTCTTTAAATGTATCTTCCAGGCAGAGAACTGGGTACCGGTCTCAGCCGGCTACTCAGCAGCAGCCTCATCAGCCCAAGGGAAACGGTCAGACTAACGACCGTTCTGCTACGGATAGGCGTGGCGGTAATGATAATTACCTTCACAACGCTGGACACTCCAACTGCAGCAGGTCCTAATACTTACGCAATTTTCTTATGATTTCATGTTATAACTCATATTCTAACACTTTAGCAAAACTTCTACCAGGAACCATGGAAACGGTAGGGACCAGAACCAGAGAGGTTCACATCCTAGCCGTCCAGCTATCACTGGTATTCAATCTTACTATTATCCGCATTGTCCTTTGTACCCTATTATCATGTCTTATGAAAAATGTTTTATCAGGTTCCCAGCCAGCCAGAGCACCTACTGGAGGATATACTCATCCTCTTTGCTCTACTTGCCACCGTAGGCACCCAGGGCCATGTCGTCGTAACACGGACGCATGCTTCAAGTGTGGTCTTCCTGGCCATATCATGAAGGATTGCCGTAAGGACTAGATGGAGGGCACATCGGGACATGCTGATTCCAAGCCGCCTCCTACCACCGGGCGTGTCTACACGACATCTCGAGACCAGGCCAACAAGTCTACAGGTACCATCACTGGAATCTTGTATATGTATGGTCAAGCTGCGTGTGTTCTTTTCAATACGGGTGCTACTCACTCGGTTATTTCTACTGCTTATGCTAAGAACATTAGGATGCTCCCCATGCCACTAGAGAATAGGCTTACTATTTCCACGCCTTTGAGGGACTCTGTATTAATCACCCATGTGTACAAGAGTCTTCCCCTAGAATTTGACGATAAGGTTCGACCTGTTGACGCACTTCCATTGGACATGAATGACTTCGACATGATTTTGGGCATGGATTGGCTATCCAAGCATCATGCTACTATAGACTGCCATTCATATCGTGTTATCTTCGGTGATGTTAATGCACCATAGTACATTCATAACGGGTTCGTACCCGGACGGTCTGTACAAATCATATCTACCCTGCAAGCGCGTGCACTACTGTCACATGGCTGCGAGGGTTATATAGATACGGTTCACGACATGGATGCTGAATCTCCATCAATTCAGGATCAACCAATAGTGTCAGAATTCCAAGATGTATTCCCAGAAGAACTTCCTGGCATACCACCTTCACGAGAAGTGGAATTCAGTATCGAGCTTATTCCAGGAGCTGAACCAATCTCGAAGGCTCCTTATCGCATGGCTCCCATAGAGCTGAAGGAGCTGAAGGATCAACTACAAGAACTTCTAGAACGAGGTTTCATTCGACCGAGCGCATCTCCATGGGGCGCACCGGTCTTATTTGTTAAGAAGAAGGACGACAGTATGCGTCTTTGCATAGACTATCGCGAGCTCAACAAGATTACTATCCAGAATAGGTATCCACTGCCGCGTATAGACGATCTGTTTGACCAACTCCAAGGGGCCAAACACTTCTCCAAGATTGATCTTAGGTCAGGCTACCATCAGCTATGGGTTAAGGAGCAGGACATCGCCAAGACTGCTTTTCGTACCCGCTATGGCCACTACGAGTTTTTAGTTATGCCATTTGGCCTGACAAATGCTCCAGCAGTGTTCATGGATTTGATGAGCAGAATCTTCCATGAATTTCTGGACAATTTCGTCATTGTCTTCATCGATGACATACTGATTTTCTCAAAGTCCAAGGAGAAACACGAAGACCATCTTCGTACAGTACTACAGATTCTTCGCCAGAAGCAGCTGTATGCTAAATTCTCCAAGTGTGAGTTCTGGTTAGACAAGGTGTCATTCTTAGGTCACATTGTATCAGCAGAAGGAATCACTATGGATCCAGCGAAGGTTGAGGCCATCACTAAGTGGCCGAGGCCGACATCAGCGACAGAATTCCGCAGTTTCTTAGGCTTATGTCACACCCCGTCTAGGTTCACAAGGTTAACACGAGTCCGGAGTATTCTACACAAGACTAGAAGACTTGGTGGAATAATATGGAAGCCTTTGGAAGATTCATGGAAGCTTATAGAAACCCTAATGGAAGCTTATAGAAACCCTAATGGAAGATTGTAGATTATGGGCCTTGTCTTGGAGTTGTAAATAGAGCCCAAATGTAACCCTAGAGTAGTAGTATAAATAGAGCCATCCTCATTTGGGGAAAGCATCTCATATTCACTTGTATTCTCTACTTGTAAAGTTCTCTAGTAATACAAGCATTTTCCCCTAGTTCTCTTGTGTTCTTTCTTAGTAGCTTTCTTTGTTGCCTAGATCGGTGAGTGTTGGGAGCAAGGCTGACTTAGTAGAGACTAAGTGCCGCACGGAAGACCCTTGTCGAGACAAGTCCGTGACAAGTGGTATCAGAGCGAGATTCAATTCGAGGCGATGGCGATTGAAATTGAGAAGAACGATGCTAGCGGAAGTGGTGTTGATGGGAACCGTGGTCGAAATGATAACCAAGACCCCAAGAAGAGAGGATCGTCGAGGGACGTTATGGCAAGTATGGATAAGAGAATGGCGGATTTCGAGAGATCCATGGCGGATATGAAGACCCAAGTTGAGGGCTTGGCAAATCTTGAATCCGAGTTCGAGAGTATGAGGGAAGACTTCAAAGTAGTCCTAAATGCTCTTAGCGGCGACATGAAGAAGGAAATCCTTGACGTACGAGATATGTTCAAGGATGGAATGGAGAAGATGGAAAAAAGGTTCGGGGAAGAGATCTCCGCAATCCATAATACTATTAGAAGCTTGCACGCGGACGTAGAGTTGTGCAAGATGTCCTTGGCTAGTGTGGGTAGCGCTAGTAATCATGGTCCAAGGATGGACATTCCTAAACCATCATCTTTCATAGGAAAGCGGGAGGCTAGAGCGGTCGATGATTTCTTATGGGAGATGGAGCGATACTTGAAGGGTTCCAAGATAGTGGAGGATGCTATGAAGATCGAGACGGCTACTCACTACTTGAAGGACACCGCGACGTTATGGTGGAGACGTCGGAATGGAGATATCGAACGAGGTACGATTACTATTAACACTTGGGTTGATTTTGTTGCGGATTTCAAGAGGAAATTCTATCCGGAGAATGCTAAGAACGAGGCGAAGAGTCAGCTTCGTAAACTTAAGCAAACCGGAGCGATTAAGGAGTATGTGAAAGAGTTCACTACACTTACCTTGGAGATTCCGGAACTATCCGAGCAAGATTCTCTCTTTTACTTTCTTGATGGTTTGCAAGGGTGGGCTAAGACGGAGTTAGAGCGACGAGGAGTCCAAGACGTGGCTACGGCTATTGCCCACACCGAGGCTTTGATTGACTTTAGTTCGAGGAGGGAACCGTCGAAGCCAAAAGATCGGAAGGTGAGCCATGAGAAAGGTGGGGGAGAAAAACCGAAGTTCGATTATGCGAAGAAACCCCCTACCGGAAAGGAGAAAGACGTAAAGACGAGTTACAAAAGTGGTGGATGCTTCATTTGCGATGGACCTCATAGAGCTCGAGATTGCCCGAAGAAAGCAAGCCTCAACGCAATGTCGACTCATGAAGACGAAGGTACGAGTAATGGCGGAAGCATGGGGTCGATGAGGATCTTGAATGCAATCAAGGCGAAGACGGAGGTGCCAAAGGTTGTAGGGCGAGGCCTACAATATGTCGAGGCAACTATCAATGGAGTAAAGGTGCGTGCTTTAGTCGATTCCGGTGCGACTCATAACTTTCTGGCGGTTGATGAAGCTAGGAGGCTAGGGATTAACGCTACAAAGGGGAGCGTAACTATCAAGGCGGTAAACTCGGAGGCCAAACCAATTCATGGAGTGGCTAAGGATGTCCGAGCGAAGATTGGAGATTGGGAAGGGACGATTGATTTGTCGGTGGTCCCGATGGATGACTTCAAAGTGGTTCTTGGGTTAGAGTTTCTCGATAAGGTACGAGCTTTTCCTATGCCGTTTGCTAATTCTTTATGTATCCTAGATGGTGGAAAGACTTGCATGGTGAGCACGGAGCGGGATTCTAAGAGTGGAGCAAAGACCCTTTCGGCCATGCAATTCAAGAAAGGATTCAACAAGAGCGAGCCTTGCTATTTGGCGGTAACAAGGCTAGAGACGGAGGAGGAATCAAGCAAAGTAGAGGTACCGGAGGTGATCGAGAGGGTTCTTGAAGAGTTCAAGGATGTTATGCCCAAGGAGTTGCCAAAGAAGCTACCACCAAGGCGAGAGGTGGATCATACCATCGAGTTGGAAGCGGGTTCCAAGCCCCCCGCCAAAGCCCCTTACCGAATGCCACCACCCGAGTTGGAAGAGTTGAGGAGAGAACTCAAGGAGTTGATGGATGCGGGCTACATTCGACCCTTGAAAGCCCCATATGGTGCGCCGTTTCTATTTCAAAGGAAGAAGGACGGGTCCTTGCGGATGTGCATAGACTACCGGGCACTGAATAAGGTAACGATCAAGAATAAGTACCCTATTCCTCTTATTACGGATTTGTTTGATCAACTTGGGAAGGCGAGATACTTCACTAAGTTGGATTTGAGATCGGGGTACTACCAAGTACGGATAGCGGAGGGAGACGAGGCCAAGACGACGTGTGTCACGAGGTATGGCTCTTACGAGTTCTTAATCATGCCGTTCGGATTGACAAATGCTCCCGCGACATTTTGCACCCTCATGAATAAGTTGTTTCATTCATTCCTCGATAAATTTGTGGTTGTATACTTGGATGATATTGTCATTTATAGTCATACTTTGGAAGAGCATGTCTTGCATTTGAAACAGGTGTTCGAGGTGTTGCGAGACAATGAACTTTATGTGAAGTTGGAGAAATGTTCTTTCGCTCAAGATGAATTCGAGTCCTTGGGCCACAAGATCAAGGATGGAGGCTTGATGATGGACGGGGCAAAGGTTAAAGCTATCCAAGATTGGGAACCACCAACCAAAGTGACGGAGTTGCGGTCATTCCTTGGCTTGGTGAACTATTATCGAAGATTCATCATGGGCTATTCGGCGGTAGCCTCACCATTAAAGGATCTTTTGAAGAAGAACAAAGCTTGGGATTGGAGTGTAGCATGTCAAGCGGCGTTCGAGAAATTAAAGAAGGCGATTGTGCAAGAGCCGGTGTTGAGACTACCGGATGTGACGATGCCCTTCGAGTTACACACGGATGCATCGGACTTTGCTATTGGAGGAGTTCTAATGCAATATGGAAACCCGATCGCGTTCGAGAGTAGAAAGCTAAATGAAACGGAAAGGAAGTACACGGTGCAAGAGAAGGAGATGACGGCGGTTATCCATTGCTTGAGGATTTGGAGGCATTACTTGTTGGGTTCGAGATTCGTGATCAAGACGGATAACATTGCCACGAGTTACTTTCAAACCCAAAAGAAGTGAAGTCCCAAGCAAGCTCGTTGGCAAGACTTCCTAGCCGAGTTCGACTACCAATTGGAGTACAAGCCGGGGAAGGCTAATGTGGTAGCCGATGCATTGAGTCGCAAAGCGGAGTTTGCGGCAATTACACAAGCTCAATTCTTCCTCCATGACCGAATCAAGGAAGGATTGGAACATGATCCTATGGCCAAGAAGATCGTTGCCTTAGCGAAGGACGGGAGGACTCGGAGATTTTGGCTTAAGGGAGACATGTTGTTCACCAAAGGAGATCGGCTTTACGTACCTAAGTGGGGTGATCTTAGGCGAGTAATCTTGAAAGAGTGTCATGATTCAAAGTGGGCTGGTCATCCGGGGATGAAGAGGACGTTGGCATTAGTCGAAGGCACCTACTATTGGCCGAGGATGGAGGACGATGTTGAGACATTTGTTCGGACGTGCCTAATTTGCCAACAAGACAAGATAGAGCAAAAGAAATCCGGAGGATTGTTGGAGCCTTTACCTACGCCGAAAGGACCATGGGAGAGTGTTTCTATGGAGTTTATCACATGTTTGCCGAAGTCGGAGGGGAGTGGGAGTATCATTATGGTGGTCGATAGATTCTCGAAGTATGGTCTTTCATAGCCGCGCCATCCGATGTTACCGCGGATGATACGGCCAAGCTCTTCTTCAAGAATGTAGTTAAGTATTGGGGAGTGCCACATGTGATTGTTAGTGATCGAGATCCGAGATTCACGGGGCGCTTTTGGATGGAGTTGTTTAAGATCATGGGGACGGATTTGAACTTCTCTACGAGTTTTCATCCCCAAACAGATGGGCAAACGGAGAGGGTGAATGCATTATTGGAGCTCTATCTTAGGCACTATGTGAGTGCCAATCAACATGATTGGGCTAAACTTCTTGATGTTGCGCAATTCTCTTACAACATGCAACGAAGTGAAGCCACGGGGAAGAGTCCTTTTGAGTTGGTTACGGGGCGCCAACCATTGACACCAAATGCCTTAGCCGCATCGTACGAGGGGAGTAGCCCGGCCGCTTACAAAACTATGAAGGAGTGGCACGAACAAGCGGACATGGCCCGGGCATCTTTGGACAAAGCGGCTAAGAAAATGAAGAAATGGGCGGACGAGAGGAGGAGAGGAGGAGACACGTTGAGTTCGAGGTCGAAGATCAAGTGATGGTGAAGCTCTTGCCTCAACAATTCAAGTCATTGCGGAAGGTTCATAAGGGATTGATACGGAGGTATGAAGGCCCTTTCCCGGTGATTGGACGTGTTGGAAAGGTATCTTATCGAGTTCAACTACCGCCCAAGTTGAAGATTCATCCGGTCTTTCACGTAAGCTTTCTCAAGCCTTATCATGGAGACGGGGAAGATCCTAACCGAGGAGTGTCAAAGCGAGCACCGACGGCAGTTGTTACTTCGTATGATCGAGAGGTCGAGGAGATTTTGTCGGATCGTACGATAAGGAGACGAGGAGTGCCGAGCTACAAGGAGTACTTGATCAAATGGCGTGACTTGCCCGATAGCGAAGCAAGTTGGGAAGCGGAAGACTTATTGTGGCAATTCAAGGACGAGATCAAGAAGTATCACGAGGATGGCACGACGAGGACGTCGCGAGCTTAGGTGGGGGAGGATGTCACGCCCCGTCTAGGTTCACAAGGTTAACACGAGTCCAGAGTATTCTACACAAGACTAGAAGACTTGGTGGAATAATATGGAAGCCTTTGGAAGATTCATGGAAGCTTATAGAAACCCTAATGGAAGCTTATAGAAACCCTAATGGAAGATTGTAGATTATGGGCCTTGTCTTGGAGTTGTAAATAGAGCCCAAATGTAACCCTAGAGTAGTAGTATAAATAGAGCCATCCTCATTTGGGGAAAGCATCTCATATTCACTTGTATTCTCTACTTGTAAAGTTCTCTAGTAATACAAGCATTTTCCCCTAGTTCTCTTGTGTTCTTTTTAGTAGCTTTCTTTGTTGCCTAGATCGGTGAGTGTTGGGAGCAAGGCTGACTTAGTAGAGACTAAGTGCCGCACGGAAGACCCTTGTCGAGACAAGTCCGTGACACTTAGCTGGCTATTATCGTAGGTTCGTGGAGAACTTTTCCCGCTTAGCACTACCATTGACCAAACTGATGCGGAAAGGGGAGAAATTCGTCTGGACTGAAGAACGAGAGAAGAGCTTTGAAGACCTGAAGCAGAAGCTAGTATCTGCACCTATTCTTACTCTCCCATCTGGTACGGGTGTATTTCAAATCTACAATGATGCATCGGGGAAGGGACTTGGCTGTGTTCTCATGCAACATGGGAAAGTGATCGCGTACGCTTCACGGCAACTTAAGTCTTATGAAGAAAATTACCCTACGCATGACTTGGAACTTGTTGCAGTCGTGTTTGCATTGAAGATATGGAGGCACTACTTATATGGAGAATCATGTGACATTTTCACGGACCACAAGAGCTTGAAGCAAGGCTGTCAAGATCGCGAGTTTACACGTAAGATCGTACGATCTTACGTTCCCACCTGATAGAATCGTGTAAGATCGGTGTAGGATCGCATCAGAGGTAGGATCGTAAGATCGGTGTATGGTCGCACGTAAGATCGTAAGATCGCGTGTCGATACGAGTTTACCAAATTACCAAGTTACTAACTTAGTCACTTACATACTTACTAACCCATTACTTTTTAGGCTCAAAAAAGATAAATACGAGTCCGCCAATCTCAGTAACAAGTATTAACGTTTAATTTCTTTATTTTTTAATCAGTAAACATAATTATTTGCTTTCTCTAAATCTAAATTACATTAAACAAATTAAGGTTCTTCTCATGTTCGTGTTGCCTAAAGCAAAAAGTTTCTTACATGTAATTTTTTTTACCCTTTTCATAGTTTTAACTATCAACCTTTAAGTATTAATTTAGATACCTTATTCATAGTGATATTAGAAATTTACTTTGTTTTGAGACGTATATACGCATGTTATGTAATCATGAATGTGACGACTAACACTTTACTATTCTGTGTTTTACTTTACTTTGGTATTTTAAAGTTGAACTTTGACATTTTCAATCGGATATTATATAGATTTATCTTTGATGATGAGTAAAAATAAAAAAAAGTTTGACTAATCTATAAATTGCTTGCATAACATGATAAATTGGTAGGATCTTACGATCTCGATCCGATCTTACGATCTCGATCCGATCTTACGATCTCGATCTTGCAAAGATAAAAACCATCACAGGTGAGATCGCGATCTTGACAGCCTTGGCTTGAAGTATATCTTCACTCAACGTGAATTGAACATGAGGCAGAGGAGATGGTTAGAGATGTTGAAGGATTATGACATAAATCTACAGTATCATCCCGGAAAAGCAAATGTAGTAGCAGATGCTCTTAGCAGGAAGTCCGGAATGATCAACGGCATTAAAATCGAGGAGGAAATCATAAGAGACTTGGAGCGACTAGACATCGAGATCATGGTACGTGGACAACACGATTACTGGGCTAATCTTAGAGTAGAACCCGAGTTACTCTCTAAGATAAAGGAAGCTCAGAAAGATGATGGAGATATCTGGGCGATAATACAGAATTTGGAGAAACAGACGGAATTCAGAGTAGATGCAGATGGTATCGTATGGCAGGGCACGAGACTTTGTGTTCCTGATAACCAAGAACTCCGGGAAGCCTTGTTAGCTGAAGCTCATAGCTCCCCATTCTCTATACATCCTGGTTCGACTAAGATGTACCATGACATCAAGCAATATTTTTAGTGGAGTGGTATGAAACAGGATGTGGCCACTTACGTCTCCAAATGTCTTACCTACCAGCAGGTTAAGATCGAGCATCAGCGATCTGGCGATCTCCTTCAACCGTTAGATATTTTAGAGTGGAAGTGGGACAAAATCACCATGGATTTTGTTACTGGTCTTCCGCCTACCAAGAGGAAGCACGATGCAATTTGGGTTATCGTAGATCGACTTACCAAATCAGTTCATTTCTTACCGATCCGCAAGGATGATCCGGTAAGTAAACTTGCCGATACGTATAGAAGAGAGATCATGAGACTCCACGGTGCTCCATCCAACATCGTCTCAGACAGAGATCCTCGTTTCACTTCGCGATTTTGGAAGAGTCTGCAGAAAGCTTGGGGTGCACAACTTAAGCTTAGCACGGCTTTTCATCCTCAAACGGACGGACAGTCGGAGCGAACTATTCAGACATTGGAAGACATGTTGAGGTCATGTGCGTTGGAATAGACGGGTGATTGGGACGATTATATCTGTTTGGTGGAGTTTGCATACAACAACAGTTGGCACACAAGTATCAAGTGTGCTCCTTTCGAGATGTTGTATGGCAGAAAGTGTCGCGCCCAATATGCTGGGATCAGGTTGGCGAGCGAACACTTGAAGGACCAGAAATCATATAGATGACCAATGAAAGAATCTCAGTAGCTAAGTAGAAACTTCAGGAAGCACGGTCACGTCAGAAGAGTTACGCCGATAAGCATCGTAGGGACATACATTTTAACGTAGGAGATCACGTCTTCCTTAAGGTTTCGCCGGCACGTGGTGTTAGACGCTTCGGGATTAAATGGAAGCTCAGTCCTCGTTTCATCGGACCGTTTGATATCATTGAATGAGTCGGTGAAGTATCTTACCGGTTGGCGTTACCTCCGCAGCTTTCGCATGTGCACAATGTGTTTCATGTGTCCTTACTCAGAGGGTACCAATATCATCCCCTTCACATGGTTCAGTATCCACTAGAACAAATACGTGAAGATCTCACCTTCATAGAAGAACCCGAACGAGTTCTTGACAGTCAAGAACGAGTCATGAGAAGGAAGACGATTCCATTCGTCAAAATCCTATAGAGGGATCATACCGAGCGGGAAGCCACTTGGGAAACAGAGGAGTCTATCCGGGCTTCTTACCCTCATTTCATAATTTGAATTCGGGTATGTTCTTCTTTTTCAGTTTACTTTATCTATAATTCGGGGACGAATTAGTCTTTTAGGGGGGAAGAGTTGTAAAACCCGCATGATTTTACCATGAATAGTACCCTTAAGATCGTACGTACTAGATTAAAACTTTCCTTTTATAGTATGATTACGTTTACGTGTTAGGATTTTACGTATTACGTACGTGTTAGAACACGATAAGTATTTATTACGCACGAACACGCAATAATTAATCACGAACATGCGATCATGAAATCATGAACGTAATTAAATCATGAACTAATATTAATTACGTATATATATTTATTACGAGCGTGAATAAATATATTAGGTCACGGTAAATATTTAACGAGAACACATAAAACGCGAACACAAATAAACACGAACGAACACTTAAACAACGAGACACGGAAAACGGTACGGGTACCCCATGTGGGGCCCCCTACCCGCGGCAACATCAAGGAGATGGGCCAAGCCCATCTCAAATTTACTAAGAAGGGGTTAAGGTAATTTTTACTACTCATTTTCACTTTATAGGAAACCAAAACAAAAACCTAAAAATATTTTTCTCCTTCTCCTTCTTGTCTTCTTGTGGCCGCCTTATATAACACACCAAAGAGGGGTGTTCATTTGATTTTGATCTTGGTTTTTGTACGGGTGTTCGTGTGTGTTCATTCTCGTTAGATCCACGCATTCGGTATATTCTTTTAATCCTTTTTATTTTTGATTTGATCTAATAAAATTAATTAAGAACATGATGTTTTTAAAAACCTAATTAAAAACATAAATCAATCATGTAAATGGTTTTTGGGTAAATCAAAAAGGATGTTTTTAGGGGTGTTTGTTTGGCAGGCGCCTAAACCGAACCCCAAGGGGGTCTCGGTTTGGCTAATAGACCACCACTGAGACCATATGGTCCTGGTTTGGTGGTGTGGGTCCCAGGGCAGCAACAAACTAAAGGGAACCCCGAAGTGGTTCGGGGTATGGTGTCGATTTCATGTCCGGTTCATGGTTTCTAGTCAAGATCCGGTTCACGGTTTATGTTAAGATTATTTTTTTTATAATCATATGTTAAAATTGAATTAATACATGATTAATTTAATAAAACATGACTTAGGTTATATTTAATTATTAGATCATAAAATTATTAACCTAAGTATTTTATATTTTCTAGACTTATAATTAATTAATTATTTAAAAACGATGGTTATAATTAATTAATTAACATGACTTAGGTTATATTATTAATAAATAATAATACATGTTTTAACCTAAGTATTTAACTATATTTAATTAAAAACATGATATATTTTAATTAAATACTTTTAACCTATAGTTTATTTAAATTACATGAAATAGTTAATAAACTATACATTATATCATTATGACTTAGAAAATAATCAGAAAACACTTAAGCTTATATACTTAGCTTATTTAACCAGCTTATATCTAATTATGGAAACTTTCAATTTTTAGAAACTTATTTAATTCAGGCAGCTAATCTATTTATGGAAACTTTCTATTTTTAGAAACTTATCTATTTTAAGCAGTAATTCTGTTTTTGGAAACTTTCTATTTTTGGAAACTTTCTATTTCTGGAAACTTTCTATTTTTGGAAACTTTCTATTTTTGGAAACTTTCTATTTTTGGTAACTTTCTATTTTTGGAAACTTTTTATTTTTGGAAACTTTCTATTTTAGGAAACCTGCTATTTTTGGAAAGTTACTTATTATTACACAGTAAGTATAATAATACATGAAATACCAGAAATACTTAATCAAAATAGACAGAATATAAGATAAACACAGTTTAAGGCTTTAAACAGTAAAACATGATATGAACATATAAAATAAGCTAAGACATGACATAAAACCTGTTACCTATTTAGTAAGCAGATACTTATTCATGTATGTATTTATGTAGCATTAATGATACCGAAGTAGGATTCTCCTCAGTTCATCTTCTTCGTTCACTGGACATAAGGTACGGATTCCCGTCCTTTCAGTATGGACATTCTTTCCTTATTAGGATTCCCCGTATGCAGCCAAATGTTTTCCCGTAGTATAAGTTTATATGTTTGACTTGCTTATGTTTAATTTAGAATACCTATAGCCATATACATGCATGACCAGTTTCACCTAGTTATGGAGGTACCATAACCATAACATTAGAGGCACTGATGTTATGACTTCACCACGGCGGAGTGATTGCTCGTGGCGTCCCTTCAGCTTTTGGCCATATTATTATATCTATCATGTGGGGCGTATGGGTGCATCCTAGTTACATGTTTTTCAGCAGATTACTCAGTGTGAATGTGGTGTGTGCCTTGCATCCTTAAAAAGGAACTGATCCCTCCTACCCAAACCAGTATATTAAATTAGAGGCAGCCCCTCTAATTTGCATGATGAGGTCACCCCTCCAAGTATTCATGCACGGTGGATTTTCATGACCTATATTGGCTAATGGTAGAACATGTTAAACAGTTTTTATAAGATAAACATAAGGCTTTTCAAACTATAAAACCAGTTTTACCAAGACTTAACCAGGTTATTCGGGACTTAGTTTCTTCCGCTGTTATATGTTATATGCTTATCCCATTCATGCTTTATTGTACATCCGTGCACTGAGCGTATTGCTCAACTGTTTTCCTTTTCTATGTTCCCAAAACGGCAGGTACTCAGGGACGCCCGTAGACTTTAAGCGTACGTGCATATGGACTGGAAGCTTTCTAGCCTTTCTTTATTTTATGCATTATCTTTACTTTGATACTCTTGCTATGAACATTGTTTAGTCCTTTCCTTTACAGTACTTATGTTTGTGTGTGATGAGCTTTACTTTTGGACTATCGATGTTTGATTCCGGTATTTTCCTTTTATGGTCATGTAATGTTTAGACATTTTTCCTTGTATGCTTTGATGACACGCCATAATTACGCGTGACATTCCATTATCAAAATGGGGTGTTACAAAGCATATATATATATATGGTATAATTATGACATTTTATGCATTTAAAGCCCAAAAAGAACGATGAGATCATGTATAAATGCCATCTCATCACTCCACTATACTAAGCCATTGCCGTGCCCTCACACAATGCTAGAATAAAGTATCTAAGCATCACCAAAATTCAATTTTATTACCCTTTATTAAAACGTAAAAGACTTGCAACAATACTATGAAGATGTGTAAAGACATAATGTATGATTTTCATCACGAATGTGACTTTTAGGGTCAATGAATAGAAACAAGTAAATGTACCATAGAGTAAATTTCGTCATCCTTGATAGTCATACATTCTATGCTAAGTGAAAAAACGAGATCATTGTTGGTACAAGTCATAATGCTAACACTACTCATACGTCCAAATTGTGTAATACTTTTTCTCCCTGCAATCCTAATTATTATGAAAAGAAATGGGTTTCTAGAATTTTTTAACTACTTGTCATGGATCACAAGTGATTCATATTGACTTATTTGAGTATTTATTAGTCCGAAAGTAAAGTAGCACGGTTTAATCGATAGTTAGCCGAAGGACAAGATCTTTTAAAACGGCTTCTCGTATATCTCCTTAAGTTCATATCTTGACATAACTCGTTTCATGATTTGAGACCTTTCTCGGACCGATGTTTGGCATGTACTTCATACTTCAAATCTTGGGAAGACGTTCTTGAAATTATGGTCTTCTCTTCATATTTTGGAATTTCTTCACTTGACGTTTTTTAGAGATTCTTCATACTTGGACCACGACTTCATCATTTTTCTTCAATCTCTATTTTGGACTTTGATATACAATGATCCGCCTTCTTTTAGGACTTGGATATATTTATCCTCATACCTTTTGAGGGTCTTTTTGGATAGACTTTCTCCATGATCTTTAAGGGAGTAATTGCTTTTCGTCGTGTGTCTCGATCCTTCATATTGATTTTGGAATAATGATACTTCACATCATCTTGGATCTTTAGCAACAAAATAGAGCTCTTCATGCCTTGTTAGGGCCTTTTTGGATCTTCATCAATCTTCGCGTCCCGCTTCAATAAGTTATGCCTTGGCTATGAACTCTATTCAACCCCGAGCAACTTTTAAATGATCTTGTGCTAGAAGCTAAGTAACCTTTCAAATCGTACGACCTTACTTATTGGAATTATTTTTATTCCTAATGCATTGATCTTATGGGAGAAAAAGCCACAATTAAAAACATATGAGTTTTTGAAAGAACATTTTAATGTTCTACGTTTAGTATGATCACTTGTCTAACTCTATCATTTCTCGTTCTTCACTATTTAAAGACCTCTAATTAAAGAGACTCGTGAATACTTAGCCATGCAAGTCAAAATTAAGCCAAATTTGGATTAGCTTTCATTAAGACTATATCAAATCAAAGTTTTGGGTTTTCAAGCCTCCTATAGGATCTTTCACTTTCTTGGACTTTTTCAAGTTTAGAGAATGCATTTTATAGTTCCCTTGATAAGTGACTTTCTAGGATCAATTACATGAACTTGCGAAAAGTTCTTGTTCTTAACCCGAATGAGCTAAGACTTTCACGTTTTAAAGCTCCCTAGATAAAAGTCTAGCAAAACTTGATTCTTGCGGGTTAAGGAATGTAAAGGGCTCCAAATGCCCATCAAGTCAGAAATTAGCTCTTATTCTACCCATCGGAAAATATACATTCGTGTGATAAAAACACTTATTAAAACTAAGAAAATTTTAAAATTTGGCCTTTTTTAGCCTTATTAGCAACAAGATAAAACAAAACGTTGAAAGTTGGAAAACGTGAGGGCGTAGCAAAGCAAGTATCTATTCACCCCCATACTAAAATTAAACATTGTCCTCAATGTTTCGAGTCTAAAGGTGGAGCACCCCCATACTAGAGACGAAGAGTCGAATGCTTAGGATCTAGCATGGAAAGGGCGATCAACAATATATCTAAAGCCGTTTATTAATTATGCTAAAAGATAATTGTTAGAACAATAAAGGATATGTCATGGATTCGTGAAAAAAAATTCTTCAAGCAAACGATGGAGGCTCACGTAAACGAACACGAGAGTATTCAATCGTAGTGATGATGATGATCTAGATAACACAATCACAAACAACCACGAGACAACGAGTTGGAAGGGTATAAATCCCCTCTGATTATTTATTAGAAAGCATAAAAAGATAAGCATGGGATCTCCCCCACGAGGCACCTCATTTTTTATTACCGAGTCATGAGCTCGACCCGATCCCCTCAATGCTAATTATCATTGGGGAAGGTGACTTGGTCGAGGTCATCCAATGAAGGAACTTCCCCACTAAAGTAGTGCTTAAGCCTATGTCCATTCACCTTGAAGTTAGGACCATCATCTTGAGCTAGCTCGATGGTCCCATAAGGAAACACTTGTGTAATGGTGAAAGGACCCGACCAACGAGATTTCAATTTCCCGAAAAATATCTTTAATCGAGAGTTAAAAAGTAACACTTGATCACCAGTGTTAAAAACCCGGTTTTTAATCTTTGCATCATGAAACTTTTTAGTCTTTTCTTTGAAAATCAATGAATTTTCATAAGCATTGTCTCTTAGTTCATCCAATTCATTCAATTGTATTTTTCTAGTGACCCCCCGCGGTTTTCAAGTCAAAGTTTGCATGCTTAAGGGCCCAATATGCCTTATGCTCCAATTCAATGGGCAAATGACAATTCTTCCCATAGACTAACTTATAAGGAGTACAACCGATAGGTGTATTATAAGCGGTCCTAAAGGCCCATAACGCGTCATCGAGTTTGTCAGACCATGAAGCACGGTTTTCTCCAATCGACCTCTCTAAAATCCTCTTCAAAGCTCGGTTCGAAACCTCGAATTGCCCACTCGTTTGCGGGTGATAATCCGTAGAAAGACGATGAGTAACTCCATATTTCTTTAAGACCTTCTCGAATTGGTCATTACATAAATGGGTTTCACGATCGCTTATAATAGCGCGGGGGGGGGGGGGGGGGGGGTTCCGAACCGAGAGAATAGTTGCTTCAAAAACATCACTACCACACGAGCATCATTAGTAGGTAAAGCCTTAGCTTCCACCCACTTAGAAAGGTAGTCGACGGTGACGAGGATATACTTGTTACAATGAGACGATGGGAACGGCCCCATAAAGTCTATGCCCCAAATGTCAAAAATCTCACACACTTGAATTATGTTTTGCGGCATTTCATCACGTTGAGACGATTTTCCTTGACGTTGGCACGAATCACACGACTTCACAAGTGCGTGTGCATCACGATAGATAGAAGGCCAAAAGAAGCCGGCATCGAACACTTTCTTAGCCGTGAGATTAGCACCGTGTGACCACCATGGGTCCCTCGTGACAAGCTCTAAGGATGTTAGAAGCTTCGGCACCAAAAACACAATGTCGAACGAGTTGATCCGCACAAACCTCGAAAGAGATAAGGGTCGTCCCAAAAATAGAACTTGACGTCACGAAAGAATTTTCTCTTTTGTTGTGTCGTCATACCCTTGATTATGAAATTGCCCGCATGGTAATTTGCAACGTCGGCAAACCATGGGGTGGTGTCTTTAGAATTCACTACACCGAGAGTCTCGAGAGGAAATGTTTCAGTGATTTCCTTGTTCTAAAAAACATCTTTGTGAGGATCTTGTAGACGAGAGAGATGATCGGCCGCTAGATTCTCGGCTCCTTTTTTTGTCAAGCACGGTGACATCAAATTCTTGGAGGAGGAGCATCCAACGAAGCAATCTCGGCTTAGTATCTTGCTTAGCTAAGAGATACTTGATTAGCCGAATGGTCGGTATACACGATGCTTTTTGTTAAGATAAGATAAGGTCGGAACTTCTCCAAAGCATAGACCACGACAAGGAATTCCTTTTCCGTTGTGGTGTACTTTAATTGAGCCTCGGTCATCATCTTACTAGCATAATGGATAGGACGAAAATGCTTTTCATAACGTTGCCCTAAGACGCCCCCTATAGCATAATCACTTGCATCGCACATGATTTCAAAGGGTAATTCCCAATTAGGAGCAACAAGAATGGGAGCTTCGGTAAGTTTCCTTTTGAGAGTTTCGAAATCTCTAACACAATCCTCATTGAAATTAAAAGGAGCATCCTTCTCGAGAAGGTGTGTCATAGGTCGAGAGATTTTCGAAAAGTCTTTGATGAAACGACGATAAAAGCCCGCGTGGCCTAGGAAACTCCTAACTCCCTTAACGGTTTTGGGATGAGGTAACTTGGGGATGACGTCTACCTTAGCTTTATCGACCTCAATCCCTGCTTTCTAGACCTTATGTCCTAAGACGATTCCTTGTTTACACATAAAATGATATTTTTCCCAATTAAGCACAAGATTCGTTTCTTCACAACGTTTTAACATTTGCTCGAGATTAGATAAACACGACGTGAACGAATTGCCAAACACCGAAAAGTCATCCATAAATACTTCCATCGACTTCTCGATCATATCGTGAAAACTAGCCATCATACACCGTTGAAACGTACCCGGTGCATTGCAAAGTCCGAAAGGCATCTTACGATAAGCAAACGTTCCATAAGGACACATAAACGTAGTCTTCTCTTGATCACGAGGGTCAATAGGGATTTGAAAGTAACCGGAAAAACCATCTAAAAAGCAATAGAATTCATTTCCCGCGAGTCGCTCTAACATTTGATCCATGAAAAGGAAAGTGGTCTTTACGAGTTGCGTCATTTAACTTTCGGTAGTCAATACACACCCTCCAACCGGTCACAACACGAGTGGGAATTAACTCGTTGTTTTCATTGGGCACAACGGTCATTCCTCCCTTTTTGGGGACACAATGGATTGAGCTCCCACGGGCTATTAGAGATAGGATAAATCATTCCCGCGTCAAGGAGTTTTAAAACTTCCTTTTTTATGACATCGTGAATTTTGGGGTTTACCCTTCTTTAACTTTGAATTGCGGGTTTGTAGTCCTCCTCCATTAAAATCTTGTGAGTACAAAATTTTGGGTCAATACCCTTAATGTCGGAAATTTTCCACGCAATTGCCCCTTTATGAGCTTTAAGAACTTTTAAGAGCGCAGTTTTTTCATCATTAGCAAGACCTTTTGCAATAATAACCGGCAACTTGTCATCACCTTCCAAGAATGCGTATTCAAGGTGAGATGGAAGATCTTTCAATTCACGGATAGGCGGTTCCTCGATTGAAGATTTTTGCTCAACACTCATAACTTCCATCGGCGGAAGAAATGGTGGAATAGAAGTATCATCACTAATAATCACCTCATCTTCATTGTCGAGTTCATTTGAAGTAAAATTGCCTCCTTGGAATGGAGTGAGATTTGGTGTAGAATTAGCAAGAATCGGATCGAAAATAGTGGGATTGCCACTTGACGAACTATAAAAAAAACCTAACACTTCTTGTGAAAACTCATCGCAAACCACATCAACTAAGTCGTTGTGATTGATGGTAGCGATTGCATAAACATGAGAAGGTGTCGAGTTTTGAGTAGCGTTTATCACAAGTTCCTCTTCGTTGAATCTCAAAGTAATAGATCTAGCATGAACGTCGATAAGCGATCTCGAGGTGTCTAAAAATGGACGACCTAAAATTAGAGGAACTTGAGGATCCGCGGGGATGTCAACTACTATAAAATCAACGGGATAGTAGAACTTCCCCACTTTCACGAAAACATCCTCGGCTACTCCACATGCTAGAATCGTAGAATGATCGACCATCTCGATAGACATGTTCGAAGGAGTAAGAGCCGGAAGCGAAAGCAAAAGCGATTTCCAAATGGAAAATGGCATCAAATTAATGCTCGCACCAAGATCGGCCAAGGCGAGGCATTCTTTCATATCTTGTATATCACAAGGAATGAGAAACTTTCCGGGGTCACCAACTTTTTCCGGTATGCGGTTAAGATAAACCGAAGAACAATTAGCAAGCTTTGAATGCTTTTCCTTATCATTCATCATAATTTTAAAAGTTGAAGCGAAAAGAGGCATATATAACAACGCGTCGGCTAAACTTACATCAAAATGAACTTGTTGAAACATTTTTATAAAAAGCTCGATTTGTTGTTTGTTACGTTCTTGCATTTTCTCTTTGTTTCGTCTCGAAGGGTAAGGTAAGGGTGGTGTGGGTTGGACATTAGGCAATGGCCTTAGAATCTCGGGTTCCATGATTGGTATTGGTTCAACCGTAGGTGTGGCATGAGCGGTACTTCGTGGGCTTGTGATATGCTCCTTTTTGACCATCACCTCGGGCTCTTTCTCGATTTCCTTCTCCGTAGAAGTACTTGGATGAGAGATTGGTTCCTTGAAAGTTTTACCACTACGTGTAGTAATAACCTTCATTTCTCCCTTCGGGTTTGCAATGGTATCACTAGGAAGACCACCCGAGGAAGAGGGTTTACACATGATTGCTTCAAACATTTTTGCCATTCGGTCTTCAAACTTTGATTGCCTAGCATCAGCTTTTAACAATTCTTGCTTAATCTCATGTTGTCCTTGTTCCATCTTTTGTTGATTTTGTTGAAGACGTTGAACGTTTCCTTCCATTTTATTAGCATGAGTCTTAAGTTCATTAGCAAGTTCGTTTTTAAGCTCGTTTTTCAACTCGGATCTTAAGCTAATCATCTCACGTTGCATGTTATCAAACTTAGCGTCATTTGCTTTTGCATAATCCAAAAATTCTCCTTGAAGATTTTTAGTGTGAGCATTTTGAAAACCTTGTGTAGTGTTTTGAAAGTCACGGTTTTGATTTTGATTTGAAACTTGTCCATTCCCACTTTGATAATTCCCTTTGTTATAGTTACGTGAATTGCCTTGATAACCACCATTTTGATTGTTGTTTCGATAGTTACTAGCATTTTGATTTGGTGGAGCTTGATTTGGGCGGGAACCTTGGCCGTTTTGGTTGTAAGTTCCCGTTCCTACGTAAGCACTCGAAGTGTTACCACCGGCGGTAATGCACTCGGAAAGATCATGAGCTCCACCACAAGACAAACAACTCTTATCAACCGCTTTAACCGATGCGGAATTCAAAGCATCTTGTGCTTTCCAATGAGTCATAAGATTTGAAAACCTATTGAAAAACCGATTTTCCTCATTAGCTTCATCATGTAAGGCATTAATGTGATGAGACGATGACGATGATGTCGAACCCATATTGGCAACACTCGGTGTGTTACGAGGGTTGTAAACCTTAGATCTATTCTCGATAATCTTTAAAGCTTCATCGGTCGTTTTGCACAAAAAATTACCACCCGCGGCGGCATTCAAATAATCTCGTTCATGATCCTTAAGCCCATTATAAAAAGTATCTATTTGACGCAATTCCGAAAAATCATGGTGTGGACATTCATGTAACATTTCCTTACATCGTTCCCATGCCATTGAAAAACTTTCATTATTTCGTTGTGTAAACCTTGAAATCTCATTTTTCAAATGTGTTGTTTTAGATGGTGGAAAAAATTGGTTCACAAACTTAGAAACGAGATCACCCCATGTCAAAATCGAATTTGGCGGTTCTTTCTCGAGCCAAATTTTAGCGGGTCCATCTAACGAGTATGGAAACAACATCATCTTAACGGCGTCATGTGGAACATCCTTAAACTTTCTTGTTGCGGTGAGATGATTAAAATTCCTTATGTGGTAATGCGGGTTGTCTTTTTCATGACCTCTAAACTTATTTGCTTGCAACATCGACATTAAACCCGTCTTAATCTCGAAATTCTCCGCAAGGATGGCGGGAATCACAATAGCTTCTCCAAAACCCTCGGTGGGTGCTTGAAGCAACTCCATCATAGTACGATTAGCCATGATAGCTTCTTGTTCTACAATAGGTTCAATAATTGGAGTTTGTTCTTCAATTAAAGGCTCTTGATTTCCTTGACTTTGACGACGTTTACGAGCTCGTTTTGCTTGATTACGAGTTAGCATAAACTTGACGAAGAATTGGAGGTGAGCAAAGAAGATTCTTTTTGGGTGTTTTGTGGATTTTCAATTTTTTTGTGTTTTTGATTGTTTTTAATTTTTTTTTGGATTTTGTGTATCTTAGTAGACAACAATCTACCAAATCTCTCCTCGAATCAAACTCTTGATTAAAGAAGCCTCAAAAGAACGAAAACGATCACGTGGAGTGAACGCCTTCGAATGACTTTAGAACTTTGGTGAAAACCAAATTGTTCAAGAGGGTTTAATCACAAAGAAAACCAAACAAATATATATGATACGTAATAATACTTTGGGCGGCAAAACCCTCGATTAGCTTTCAATCTCAAAATACTCACAAGAAAGCGGGGAAACGAGGCAGCGCGAAGCACTTAAGAGCCTTTTTCCTTAGGGTATATTTTATAATACCCGCCTTATACCCACATTATAGTTTGTATTTTCAAAATCGAGCTTCACGAAAGTATTTATCTATTTTTGCCTTTCTCTTTTTGTTTGAGATTCGAATACAATAATTAGGAGATCAAATCCCAATTAAGGTTGTGTTTTCACACTTTTGGAGATATTTGAATTTGTTGTGATACTTAATACAATATAGTAATAATAATTTCACAAGAAAAACAAAAAAAAACCGATAATACGTATTAGTAGAGTTCTACTAATACAAATACTATTTATGGTTAATATTAAAAACAAAATGAAAAATAAATCACGACACACCTCCCCGGCAGTGGCGCCAAAATGATTGTGGTAAAAATACGACCTTTTAGGAAAAAGGCGTAAAAGCGGAAAGTATTAAACAAATGACCTAGGAAAATCTAGTGTTAATGACCCAAATAAGTTCGTTTCCCAAGGAGGTATATGTGTGTGACTAAAATGCAATGGTGTTTGAAATTAATATTTGAAAGAAGGGGATGAGAAAATAGAATGACGAATACGTAAAAATTATTACTACGACGACTAAAATTAAAACCGTAAAAAGAGCTAACATAAAAATAAATTCTAAAAATTCCCGAAAAATTACCAAAAATCAAATTAAATAAACTAAGAGTTTACTAATGATCAAACTTTTTCAAACCTTTTAATTAATTAAATATTAATTTTTAAAGGCTAATTAAAGCCCTAAAAATCAAATTAATTATTAAAAGCCCAAAAAAATATTTTTCACTTTGTAAACCTCTAAAATAATCAAATAAGACTAAAAACTATTTTTATAGATTTTTAAACTAATTAGAACTATTTAAAATGATTAAAAACTATTAAAAAATTAAAATAATCCTAGAAATTAGAAAAATGATGATAAAATTAATCCAAGAGTTGCAAAAATCCTATTTTAATGTATTAAACCTAAGAAAAATATAAAAAGTGCAAAAATGTGAAAATTGAAATTTAATTATAAAATAATATAAAAATAATATTAAAAATCCAAAAATTATAAAAAATTCTAAAAACTTACAAACTAGTTTATTTTAACCTAAATAATCAGAAAATGAAAGTGAAATTACCAAAATACCCCTAATGGGCTAAAAACTAAAACAGTCAACCTTAATGGGCTTAATGGGCCCAAATGTCAAACTTGGCCCAAATGACCTGAAAAAGCCCTATCTGACTCAAAATTTAATTCTAAAAACAAAAGTCTGAAGGCCCAAAAACTGGTTTTGAGCTTATCACAACTTAAATAGTCAACAACTTATTCTTATTGGGCCAATAAGCCCATTAAGCAATAAGCCAATGCCATAAGCTCTAATTAAACACACAACCTTCTTTTGAGATGCCTAAGAGATATGTGAAAAGAAATTTTGAAAAAGCACACTTAATAAGCCAGAAATAAGCAAAGAAGAATTTCACAAAACGACAAAATAGTCGGGTTAGAGTTCTAGGTTGTTTCAGAAGCTGATTCTTTTTGCAAAAGCTCACAAATAGCTTAACTAAGAATAATCAATCATAAAAATCACAAAAAGCCAAGTACAATAAGCTGTAAGAGCAAATAAGCTGGCTGAAAAAGCCAAATAAGCTAGTTTTCTAGCAAAAGCTTAACCAAATGACTTGTAACCTTCCAGATTTGATATTAAGCTGAGAAAAATGACACTTATTACAAAAGCCAAGTTGTTGCATGTACCAATAAGAATTTCTAAAAAATAAGCCAAAATGTGCTTATTTGACCAAAAGTCAAAGTTCTCAAAATTTCACCAAATGTTCAAGAATTGTTTGTAAGCTTGTTATAAGCAACTTTTGTGAAGAACTCAAGGTGGAGTCCATGTGAATCAAGAGGTCTATTGACCAAATGATGACAGATTTTGGCAAATAAGGCTTAATAAGCCAGTTAGCTTATAAGCCAGCAACAAAGCAAACCAAATAGCCAAATCTACTCACAAGCAGCACAAAAACAAGATCCAAGCAATAAACAAGCACGCATACACTAGATAACAAAATGAAAGGCAAAATTGAGGTGGTCACTTTGCTGATGCAAATGACCACTTCAGCCAACTTTGATAAGATCTAGCACCCACAATAAGACACCAAATTCAACAAGCAGATAATGCACAGATAGCTTATCACCCAAAATCTTCCCAAACCAGATTTTAGACCTTAGATCCAACAAACAAATATTTTATTGGATCTGATGTGTTTGACCCATTTCAAACCCCTTTTTTTAGAATTTTCCAAAACTTGAAATCCTTTTTCTAAACCTTTTGATACTTAACCAGTGACCAAAACTTGTTGCATATGACTTGTTTAGACTCCCCAAACCCTAAGAACCAAGGGCACAAGGCCACAAGGCCTTATGATCCCAAAATGCCAAACAACCTTGTTTTAGTCCTTTTTCAAACAAACTTTTTATTCAATCACATAACCTACTGATTTTATGGTTCAAAAACTTCAACTAGGTGACAACTAAGAGAATACAACTATAAAACACAAAGCACAAACACTAGAGCAACAAATCACATGGAAAAATATAAGACAATAACATGAAATGTTTTTAGAGGAAACTTAACAAGAGGTTATACCTATCCCCCACAACTTCCAAGAGGGATCAGTAATGCTCCTTGGACCTTGTTCAACAGCTAGAAAAAGACCAAGGTACTTGAACAAAGGAAATGAGATGTGCCTTGGTTGATGGTTCAAAGTAGAACCTCAAGGGCTTTATGTCTTCAACACAAACAACAAACAACCTATCCAAAGGTTGATAAACATTCACTAGCTTGGTGTCAACGAGCTTGCAAGGGCTTATAGCTTTTGGATAAGCGTTAGTACAAGTAAAATAGCAAAATTAGAAGACTATTTTCAAGCTTATTTCAAACTTGAAAACCTTACCAAACATAAACGTGTTTAAACCACAAGATCTAAACACCTTTATAACATCAAATGGAACTCAAAATTACCCTTAAACAACACCAACTTTCAAAAACATAAAAAGGAATTACAATTTTCTTAAAATGCCGACTTTTATAAATATTAAAAAGGAATTACAATGTTTAAAGAGTAAAACTGGAACAAGGCTCTCTCACATGTTGAGGAGTCCTTATATAGGCCACAAGGGCTGAGACTACAATGAAAACCCTAGGCTATGAAGTCCCTAAAATGCCCCTTGAATCTTCTAGACGAATTGTGTTGTAAAGCTATCCAAATGCATCCTGGCTGTTCATTTTAGCTTTGGGGTTAAGTAATGAGTCTTGGCTGTTGAATTGGCCACGTGTCATTCCTTGTAGAGGAAGTTGGATCATGATTGGTTGACGTGTGAATGGGTGGGGTCCTTTGGTGAGTGGAGATTGGGGTTTTGAGTGTGGGATGGGATTAAGGGTGTGTGAATCAAACGTGTGGCAGGGTAATTGTAATTTACCCCTTGGTTTAAGTGAGATGGTAACTGGGGGTGAAAGATGAACAGTAATACCTTTTGATCCGTTTTTTGTGGAAAGGTAAGTGTTTGGCGTAAATTTGAGTTTGAATGTTTCACTTGCACACTTTTGGTCCTTGGTTTTTGGCAGAACTAGTATAACACGTTTTTCAGCCTTTAAACTTAATTCCCTTTGTTAATGAAGTTACAAACTTCACACTTTTGCCCCAAAACTTTGGCAAAAGGTTTTCAAGGGTTGTTTTTGTCACTTTTGAATATATCAAGGACTAAACTTGGACATTTTTGATCTTCAAAGGTCGTCATTGCATCTTTGACATCATGAGGGACCATTATTGACAATTTAGTATTGTTGAGGGACTAAACTTGCCAATTCTTCAAAGTTGAAAGTTGAAGGACCTTTTTGTAATTTTGACAAACTTAAGGGACCAAACTTGTAATTATGAACATACAAGGGTTTTAAGTGTCATTTCTTCATAATTTGAGGATCAATCTTGTACATCTTCAAGTCTTCAAGGGTTTTTCTTGGATAATTCATGAACTAGGGCCCGGTTCTTTGTACGGCTTCGTTTCTCGTGTCCCTTTTTCCTTGTTTCTTGTGATCTTTTGTATTTTTCACGATATCCATACCTAAAACACACAAGTAAACAAATACAAGCATATATATGGTATAATTATGACATTTTATGCATTTAAAGCCCGAAAAGAACGATGAGATCATGTATAAATACCATCTCATCAAATACAATCATGAACGTGAACAACGTCATGAACGTCAGTATGAAAAGAAAATCGTGAGATGGAATAAGGACATGAACGTGTACAAGGTTGTAATCGCGAACGTGAGACGTAAATGAGTGTTGATCCCAAACTTAGATCGATTAAGCTTGTGTATACGAGATTAGATCAAGTTATACACGTAGAGAAACTTTATTTATGTATAAAGTAATCTAAGTGTTATGCGGAATTAACACTTAAACAAGAACACACAAAGATGTAAACAAACTTTCACTTGATTGATAATAACAAACTTGCTTACAATGAAAGTGTTTAACGTATGAAAACTTATTTTGAAATATAACCTAAAGGTCTTCTTTTATAGACGTAAGAAGCCTTGTACAAGAGTCTACGTATCAACTATTATAGGTAAAGATAATTATAGAAAATACAATGTTGAACTTATCTTTACTAGAAACAAACTAGAAACAATATACGCGTAGACTAAATCTTTCCATCAGTGCTTGTCTTTAACCTATCGACGCTTGACTTCTTCATGTCAACGCCTGATCTGTCAGCGTTTGTTTTCTTCCTATCAACGCTTGTTTTCCTCTTGTCAGTGCTCAAGTGGACTGGCTACATTTTATTCCCAACAATCCTCCCCTAAACTTGATATCTACTCTAGTAATCAAGTTTCTGAATAAAAATTAAGAACTAGGAGGAATCTTACAACACTTATCATATTGGTAATAAATATGTCTGATCAAATCTTTGACCACATCACTTGAATAATCAATCTCCATCTGTGTTGTCTTCATCTTCTCCAAAACTTCTTTGGACATGGAATACTGACCATCTACATGAAGATACTCAGCAAACTTTGTAGAACTCAAGTAATATACACCAGCAGCTGAATACAAACACCATTGAAGACCACTGAGGTCATCTTCAAGATCATTCCAAACAGCAGGATCTTCATCTCTTGATCCACACATTCTCTTGAATGTTGACCAAAGTTTTATTGCATTGACTGAAGTAGGAGCTTCAGTCTCATACTTGGCCTCCAACAACCTCCAAAGGTCTACCAAGTCTTCTCTATCAACACTTGCAAACAAAGATATAAGAGTGGTAAATGTGTGTACCTCTTTCCCATACCTGCCAATCTTCCAAAACCCACTTTCATCTTCGTCATACTTTATAATAGGGTTTCTGGAATCAAGAGGTAACACTTGTACCATATCTGAAGCTTCCAATGGTGAGAGCTTGATGCTCCTTCTTATAACAGCTTCACTTGGATTCAATCTATCCATATCTTTAGGAAACTCAAGAGGAACTCCCTTCTTCAAAGGTCTGGGAACAATCATTGCCTTCTTAAGCTCCATATCTTCTGCAAGTTCTTCTTTCCTTTCATCAGAAAGAAGTCTTAGAGTGTTTTCTTCCTGCACTCTTGCCCAAATGGATAAGCCTTGTACTCCAACTCTTCAAAGGATAATCCCAACAACTTCTTATAGGTCCATCCTGTTCCATGGCATCTGAGTAGCATGTAGTACAACTCCCTTCTATCCCTTTTTAGCATTGAGAGAATATTGCTAGCTTTGTGTTTCAGAATTACCTTGCAGTCCTTTTGTACTCTTAGAAGAATCTCCAAACCCCATATCTGGTCTGAAATAGTCAAATCTGGATTCTCCATACAACTATCTTTCCAAGCATGGTACATCTGAACAACTTCTGGCATATCAAAATCTACTTACAATTTCAACTCATTCAACTTCTCTCTTGCCAAATCATCACCATACTAAAGTCTTTCTGGTTGTTCTATAGTCATCACACTTGAGTCTGAACTAGCTTCATCACTTCCTTCTTGTTCCTCTAAAGTGGCAACAAATGGTGATTCACCAACCTTCTTTCTTTCTTGTTCCACAAGTTGTACAGCCAACCTTCTATCAAACTCTACCTGTGCTGTATCCTTTGGAACTTCTACTTCTACCATAATTCCTTTACCCTTATCTAATGGATCAATGATAGGTAAGGATGATGGTAATACCTGTGAAGATACTTCTTTGATGATGGATGATGACTTGAATACATCAACCTCATCTGCAGGTCTGTCAACGCTCAAATTACCTGTCTCAGCGCCTCTTGTAATTTGCATCCAACATAGTTGTAAAAGACAAGTCTAAATTGGTAGGAGTTACCAGAGATCTAACAAAACCTGGTTTCTTCTTCAATTCAGTTAGGGCTTCAGCAACACCCAAAGATTCACCATCATGTGAGCCCTTATCACTCACATTAATCTGCTCATCCTCCCCTTTGGAAGATTCCTCCATCCCACGCCTTATGCTAGCATTCTCCAAAATAACAATTCTCTCCCTCAATTGCTTGAGTTCAAGGCCTTGTGTACTGACAATTTGTACCAAGTCTGCATTTTGCTTTTGCAAGCTAATGCAGACAGCCGTCAATTCCATTAATGTCATTGGTTCCAATCAGCCCTCCTCTAAAATGGGTATTTGACCTCCCAAGTTAGATTTATGGGGCATGGATGAGGTCTTAAAGATGTTAGGAATGTCTTGGCCTGCATCTAAGCCAGAACCAATAGTCCTAGCCTCATCTATAGCACCAATCACACTTGTGGTGGTGGTTCTCTCTGCTACATGGCTAGGAACACTAGAGGAGAACACTCCAGTAGTCCTTTGGCGTTTTTGCAACCTATATTGTGGTGGGGTAGAAGATGATGTAGATTGGGTGGATGTGGGAAGGTTAAGGGGTGTTTGGGTCTGTGAAGGAATGGTGTCAATGTTTGGATTAGGTGTGTCAACGCCAACATTTAATGTGTCAGCGTCAAAGGGTTCTTGGTCAATTTGCATGTGTTGAGGTGAAGGTAAAGGTTCTGGTATTGGGTCAAGTTGTGGCTGAGGATCTGGTTGGGGTTGTGCTGCTGCAATAACAGCAAGCATAGCTGGGGTGAGGGGTAAGTCACGGTGAGGGGGTGAGTTCATCTTTGTAAAAATAGCTTTCTTTTGCACAGGGATCTCATAAAAGTCATCATGATCCCTTGTGCAGTAATTTTGCACATCAAAAACCATTTGTAAAAATCTGGGATAAGATAATGTCATCTTATTCCCTTTGTTTTTACACATGCCATCAAAAATCATTTTAGAATAATTAAACTTTTGCCCAGTTGCAATGCACACAATAGCACTAGCTATGGATCTATTAATCTCATTGTGTGCAGTACACTTGGGACTCAAACATTGTAAGATGACATGTATGAGGTACTTCCAGGCTGGGGGAAACTCCTGTTTATGATATTTGTTTAAAGTTCCCTCATCAGGGAAAGGATAACCCAAAGCCCTTAGTCCTTGTTCTATTTCATGAATGGGAAGGGTGGTTATACCATCTGCATCATCAAGATGCAAAGCCTGGCGAACCAAGGCTTCAATAACCACCCAAGTACGCCCATGAACAATAGATGATAATGTAGTCACTTTATTAACTGTTGAGGAACTTACAGTGTCCCAAAACTGTTTAATATGTGTGACAGAGATGAGAGGAGCATGAGAAAGAGCATACCTAATTGGGGATGCATTCAAATATGCCACCATCTGTGTGTATTGGGGAAACAGAGCATCATCAACGTCCAAATATGCTATCATGTTGTGTTGACTCCTGAATCCCAATACCAAATCACTTGGTTTAAATTTTGGTGCCATTGTTAAAAGCTATTTGTGAATGATTTAGAAAGATGAATTATAGAAGAAAATGGTTAGACAAGAATATAAGATACCCTGTTTAAAAATAGGAGCCAAATATATAGGGGAGATACATGTATGTGATTGGTCAAAAATGGGGCAACTATTTTCAAAATATCATGATGAAAATATTGAAAAGAAAATAAGTTATCTCATGCATTAATTAAAAGTTATCTGCTCCCAAAATTACGGCCCCAAAATTCGTCAAAAATAACAACTAGGTAGGTCCCAATGGGTATCAACAGTAAAAAATAACCCATCAACGCCCAACGGCTATATTCTTGTCAACGTTTGCCAAAGCCATGTCAGCGTCTAAATTGGTCATAACAACGCTTGGAAAAATACTTGTCAGCGTCCAAAAATAGAAGTAATAAAAAAGAAAAAGGACCTTAACAAAGTAATTTCTCCTAGTGAAGATAATCTATAAGTTGATAATTATTATAGGGCGGCAAGCACTGTCCAGTTATGCACACTTGCTTATGCAAGATAGACATAACAGTCCTCTAGTGTCCCTTGCTAACCAAAACTCTTAACAACTAAGTTATCTCATAAAATTCCCTGTTACTCCCAGGTAAAACCCATGATAAAATCATTCCCAAGTCTCCCAACAAACCACAACCAATTCTAAGCCAAAAATGTCTTGGCAGCATGCATAGTATATCAACTTCGCATGCTACAGTGCCTCATGATTTAGTAAAACTAACTCATACTCACCTGTGGACACAATTTAGAATTGTGATAAGAGTATCATAAGAATATCCAAAAGTCCTAAAGGTACCTAAAACCTCCCCTTAAACTGTGATACACAGGTTGCCCAAAAATATGCATGAACATAAAAATTTATGTTAAGATAGGAATAGAAATATTTCAACCATCATCCATAAATAAAACCATACTCAAATGATTCTCCAAGGATCCATAAGCAACTCTGTATCCAATGGTATAATGCTAACACCACCTGCACACTTAGATTAAAAACCACAAAACTAACATTGTTGCTAACAACGTCCCGATAACACTTGTCAGTATTAAGGAAACCTTTGTCAGCGTTAGAAAAATATATTGCTGACAACGTCACAATAACACTTATCAGCGTTAAGGGAACCTTTGTCAGTGTTAGAAAAATATAGTGGAAAATCCAAATCCTCAAAAAGACCAATAACAATGCATTATCCTGTACATACTTTTACAATAAGACCCCAAAACACATATTATGTGAGATTGATCATTCTAATACTTGTTACCAAGTATTGAAACCTTCCATCATCAAAAGGTTTAGTTAATAAATCAGACACATTTTCTTCTTTGTCAACCCTATCTGGTTGTATTAAACCCTTTTCAATACAATCTCTTATAAAATGATGTCTAATTTCTATGTGTTTTGTTTTAGAATGATGTACAGGATTTTTAATAATGCATAAAGTGCTGTTATTGTCAACAAATATCTTGGTATGCATAAAATTATACCCATAATCCAACAGCTGGTTCTGAATCCATAAGACTTGTCCACAACAAGCAGCTGCAGCTACATACCCTGCTTCAGTTGTAGAATTGGCCACCACTGTTTGTTTCTTGCATTGCCAAGATATTAACCTACTCCCAAAAAACTGACATCCACCAATTGTGGATTTTCTATCAAACTTATCACCTCCATAGTCACTGTCTGAATATGCAATAAGCTCCAATGGTGAATCTTTTGGGTACAACAAGCCAAGATCTGGATAACATCTAAGGTACCTAAAGATTCTCTTGACAGCATAAAGGTGACATTCTTTGGGAGTCACTTGATGGCGTGCACATGCACACACAGCAAACATGATGTCAGGTCTGGAGGCTGTGAGATACATGAATGAACCAGTCATTGATCTATAGTGCCTGACATCCACCTCTTTTCCATCTCCAACTTTTCCCCAAGGATGTTCTCTGTCCATAGGAGTAGTAGCCCTCTTTTCATGTGGAGAAAAAGTCAAACTTCTTCAAGATCTCTGCTACATACTTATCCTAAGAGATGAAGATACCATCTTCTTTCTGCTGAACTTGTAGCCCAAGAAAGAAGTTCATCTCCCCCATTGCACTCATCTTGAATTTGTCTGTCGTAAGCTTGGAAAAGTCTTCAGTCATCTTTGGATTGGTGGATCCAAAGATGATATCATCAACATAAACCTGAACAAGTAAGACATCCTTACCAACCATCTTTGTAAACAATGTCTGGTCTATGGTGCCCCTTTTGAATCCATTTTCCACCAAATAAGTGGACAATGTGCCATACCATGCTCTTGGGGCTTGATGAATCCATACATAGCCTTCTTGACTCTATACACCTTGTCTGGATTCTCTGGATCCTCAAAACCAGGAGGCTGCATAACATACACCTCCTCAACAATTGTGCCATAGAGGAAGGCACTCTTCACATCCATTTGATAGACAGTGAAGCCCATGCAAGAAGCATAGAATAGAAATATCCTTATAGCTTCAATCCTTGCAACTAGTGCAAAGACCTCCTCATAGTCTATCCCTTCCTCTTGTGTATATCCCTGAGCCACTAAACGTGCCTTGTTTCTAACCACAATACCTCTTTCACCTCTCTTATTTCTTAGAACCCATCTTGTCCCAATAGGTCTGACATACCTGGGACAATCAACCAGCTCCCAAACATCCTGAATAGCAAATTGGTGAAGCTCATCCTGCATTGCTTCCACCCAACTTGGTTCTTTGAGAGCATAAAAAATCTTCTTGGGTTCCTGTTGTGATAGAAAACAGGCAAACAAACATGCTTGAACAAGAGGGGTATCAACCTTCTTATGTATATTGGCAATAAATCCACCAAGATTCTGATGAGATCTTCTAGTCTGAACAGGAGTCATGACTTCCCCAATAATTTGAGAAGGGGGATGATTCTTCATTGTAGAAGTGAGAACTCCTCCCTCAAAAAGTCTGTTGTCTTCAATCTCATTCTCCAAGTTGCCAATATCTTCTTCAGACTCTCTTCCATCAATATTAGGATGAACCTCTTCATGTAAATTGGAAGGTTCACCTTGTTCAGAATTTGAAGAGAAAATATGCTCAAAAGTGTTGTAAACGCCTGGACCTTGGTTGTCAGCGTTTGGGTTATCAATGCCTGATATGGTGTTGTCAACGTTTGAGCCATCGACGTCTGAATTTGTCCTGTCAGCGCCAGATTTTCCTTTGGCAGCGCCTGAAGGACCATGCATGTTGTTAACTGGTGGTACTTGGGGACTACCATTATCCTTTCCAGCAGCAGCAGCAGCAAAAGCATCTGTCCATATGGGAATTGTGACCTACTCTTGTATAGGAGATGACTTGTCTGCTTGTGATCCAACCTCTTCATTAACCTGTGTACCTGAAACATTAACAACTTGTTCTTCCACAACATTGGAAGTTACCTTCACAATGTCTGGATTAGTGACAGGCATATAATTCAAGGTCCTAGATAGAGGTTCTAAGTCAAACAACCAATTTGGACCACTTTTAGGATCACTAGGTTTACTCTCTCAAGTATACGTTTTTCCTTTTTAAGGTAAACCCTATATCCCTTGCTCTGCACTGAATAACCCATGAAATAGCCTTCATCACCTTTTGCACTAAATTTACCTAAGGCATCACTAGTATCTAAGATAACTACATGACAGCCAAAAGGTTTAAGAAAACCAATATTAGGTTTCCTTCCCCAAAGTAACTCATAAGGTGTTTTGTTCTGTATCTTGTTGACCAATGCTCTATTCTGAACATAACAAGCTGTATTCACAGCCTCAGCCCAAAAAGCTATGGGAAAGTGAGCATCAACCAACATAGTCCTGGCTGCTTCAATTAGGGTTCTATTCTTTCTCTCAGCAACCCCATTTTACTGAGGGGTTCTGGCAACACTAAACTGCCTAGTAATCCCTTTCTTGGCACAAAAATCATCCAATAGCTTATTTCTAAGCATTTTAACTTCATTAGGTGTTTTCTTTTCTATCTGGGTAATAAAGTCAATTAAATTATCAACAGTGTCACTTTTCATAGCTGAAAAGAAAGTCCAAGTAAACCTAGAAAAGTCATCTGTGATGACAAAGCAATATGATTTACCATTCAAACTCTCTATATTAGTTGGACCAAACAGGTCCATATGCAGCAAGTGAAGTGGTTTAGAACTAGAGTGCATCTGTTTAGACTTCAATGAGACCTTGTGCTGCTTGCCTTTAAGGCATGCAACACAAGAGTGGTCATTGTGGAAAGCCTTTTCAGGCAAACCATCAACCAAACCAAGTCTCACAAGTCTGTTTATATTCTTAAAGTTTATGTGCCCTAGTCTCCTGTGTCATAGATTACTCTCATCAACTGGAGCTTTAGCATAAAAACATGACATATTATTATTCATCCTAATCCCATTAAGATTCACATTATAAATGTCTTTATGTCTAGGTGTTCTATAGTCAATATATTTCTCATCTGGGATTTTATAATCCTTGCTTAACACCAAGCATTCAGTATCAGTAAACAGAACCTTATTTTTGTTATCACAAACTTGTGATACACTAAAAAGATTGTAATCAAGTTCTTTTACCAGAAACACGTTTTCAAAATGCAAGTTCTTGGTGAGAAGAGTTCCTTTGCCTGTGATAGTTCCATATCCGCCTCCAAAGTAAACCTTATCACCATCCTTAATGGGAATGAAGTTAGTAAGATAATCTTCCTTCCCAGTCATGTGCCTAGAGCATCCACTGTCCCAATATCTATAATCATTGACTTGTTTTTAAATGCCCTGCACATAAAGAAAACAAATTAGTTCTCTTTGGGAACCCAAGCCTGAGCAGACTTGGATTCATCTGGTTGTTCAACAAGAACAAACTTAGTTCTCATAACAACCCCTTGTTCATCCCTTTTTGGATGAAATACCCAGTTAACCCCAATTGGTTTTGTAATGACCTTTGAGATATAACTAAATCTGTTGCAGGTCATAGAAAGCCCATTAGAATTAGGGTTTTGATCTTGCTTAGGTCTCCATGTCAAGCTAGAAGAAGCTTTAGACCCCTTACCCCGTGGTTGCAAATATTTAGGTCTGGCAACGTTTCTGTCAGCGTTGGATTTGGTCTTGTCAACGCTGAGATTACCCTTGTCAGCGTTGAACTTAGGATTTGCTACAGAAACCCATTGCCTATTAGACCAAGTATTGGTCTTCTGAAATGGTCTTTGTCCATGAGTGTTAGACCCTCTAGTGAAGAATGGGGCTGGTCTAACAACTTGTGGACTTTGCTCCATAAAAGTTTTTGGTCTGACAGTATTTGACTTTTTAATAGCGTTGACCTTGGAAGTGTTGACACACTTATATGCTAAATGTGAAAAGCTACCACAAGTGTAACAGGCTTTTCTAGACACAACTCTAGGTCTAGAAGAAAAGAAACCTGTTCCATCATTACTAACTTGGCTTTTTGGTGACCTAGTATTCCTATACATTTCTGCATACTTAATGCTAGGTTTCTTAACAGTGTTTGAGCCAAGGTCAACTTTCTTGCCAGTGATTGGGTTTGTTACCTTAATAGGGGTAGACTCATTTGGACTTTCACACAACAAGCCACCCTTAACAAACAAGGTAGGGTTGGCTTTCTTCCATTCATTCAAGTTAGTCAACTTTTGTCTATACTCTTCAACTGGGGTAATGACTCTTGGTGGAGGAATAAATTCCTCCTTTTGGAGTTCTGGTAAACCAGTCCAAGATAAGTCCTTTCTTTGGACACCATAGAAGTCCCCAGCTGGTGGTGGAACAACAGTATAGTCTTTCATCCCAATCCCAGTCATGTCCTTAGGATCCCTTTGTTTATTAACACATTCTCCTAGGGTTTGTGAGGCCTTATCAAATCTCTGAATTTTAAGGTCAACATTATCCTTATTCTTAATAGCCTCATCTAACTTAGCCTGTAGTTCACCATTGACCCTTTCCGTGATATATCTAACATCATTACTAGCATTTAACTCATGTTTTAAGATATTTATTTTATATTTTAAGTCAAATTCCATTTTCTTATACTCAGAAACTGTCTTCTCAGTTTGAGTGAGAGCAATTTGATAGTTAGACAATTTGCATCTCTCAGTACTCACATCACTTAACAATTTTAAAACCTCCTTGTTAAGTTTTTCAGTATTTAAGCGACAACCCTTACTACAAAAAGCATCATCGTATACCTCATTATCTGATGAAGAGGAGGAGTGTGTCATGAGAGCATATTCAACATGCTCTTCTTCTTCTATCTCAGCAACCAAAGCTTTATCCTCTTCCCCATCCTTAGCCAAATAGCTCCAGTCCCATCCAATATCATCAATTTCTTGCACTGCCACCATGGCCTTAGGATCTTGAGCCTTAACAACTTGGCTTGAGGGTTTTCCAACATCAGATCTTCTTGGAGATCTGCATTCCCTCATGAAGTGCCCCATACGATGACAATTGTATCACTCAACCTTGGATTTATCAAATCCAGCAGTGTCCTTTGCATTAAAGGTCATCTTCTTCTTAAACCTTCTATTACACCTGTTTTCTCTTATACTAGCAAGAGCCATGTTCCACTTAATATCCATCTCCTCCAAGTGCTCATCACTTATTTGCTCAAGGTCCTCATATGTAATCACTGAACCATTGGGCAAAGAAGCAATGTATGCACACACAGTATCCAGATCCAAACTAGCAGGCTTAACTCTTAGAGACTTAATTTTATATGTGTCAGCGTCTGAATGTGAGGCGTTGACAGGGTATGTTCCAGCGTTGACACATGTTGATCCAATAACTGGGTGCATGTAAGAGTCCTTCTGATCAAATTGTCCTTCACTATGTGAGAAGAAGGCCATGTTGCTATTGGTAGACTTACTTCCATGCTCCAAAAGAGTTTCATTCTCCAACAGCCTCAGTTTGTTGTAGATATCATCAAAAGTAGAACTTTTGTGAGTGTTATTGGCAAGTATAGATCTTGCCTCAATCTTCCACGCATCGCCAAGGCTTTTAAGAAAAGTGGCAATAATGTCAATGATATGAGCTTAAACTCATATCCTTTTATCAACAAATAACCCTAAAACATGAAGCAAAATACCCTTTTATATTGTAAAAAGCAGTGTTATGTGGTATGTTTGTGTTTGTGTGATCTTATGTAGGTAAAAGGATACAATTTCAAGCAAACAAGGAAAAACCAAGCTCAAATGGATGAAAAAGACAAAAGAAGATCAAAAGTGACAAGACTTTGAAGTCAAAGGACCTATCTTGACAAATTGTGAAAGTTGGAGGACTTAAAGTGCAAATTATGGAAAGTCAAGATTAAAGTCAAATTTGGTCAACTACAAAGTCAACTCAAGTCAAAGGTCCATTTTGTTGAAGAATCAAAGTTGAAGGGTCAAAAATGTCAAAGGAATGAAGATATTAGCTTTAAATAGCAATCTGCCAAGTCAAGGGACCTAATCTGCCAAGATGAGAAAGTTATGCAAGTTGAATCCATGTATATTAGCTCTAAGCCAATGAGAAGAGAGTAAAGGGTTCACACGGATCAAATAATAAATTTCCACTACCGCCGTCACAATTAATGCAAGATCATAACAGTTTCAATCCGTGTGACACTCTCTCTACCAATAAAAAAATGACACGTGTCCTTCTCTTTCAACACAATATTTACCAGGAACGGGTTTGAGATAGAAAGCGTTTCAAGAGAAGATCAAAACATCAAAGTTGCTCGTTTTGAAGAGACGAATCCAATGGTATTAACCAATTAACAAATAATCCATTGAATCAAAAACCCCCAAAAGATGTTCATCACCTTCAAAATGGATTTGCAGAATTCCTCCACGTGTCAAGATGTGATTGGCCTGAACACGTCACAACTCCAACAGAATCTTCCTTTCTTGCCTATAAATACTTAGCTAGTACTTCATTTGTAATTGTAGCTTAATTCTGTAAACACATAGTTCTCTAAATTTCCTTTTCCTTTTCCCTCCTTTTCACCTAACTACTCAAGAGTCTGACAAACTCTTGAGTTAGTTAGTTAGTTAGAACCTTGTAACTACTTTTGCAACTGATTTCATCAATAAAATTTCAAATTCAAGTTTTCCCGCCAAATTCTGTTTCTCAAATTCCTGTTGAATCTTGTTGATCTTGGATATACTAGTTGCTGTTTGATGTTAGTTATGATCAACCATTGATCATAGCTTACATTGGTGGAGTTTTGTTGCTGTTTGATCAGAGTTCAAGTTCTTTCCATTGTTCTTGAAGTTTTCATGGCAGATTGATGAATTGTAGCTGAATTGATTGTTGATTTGAGTTGATAGCTAGTGATAGGTGGTGGTATCACTAGGGCAAGAGAGCTCAGCGCTCCTCTTCTTCCCAAAGGACCTCTACATTAGGTTTCAAAGCTTCTGTTTTAAGTTCCTCTAAACAGTTCTTGCATGCTTAATTCCCTAGTGTAATGTTGATGGCTGCCTGATTCTACTTGTTAAGTAGCTGATATTTGATTGATCCTAGTGATTGGTAGCTTGATCTTGTGCTCTTGTGCTTAGTTTTGTAGTTTAAAGCTCATTTTCAGTAATTTTTAGTCCATTAGCTACTTTTAGTTCTAGTCTTGGTAATTGTTTAATTTCAGTCTCATTAGCTGTCATTTTGTGCATTAAAACAAGTCTGCTATAGCTCTTAATTCAGTTTTAATCATAACTCATAAATCCTTTGATAAACTTTGTTAAAATCAGATAAAGGTGTGTTTGGGACTAGTTGTAAATCAGTTTTCAAGTGTTGTTAATTGGTGTTTAAGTGTTCATTTCTACTCATTAGAAGTTAACAAGTAGTTTTGAGTCATTTGCAAGTCAATAAAATAGTCAAACAGGCAATTGGTAATCAAAAAGTTTGGGTCATACCTTTTATCAGCTTTTAGTTCAAAACTTGTCAGATTCATTTGCTTATTTCTCCTTCATTACTTGATCAAATTTGCTCAAACCAGTTTCCAGTCTTAGCTTATAACATAATCTTTCAGTCTCTAAGAGGAAATTCTACAGTATTCAGAAATAAGCTAGATAACAGCTTATTAGTTAAGGTCTGAGCATTTTGCATTCTCTGATATAGATAGCTTACTGTTTTACTAGTTCTAATAATCCACTTCATAAAACTTGTAATTTTCTTTCACATTTCTGTTTAGTAAGTGTTGGATATGAGATTTTGAAATTTTGAGCTTTTTCCAAAATTTGGTCAACGTTTGGTCAACATAAGCTCATTTGAGCTTATTTTCAGATATCTGGCTTATTACTGGATGAAATTTGTTCTAATTTGATTTCCCCTTCCTTAAATCAAGAGCTTAATCAGTTTTGATAAAGAAATCAAGTTGTGGATGTTTGGATTAGGCTATAGCTTATTTTGAGCTTATTGATAAGCACTCTTTTGCTTATTTTGGACTTTTAGCTTATTTCCTTGAACACACGTAGTTGTAATTGGATTTTAGAAGTTTTGCAAGTGATTTCAGCTTATTTGGTTGAGAAATAAGCTCAAACGAGCTTATTCTTTCTTTGTGCCCGTTTTTACTAGAAAAGTTTGGAAAATTGCACTTTAGTCCCTGGTTTTCAATTAGTGTTTAAACCTAGCTTAATCTTCCTAATTTTCTGGTATTTGCAATAATCAGTCCTTGCATTTGTTAGATTGTTAAAATTCAGTTTATAAGTTTGTTAGTTTGTTAGATTTTGGTTAGTTTGTTAAAGTTTTTACAAGTTTAGTCCTTTTAGTTAACTGTTTTACATTTTTAGTCCTTATAACTTTTAGAATTTACATTTCAAGCATTTACATTTCATAGAAATTACATTTTCAGTCCTTATACTTTTATATTTTGCATTTTAATATTTTACTTGAATAAAATTTGGAATTTGCAATTTGTTTTACGTATAAGTAGGTTTATATTTTTCATTTTTACTTAGTGTTGTTTGAATTAGCAATAGATTACCAAGCAAGCTTGAACAACCAAAAACAATTATAAATTCGATATTGATTGGACTTTCTATTAGTTAAGAACTGAGAAAACGAACTTGCATTATACACATATCAAATGGCGCCGCTGCCGGTTCTTTGACTACACGAGAGACTATCGATTGACGGTTTTCATTGGCTTTTGGGATCCGTTCACTTTGTGAACGTTATTTTTATGTATTATAAATCAAAAACAAAAAAAATCAAAAATATAAAAATATATAAAAACTAAAAAATTAACAAAACAATTCTTTTCCTAAAGAATTGACCAAAAATATTAAAAAATCTAAAAAGCAATCTTTTTCCTAAGAGATTGCACCCAAAAATATATATTATTGGATTCTCTCGGTTTTTATGTACATATAGTATTTTCCTTTAAAAACTCATAAATACAAAAATATTTTCCATATATTATTATAAGTACATACGTATACGTATAAGAACAATCAATCTACATATCTTCCATAAGTATTGCCGAGGCAATACACCGTGTTGAGGGGCGTTCCGGTCCTTGACACGCGTATCGATCAAACAAAATAAAGCAAGAATAGATAAATACTCTCAATAAGCAATAATTCGAAGAATACGAACATTTAAGTGAATAGAAAGGCGATGTGCTATAAAATGCCATCTAAGGGTCAATAGGTACTTAAGTGCTTCGCGCCACCTAACCCCCCGTTCACTTGGGAGTATTCTAAGAAGGAAAGCTTCATTGAGGGTCTTGCACCCAAAGTAGTATTACATATATTGTTACTTTCTTGTGGATATTTAATATCGAAACTCGAAGAGGATAATCTTATTCTTTTCAAAGTCACACGAGAGCTTCTCTCTCATTCCTCGTATTGAGTTGCATGCTCACTCGCGGGCGTGCACAAATACCGATTGGTGTACAACCTCTTCCTCCGAAAAGGAAGAAAAAGAGAAAGAGTAAGACCACCACCGTCCACCAAGCCGATCACGAGAATCGTGCTTTGTCACCACCACGAGGAGCCATGGCTGTTGATAACCGTACTTTGTTTGAACGTATGCAAACCAACATTCATGGATTTGTTAGTGCCATTAAGATTCCCGACTATCCCGCTAACACATTTGAGCTACATACATCTATGATCAATATGGTTGCTGCATCACCTTTCTATGGAAAACAAAATGAGGATCCCCATGCTCATCTTAAGAGATTCCTTTCACTTTGCAATACCATTAAGCATAATGGGGTTCCACCGGATGTTATTAGATTGTTGTTAGTGTCATTTTCACTAGATGGGAGTGCTAAGCATTGGTTAGACACCCAACCACCCGATAGTATCACCACATGGGATGGTTTTACCACTAAGTTTTTGAACAAATTCTTTCCTCCACAAAAGACTATGGCTTTGAGAAATTTGATTATGGGCTTTACACAAAAACCTAGTCAATCCTTTGGTGATGCTTGGGAAGAGTATAGTGAGTTGTTGAGGCGATGCCCTAATCATGGAATGGATGATCTAACCCAAATCAATACCTTCTATAATGGCCTTAAACCTCACCATCAAGATTCACTAAATGCTTCCGCGGGAGGGAGTATTCATTTCAAGACATACCAAGAGGCTTTGACCATTATTGAGACTAAGGCAATGGTTCAAACCAATGATCCATTTGAGGAAAGAGTTCATGTTATCCAAAACACTTCTCAAATCCCTTTTGACAACCAACTCCTCAAGTTTCAAGAAGCTATTTTTCAAAGGATGGATAGAGAAAGTGAGAGGCATTTGCAAGCACAACAAGACATGCTTCAAACTTTTAAGAGCATGACATTGAACAATTCCTCAAACAATGTGAATGCCATCACCATTTCTTGTGTTACTTGTGGAGGCCCTCACTCTTATGAACAATGTGACAAGGTGCAAGGGTATCAAGGGGAATGCTATGCTTACCAAGAGGAACACCGTGAACACTTCAAGCCTAACATCAATCCAAATAACCTTTCTTACAAATCCCAAAATTACCTTACTCCACCCGGCTTTCCACCCCAACCACCCACCCAAATTCCACAAAATCCTCCTCAAATTTTAGCAAGGAATCAAGGGCAAAGACAACCATACCAAGGCAATAATTACAAGGCACCCAATCAATTTCAACCTCAAGCTAATACCTTTTATCTACCACAACAAGGATTTAATCAACCACTTCCATTTATTCCCAATCAAGCATATGCTCCAATACCAAATCAAGTTTACCCTCAAAATCAAACTCAAGGATATGGGATGCAAGAGACTCAAGAGTATGTTGACAAGAAAATGCGTGACATTGAGAAGAGAATGAATGACCAAGTGAAACGTACAATAGAGGAACAAATCAATAGGGTTTTAGTGGCGGTAACTCAAAGACCACAAGGGGCTTTACCTTCCAACACACAAACAAATCCAAGGGCCAATGTCAACGCCATTACAACAAGAAGTGGTACAACAACAAAGGATCCTTCACCTCCTAAACCTACTATTGTTCAAACCACTTGTGCTCCTACTTGTGATAAGCCTTCTACTTCTACTCCACCTCCTCAAAGTGCTCCTATTCACTCAAACACACTTTCTCAACCACCTCATACTTCTCCTTTACCGTCCACACTTCCCAATGAAGAGGCTAACAAAGACAAATCTTCCACTACAACACCTATTCCACCTACACCCAAACCTACTCTTCCATACCCTTCAAGGTTGAAAAAGGATAAATTAAAGAACAAAGATGACATACAAGTCTCCAATTTCTTAAGGATGTTCAAGCAACTCAATATCAACATATCCTTTGCGGAAGCTCTTGCTTATATGCCAAAGTTTGCTAAGATGTTCAAGGATTTGCTCTCAAACAAAGAAAAATTGGTTGATTTGCCCAACACATCACTTAATGAAAATTGTTCCGCGGTGTTACTTAAAACCTTACCAACAAAACTTGGAGATCCGGGGCGCTTCTTGATACCTTGTAATTTTCCCGGTGTTGAAAATTGCATGGCTTTGGCGGATTTAGGGGCAAGCATAAATCTCATGCCTTTATCGGTTTGGAAACAACTCTCTCTTCCCGAGCTCACCCCCACTAGGATGACTCTTGAACTAGCCAACCGAACCATAGCTCACCCCGTAGGTATAGCGGAAGATGTGTTTGTAGGTGTGGATAAGTTTACCTTTCCGGCCGACTTTGTAGTGGTCGATTATGACATGGATCCTAGAGTGCCTTTGATTGTTGGTAGACCGTTTTTGAGAACGGGTCGTACCTTGATAGATGTGGCGGAAGGAGAATTAATTATGAGAGTAGAGGATGAGAAAGTGGTGTTTAAGTTAGGGAAAGTTTGTGATAGAAAAGAGGTTAAGGAATCTAGACCTTGTGAGACGATTAACATTGTGGATGTGTTAGATGAAGTGTGTAATGAACACTTTCATGATGCTTGTAAGAATGCTAGTGATGAGATTCCACATGTTGAAACCGTGGCCTCAATTGCTCCCTCTTTAACACCTTTTGGAGAGAGTGATTTCCTCTTGGAGGAATTTGAGTCCAACTTTCTTGGTGATGATGATTCTCCCATTAATTGGGAAGAAGATATTCTTACAATCCAAAAGTTGCTCAATGAGGACCCTATTCCTTCTCCTATTCCACAAGAGATTACCATTGAGGAACCTTCCATAGTGAAACCTTCCATAGAGAGTCCACCTCCCATTGAACTCAAGGAACTTCCATCCCACTTAGAATATGCTTTCTTAGAAGGAAAAGACCAATTACCGGTGATTATTGCTAAGGAATTGAAAGAGGATGAGAAGGAGCAACTTATTGAAGTTCTTAAGAAACATAAGAAAGCTTTAGCATGGAAAATATCCGACATAAGGGGAATTGATCCACATTTTTGTACTCACAAAATCCTTATGGAGGATGATTATAAACCCGCCATTCAAAACCAAAGGAGAGTTAACCCAAAAATTCATGAGGTTATTAAGAAGGAAGTGATTAAACTCTTAGATGTGGGTATGATTTACCCCATTTCCGACTCTCCATGGGTTAGCCCGGTTCATTGTGTTCCAAAGAAGGGTGGAATCACCGTGGTGCCTAATGAGAACAATGAGCTTATTCCCACGAGACTTGTAACCGGTTGGAGAGTTTGCATTGATTATAGAAAACTCAATGAGGCAACTAGGAAAGACCATTTCCCGCTTCCCTTTATGGATCAAATGCTTGAACGCTTAGCGGGAAATGAGTACTATTGTTTTCTTGATGGCTTTTCGGGTTATTTCCAAATCCCTATTGACCCTAAGGATCAAGAAAAGACCACATTCACTTGTCCATACGGTACATTTGCTTACAAGAGGATGCCTTTTGGCCTATGTAATGCACCGGGGACGTTTCAAAGGTGCATGATGGCAATTTTCCATGATATGATAGAGCAAACCATGGAGGTTTTTATGGATGACTTTTCCGTATTTGGGAACTCCTTTAGCTCTTGTCTCACCAATCTTGAGAGAATGCTTAAGCGTTGTGAGGAAACACGTTTGGTGCTTAATTGGGAGAAATGTCACTTTATGGTGAAAGAGGGGATTGTTTTAGGACACAAGATATCCAATAAGGGATTAGAAGTTGATCGAGCCAAAATTGATGTGATTGCTAAGCTTCCCCCACCCACCTCGGTTAAAGGTGTGAGGAGTTTCTTAGGTCATGCGGGTTTTTATAGGCGCTTTATACAAGATTTCTCTAAGATAGCTAGACCGATGACTCATCTCTTGGAGAAAGAGGCTCCTTTCATTTTTGACCAAGCTTGTTTAGAATCTTTTGAGACACTTAAGGAAAAATTGACAAAGGCTCCCGTTTTGGTTTCTCCAAATTGGGAATTACCTTTTGAGCTTATGTGTGACGCTAGTGATTATGCGGTGGGGGCCGTCTTAGGACAAAGAGTTAATAAGCATTTCCAACCTATACACTATGCGAGTAAAACCATGACCGGTGCACAACTTCATTACACTACCACGGAAAAAGAGTTGCTTGCTATAGTATATGCTTTTGAGAAGTTTAGACCATACCTTGTGCTTTCCAAGACCATAGTGTATACGGATCATTCCGCTCTCAAGTATCTTATGACAAAACAAGATGCTAAGCCTAGGCTTTTGAGATGAGTTTTGTTGCTTCAAGAGTTTAAGATAGAGATTCGTAATAAAAAAGGGGCCGAGAATTTAGCGGCGGATCATTTGAGTAGACTTGAGCATCCTTTTCAAGGAGATTTCCCACATCAAGAAATCAATGAATCCTTTCCATTAGAGGAGCTCATGTCTATCTCTTCCCAAGAGGATGCCACACCTTGGTTTGCGGATATTGCAAACTATCTTGTGGGCAATGTGCTTATTGAGGGTCTTACTTACCAACAAAAGAAAAAGTTTCTTAAGGAAGTTAAGTATTACTTTTGGGATGATCCATATCTTTTTAGGCAATGTGCGGACCAAATCATTAGACGGTGTGTAGATGGGCCCGAGGCATTTAAAATCTTAGAGGCATGTCATAAAGGACCTACGGGTGGACATTTTGGGCCTAACTACACCGCCAAGAAAGTCTTTGATTCGGGTTACTATTGGCCTTCCATTTACAAGGATGCCCAAGAGATGGTGAAATTTTGTGATGTTTGTCAAAGACAAGGAAAAATTACACAACGTGATGAGATGCCACAAAATTTTATCCAAGAGTGTGAGATATTTGATGTATGGGGAATAGATTTCATGGGACCTTTTCCATCCTCTAAGGGAAACAAGTATATACTTGTGGCGGTGGATTATGTGTCCAAGTGGGTGGAGGCTAAAGCCTTACCTACTAATGATGCTAGAGTGGTTGTAAAGTTTTTGAAACAATTGTTTGCTAGATTTGGTGTACCTCGGGCCATCATAAGTGATCGCGGTACTCACTTTTGTAATGATCAATTCACGAGAGTTATGAAGAAATATGGAGTGAATCATAGACTTTCTACCGCGTATCACCCTCAAACAAATGGTCAAACCGAGGTCACAAATCGTGGTTTAAAGAGAATTTTAGAGAGAACGGTGGGAGAGCATAGAGCTTCTTGGTCGGATAAGCTTGATGATGCTTTGTGGGCGTTTAGGACGGCTTTTAAGACACCAATTGGTTGTACTCCTTATAGGCTTGTCTATGGAAAAGCGTGTCACCTTCCATTTGAGTTAGAACATAAGGCATCTTGGGCTCTTAAGTGGGCTAACTTTGATTTAAACCAAGCCGGTTCACATAGGAAAGATCAACTCAATGAGATGGATGAGTTGAGAGCCAATGCCTATGAGAATTCTTTGCTATACAAGGAAAAGACTAAGAAATTGCATGATGCTAAGATTAAGAATCGTGAGTTCAAAGTTGGAGAGCCGGTTCTCCTCTTTAACTCAAGATTGAAGCTTTTTGCGGGCAAGCTTAAGTCGAGATGGTCCGGTCCATTCACTATTGCTCAAGTGTTTCCATATGGAACTCTTGAGTTGTCCCAACCCGATGGTCCAAATTTTAAAGTGAATGGTCACCGTGTTAAGCACTACTTTGGGGAGGACATTTCCGTTGAAATGGTCCAAGAGGTCCCCATTTTCCCCATGAATTAATTCATTGAGGGACGAGTCGAGCTAGAGACTCATTAACTCAAGCATCGTATAACTAGGTTAGAGTGTTGTAGGTTAGAAATAAAGGCATAGATTTGGAGATAAGTGTAGGGGAGACCTTCTTTTGTCTTCATGCTTGTTTGTAGGGTTGCTCACTCATCTCATGCTTTGGAGCTTATGGAGGAGGCCCTTGTATCCGGTTCACTTCGTTACTTTAGTGATTTTTCATTGACACCTTGTGCTTAAACTTGATTTCACTAATAGTAGTCCTTTCCTTAACTTGGGTTAAGCAAAGTCTATTCATTGTCATAAGTGTAGGGGAAGTTTTTATACTTCCATGCTCTTAAACATTGAGGACAATGTTTAGCTTAAGTGTAGGGGGGTCTTCTATCGAAGTGACCTTACCTAGAACTTGTCATTGTCTTGCATGATAACATAGAAAATTGGATTTTCAACATTTTTCAAATTTTTGATCTACTTTGGCCAACAAAAATATGCATTCATAATTTTTGCATCAATCATTTTTCATTTTGCATAACACATTTGCATTGTATATATATTCTTTTATTTTTCATCAAAATATATAAAAAGGAAAAATATAATAAAACATGGTTTTGACAAGTTTAGTCTTCTTTGACATATTAGGCCCGCCATGGATATTTTGACTCAACCCGAGTTTGCTTATTTTAGCACTCTCTAGCTAGTATCCTTAACCATGTAGTCCTTCATTGGTCTATTAGGCTAAGCTTCCACCAATTTCATTCTTTGAAATTTTAAATTTGTGGAGAATGGGAAATGATAGAGTTGAAGCAAGTGTAAAAGGGCTAGATAGACTTCATGGCAATTACTTGTGGCTAAACCCTTCTCTTCTTTATCTCTATTTTCTTCGCTTGTATATAATTGTTAATAAATAATCAAGTACGGTTTTAATTGGTTCGTAATCTCTTATGCATTTTTGGCTAATCATTCATGGTTGATATGAGTACGTCTTAAGATTCTAAGTTAGCACGTTTTATGTGTACTAGACTTGTGTCATGCTCTATATTTAGCGGGTGTTTTTCCTTTTCTTCTTTTCAAATTTCTTGGTGAGGAATAAAGAAAAATAAGAGCGGCTTATGAAAAAAAATGAGTGGCTAGAAAAAAAAAAAAATAAAAAAATAAAAAAAATAATGCAAGACTCCCAAGAGGGGCAGTGTGGTGTTAATTATAGTGACTATTGAGTTCCAATATTACCTTGACGGGTTGCGGGGATTCAATAGATTGCTCCAATCCAATATTACCTTGACGGGTTGCGGGGTTGAAGATCCAAAATCTCAAAAAGATGCGGATGTAAATTATTGCGTGAGTTTTATTTTTCTTTCCTTAGCGAGTGTGTAGTTACTTATGAAAGCATGACATAAGGATTTTACACATAAGGCGAATGACTTATTACTCTTAATACGGACTTATATTAATTGTGAGCGGTTTTTCAAGTAATGGATGAGAGGATTACTTAGGATTAAAACCGTCCTTCCTTATTTTTGGATTTTACACTTCTTATATTTCACGCTTGAATAATGACAAATTTGCCCACAAGCAATTTGCTCAAATAATAACCGGTTCCACATTTAATTGTCATGAATAAGTTGATGCACTTTTTACTTGTGAATGCAATGATTCCATTTACTAGCTTGGTATGGGGAAAGTGAAACTTGAGGGTGATAAGTGTCCATGGTACCCAAGCCCTAATCCAAGTCATTGAATTCTTTATGAGTTATTTCCATCAAAACCATTTCAAGAAAAATCAAAAAGATATAGATAGAATTGTATTTTGGTTCATTGCATTATTAAAAGTCAAAATCATGCATCATTTAGTTTAGAGTAGTGTAGATGCATTTCATATGGCCAAGGTGGATTAATTATGAGGGAAATGAAAATTTTTAAGCCTTGAAATATAATATTGCATGAGGACATGGCAATGCTCAAGTGTAGGGGAATTTGATATGAGCTTAAACTCATATCCTTTTATCAACAAATAACCCTAAAACATGAAGCAAAATACCCTTTTATATTGTAAAAAGCAGTGTTATGTGGTATGTTTGTGTTTGTGTGATCTTATGTAGGTAAAAGGATACAATTTCAAGCAAACAAGGAAAAACCAAGCTCAAATGGATGAAAAAGACAAAAGAAGATCAAAAGTGACAAGACTTTGAAGTCAAAGGACCTATCTTGACAAATTGTGAAAGTTGGAGGACTTAAAGTGCAAATTATGGAAAGTCAAGATTAAAGTCAAATTTGGTCAACTACAAAGTCAACTCAAGTCAAAGGTCCATTTTGTTGAAGAATCAAAGTTGAAGGGTCAAAAATGTCAAAGGAATGAAGATATTAGCTTTAAATAGCAATCTGCCAAGTCAAGGGACCTAATCTGCCAAGATGAGAAAGTTATGCAAGTTGAATCCATGTATATTAGCTCTAAGCCAATGAGAAGAGAGTAAAGGGTTCACACGGATCAAATAATAAATTTCCACTACCGCCGTCACAATTAATGCAAGATCATAACAGTTTCAATCCGTGTGACACTCTCTCTACCAATAAAAAAATGACACGTGTCCTTCTCTTTCAACACAATATTTACCAGGAACGGGTTTGAGATAGAAAGCGTTTCAAGAGAAGATCAAAACATCAAAGTTGCTCGTTTTGAAGAGACGAATCCAATGGTATTAACCAATTAACAAATAATCCATTGAATCAAAAACCCCCAAAAGATGTTCATCACCTTCAAAATGGATTTGCAGAATTCCTCCACGTGTCAAGATGTGATTGGCCTGAACACGTCACAACTCCAACAGAATCTTCCTTTCTTGCCTATAAATACTTAGCTAGTACTTCATTTGTAATTGTAGCTTAATTCTGTAAACACATAGTTCTCTAAATTTCCTTTTCCTTTTCCCTCCTTTTCACCTAACTACTCAAGAGTCTGACAAACTCTTGAGTTAGTTAGTTAGTTAGAACCTTGTAACTACTTTTGCAACTGATTTCATCAATAAAATTTCAAATTCAAGTTTTCCCGCCAAATTCTGTTTCTCAAATTCCTGTTGAATCTTGTTGATCTTGGATATACTAGTTGCTGTTTGATGTTAGTTATGATCAACCATTGATCATAGCTTACATTGGTGGAGTTTTGTTGCTGTTTGATCAGAGTTCAAGTTCTTTCCATTGTTCTTGAAGTTTTCATGGCAGATTGATGAATTGTAGATGAATTGATTGTTGATTTGAGTTGATAGCTAGTGATAGGTGGTGGTATCACTAGGGCAAGAGAGCTCAGCGCTCCTCTTCTTCCCAAAGGACCTCTACATTAGGTTTCAAAGCTTCTGTTTTAAGTTCCTCTAAACAGTTCTTGCATGCTTAATTCCCTAGTGTAATGTTGATGGCTGCCTGATTCTACTTGTTAAGTAGCTGATATTTGATTGATCCTAGTGATTGGTAGCTTGATCTTGTGCTCTTGTGCTTAGTTTTGTAGTTTAAAGCTCATTTTCAGTAATTTTTAGTCCATTAGCTACTTTTAGTTCTAGTCTTGGTAATTGTTTAATTTCAGTCTCATTAGCTGTCATTTTGTGCATTAAAACAAGTCTGCTATAGCTCTTAATTCAGTTTTAATCATAACTCATAAATCCTTTGATAAACTTTGTTAAAATCAGATAAAGGTGTGTTTGGGACTAGTTGTAAATCAGTTTTCAAGTGTTGTTAATTGGTGTTTAAGTGTTCATTTCTACTCATTAGAAGTTAACAAGTAGTTTTGAGTCATTTGCAAGTCAATAAAATAGTCAAACAGGCAATTGGTAATCAAAAAGTTTGGGTCATACCTTTTATCAGCTTTTAGTTCAAAACTTGTCAGATTCATTTGCTTATTTCTCCTTCATTACTTGATCAAATTTGCTCAAACCAGTTTCCAGTCTTAGCTTATAACATAATCTTTCAGTCTCTAAGAGGAAATTCTACAGTATTCAGAAATAAGCTAGATAACAGCTTATTAGTTAAGGTCTGAGCATTTTGCATTCTCTGATATAGATAGCTTACTGTTTTACTAGTTCTAATAATCCACTTCATAAAACTTGTAATTTTCTTTCACATTTCTGTTTAGTAAGTGTTGGATATGAGATTTTGAAATTTTGAGCTTTTTCCAAAATTTGGTCAACGTTTGGTCAACATAAGCTCATTTGAGCTTATTTTCAGATATCTGGCTTATTACTGGATGAAATTTGTTCTAATTTGATTTCCCCTTCCTTAAATCAAGAGCTTAATCAGTTTTGATAAAGAAATCAAGTTGTGGATGTTTGGATTAGGCTATAGCTTATTTTGAGCTTATTGATAAGCACTCTTTTGCTTATTTTGGACTTTTAGCTTATTTCCTTGAACACACGTAGTTGTAATTGGATTTTAGAAGTTTTGCAAGTGATTTCAGCTTATTTGGTTGAGAAATAAGCTCAAACGAGCTTATTCTTTCTTTGTGCCCGTTTTTACTAGAAAAGTTTGGAAAATTGCACTTTAGTCCCTGGTTTTCAATTAGTGTTTAAACCTAGCTTAATCTTCCTAATTTTCTGGTATTTGCAATAATCAGTCCTTGCATTTGTTAGATTGTTAAAATTCAGTTTATAAGTTTGTTAGTTTGTTAGATTTTGGTTAGTTTGTTAAAGTTTTTACAAGTTTAGTCCTTTTAGTTAACTGTTTTACATTTTTAGTCCTTATAACTTTTAGAATTTACATTTCAAGCATTTACATTTCATAGAAATTACATTTTCAGTCCTTATACTTTTATATTTTGCATTTTAATATTTTACTTGAATAAAATTTGGAATTTGCAATTTGTTTTACGTATAAGTAGGTTTATATTTTTCATTTTTACTTAGTGTTGTTTGAATTAGCAATAGATTACCAAGCAAGCTTGAACAACCAAAAACAATTATAAATTCGATATTGATTGGACTTTCTATTAGTTAAGAACTGAGAAAACGAACTTGCATTATACACATATCAAATGGCGCCGCTGCCGGTTCTTTGACTACACGAGAGACTATCGATTGACGGTTTTCATTGGCTTTTGGGATCCGTTCACTTTGTGAACGTTATTTTTATGTATTATAAATCAAAAACAAAAAAAAATCAAAAATATAAAAATATATAAAAACTAAAAAATTAACAAAACAATTCTTTTCCTAAAGAATTGACCAAAAATATTAAAAAATCTAAAAAGCAATCTTTTTCCTAAGAGATTGCACCCAAAAATATATATTATTGGATTCTCTCGGTTTTTATGTACATATAGTATTTTCCTTTAAAAACTCATAAATACAAAAATATTTTCCATATATTATTATAAGTACATACGTATACGTATAAGAACAATCAATCTACATATCTTCCATAAGTATTGCCGAGGCAATACACCGTGTTGAGGGGCGTTCCGGTCCTTGACACGCGTATCGATCAAACAAAATAAAGCAAGAATAGATAAATACTCTCAATAAGCAATAATTCGAAGAATACGAACATTTAAGTGAATAGAAAGGCGATGTGCTATAAAATGCCATCTAAGGGTCAATAGGTACTTAAGTGCTTCGCGCCACCTAACCCCCGTTCACTTGGGAGTATTCTAAGAAGGAAAGCTTCATTGAGGGTCTTGCACCCAAAGTAGTATTACATATATTGTTACTTTCTTGTGGATATTTAATATCGAAACTCGAAGAGGATAATCTTATTCTTTTCAAAGTCACACGAGAGCTTCTCTCTCATTCCTCGTATTGAGTTGCATGCTCACTCGCGGGCGTGCACAAATACCGATTGGTGTACAACCTCTTCCTCCGAAAAGGAAGAAAAAGAGAAAGAGTAAGACCACCACCGTCCACCAAGCCGATCACGAGAATCGTGCTTTGTCACCACCACGAGGAGCCATGGCTGTTGATAACCGTACTTTGTTTGAACGTATGCAAACCAACATTCATGGATTTGTTAGTGCCATTAAGATTCCCGACTATCCCGCTAACACATTTGAGCTACATACATCTATGATCAATATGGTTGCTGCATCACCTTTCTATGGAAAACAAAATGAGGATCCCCATGCTCATCTTAAGAGATTCCTTTCACTTTGCAATACCATTAAGCATAATGGGGTTCCACCGGATGTTATTAGATTGTTGTTAGTGTCATTTTCACTAGATGGGAGTGCTAAGCATTGGTTAGACACCCAACCACCCGATAGTATCACCACATGGGATGGTTTTACCACTAAGTTTTTGAACAAATTCTTTCCTCCACAAAAGACTATGGCTTTGAGAAATTTGATTATGGGCTTTACACAAAAACCTAGTCAATCCTTTGGTGATGCTTGGGAAGAGTATAGTGAGTTGTTGAGGCGATGCCCTAATCATGGAATGGATGATCTAACCCAAATCAATACCTTCTATAATGGCCTTAAACCTCACCATCAAGATTCACTAAATGCTTCCGCGGGAGGGAGTATTCATTTCAAGACATACCAAGAGGCTTTGACCATTATTGAGACTAAGGCAATGGTTCAAACCAATGATCCATTTGAGGAAAGAGTTCATGTTATCCAAAACACTTCTCAAATCCCTTTTGACAACCAACTCCTCAAGTTTCAAGAAGCTATTTTTCAAAGGATGGATAGAGAAAGTGAGAGGCATTTGCAAGCACAACAAGACATGCTTCAAACTTTTAAGAGCATGACATTGAACAATTCCTCAAACAATGTGAATGCCATCACCATTTCTTGTGTTACTTGTGGAGGCCCTCACTCTTATGAACAATGTGACAAGGTGCAAGGGTATCAAGGGGAATGCTATGCTTACCAAGAGGAACACCGTGAACACTTCAAGCCTAACATCAATCCAAATAACCTTTCTTACAAATCCCAAAATTACCTTACTCCACCCGGCTTTCCACCCCAACCACCCACCCAAATTCCACAAAATCCTCCTCAAATTTTAGCAAGGAATCAAGGGCAAAGACAACCATACCAAGGCAATAATTACAAGGCACCCAATCAATTTCAACCTCAAGCTAATACCTTTTATCTACCACAACAAGGATTTAATCAACCACTTCCATTTATTCCCAATCAAGCATATGCTCCAATACCAAATCAAGTTTACCCTCAAAATCAAACTCAAGGATATGGGATGCAAGAGACTCAAGAGTATGTTGACAAGAAAATGCGTGACATTGAGAAGAGAATGAATGACCAAGTGAAACGTACAATAGAGGAACAAATCAATAGGGTTTTAGTGGCGGTAACTCAAAGACCACAAGGGGCTTTACCTTCCAACACACAAACAAATCCAAGGGCCAATGTCAACGCCATTACAACAAGAAGTGGTACAACAACAAAGGATCCTTCACCTCCTAAACCTACTATTGTTCAAACCACTTGTGCTCCTACTTGTGATAAGCCTTCTACTTCTACTCCACCTCCTCAAAGTGCTCCTATTCACTCAAACACACTTTCTCAACCACCTCATACTTCTCCTTTACCGTCCACACTTCCCAATGAAGAGGCTAACAAAGACAAATCTTCCACTACAACACCTATTCCACCTACACCCAAACCTACTCTTCCATACCCTTCAAGGTTGAAAAAGGATAAATTAAAGAACAAAGATGACATACAAGTCTCCAATTTCTTAAGGATGTTCAAGCAACTCAATATCAACATATCCTTTGCGGAAGCTCTTGCTTATATGCCAAAGTTTGCTAAGATGTTCAAGGATTTGCTCTCAAACAAAGAAAAATTGGTTGATTTGCCCAACACATCACTTAATGAAAATTGTTCCGCGGTGTTACTTAAAACCTTACCAACAAAACTTGGAGATCCGGGGCGCTTCTTGATACCTTGTAATTTTCCCGGTGTTGAAAATTGCATGGCTTTGGCGGATTTAGGGGCAAGCATAAATCTCATGCCTTTATCGGTTTGGAAACAACTCTCTCTTCCCGAGCTCACCCCCACTAGGATGACTCTTGAACTAGCCAACCGAACCATAGCTCACCCCGTAGGTATAGCGGAAGATGTGTTTGTAGGTGTGGATAAGTTTACCTTTCCGGCCGACTTTGTAGTGGTCGATTATGACATGGATCCTAGAGTGCCTTTGATTGTTGGTAGACCGTTTTTGAGAACGGGTCGTACCTTGATAGATGTGGCGGAAGGAGAATTAATTATGAGAGTGTAGTCATAGATCCCCAGATATTGCTCACTTCCATAGCTCAAAGTTGTTTGCATCAAACATGGGAATCTTGATGTTTGGGTTTGAGGAGGAGGGGTTTACTTCTGGATTGGACATGATGTTTTTAGGGTTTTGTGAAAATTAGGGTTTTGGTGATTTTAGGGTTCTTGTGTTCTTTAAGATCAAAAGTTTCTCAACAAGCTCTGATACCACTTGTTGATCCCAAACTTAGATCGATTAAGCTTGTGTATACGAGATTAGATCAAGTTATACACGTAGAGAAACTTTGCTTATGTATAAAGTAATCTAAGTGTTATGCGGAATTAACACTTAAACAAGAACACACAAAGATGTAAACAAACTTTCACTTGATTGATAATAACAAACTTGCTTACAATGAAAGTGTTTAACGTATGAAAACTTATTCCTAAAGGTCTTCTTTTATAGACGTAAGAAGCCTTGTACAAGAGTCTACGTATCAACTATTCTAGGTAAAGATAATTATAGAAAATACAATGTTGAACTTATCTTTACTAGAAACAAACTAGAAACAATATACGCGTAGACTAAATCTTTCCATCAGTGCTTGTCTTCAACCTATCAACGCTTGACTTCTTCATGTCAAAGCTTGATCTGTCAGCGTTTGTCTTCAACCTATCTTTACTAGAAACAAACTAGAAACAATATACGCGTAGACTAAATCTTTCCATCAGTGCTTGTCTTCAACCTATCAACGCTTGACTTCTTCATGTCAAAGCTTGTTCTGTCAGCGTTTGTTTTCTTCCTATCAACGCTTGTTTTACTCTTGTCAGTGCTCAAGTGGACTGGCTACATTTTATTCCCAACAGTGAGGGCGTCGATGTAAACGTGAATGTGAACGTAATTGTGAATGTGAACGTAACTTTCTGTGATATGATTGTTGAGGGAATACCGTGAAATCTTGCTGATCTTCTAGTAGATCTGCTAACTGCGTAATCTTTCGGGTGAAAGACAACGGTCGAATGTCGATCCAAATGGCATTAAGCTTCTTCTGAGCCTGCGGTAGTCCGGTAAAAAAACTCCATGGAGATCTTGTCCACTTCTAGTCGGAAATTTCTAAAGTTTGAAATAAACTTCTAGCATGTTGGCGTTCTATCTTAACCTGCTGGTATGACAGGCATTTAGATATGGACGTAACTGCATCTTGTTTCACATCGCTATACCAAATGTGGTTTGAGAGTATGGTACATTTTTGTAGAAACTGGATACATAAAAGTTTTGGAAGATCATGAGTCTCGGTAATTTGGACATCTCTTAGCGTAGAATCCTCTGGAACACATAATTTAGTGTATGATTTTCTCCTTTACGCGTAAGCTTGGTCATGATAAAACTTAACCGTGAGAAACAACGTGATTGAGCGTGTCGCTGTAATCAACCAAAAATTCGCACATGAAAGTTTTAGGGTGAAATTTCTTCTATCGTAGAATTTGCAACATAATGCGAAGGTGGTCTTCGTGCTCTTCTCTAGACTTAGAGGAGGTCAAAATGTTAGCAATGAACAAAATGATAAACTTGTCCAAAATTCATGAAAACTTTATTTCTCAAGTCCATAATTACTGCTAGGCATTCGTGAGACCAAAAAGCATAATCAGGAACTCATACTGATCATAACGTGTGCGAAAAGCAGTCACGAAAATGTCCTGCTCCTTCACTCGCCACTGATGATAGCCTGAAATCGTAAATCGATCTTGGAAAGCGTTTAGAGTCTGGTACTTGGTCGGATAGATTACTAATACTATGGAGGGAATAACAATTATGAATGGCGATCTTGTCCAAGTTACGGTAATCGATGCATGATCTCATGCTACCGTCCTTGTTCTTTGATAAACAGAACCGACACACCCCAAGGTGTTACCCCAGGCAAATAAAACCTCGTTCCAGAAACTCTTGCAGTTGTTCTTCCAACTCCTTGAGCTCGATGTCAAACTTCACTTCACGAATGGGTGGAATACATGGTAGTTCTTCTGGAAATGCATCCGGGAATTCTGAAACAATCGGCTGGTCATGGGTTTAAGAATCTTTAGAATCGCATTATAAATGATAGCTAGAAAATCTTCGTAGCCATTGGATAATAAGTATGTGATGATAAAACATAAATAATTTGTACAGATTTTCCCAGTAGAAAAACCCTGATGAATGTATTCCGGAGCCTGAACATCGCTGAATATAGTCTGATATGAATGGCAATCAATCGTAGTGCGACGTGCTGCCAATCTATCCAGAATCAGAATCATATCGTACTCGCATCTGTCCAAGGAAAGTGCGTTAGCAGAAAGGATCTTGTCTTCAAACTGGAATGAAAGCCCTTATATACATGGGTGATACAACGACGTCTTTTATAGACGTGGAATATATGTAACTGTGATCGAAAATGAAGGTTCCATGTCAATGCGTGAAGTAAACGTGGCAGATCTCACTGAATGTGTTTCGCCCGTCTCACACATAACGAACACCGCGTGTCCAAACATGAACAATACGCCAAAGATGGTACTGAAATTCTAATGATTTGATTCATATATGGCACAACAGAATGGGTATACCCCATGGAGGGTACCCTGAATTACTGAGGCCTAGTTCAGAAGTTATGCGTGAGTCGTGTGTGTTGACTCATGTTTTGAGAAATATACGTTTGACATGTGTCTTGACTGGTATCTCGACATGTGTCTTCAGAAAACGTACATGAGACATGTGTCTTGACGGATGTCTTGACATGTGTCATTGGAAAATATACATGAGGCATGTGTCTTGACATGTGTCTCGAGATGCGAAAATGAATTAAAATTGATTTTTTTTGTCAAAATGCTAGAATTGGCGGATCGGTTGGACTACTGACCCTCTGAATGTCTGGTCACATCCGTTACCAGAGTTTCTGTCATTGTTGAAAAGTATTAGTTGTCACGGTAGTTGTCACTACCTCCTTGTTTGTCAGTTTCATGACGGTCATTATGATGACTGTGATTCATGTAACTATTCAGCTGAGTGGCCGGCTGGGTACCGGTTCCCACTCTTATACCTGACAAGACAACTGAATGACGTGTGACATTTAACTAAAAAGGTAAGGATATGGATTGTGATGGAAATCGTCTGGTGGTGAAGCATCTTTCTCGTCCGGTCATTTTGATCTAACGCCTTTGCCTTCATCTTGTAGGATCTCCGATATGTGAGCAGCATCAACATTTTGTAGAGTCTCCACTTATGATCAACATCAGTATTTTGTAAAATCTTCAACTTATGAGCAACATCAACATCTTGTAGAATATCGGAAAGTGGAATACGCCTGAGATGATTGAGAATCGACTAGCCACTAATAGAGTATTGTAAGTGAAATACACATGGATTACGATACGTGTAATACAAATGGGATATGGTACATGGAGTACACGTGGAATATGGTACATGGAGTACACGTGGAATATGGTACATGGAGTACATGTGGAATACACATGAGATGATTGGTATGGGTGTCAACCATCTGACACGATTTAAAAGGAAATAATTGATTAAACGGTTAGAAAACCAAACAGAAGCGAGCAACATGATAGCCTAGCAATTCCAGCATAAACATCATTCTAGTTGCATAGAGAAAACACCAAAAGTATGGTTAACTAAATTCAACAATGTTAGCATGAAAGCATGATTAATGAAAACCAACCATGACTATCATGAAAGCAGGATTTAAATGAAATCCATCAATGTCTGGCATAAAAGCATAATCGACATGATGAAAACATAATCAACATTGGGAGGCATGAAAACATAATCAGCCTGAAAACAAAATCAACATGAGAGTATGAAAACATAGTTGTCATAAAGAACATAAAAGCATAATCAACAAAGATTTAACATTGACTGGTGTCGACTGCTATAGTTCAATCCACAAAATTCAAATGAAAGACATGTGACTAAGTATGGATGATTATGGTTCAATCCATACTTGTCAAATATCAAAAGAAAACATCATTGATAGAAATTAACAATACGAGACTAAACATGGATGACTGTGGTCTAATCCATATTAGTCAAAACTTCAATGAAAACATCGTGAGTAAGGATCAACAATACTCATAAATATAATTATCGTCACATGAAATGTAACAAACGTCGTTTTTAGGAAAGCCTGGTGACTACCCACCAGTCACATGTCAAGTTTAAAGCCTATAGGTCGAAACCTTGGGCTCTGATACCATAATTGTAACACCCCACTTAGATAAGTGGCCGTTACTTAATAATTATGGCGTGTCATCAAAAGCATGCAAGGTAATATGTCCTAAAACATAAATGACCATAAAAGAAAGCCGGAATCAAACATCGGCCCCCAAACATAAACCTAAAAATGCATAAGGTAAATGAAGTGCAAAATGAAGAGAAGTATAAGGTAGCTCCCGTCCTATGCACGTCCTCTCTGAGCTCGAGTCTGTCCTTGGGTACCTGCCGTTTGGGTCCTGAAAAGAAAATATACGGTTGAGCAATACGCTCAGTGAACTGATAGAATGACAATGAAATGAATAGCGTAAACATAAGTAAATAATGAAATGAAAGTGAAGCGGAATAATGTAAGTCCTGAAAAACCTTGTGTTGCTTTATAAACTGGTTTATGTTCTGAAAAGACTTATGTTTATTTCATAAAATGTGTATTTTAAAAATGCCTAAGAGCTTATATAGGTCATGAAGTATTAACGTACATGAATACTAAGAGGGGTGACCTCATCATGCAATTAGAGGGGTTGCCTCTAATTATAATAGTCTGGGTGGAGGGATCAACTCCATGTAACGAATGTAAGGCACACACCATAGTTACCATGTAATATGCTAACTTGTACTAGGATGCACCCATTCGCCCCGTATGATAATAATATAATAGGTCAAATAACTAAAAGGGACGCCGCGAGCAATCACTCTCACCGCGGAAGAGTCATAACACCGGTGCTTCCAGTGTTATGGTTATGGTACCTCCATAACTAGGTGGAACTGGCATGCATGTATATAGCTCAGGCAAATCTAAAATATTAATCATATTAATTACTGTTTAGTTTAAAGTAAACTACTGGAGAAAACAGATGGATGCAAACGAGGAAATCCTAATATAGGAAGAGAGTGTCCTTATTGAAGGACGAAATATCCGTACCTTATTGTTAGCCTCAAAATATTGAGTCAAACAAGAATGTTCGGTCATATGTTTATTATGTATCGTATTTAGGAACGTTGCAATAGGTAGTAGGTTAGTCGTGTTTTACGGGCTTAACTTTAAGACAATGTTCATTCATAAGTAACTAAAGCCTAAAAGGAAAGCCCGACCCAAACATATTGTCCATTATCAAGCCAACATGTAGGAGGACTATAATTATCCTTCCTAGCATGTTAAGAAGGGTGTTGACTCATATTTAATTCTCACTCTCAATCTAATATTCACCTAGTTCCAACCATTCTCTCTCTTTTCTCTCTCTACTTTCTCTCTCTAGAAATCATCTATCTTTTATCTATCTTTCATATTTAATCATCACATATTATATGGGACAACAATTGGTATCAATCGCCATGGGGTAGAATTGTGATTGGTTGTTGTGATTTTATATTTGATTCGTATGATTTGATCTATATATCATCTCTCGAATTCAAATCTTTTTGTGTTTTCCGTGCTCTAAATCTTGGCATATATCTTCTACATAGTTGTAGTAGCGACTTGGGTATTTTGGTTTGGTTAAAGTCACGGATTTCTTGTCAAAAATCTCAACTTTTGACCACCAGTATTCCGATAGAATTCCATCGGAAAAGGGTTTCTATGTTCTGATATATATTCCGACAGAATTCCATCGGAAAAGGGTTTCTATATTCCGATATATATTCTGACAGCTCAAGGGTTTTAACATTCCGATCAGGACTACAAAGATATTGTGATCTGGATTCCGATGGAACATTCCGATAGGTTATTCTGATTGAACATTCCGATAGGTAATTCCGATTGAACATTCCGATAGGCTATTCCGATGGGTGACATTCGATCCATATTCCGATGGGTGATATTGCGATGGGTATTCCGATGGACTAAATTTTGGCATTGCGATACAGTGACAAGTTTTCCAAGATTTTTTCAAAAACGTGTTTTTGAAAATTTTTAATTCGTGTGATTTTTTTGGTCTTGGAGAATTTTAGGGTTTTTCAAGAACATTTTAAAGGGATTTCAACACTTTTTCTCTTCAACAACAATCACTAAAACATCTACTTAAGATCCATATTCACTTCATCATTTCAGAGAATATTGAGATGGATTCTACTACAGAATATCGTGTGACGAACAACAACATAATGGTGGCGGGTAACAAAGAGAGACCACCAATGCTTGTGTCAGGACGATATGATCAATGGCAATCCCGTTTTCTACGTTATCTTGACACAAAACCTAACGGTGATGCTTTAAGGCAATGCATTTTTGATGGACCCTATAAATTCTCAAGGATAAAAGTTCCTGCAGTACCAACTACAAACACAACTGATGAACAACCCGCATATGAACGTGATGAAAAGAGAAAGATCTCACACCAGAGATCTGTGATTGGTTTGATGCTACTTAATTCTCAGTGGCATTGGAGATGACATTTATTCCACGGTTGATGTATGCCCTACTGCTAAAGAAATGTGGACGGCTTTTGAAAGATTGCAACAAGGTGAATCACTTGACAAATAAGACATGAAAACTAAGATGTTTTGGAACTTTGGCAAGTTTACCACAAAGGATGGGGAATCAATTGATTCTTATTACTCCTGATTCTACAAAATGATGAATGACATGACCCGAAACAGCTTGCAAGTTTCCACCATGCAAGTCAATGTCCAATTTCTACAGCAACTTCAACCAGAGTGGACACGTTTTGTCACCTTGGTGAAACAACAACAAAAGTTAGACGAAGTTTCATATCACACGCTCTTTGACATTTTGAAACAATTTCAAAATGAGGCAAATGAAATTCGAGATGAACGTGCTGCAAAGGTTTCAAATCCACTTGCTTTGGTGTCTACCACTCAACATTATCCAAATTATCGTTCTCGTGCTCCAAAGACCTACTCTACTCAATCATCATCACCACGATCATCAATTGTCTCTAAGTCACATGCTCCAACAAGATCCCGAGGCAAAGAAGTTGCAAGAGCACCATCACCCACACCTGAGCAATCATCCGAAGAAGACAGTGATGAAGAACTACCCTCTCAAAAGGATAGGGAATTCAAGCAACAAATTGCTTTCATTATGAAGCAATACAGGAAAATCTACAAACCCACCAACAACAACCTCAGAACATCATCTAACACGAGGAAAAACTATGCTCAGAGTCCTCCAAGGAATGATACACAAAGGCGTGCTGAGAGTCCTCCAAAGTATGATCGACAACACACGAAGTATGATAATCAAAGGGTTGCTACTGCTGTTGGAAATAGGGAAACTGTTGGTACTAAAGTTGTGCAACAAAGTGGGATTCAGTATTTTAACTGCCGAGGTTATGGGCATTTGGATAGGGAATACAAGCAGCCAAAGAGGGTCAAAGATTATGGTTATCATAAGGAAAAGATGCTGCTGTACAATAAAGTAGAAGCTGGGATCAAGTTATCAGCTGAGGAAGGAGAAATGCTTGACGACACAGATGATGAACTCTCCGACCAAGAACTCGAGGCACATTATTCATACATGGCAAAGATTCATGAGGTCCTTAAAGTCACTGAAGATTACAATGGTCCTATCTTTGATACCGAGCCAATTGATAAGGTGATCGAAATAATTCTCTTCATACTGGACTCCGGATGCACGAAGCACATGACGGGGAATCTCAAGATTCTAATTAATTTCGTGGAAAAGTTCTTGGGTATGGTCTGATTCGGAAATGATCAATTTGCACCGATCCTAGGATATGGAGATTTGGTTCAAGGGAATATAACAATCAAAAGGGTTTACTACGTCGAAGGGCTCAATCAAAACATTTTCTCGGTTGGTCAATTTTGTGATGCGGATTTGGAGGTTGCTTTTAGAAAGAAGACATGTTTTGTTCGTGATTATGATGGGAATGACTTACTTACCGGTTCACGGGGTACTGATCTCTACACTATTTCACTACAAGACTCCACATCTTCAACTCCAATCTGTTTCATGGCTAAAGCTTCAACGACTCAAGCTTGGTTATGGCATCAACGATTATCTCATCTTAACTTTGATACCATCAACTTGCTTTCCAAGAAAGATATTGTGAGAGGCCTTCCTAACTTGAAATTCATAAAAGATCATCTTTGTTCTTCTTGTGAGCTTTGTAAAGCTAAACGGAGTAGCTTTAAGACAAAGACTACGCCAAGCTCTAAAGGACGGTTAGATCTTCTTCATATAGATTTGTGTGGCCCCATGCGTGTTCAAAGCATCAATGGGAAGAAATATGTTATGGTAATTGTCGATGACTACTCAAGGTACACGTGGACTCACTTCTTGAGGTCCAAGGATGAAACACCCGACGTTATCATCAACTCCCTTAAACTGATACAACATGGTCTTCAAGCTCAAGTAAAAGTGGTACGTACTGACAGAGGCACAAAATTCTTGAATTCAACTCTGAAGAATTATTTTGAAGCCGAAGGGATTGAACATGAAACATCTATTGCTCGAACACCTGAACAAAACGGAGTTGTTGAAAGACGAAATCATACTTTAGTTGAGGCTGCTCGAACATTATTGTCTGCTTCAAAACTACCATTATTCTTTTGGGCCGAAGCCGTGTCAACCGCATGCTACACATAAAACCGATCCTTAATTATCCCTAGACACGAAAAGAAACCATATCACATAATTAATGATCTCAAACCTTCACTCAAACACCTTCATGTTTTTGGATGTACGCGTTACATAATTTGAGATGGTGAAAATCTAGACAAGATGAAAGAGAAAGGTGATGCATGCATTCTAGTGGGATATGCAACTCAGTCTAAGGGATATAGAGTATACAACAAGAGAACAAAATTGATAGTCGAGTCTATTCATATCAGATTTGATGAATTGCAAGAAATGGAACTTGAACAAAGCAGTTTAAGTCCCGATCCACAACGACAAAAGACTTCTGTGCACAACCGCACGAAACTCGGAACTTAAGACCACAACAATGAACTATCAAGTTCAAAGTTGGTTCCTAAACATGCTCCTAGAGCAGATATGATAGTGGACACGACACTTGAAGAGTTGGAAATGTTATATGGACCAATGTTTGATGCATATTTCACGGGGGAGAAACATGTTGTATCAAAGTCTTCCGCTGTCACTCATGATAAGAATGATGATACCGATCATCGTCACCAAAAGGATACAACTTCATCTACTTCAACACGGGTTGCTGCAGATTTACCTCCTCAGAATATCACATCAACAATCGATCCTACAACATCCACAACTACTGTCATTGCTCCAGAGTACACAAATCAAGCAGACGATGCATTATCTGACAATGAGGATTTTCACAATCCATTCGATACATCGGTATACGAAACTGGAGAGTCTTCTACTCGCCATGTTGATCCGTCAAATATGCATACGTTCTACCAAAGACACCCCTCAACACATCATTGGACCCGAGATCATCCTTTGGTTCAAGTAATTGGAAACCCTTCACAGCCTGTTCGTACAAGACGACAATTAGAAACCGATGGCGATGTTTATATGTTCGCACTCGCCGTGAGTACAGCTGAACCAAAAAACATCAAAGAATCCATGGCTGATCATGCTTGGATTGAGTCGATGACGGATGAACTTCAACAACTTGAAAGACTTAAGGTCTGGGAGCTTGTTGACAGACCATACGATGTGATTCCGTTAAATCTTTGATGGATCTAGAAAAACAAGATGGATGAAGAAAACACGATCATCAAGAACAAAGCTAGGCTAGTGGCTAAGGGGTATGGCCAGAAAGGGGGAATTGATTTTGACGAATCATTTGCACCAGTTGCTCGTATGGAAGCGGTCAGGATTTTCCTTGCTTATGCTGCACATAAGGGATTCACTGTTTATCAAATGGACATGAAGACAACATTTCTTAACGGTCCTTTGAAGGAAGAAGTCTATGTTACGCAGCCGGAAGGATTCGTTAATCCTCATTATCCTGACAAGGTGTATCGTCTCCACAAAGCACTTTATGGACTCAAGCAAGCTCCAAGGGCGTGGTATGATGAGCTCTTGAAATTTCTAGTATCCAAAGGTTTCTCAAAAGGTTCCATTGATCTAAGTCTGTTCACTTATTAATATGAGGATGCCATTTTGCTTGTGCAGATTTATGTTGATGACATTATTTTCGGGTCTACAAACCCAAAACTTTCAAAATGGTTTGAAAAATTAATTGCACAACAAATTTGAAATGTCAATAATGGGCGAACTAAAATTCTTTCTAGGAATTCAAGTTCACCAATCCCCAAGTGGTATCTTTATTAACCAAGCTAAGTATTATAAAGAGATAATCAAAAAGCATGGTATGACGTCATGTGACCTTGTTGGGACACCATTATCAACCACATCGCTAGATGCCGACTTAGAGGGAAATGCAATAGATCAAACGAGATATCGTTCCATGATCGGATCCCTCATGTAATTGACAGTAAGCATACCTGATATTTCACATGCTACGTGTTATTGTGCACGTTATCAAGCACGACCCACTGAAAAGCACCTCAAGGAGGTTAAACGGATCTTTCGGTACCTCAAGAATACCATTCATTTAGGGCTCTGGTATCCGAGGGAAACCAATTTCTTTCTAACGGCCTATTCAGATTCCGATCAAGTAGGGTGTCTTGATATACGAAAAAGTACTTCTGGTGGTGTACAATTTCTAGGTCAAGATAAGCTTGTGGGATGGTCTTCCAAGAAGCAGGTTTGCACGTCACATTCATCAGCTGAAGCGGAGTATGTGTCTCTATCTGCGTGTTGTGCTCAAGTTCTATGGATGAGAACACAACTCACGGATTATGGCTTCTACTTTGATAAAGTACTTATGTTCTGTGACTCAAAGTCGACCATATCCATCTCCTGCAATCCGGTACAGCATTCTCGCACGAAGCACATTGATGTCAGATACCGCTTCATAAAGGAACAAGTTGAAAGAGGTATCGTTGAACTATAATTTGTTGGAACGGATTACCAATTAGCCGACCTGTTTATGAAAGCTCTGTCGAAAGATAGGTTTGAGTACTTCGTTAGGCAAATTGGTATGAGATGTTTGACTCCAACAAACCTGGAGATTCTGGCAAAGGTGCCTGCTTGATTCACCTATCAAACATCTACTTGTAAATATCATTGAAAAAGAAAAATACAAAATATAAAACATATAAAAGCAAAACACAAAATCAAAAATCTTTTAAAATCCAAAAATATTCTTCTCGACATGTCTTTCAGTATCGATAATATGGACGTGCCTAGAAATGTCGCTCAATAACAAAACGGGTGTGTACATAAAGCTCGAATGAAAGTTGTAAATATTTTTCAAAACATGTCATTTCTATCTTTCAATAAAGGAAAATGTCTATTTTGGACAATTTTTCCAACAACGGGTAGAGCAATCTATCTTGGGTTGAGTTTATCACAAAACATTCAATGTTTTGAGCTCAACACAATGGCTTGTAATCACTTTCAGATTGTAACCCGGATCGATATTCACGGGGGAGTGTACGATTTAGTGCGCTTACCCTCAGCAAAAGAAGAGAAATCTTCTTACACTTGAGTGGATTCGTCAAGACATTCAAAGTCTATGAACTCAAGTTTATGCTTTAGAAAAACCTCTTCGCCAAAAAGAAATAAAGTTTTTCGAAAAGTGTTGAACACAATTTTTTCAAGATTTTTTCAATGATTATTCAAAATCTTTCAAAAAATTGTATGTTCAACAACTCCCATCCTCAAAAAGTGAAATGTGGATCACATCCTCAAAATGACAATTCAATTGCATCAATTTTTGAAGGGGAGCTCTCCAAATTCATGCTAAGTTTGACACATCTTTCTCCCAAAGATTTTCAAAAATAATTTTCAAAACATATTTCAATCAAATTTGGTATCTCTAATATCAAACGATTAAAATGTAATCTAAAAGACTCAATCACTTTTAACTCTTACCCACATATGCAAACACTTTCGATTATCGATGCAAATGTGAAGGGGGAGCATTTTTGAAACGACAAAACTATCAAGGCGTTAAATGTTTTTCAAACACCTTGTTAGACATTTGAAGTGGTTTTTATGGTTACGATCAAATACCCACAACATCTTTAATGCACGACGTTATTGGTGTCAAAAGGGTGGTTAGGCTTAAGTCCTATGATACAACCTGAACCAGAGGGATCTTCCCAAGGACAATCCACTAGATTATTAGAAGTCCTTAGGATAGATGGAGTAGAATGTGAACGTAGCTGAATGCCGACTAAGTACTGATGATAGCACTGGAACAATCACAACAAGGTGCTATTAATGATGTATTGGTAAGCATTCAAGGGGTTGAAGAATGAAAAAGAAATGTAAGGATAAAGGGTGTAAAGAAATTAGCCCTCCATACAACTTAGACAGAAACCGGGTCAACACATCATGAAGACAAATCATCATGGATCCAGTGATGTAATGCACAACCCTTACCTAGCTACTCAGGCTTCTCTCAAAAGAAGTTTTTTTTATTGTCACGGAGAACAACATGACTTCTATTAGCTTTCTCACTCCGAGATAGTTGATATTGAATAGGTGGTAGTCTGCTCTAGTCTCTGACCACTAAAAGTGCACAAATCGAGTCTAGAGCCAAGAGATCAATCAAATCCTGTTAGGACACACAGAATGACGATAAAGAGAGTCCTACGCTATATCCTTGCGATATTGATAGAACACTCAGAGTGATACTAACTAGTATTCACAATGATGAGTGGAAATCCTTCCAGTGTTAACATCAAACTGCACTGCGGTAGGTCATGTGCAAGATTCTTTACGAATTGAACATGTGTAAACTAAAAAGAAATAGTGCTTTGATTCTGAATTGATTCAAAATCGTTTCAGGTTTCTACGCAATATCTTTATGGTCTTTCCAGAACATTCAGAGTGATATTCATTAGTATTCACAGTGACGAATGGAAATCCTTCTAGCGTCAACCTCAAACAGCGCTACGGTAGGTGACTTGTGAGATTCTTACGAATCAAGCTTGTGTCAACTGGAAATCAGCAATTGTAAGATTCTTTATGAATCACACTTGTTCCAGGAATTTGAAATGATGACTTTGATCAAGAGGATATTTATCCAGTTGATTCACTCTTTATGTTCGCAGTCTTGGTTTGAGACGGTCGAGTAAAGAGAGCGGTTAGTATAGCCGCGAAACCCTGTCAAGGAGATTCTTAATTGAATCTACCTAATCACAGGTACGATATTTAATATCGTATAATGGTCTTCACCGACCGGAGGTAAAACGCTACCAATTTAGGACGAATGTCAAAGCCATTCAGTCTGTGTCTATGTTTTGTCTCGAGAAGGTGGCGTTACGGTGTACTCAGCAAAGTCAAAGATTCAAACCACATACTCATGCCTAGAGACATATTCAACAATTAATTATGTGAGTATGTGGATGAAGACACAAGATCGCAAGATGGCAAAGACAAGTCAAGGATGATTTGAAGATCTCAAGATAAAAAGACAAAGTCGAAAGACAACGACAAAGGCTCAAAGATCACAGCATGAAGGAACAAGATTACTATTACACGTTCAAGACTCATTTATGGCGAGATTAGTAATCTCTACAAATCTCCAAATGACAAAAGGTAATGACCTCTCATTGGGGGAGATTGTTAGCCTCAAAATATTGAGTCAAACAAGAATGTTCGATCATATGTTTATTATATATCGTATTTAAGAACGTTGTAATAGGTAGTAGGTTAGTCGTGTTTTACGGGCTTAACTTTAAGCTAAAGTTCATTCATAAGTAACTAAAGCCTAAAAGGAAAGCCCGGCCCAAACATATAGTCCATTATCAAGCCCACATGTCAGTGGACTATAAATACCCTTCCTAGCATGTTAGGAAGGGTGTTGACTCATATGTAATTCTCACTCTCAATCTTATATTCACCTAGTTCCAACCATTCTCTCTCTTTTCTCTCTCTCTACTTTCTCTTTCTAGAAATCATCTATCTTTAATCTACCTTTCTTATTTAATCATCACATATTATATGGGACAACACTTATGTCCAATAATGAGGATGAAAATGAAAGCGGATGAATTACTCTGACTTCACGATTGCTACATAATAAAAGGGACATGAATGAGTTGTCTGTTTAACTTATACTTACTGATTATTAGTTTCCTTGGCGTGTTCTTAACTTGTTTTACTTGTTCTTGTTTTAGTGTTTCATGTTTAATCATGTGTTTCTTAGTATTACATGTGTTCTTGTGTAGTGTATTTCATGTTTATGTGTTATAGTACTTGTTGTAACATAATGAGTAACTTTCTTAAAGTAGCAGGTTTATATATATAGCAACCTCCCAAAAATAGCAGGTTTCCATAGTTAGTAAGTTTCCAAAAATAGAAAGTTAGTATGTTTCCATAAATAGTAATAAGCTTATTAAATAAGTAAATGATATAAGCTATATTTTTAATAAGATATTATAAGCCATGATTATTATGTACTAAAAATTTATTAATATTAAATACTTAGTCTTACATATGATTATTAATTAATAATAATAATACATGATATTATAAGTAATTATTAATTAATAATATTACATGATTTATTAATTAAATGTTACCTTAAATGATTAATGTATAATCAGATTAAAGCATGTTATTAAATTAATTAAACCTTGGTTAAAATGTAATTAATTTATTAAGCTAAGTTCTTAAATAAATTAATTAAATGTACATGTACTTATAGCATGGATAATTATTTTTAGTAATTATTATAACATATAGTTTTTATTATAAAAAATGGCCATGTAATTTATCATGATAATTATGCTTAATAATTATATCCTAAGTCATGTTATTAATTAATAAAATTAAATCATGTAATAATTAATAAAATTATTTAATAATATAAGATAAGGTATTTGCAAAATGTTTAGCCAAACACACCCCTTGTGTTGTTCGGTTCTACTCGAGCCGAAAACGTGACACACCGATACCATGGGAGGTCTCGGCCTCGCCTCGAACACCAAGCAACACCACAACCATCGGCTATGGCTTGCTGCCCCGACCACCACCAGCCACCGGCAACAATACCGGTGCCACTGTTGAGCTAAAACTACCCCCGGCTTAAGCCGGGGTTCCCACTACCGTGACCAAGGTTCCAACCAGCTGAAGCCGGGTTCCCCCTGCTGTGTACAGACTACCCACCGAGAGCATAATGCTCTCGGTTCCCACTGTTATTGACCAACAACCTCTGAAGGGGTGTTGGCGCTTGCAGCTGCCCAAACAAACTACACGCCGACCCTTAAAAGGGTGTAGCTGCTTGACCAAAACTACCACCGAGAGTCAGACGACTCTCGGTTTGCCTGTTACCACAAACAACCAACCTTAATCCAAACCCATGATTAATCCTTTTTAATTACATGTTTATAATGATCATTGTTTTTAAAGATTCATGAATAATGAAAAAAATAATTAAGAAGAATAAAGATTAAGAGATACCAAAAACGTGTATGAATTAATCATGGAATCACGAACACAAATCCATATTAATCAAAGATCAAAAAGCAAAAAATTTCCCCTGTGGTTCTTGATGTGCCGCGGCCAAGAGGAGCAAAAGGGAGTTTAGGGTTTTTGATTTTGTAAAAACTAAATTATGAATCTCTTGGTTGTTATGTTATTCAACTTGGATTAGTTAATGGGCCGAGCCAAAAGCCCATTTCTTTTTCTCTTTTAGCCGTCCAACATAACCCCTTTATATACTTTCGTTTTTGTTTTTCGTGCTTATTTATTAATCACGTGTGTTCGTGTTTTAACGTCATGTTTTATTCTTGTTACGTTTTAAGTATTATACGTAAATACTAATCATGTATTAATAATAATATTAATATACGTAATACTTGTCACAATTAATTAATATACTTTATAATTTGTATTAAATGTTCATGATACGTGTTGTATATTAATTAATAGTAAAATTTTAATTTGACCGTGTTTCCATGCATTTAATGTTCTAAGGTATTTTAATGCGGGTTTTATAGTTCTGGTCCTTAGTAACATCTTTACAGATTTAAGATTTGAAAGGTTGTAAATTATAAGTAGGGGATACTTAAAGTCGTACAAGACTGTCGAGGCAATTTCATTAATGTGTTAACCATAGGAGTGAGCAAAAACCAAACTGAAAGCCAAACAAATTTATGGTTTTGGTGTTTTATGATTTTGCAAAAACAAAAAACTCATTTCGGTTCCCAAAAAATCAAATTGCGGAGCTTGTCTTACAGGGTGTTTGGCCAAGATTTAGGTTTACGCTTATCTATTATACCTAAATTTTAGGCCCTTAAGTTTGAAATGCAGGAGTACATTTAATGTGAGAACAATGGTGGTAACATATGTTAACTATAGTACAAGTGAATAATGCTGAAATACATACTGAACTTATAATTCAACACTATATTAATCCGGCATACCAAAGTTGCTTGAGTTACAATAAATTATAAATTATATGGATGCCATGCCTGTTCACATATCTTGAGAAAATGAAAAACAGCTAGAACTATTTTGATGGTTCAGTGTCTTTCAAATAATTACGTGACTTTTCAGTTGGACTTTTGAAAACTATAAATAACAATCATGTCCACCATCTATCAGTCCCACTTGTGAATCTCACCGTCACAATTTAAAAACCATCTTCCACCATCACTATGCTCAAAACAAAATTAGAGATATAAATCATCATCAATATGTTTTTTGAATATAAAGAAAGAACATTAACCCTTACTTTAGTTCGATCAGGAAAACAAAAAACCCAAAACCAAACCTACCAGAGACCTTATACATAAGATCTTGAAGATGATTTTTCTTGATTCGTAACTCTGTGTATGGGATTCAATTTGCAAGATATTATAAAACATGTATGTTGGTTCATGGGTTTGAGAAGATGCATGGTATATCTTCATACTAATTCGTATGATCAGGTATGGTTTAAATGAATTGAGATGATAAGAAAGGATGATTGGTACAAATTGAGATCATATTAGTGTTTGGTAAGAAACCGAAAGTTATGAGTAACATGAGAAATGGCTGAGGAAGATGAATCGCCTGAATATAGCGGCTGTGCTAGGTTGTGACACCCCTAAATGGGTCAAATGAAACGGAAGTCATATTCGGGTGTCACATAGGTGGATCAATAGAAAATAGTACATAGAGCATTAGATAAAAGATTATCAAATAATTATTACATGAACTATAGTACAAATTGTTATAAAAATTGTCTTGACATTATTAAATAGATTGTTCATTCCCCTGTTATAAAACCCCATGTGAGCTCTATAATGCTCTCTATCATGATACTTGACTTCACGCACACACCAAGTACTTGCTTCAGTTACCTGAGAAAAACATGCTTTGAGGTCAACATAAAGTTGGTGAATTCACAGGTTTAATAAAAGTAAATTTGGACAGTAAAACATTCTCTGAAGTAGACCCACATAGCATCAATACTTAAAGGTAACAACGTTTCCTATTGCCCGAAACAGCCCTCAACAGATGAGGACCCTTCGCCTTATAATAAGGCACCCATTTTCCAGTTCCGACATGATAAACACTTGTTGTCCCAGCCAAGGCACAATGAGCATGACTCACCCAGATGGGGATGATCAATCCTAAATAGATCTATTTATAACATTAAGGAAATTCGAGAATTTTAACAGTTTCAATTCACGGGTCATGAGGAACTCTACAATAGGAAAATGTAATCATCGTTTGGTACAGTTCAGTTTATGTCCATAAAACAAGTTACATGTTTTCTCCCCCATAAAGGATTTTTAAAAGTTTGTCAATATATTGTGTGGGGCCATAAACTCACCTTAGTATGTGTAACAACAGTGTATCAAAAGAAATCCAGAAAATGCTCACGACACAGTCAACTACCTAAATAATGGTACAGTCTCAGTAAATGCATAAAACAATGCAGAAAGTTTCAGGTAAACATCTGTGCATGCTTATACAGTTTTTAGGCAGTTTATTAATGTTACTGTATTCTAGTTGAATACATCGTTGTACAAGTATTAATAACCTCCAATTAAATTTGTTATTAATAATACGGTTTAAGTAAAAGTATTTTACTTACCATTTTTGTATTTTTTACTTTTATAATATACTTGCATTTAATTTATATAGTTTATATAAATTGTTTTATAAAAATAATAATACTTTATTTAATTTAATTTAAAGTCCCCAAAGTTTCCACAATTTAATAAATAGTCCTTATAGTTTAAGACTCATTTAAGTTTTAATAAATTAGACGAGGTTTGTTTAAGTTTCGGATATAGGCAAAACAAGTCCCTCCATATTTTATTAATTGTATAACTTTTGGATCTTGGCACTTTTAGTCCTTAGGGCTTGTAATATTTTCAGGTTATGGCAAAAATAGTCCCTCTAGCTAAAATTAGGTTTTATAACTTTCATTAAGTGGCAAAAATAGTCCCTAGGGCTTCTAAAGGTTTCAGATATTTACATAAATAGTCCTTAGAGTTGTAAAATGACAATTTAACTTTTAGGAATTTACAAGAATGGTCCTTAGGGTTTAATATGTCACGAGTGGAACTAATTACCCCTAAACTTTTAGATATTTACCATATTAGTCCTTGTACTTGATGTTTTGTCAAAATAAGTTACAAATGTCACGGTTTTAACCCCTAGACTTTATTAATTTACATTTTTTGTCCAGAAGTTTTTATAAGTTATATTTTTGGTATAAAAACTTTATTTAAGTATAAAACATTAAGTGGGCTTATTTAATATGTCAAATGAGCTAATGGGCTTCCTAAACTCTTATTGGGCTTACAAGATCCATTAACAATTTTTATTAGTTCTAAATGGGCTAAGGATTTCTTAATGGGCCTAATTACATTTTAAGTCCATTAATAATTCAAGATTAGCTAAGTGAGCTCACAAGGCACTAAATGGGCCTAATGGGCTCCTAAAAACATACGGCTACATTTATTGGGCCTATTGAGCCTAGTTAAGTTTCTGCTACATTTTTTATGGGCTTAACTAGTCCACTAAGGAAAACTAAAATTAGACAAAGTATCACATAGATCTAGGGTTTTTATAAGCTTATTACAAGTTCAACAAAATTAATCAAGATCTCCAAATGGAGAGTAAAACTCACGGCATTATTTATCTAGGGTGTTTCTAGATGAGATTTATGGTTGTTATAAGTTTACAAGTTAACCACAAGCTCCAAAATGAGCTTCATAGCCCACGGCTATATTTATTCTAGGTGTTCCAAAATGAGATCTAGGCTTGTTATAAGTTACAAGTTAATCATAAGTTCAAAAATGAAGTTTATACACGACTATTTTTAATTATGGGAGGTTTTCATGATTTTTAGCAAGGTTATAATATGTACATAATCATATGTTCGTTACCGAATAATTTTTATACATATCTTGTGACCAAATAAAATCAAGCCGTGACCTAAGTAGGTCATGGTTTTACCAGTTTTGAGTTTTTAACAAGTTTATTATATGAGTTTCAAGTGAATGATTTGTGCATGCAAAAATAAAAGTAAATAAGGAAAATGGTAGGTTTTGTGATACTTACTTGTTAATAATGTTAAAGAAAAAAAATAAACTAAGGAGGTTTTCAGCTTAAGATTAACAATGGTGAAACCCTAATAAAAAATCCAAGCCGTGACCTTCCTTGAGGCGTCTAGGGTTTCCTTTGCTTGTCTTGGAGATCAAGTTGGTATGGATAATACCAATTATTTGAAAATATGAGGATGAAGATAAAGATTTAGTGTATTTAATGTGTTCTCTAGGTGGATATGATCCGAATGATTGAGAGAGATGAGATGAGGGAATGTTTGAGATTTAAGTTTGCATGTTTGTTGAGTATGTATGTGTTCATAATCGGCTAACAAGGATCTCCGTGGTTAGATCTCATGTGCCAAGTGTTGCTTCCTTGACAAAACCTAAGCATCCCTTGATCTCCCTTCTTTTTTGCTATGTAGAAGTGACCAAAAAGGAGGCAAGAAGTTGCCATGTGTTGTGTGAAGGTTTAGCCAATGGACAACTATGGATATTCCCAAACTTTTACTAGAAAAGTGCATGCATGCATGTATGCATGTACACGGCTAAAAAATGACATAGGGTAGTAGTATGTCAAATTTTGTTAAGTGTTGTGTGCTATTATAAGTGTAGGCATCATATTGTATGTACATGTAAGCTTTCTAGGTATTGTGTCATATAGTTCCTTCTAGTAAGGTATGTATATATATACACATAAAGGAAAGTTCAGACATTTAATAAAATGTAGTACATGAAATAATGTTCTCCGTCTGTTTTTAAATGATCAAATATGTACTGTTGTTGTGAATCCTTGTTTTCATATGGCCAGTCAGTTGCCAAAGTAGTCAAAATAGACTAATAGGTTCATAATTATCAAATAACTATGAAAAGATAGTATGCTCAAGTAGAAATAACACTTCATGAAATTATGCAAAGGTGGTGATAGTTAAGTTCTAGAATTATGGAGTACAAAAGCTGACAAAGTCAAAATGGTAAAATCAGGGATTTTACAGCACCACCCCGATATTTTAGCTTTGTCCTCAAAGCTGAGAAGAAGACGTCACTGGTCAGGTGAACATATGTGGGTCAACAAGATAAAGTTTTTTGCTGGTACATCTCTTGTGTCAACAACTATACGCGAAAGGCTTTCTGATATACTTCTAGCTTGTGGAATGCAAACATTAGTTTGACATTAAAGCTTCACTCAGCGGAATGGTTAAGATTATTGTTGATGGTGATTGGGTAGGAAGTTGCAAAGAATCTTCTTCATTTGTGGCTGAGCTGGGGCGTAAGAGGCGTAGAAAAGAAGTACCTCAAATGGTGGAAATAAAAGAAGATACCAAGAATAAAGATGTGCACATCTTGTGTGATGCTAGAAGGGTTGTGCGTCCACTGTCAGTGGTTCAAAATTTTCACAAATTTCGACTTTTAATAGAAGGAAGTCAATCATTTCAAGACTTGTTAGATGATGGTATTGTCGAACTAACTGGACCCGAAGAGGAAGAAGATTGCCGAAAAGTGTTGATCCCAAACTCAGATCTTAAAACTTAGCTTGTTTAAGGGTTGTGATAGAAAGAATGAATTCAAACTAACACTAGAGAAACTTTACAATACACAAAGTAACTAAACAAGATGCGGAAAATAGTGTTTAGCACAAGAACAAGTGTTTAAATCAAATGTTGAACTTTAATATATCAAAGATATACGAATACCCAATGATGGTATTAGGGTTCTACAACCTTAAAGTATGGAATGAAATGAACAGAAAGATATACTAAACATGAAAACCTAAAGAGTCCTTTTATAGCACAAGGACTCATGTACAAGATCACTACTAACAAACTTGGAAACTATTCTGGAGTAGTAACAGAAATGTGCTAATATATCTTCCAAGTTTATCTTTGTATCAAGGCCATTGACTTCTAGCAGAGGGACCAATCCTTCTGCCTTTGTTATTTAGCAGGGGAACTCTGACCAACCATCATGGGGAACTAATACTCATACATTTAATCCCAACAATCCTCCCCTAAACTTGTGCTTTCATCTAAAATACAAGTTTATGAATAAATGCTGGTTTTGACGAGGATGCTTACAAACTTCCTGGCCAAAGTTGACTGTGAACAAACCTAACCAGATCATAAGAAGCAGGCTCCTTAGCATTGATGAGATGGCATTTATACATGATCTCATCGTTCTTTTCGTGCTTTAAATGTATAAAAATGTAATAAAATACCATATATATGCTTGTGTTTGTTTACTTGTGTATTTTAGGTATGGATATCGTGAAAAAAGACAAAAGATCACAAGAAACAAGGAGAAACGAACACGAGAAACGAATCCGCACAATAAACCGGGCCCTAATTTGTGAATTATCAAAGAAAAACCCTTGAATATTTGAAGATGTACAAGATTGAGCCCTCATTTATGAAAAAATGACACATAATACCCTTCTATATTCATAATTACAAGTTTGGTCCCTTAAGTTTGTCAAAATTACAAAAAGGTCCTCCAAGTTTGAAGAGTTGGCAAGATTAGCCCTTCAACAAATTCAAAATGTCAAGAATGGTCCTTCATAAAGTCCAAGATCCAAAAAAGCCCTTGAAGTTCAAGAATATTACACTTCTAGTCCTTTTAAAATAGATTAAATATCAAAAAGACTAAAGTTGTAAATATGCCAAAGTATTAAAAGCCCTAAAATCCCTTTTGGAAACTTTTTGTGGCCAAAACCTAAATTCTGAAACTTCAATAACAAAGGAAACGAGTTTGTGTGGAAAATAAACTTGTTATACATACTTTTCCAAAGGCTGGGGACCATTTGTGCCATTTCCAAAGTTTAAACTAAACAAACACGCGCCAAACACAAATCCTCCACCAAAATCGGATCAAACGTGGCACTGTTCACACGTATGAACCCATAAATAACTTTTTACCAGCAAAGGGTTTTTTACAATTACCTTGTCCCACGCTTAATTCACACACACTAACCTATCCCACACCAAAATCCCAAATCCCCACTCACCAAAGGACCCCACCATTCAAACTCGTCCACCTATCACATCATACCTTCCTCTCCAAGGATTGCCATGTGGCCAAATCAACGTCTCATACTCATTACTTGGCCCCAAAGCATAAATGAACAATCAGGATCATTTTGGACAGCTCACATCAACAAATTTGTCAAGAAGACTCAAGGGCAATTTTGAGATTTTCTAGCCAGGGTTTTTGTATTTTTTTCATTCTAGAATCATCTTAGTCGTCTATAAAAGGAGGCCTCAACATGTGAGAGCCCCTTTGTTCCAGATTTTAGCTAATGCTTTATAATTCCTTTTTATAAATAAAAAGTTTGGTTTTATGAAAATTGTGAATTCCCTTTTGTGTTTTATGAAAGTTTGGTGTTTGATTAGCTAAAATCTGAGTTCCATTTACCTATTTGATTGATTTTGAGGAAAGGTTTTAAGGTTCAAAACAATTTTTTTCAAAAATCAAGTCATATTCTGTTTTGGTTAACTTTTGTGTTTGTTCTTCTTAGCAGCTATTAGAAGCTGGTGCTTGTTTTTGCTAGCACCTCAGCTCAAACAATCCATAGTGTGGATGTACATTTTGGAGGTTTGATCTTTCATCCCTTTTATTTTTCTAAAATTTATATGAATTTTGGCGAATTTGGATATTGGTCTGTGAATCTGTGTGATTGTGGTTGATTTGTGTTCTCTGAGGTTTGATTGTTGATATTAGGTTGATTAGATCTTGGTTTGAGGGTTGAATCATAACAATCCTTTGAAAACTTGAGAAATCGGTTTCCAAAGGGGTGTTTGGGTTAACTGATATACTAAGGTTTAAGGCAACTTGTGTGGTTGTATGTTGTTGCTTTGGTTTGGTTATTGTTTATCTGGTGTAAGTGGTCATTTATCTGCAAGTTTTGAGGGTCTTAACACCTAAATCCAACAAAGGTCTATAAAATCTGTTATACTCGGTATTTTTGGCTAAAATTTTAGGGACACCTAGATCTAAGGGTTGACTAGGGTTAACAAGTGCTAAGTTTTAGTTAACATAACCAGGGAAGGGATTTAAGGGTTTAAAATTGGATTGGTGGTCAATTAGATCAGCAAAAGGATTTTGAAAAAGTGCCTTTGTTCATCAGTAACTGCTATAGCTTGAATCTGCTTCTAATCTTTGATCCAGTGTTTGAAAAAAGTTTGATTGTGCTTATTGGACTTTATTATATCTTGTGTATGCATATGGTTCATTTTGGTTGGCTTATTCATGCTAAAACTGCTTTTTAGTTCATAACTGCTTATTGTCAGGTCTGTGCTATATCTGGTGACTGTTTGCTTATTCTGTGCTTATTGGCTGAACTAAACTGTGATTTCTTGATTGATATTGACTCCTTACAACTCACTGGTTGTAAGGGTGCCTTTGTTTTCCATTGAATCCAACTGGATCTCTCTAAAAAAGCAAGTCAAATAGTCAAAGCAGTGGGAACTCCTTTCCCCTGCTGCTAGCCACTGCTAGTGTTATTTTACATTATGCTTATCAATAAGCTGTTCTAGCTTATTTAAACCTACAACAAATTTGAATTTGTAATAGGTGTTCCTTATTTGACCCATTTGTTCATACTGGAGCATTTGAGGGGTTGACTTTGAGCTTTGACTAGAAAACCAACTACTTTGAGTTTTACATAAGTGCTTATTTGCATATTCAGCTTATTTGGCTTGGCTTATTGAACTTTTCTTTGTTGATTTGTCTTAATTAAGTCATTTAGAGTCTTTTGCAACTTATTTCAAGGTCCGAGGTAGTCTAGAACTCAAAGTCGACTATTTTGTCTTTTAGTGAAATATTACTTTGCTTATTTCTGACTTATTGGTTAAGCTTATTTGAAATTTATTTTCACAGATCTCTTAGGCATCTCAAAAGAAGGTTGTGTGTCAAATCTGAGCTTATGGCATTGACTTGTAGCTTAATGGGCCAAAAAGCCCATTAAGAATAAGATGTTGTTCTATTAAGCTGTGATAAGCTCACTTTCAGCTTTTGGGCCTTCGGACTTTTGTGTTTAGAATTGAATTTTAAGTCAGACTAGTGATTTTCAGCTTATTTGGTTAAGTTTCATTTTATTGGGCCAAAAAGGCCATTTTCATTGGCTGTTTTTGTTTTTAGCCCATTTGGGGGCCCATTAGGGGTATTTTGGTAATTTCACTTTCATTTTCTGATTGTTTAGGTTAAAATAAACTAGTTTGCAAGTTTTTAGAATTTTTTATGATTTTTGGATTTTTAATAATATTTTAATAATATTTTATTATTAAATTTCATTTTTCACATTTTTGCAACTTTTATATTTTTCTTAGGTCAGATACATTAAAATAGGATTTTTAAAACTCTTAGATTAATTTTAGCATCATTTTCTTAATTTCTAGAATTATTTTAGTATTTTAATAGTTTTTAATCATTTAAAAATAGTTTTCCTTAGTTTAAAAATTCATAAAAATAGTTTTTAGTCTTTTTAAGTCATTTTAGAGTTTTACAAAGTGAAAAATCTTTATTTGGACTTTTTAATAATTATTTGGATTTTAAGGGCTTTAATTAGCATTTAAAAACTAATATTTATTAATTAAAAGGTTTGAAAAAGTTTTGATCATTTGTAAACTCTTAGTTTATTTTATCTAATTTTTGGTAAATTTTTGGGAATTTTTAGAATTAATTTTTATTTTACCAGTTTCTACGGTTTTTAATTTAGTCGTCGTAGTAATAATTTTCACGTATCCGTCATTCTATTTTCTCATCCCTTCTTTCTTCAATATTAATCTCAAATATCTTTACATTTTAATCACATACATATACCTTCTTGGGAAACAAATCTATTTGGGTCATTAGTACACGGTTTTCCTAAACCGTCGTATTTAATACGTATCGCTCATATACACTCTTTTTCCTAAAAGACGTATTTTACAACAATCAAGCATCCACAATCAAGCCAGTCTGTGGCATCTTCTTCAAAGTCTCTTGGGTGAAAGGATAATAACTACTGTTGAGCAAATAAACACTTACACCTTCCATGGCCACCTCATAGACACCAGAATTTGTGAACAACTTCCAATACAACATGTTTGCCCCATTCAGTGCCTCAAAGAGAGGACCATTCACCTCATGCTCATACATCCTGTGCATGCTATCCCAAATTACCCAGTATTTCTCTACACCATCCATAGTAGGTGGATTTGCAGCAAATGCTCCTTTCAGAATTTTCCATAGATCATCTAAGTCTTCTCTATCCAATATTTGAAATAACAGATCTAGGCTCAGAAAGGTCTGTGTTGTGTTGTCAGCCCTAGTAAGTTTCCACCAGGACATGCCTTTATGCTCATGAACTGCATACTCTATTATAGTGAACTTGTTCCCTAACTCACTTGGTGCAATTTCATCATTCTCCTCAAAAATCAAATGTTGATTTATTTCTGCATTGGAAGGATGCTGACTTTCCTTAGTGATTGTACCAATCTTTTCCATCCTCTTCAATCTTTTGGCTGCTCTTTGTGAGTTAAGAACAGACCTTTCACCTGCCAATGAAGATTCACCTGCTTCTTCTTTTGCTTTTCTTTTTCTGGCCTCCCTAGCTTTCTGTACCATTTCCTATTTCCTCTTCATGTACTCTATATCTTCAGGAGTATCTATACCAATGAGACCCTCAACATTTGTCTCCCTTAGTACTGGCCTGGCTGCCTTCTCTATCTCATCAAAAGTCATATCCTTGAAGTGAGCATCAGTCCACCTCTTGAATCTTTTCAGCATAACCTTGTAATGTGCCAACCTCCCCTTTTCAGACTTCAAGTACTTTTCCTTCTGAATATGGATTATTCTTCTTTCCATGTATTCTTTTTGATAATTGAAGATCAGAAGAGTCAGTTCATACCTTTCTTCCAAAGGAGCATTCACTAACTCCTTTTCCCATTGTTACAGAAACTCCTTTACATGAGGTACCCTGTCATCCAGCTCTCTATGCATTATTTTAACCTGTTTGAGCATTTCTCTAGGCTTCATTTGTACATGTTTCTGTTCTGAGATATCTAGCTTGTAACACCCCCAAATTTATACAACTCAGTACAGCGGAAGACTCGTTGGTGTTACGGGATAGCACATTACTCACATCATAGATAACGCATAAAAATCGCGTCGTTTAATAATAAAAGCATTTCCATTCATAAATATCAAATATACATCGGTCCCAAGTCATTACATTTCATACAAGTTTTACAAAGTATTTGAATGGAAAATATTGTTTTAAGTGCGGGCCATGAATTCTTGTCGTCTTCCCGAGAATTACCTTCAAGTACCTGAGATAAAACATGTTAAAAGAAAAGGTCTGCGATAACGCCGAGTGAATTCATAGAGTTTAATAAATTCCATCAATATAACTTTGGTATAAAATTAGTACCAAAAATCAATACGTACAAATCATTGTAATAGGCCGTAAAATAGCCAAAATCATTTTATACAAATCTTTGTAATGTGCCATAAAATAGCCAAAGTCATTTTTATACAAATCCTTATCGAAAATCATAATATAGGCATTTGCCTTAAAAATCATTATACGAGCCAATGTCGTAAAAACATCATACAATACGTCTTATGACGTTGTATGAGAACAAAAACCGTTATATCAATATGGTTATGAAAACCAAAACACAAACATAATATCAATAGTATGACCCAGTATTGCTAGTCAGGCAATACATCGTAATTCGGAGCGTCTAGTAGTATTTCATTAGTTTTGGATTATTATAAGCCGCATGACATTGTTACCTTACTAAACCAACAACGGGTAGCTAACCCGATACCAATTTTGCCCATCTAAAGTAGCGTGTCGTCACAAAGGTCACGCTATGGAAATCTTCTCATACATAAATTCGCTTACCAATCAATGTGGCACGACGGAGATCAACCGTCAAGGCGCGAACTGGGGTGATCGTCCCCAAATAGTACTATTAAATGCATAAGCGTCTACCAACTCCCGGTAGTTCACAATTCATGCTAATGGGACTTTTAGTGACATAACCTAACTTTAATAATCCATTTAACTTCATCTATCGGATCCATTAATCATTTATCGGGTCATACAATCGGGTCATTCAATCATTCGGGTCCAAAATCAATAAACAAACAATCGGGACAAATGGTGTCCAAACTTTTATAAAAACTAACATGTTATCTCCCTCGCGGGTTTATAAAGCATTTATAAAACATTTAAAAGAGTGCGAGGCTATGAACTCACGTTGATATGTGAAGGCGGGTTATCGGCGATTCGGACGTACAGTACGTGCTTCAATCACGGAAACCTAGACAAATAATACTCGGTCTTAGACTCATGTCCAATGACTTTATAAAAATACCAATTATGTATACATATGATGATTATATATATATGATGATCAAGTGGGTTTACATATTCTTATTTACTCATTTTAGTGTTATATGTCGATAACGTTTATACCAGTTTACTAGTTTTACCTATTTACGTGTTTTTAGTCCAATAAACTTATTATAAGTTCTTTAACTTATTTTAATCCATCTTGTACTTATATTATCAGTACATACACTTTCAAGTTGGGCCCAAATGGGTTAAGCCCAATAAGTTCTTTTTAGGAGTGTTTATCTCATGTAGTCCAATTATTAACCCAAGTATTAGTCCAATATGTTTACTTAGCTCGTTAATGTCCGTATGCCCTAAAGTTCGGGTTTTATCGGTTTTTACTTGTTATACATGTCTATATATCATTATACAAGTTTTATAAAGTTTTCATTAGACGGGTCCAACCATCTAAGTTTTATTTAACAAAAACGTTAATTTTACGGCAATAGCCGAAAAAGTCGTAAAAATCATGTGTATAGTTTTTATTACTTATAAACATTATTTCACCACCATTTATATAATTTATCCATTTGATTAACCTTTTATATATATTTATATAAATAAGTTTTATAAGTTAGTGGGTTTTTATTTTACATTTTATATATTAAAATGTGAGTGCTTATATAATAGTATTATTCTTTAATTTCCAAAAATCTGATTTTTAACTTCATCTTCACCAAAACTGCCATATCATGAGTTCTACATGGAGATAGAAGCTCAAATTTTTATCACATAAACTACATGATATGTGCTACAGTTAACTCTTCTATAGCTACTGTTGAATCATCCTTTAAGTATTTTCTAAAAATCGTCCAAAACAGTAACCTCAGATTTATACCTTAAACTTGTTTTAGTCATATCTCACTCATTACAATGATTCCATTGCATGGCTAACTCTCACATGTGTACAAGACCCATAGCTTACTGTAAATCCATTCTACTTCATCATTTTATCAGTTTACCATATGGTTCTTTACTGTTTTTATACAGCCTACATTTTTAAGCAAGATTTTAACCTTGTTTCATATAGTTTTTCATCTTTTTATCCATGATTATCAACAACAAATCCCCACATAACATTTTTTATCATCATATAATCATCATAAATATATACAATAGGAAATAAAATACATGTTTACATAATCAAAATAACATGAAGATGAGGAGGACAATCTTTATACCACCATGATGATGTAGGTTGTGATCAAAACATGGATTTTTGATGGTGAAACTTGTGATTAGCCAACACCATCTTCAAGACCTCCAATCTTCATCAAATCCTTGTGGAAAATCAGCCCCATGACACCATGAAAACTCTTCAAGACCTCCAATCTTCATCAAATCCTTGTCTCATCCCATTTATTTACGGGTACTCCTCGATTCTAGTTTCCTCGATTTGCGTGCCCTCGGGTCGTTTTACGAAAAACGTTTTTATAAATTATGAATCAACGTCACAAAACGAATCCAATAAAAATTGTCTCATCAAAAACGGAGTTCGAAAACGTAAATACGAAATCCTAAGGTTTCCGGTTTAGTTGTAAAGGACATTAAAATAAAATCGTAAGTCCTAATCTCTTCTCGTAAATTTGTGAGTTTATGAACCAACACAAATTTAAACTCCAAAATAATATTTACGGATAAATTTATTTCTGAAATGTCGGACTGTCACCAAAGACGGTGTATGTAAACGTAAGCACGTAACGTTGAATCCTCCGGTTTAGACGTAGTCGATGCTACTTCAAGACGTAAATCCAAATTTCTTCCCAAAAATATGTGAGTTCATATTGTAACATTAAAATAATGTTTTTAAATAAATATTGAGAATAAAATATCAACCATAAATTGACGGATTGTCACAGCATTTACCCCTAAACAGGATCTTTGTCCTCAAAGATCATCTTACCTTACTACTCGCTTCTTATAGAGTTAAAGCCATGTGGGTATTTCCTCCACATTCGGTCTTTTCTCACAAGTGCAATCCATTATAATACGCGAGTTTCATCAAACATAACTACGGGAATAAGATCAGGCTTAATGTTGACTTATTTTCTCTATCCATGATGTTCACGGGTTTTTGATGAATTCAACTTTTCGCCGATCTAAGCTCTACTAAGATTAATCAGATTCTCACTTGATAGATATTCCATCAAGTTCGATATACGAAACATAATTCACGCAGTCTTTGAAGTCCTAGGGTAGATCTAGCTTATATGCCTTTCAAACCAATCTTTTATATCATCACAATGGTCCCATACAACGGGGACTTATATCCCATGATTTGTCAGATCATGAATTAAATTTTCCAAGGTTAAAAATTGTGGCATAACTTCGCTACCCATTTGGCACTTCAAGATCTACATTTCACATTCACATAACCTCTTGCCCACTACCGGCTGTCAATAATCAAATCCTAATTTCAACAATCATTTAAGGTCTCGTGGGTCGGGTATTTTGCAAGGATAGGTTCGCCATCATAGGAAACCTTAAACCTAAAAGACATGTCCAACTCACAATGGGTGTATGTCGGGTGTCTTCATCTCAACTCCTGCTTACAGATGCTCTAATATAGATCCTAACGAGATTCGATCTCAATCCTAATACGATGATTATCAATGATAATCTCACCAAGGAAAACGATTATACGGTCTATTACCAAAGGTCATTCATTCAAACATAAAGCAACACTTATATTACTCTGTATCGTTACTTTACCTCGTCCCTTCGATTTGGGGTGGTACATAGTACTCTCATCAAGGTTCGTTCTCAATGATTTCTGAGCAAATCTCTAGAAATTCGATGCGAAGCGAGGATCTTGATATAGATGATCGATACAGGCATGCTATGTTTATATAACTCTTTTGCATTTATCATTAACGAGAATGATATTAGCAGATTTGGTCAGTCTGTCGACGATGACCCAAATCGAATCAAATTCAGATGATGACCTTTGCAATAGCTAAACGTTTACAAATGTATGAGGCGATGTCTGCCTTCATAATTGCCATCAGTACAACTTCTTTAGACAAAGATACTTTTAGTCAAAAATGACATACATATAATACTTATATTTACAAATTCCAACATACTATATCTCACAACCTCCATATTTAGACAATCACAAGTGGTCTTTAAAATATTTAACGCTATCGGCTTCTCAATTTTAATGGTTCACATTATCCGCGAACCCCTTTTTATTATTTATATTATCCTTTTTACAAACATTGTTTATTTTTATATCGTTCGGCAATTTATTTTGCACCTTCATGATTAAGGAACACGTCCTAATGGATTCTTTATCTTTTATACATAATACGTCAATATCTATATTCACTTCTCATGATGATATAATTATCATGTCCACAATTTACTCAGATATGTTTTCTATATTATGCGTCAGTAATTACGTTCACCTTCCTGATGAAATAAATATCCTAACCGCATTTATTCAAAATTCTTTCTTCATATCTTTTCTATGTTTTAGTTTCGTCTTTACTATCATTTTTATCCGTTTACTCAATCTGACGTCTAAAGCGTCGATAATTATTACAACTAATTAAATATTAAATATTCAATTTTTATGAAACGTAAACGTAAAGATTTTTAAATTTCTTAGTTCGACCAATTATATAAAATGTTCAAAATTAAATTTGAATTTAATTAACAAGATTTTTGTTGATTTATCGAAAATATTTAATAAGATTCGTAAATGTTCGAAAAACCTTTATTTATACTTTGGTCAAAGTTTCCTTAGTTTGAAAAGCGTAAATTATCGTTTTAAGTTTTCAGGTTATGGTATATATGGTTTTACTCATTCCTTCTTAAGTTATCTTGAGGTATACACAAACATTTACCCCTAAACAGAAGTTTAGTTAAATGATTTGTGTATAAGGGAATAATCCCTTGAAAAATCCTTTGTTAAAACCTTTGTCAAAACATATTTCCATTTCTTTTTGGTAAAATCCAAAGTCTTAAAAGGGCTCTTAATTTTTAAAGAGTCTATATGCATACATCTTACTATTATTAAACCAACGGTCATTTTATGTAAAGGATTAAGTTTTTAATCCCTAAGCGTTAATGGTTCTAATCTTTGAAAAGTCAATATAGCTTCCATTGTCTATTAATTACACGGTTAAATCATATAAAGGATTAAGTCCTTAAGTCTTATGTTATACATTCAAGGTACAATTTTTAATTGTTCGGCCAATTTAGGGCAATCTATAAATATTTATTAACTCATTCTTATTCTGATAAACATACATATAGTCCTTAATGATCACGAGCATGAATTTATCAAATTACAGCCTACACACGTGATTCATCATATTTTATGAATACTACATGTGCATTGTCAATCCAAACGACATCACGTGAAACTCATAATGTTTATTACAAGTACTGGATGTAGTGATTGGAATAGATAATCTCCTTCGCGGACGCGAAGTTGAAAATAACCATGCCGTGGATAAAATCTTTAAAACATACACTAGAACCTTGTAAATGATCGAACAAATCTTCCATTTCGAGTTATGGATATCGTTTTAGATTGTCAATTTACTCAGTCACAGTATTCTATAAATATAAGGAAAGATAACACCATAGCTCTTCAGGATGACAGGCTTGGTATAATAAAATCTTTCTCCGACAACTCTCAATTGTACGGTAATTCCTTTAATTCAGATGGTGCTGACGTACAGTGCACAAGCCATAGGTGCAGCACCGGGAATATAATCAATACCAAATTTAATTTGCCTTAATGGCGAAAGTCTAGGTAATTTACCAGCAAATACCTCATAAAGCTTCAGATTACATAAACATCTTTTAATACATTTATTTTAAGTTCTTTCTAGATTATAATATCTATAACTAGTTCACAACCATTTACGGTATAATCCCAAGTCTAAATACAGGATATGGTCATCCATCAAGAATTATTTAGTTCACTTTTGATAATCAACATCTTATCATTTAGGGGAATTCTATTCGAGTTTCCATCAATTAAGACAATGTCGTCATGTCATAATCAATCAATCCATTCTACTGGCATTACCAACTTTCCAGTTTTATTGCCGTTGATAAGATGTGAACTTCTCAAAAGACTAATAATAATTCATAATCCTTCACAAGTTCAAGGATATATGGAGATACAACTACTATTAAAGGAGTAAGGTCAACGCATAATCTACGCGAGAAAATTTCAAATCAGATACAGACGAAAACATTTAATGAATATGAATATATCCAATGTTTTCATAATTTGAGTACGCATTCGAAAGCTCCTCGGATCGTTACCCAGGTCATTCAAATGAAATCAAATCATAAGAAATGATAGGAATGTCGATGCATCCAGTCGGGTATCAACACTCGGTAATCAGATACTTTTCCTAAGAATCTCACTACGGAATAATTAGACAAGAAAGAATTGTCAATTGTCAACTAAGACAATTTCCACAGATGAGTAAATTCGACTCAGAAGAATAGGTGTTACAGGCACATATGTAGGTGTCCCTAACATTATGTCCTTATTTTTCACTTCTTGCAGATCTCATTAAAATTTTTAATCTTTCACAATCCTCAAAGAAAATGTAGTGCTTATTAATCAGTTTTATGGTGACTACTAATCAGTCTTGCATAGTCCATTCCAAATTGTATGTAGGCGCGCAACTATATACAATTTCAAGATTAACGATGCAATACTCAGTTCGTCAAAATTTTATCATCATATTTGTAAAAACATTTTCATGCTTAATTCTTAAATGAGAATCAAGAATAAATTTACAAAGATTTTCTTTGTTATGAAAATAATTAAGTTTTCCCAAAGCTTTTCATAAACAACTTCATTTTGATATCCATCACTTATAAATCTCACTTTGAATAATCCTTATTGTGATGAAAATTAAATTTTCTCAAAGGATACCGTTTTAACTTTATAAAAACAATGTGTGATCTGCAAAAGAGTGATGAAAGCTTGTTTACTAAGAACTAACTACAATATGATAGGAAATGAGCTTTAGCCAAATAATCATGAGGTTCATGATCTCGATGGCACTCAAAAAGAATAATTCACAATGTAACTCAAACAGAGATGAGTACTTGCTCAATGGTTGCATCACTAATGCGAACATTAGGATGAAGCAATAGAAGATAGATAACATCGATACATGTAGAATTTAGCAATCAGAGGTAGTCTTTTCATTAATCACAAACAAGTCAAAATTGTACCGTAACACATTACGTGTCACTATGTCATACAATTCTCAGATCTCATCCTACCAACTGATATCTCAGTTAAGTTAGGGATTTTTAAAAGATACCACAATGAATACTAATCTACAAGAGTCATTAGGTGTTCCATATGTCCCGAAAGATCCATCGGTCCCAATTCAGAAGAAGATTTCTTCAATTTATTTATTGGACACTGGGCATCCTCGTTAGTGGACAATGGCCTAGGAACAACCCTTAACACGAATCAACAATCAATTAAAACCTTATAATTCAATCACAAAACTTAACGAATTCTATTAACAATCTCATATTCCATATGGGTTAAATTTTTACTTTATTCAAGTTTCAATCAACTTATACTCAAGTCGATATCCTACTTCATTCTCCAATACTTACAACCTTATTCTTCGTCCTTGTAAAGGCAATACAAATATGAATCAACACTTAATTTCCAATCCTATTAGCTCTTACAACAACAATTATCAAATGAGTCATTAATATAAAATGACTTGATCATTCAACTAGACTTCTCGGAAAGGTATTAGTTGCATGAGGCTTTTGGGTAATGGTTCCAATAACAGCCTCAAGTGCAACATTCACCCTTTCGATTTCAATTTAAGAATTGGATGACAACGAATCAGATGACATCTTTCTAGGTGGTAACATTTTGTCAAACTCCACTCTATAAGAAAGATCGTCATGACATCGATATCAGTTTTAATCTCGCTAATTCTTTTTCAATATCACCATCAACTAATATCTACATTTCTACGAATATCAACCATTTGTTGGGATTATAAATATCCACAACTTGGTTTAGATCTAGGATAGCTAGAATTCCTACGAGAATAGCTTCGATTAATTTACTAGGGGATTTAGGGTTTCTTGTGACAATCGACGTCGTATAAATACCTCGTATAAAAATCAAATTAATCATCAAACAATCATGTAATAAAATTACATCATATATATATAATCCAAGTTATATATATATATTAAAATAACACTTCTCAGTCTGGCCTTGTCGGTAACTCGGGAATTCTTCGGCACCGTTATAGTCAAAAGATTTTTAGACATTTTTTAGAAAAATGTTTTTAGTTAAGAGATTTTGAAATGTTTTATTCAAAACCTTGGTTTTAAAAATCTTTCGTTCTCTATAACGAGAGCTCTGGTACCAAACTGTAACACCCCCAAATGTATACAACTCAGTACAGCGGAAGACTCGTTGGTGTTATGGGATAGCACATTACTCACATCATAGATAACGCATAAAAATCGCGCCGTTTAATAATAAAAGCATTTCCATTCATAAATATCAAATATACATCGGTCCCAAGTCATTACATTTCATACAAGTTTTACAAAGTATTTGAATGGAAAATATTGTTTTAAGTGCGGGCCATGAATTCTTGTCGTCTTCCCGAGAATTACCTTCAAGTACCTGAGATAAAACATGTTAAAAGAAAAGGTCAGCGATAACGCCGAGTGAATTCATAGAGTTTAATAAATTCCATCAATATAACTTTGGTATAAAATTAGTACCAAAAATCAATACGTACAAATCATTGTAATAGGCCGTAAAATAGCCAAAATCATTTTATACAAATCTTTGTAATATGCCATAAAATAGCCAAAGTCATTTTTATACAAATCCTTATCGAAAATCATAATATAGGCATTTGCCTTAAAAATCATTATACGAGCCAATGTCGTAAAAACATCATACAATACGTCTTATGACGTTGTATGAGAACAAAAACCGTTATATGAATATGGTTATGAAAACCAAAACACAAACATAATATCAATAGTATGACCCAGTATTGCTAGTCAGGCAATACATCGTAATTCGGAGCGTCTAGTAGTATTTCATTAGTTTTGGATTATTATAAGCCGCATGACATTGTTACCTTACTAAACCAACAACGGGTAGCTAACCCGATACCAATTTTGCCCATCTAAAGTAGCGTGTCGTCACAAAGGTCACGCTATGGAAATCTTCTCATACATAAATTCGCTTACCAATCAATGTGGCACGACGGGGATCAACCGTCAAGGCGCGAACTGGGGTGATCGTCCCCAAATAGTACTATTAAATGCATAAGCGTCTACCAACTCCCGGTAGTTCACAATTCATGCTAATGGGACTTTTAGTGACATAACCTAACTTTAATAATCCATTTAATTTCATCTATCGGGTCCATTAATCATTTATCGGGTCATACAATCGGGTCATTCAATCATTCGGGTCCAAAATCAATAAACAAACAATCGGGACAAATGGTGTCCAAACTTTTATAAAAACTAACATGTTATCTCCCTCGCGGGTTTATAAAGCATTTATAAAACATTTAAAAGAGTGCGAGGCTATGAACTCACGTTGATATGGAAGGCGGGTTATCGGCGATTCGGACGTACGGTACGTGCTTCAATCACGGAAACCTAGACAAATAATACTCGGTCTTAGACTCATGTCCAATGACTTTATAAAAATACCAATTATGTATACATATGATGATTATATATATATGATGATCAAGTGGGTTTACATATTCTTATTTACTCATTTTAGTGTTATATGTCGATAACGTTTATACCAGTTTACTAGTTTTACCTATTTACGTGTTTTTAGTCCAATAAAATTATTATAAGTTCTTTAACTTATTTTAATCCATCTTGTACCTATATTATCAGTACATACACTTTCAAGTTGGGCCCAAATGGGTTAAGCCCAATAAGTTCTTTTTAGGAGTGTTTATCTCATGTAGTCCAATTATTAACCCAAGTATTAGTCCAATATGTTTACTTAGCTCGTTAATGTCCGTATGCCCTAAAGTTCGGGTTTTATCGGTTTTTACTTGTTATACATGTCTATATATCAGTATATAAGTTTTATAAAGTTTTCATTAGACGGGTCCAACCATCTAAGTTTTATTTAACAAAAACGTTAATTTTACGGCAATAGCCGAAAAAGTCGTAAAAATCATGTGTATAGTTTTTATTACTTATAAACATTATTTCACCACCATTTATATAATTTATCCATTTGATTAACCTTTTATATATATATTTATATAAATAAGTTTTATAAGTTAGTGGGTTTTTATTTTACATTTTATATATTAAAATGTGAGTGCTTATATAATAGTATTATTCTTTAATTTCCAAAAATCTGATTTTTAACTTCATCTTCACCAAAACTGCCATATCATGAGTTCTACATGGAGATAGAAGCTCAAAATTTTATCACATAAACTACATGATAATTGCTACATTTAACTCTTCTATAGCTACTGTTGAATCATCTTTAAGTATTTTCTAAAAATCGTCCAAAACAGTAACCTTAGATTTATACCTTAAACTTGTTTTAGTCATATCTCACTCATTACAATGATTCCATTGCATGGCCAACTCTCACATGTGTACAAGAACCATAGCTTACTGTAAATCCATTCTACTTCATCATTTTATCAGTTTACCATATGGTTCTTTACTGTTTTTATACAGCCTACATTTTTAAGCAAGATTTTAACCTTGTTTCATATAGTTTTTCATCTTTTTATCCATGATTATCAACAACAAATCCCCACATAACATTTTTTATCATCATATAATCATCATAAATATATACAATAGGAAATAAAATACATGTTTACATAATCAAAATAACATGAAGATGAGGAGGACCATCTTTATACCACCATGATGATGTAGGTTGTGATCAAAACATGGATTTTTGATGGTGAAACTTGTGATTAGCCAACACCATCTTCAAGACCTCCAATCTTCATCAACTCCTTGTGGAAAATCAGCCCCATGACACCATGAAAACTCCTCCATGCATGTTATAAGTTGCACCAATCTTCACCTTTTTGAATGGAGATTAACATATGTTAATTATAACATATGTTTATGGTTAAAATTTGTAAGAAAGGTGGTGTTTGATGATGATGGTGGGACGGCAATCAAGGGAGGGTGAGAGAGTTTTGAGATGGTTTTACATGTTGCAAATGGGAAGAAGTAATCTAGCTAGTGGTTTTTGATGGAAGGTGTAAGCTTCCATGTGAAGCTAAGTTACAAGTGTAACTTAGTATGTGTATGTTTGACACCTAAGGGTGTGTTAGCTTAAGTTGGCCGGTTTTGGGAGTGGGGTGGGACAAGTGTCCCACTTGTCTCATCCCATTTATTTACGGGTACTCCTCGATTCTAGTTTCCTCGATTTGCGTGCCCTTGGGTCGTTTTACGAAAAACGTTTTTATAAATTATGAATCAACGTCACAAAACGAATCCAATAAAAATTGTCTCATCAAAAACGGAGTTCGAAAACGTAAATACGAAATCCTAAGGTTTCCGGTTTAGTCGTAAAGGACGTTAAAATAAAATCGTAAGTCCTAATCTCTTCTCGTAAATTTGTGAGTTTATGAACCAACACAAATTTAAACTCCAAAATAATATTTACGGATAAATTTATTTTCTGAAATGTCGGACTGTCACCAAAGACGGTGTATGTAAACGTAAGCACGTAACGTTGAATCCTCCGGTTTAGACGTAGTCGATGCTACTTCAAGACGTAAATCCAAATTTCTTCCCAAAAATATGTGAGTTCATATTGTAACATTAAAATAATGTTTTTAAATAAATATTGAGAATAAAATATCAACCATAAATTGACGGATTGTCACATAGCTGTTGTACTTCCTTTCTCCTTCTCTGTTCTTACATGTGTAGCTCTTCTTCATGTACTCTTAGAGCTACAAGTTCATCATGTTCAGATTGTGCCTTTAGTTGTTCAGGCGTTTTATGCTTGTACTTCCTCTTGGGCTGTTCAATCATCTTCCCCTTTCATTTGTCTTTTGGATCCACTGTTGGTTTTGCTTTGGGAGAAGTCTCTCCAATCTTTATCCCCTTCTGAGCTGGTTGCCTTCTCTTCTTCCTAGCAAATGTTTGAGTAATGTGTTTAGCAGGAGAAGGAATTACAGCAGGGGGATCAACGATAGCAGGGGAAACTTTTGTAGAAGCAGGGGCTTCTTCTTGATTTCCCATATTCAACAAAGCTTGGGCTACATCTTTTGTGGTACTCCTTTTGTCACTACCTTTTTCATCACTAGCTATCTTCTCTTTTCCTAGATCCGTACCACTAGGAAATGCATACCATTCCACTGATTCATCTGTCTTAGGTACTTCCTCCCCTTTGGAAGCATCCTCATTTATGGTTAGAACCAGATGTGGATTTTTCCTCCCCTCAAGTTTAGCAACCCTGGACTCTAATTTAGTAATCACCAGACCTTTCTGTTTGACTGTTTGTACTAGTTGTGCATTTTGCTCTTTTAAGCTAATGCACATATTCGTCAATTCCATTCTAGATAGTGGTTTCAGTATGCTCTCAACCCTAGGAGGAGATTTCTCACCTCTTTGAGTATCACTGAGTGAGGAAGTGGACTTACCTATGGTGTCACTGTCCTGCTCACCCCTTGAGGATGAGACAGTAGTTGCAGCCAAATCCACATATTGCTCCAAACCTTTGGAGACTCTCCTCTTTGCTACTTGTGAAGGTTCATTAGGCAAGGGAGACCTAGCCAACCTGGTTTTGGTTCTCCTTTCTTGTTGGGGGTTAGCAGGGGGAAGTTGGCTGGCAGGGGCATCAGTAGTAGGGGCATCAGCAAGAGTTGTTTGGGCTGCTCTTGGTTTAGAAGCACCTTCTCTTTTGATTTGGTTCATCATAGTTTGAGTAAGGGGTACTGACCTGCCAGAAAATTGTGGGTAGGTGCTGCAAGAGTGGTGAACAATTTGGTTGTATGGGGGTTAGCTTCAAAATAAAATTTGTGACGAATTTTACCATGTTGCCTCATATCCAACAAAACTTCTATAAACCTTGGATACATACAAAATTTTGAATTGCTTTTGACATTTGTGACCATACCTTCAAAAATCATTTGAGATCAAAGCAGAAGCAACTTTACTAATAAACTCATTAAAAGATGTAGGTTTAGATGATAAACATTGAAAAATAGTATGAATCAAATACTTCCAATGGGGTGCAAACTGACCTTTTGAAAAAACTTACATTTTTGATTAGCAGAAATGTTGTACCCCAAGTTTGTAAGACCCTCAAACATTTCAGCCTCTGGTAAGGTAACCACCCCACCTCATCATCCAAGACTAATTTGTCTCGAATGGAGGCAAGTGTAACCACCTTGGGATGACCATCAACCAGGCTCTTTATTGTTACCTCTCTATCCACTGTTTCAGTCATTACATTAGACCAAAATTGTTGGATGTGTTAGGTGTATATCCTAGGACTGAGCACAAGAGCTAACCTGAAATACCTAGATTTGAGGTAAGCAACAACATCAGTGAATTCAGCGGGCTCCTTAGATAAAATAGCAATTTAGTTATGGTTAGGAGCAATTTTGAGAGTCGTGAAAGACATGTTAAGAATTGAAAGGTTTATATTTTTGAAAAAGTAGTGGGATTCGATCGACAGGGTGAGTTAGGCCTGCTGGTTAAGGGAATTGAGTTTATATAGGCGAATTGAAGGACTGTGATTGGACCAAATTATCAATTTGCAAAAAGATCAGAAATAAATCTTGTTAAGAAAGTAACTTATTTGAAATAATAATAAAAATTTTACCAATCAGCGAAGAAAGCGCCTTAAATATCTTTTGAAATTAATAAAAGATTCTCTGACCAAAAAGTTAGCAAGCAGGCCCAACGACTATAAGCAGGGCAACGGTATTGTCGGTCAACGGTCAAACAGGGGAATGTTTTATAAAGAAGGGGAAAGTTGTACTAGCAGGGGTATCAAAAATTAAGGCAGGGGAAACTTTCCTAAGGGTATTAGGCTTAATCTGAATAGATCAATGCTAAACAGCTCCGCTCTAATGCACACACTTGTATAAACAAGCTAGATACATAGAATCTCAAGAGTCCTCCATTCAACGAAGTTCCAAACAGAAAAAGTTAACACATAAGCGACCCTGCACCTGGTCAACCCAATAAAATAAGCATACCCAGGACTCCATCCCTAACATTTCCTTTCTATGGTCAACTAGTCTTGGAATATATGCACTCAAAGTCTTAGATTAGGTAGCAAGCTGCTCAATCAAGCATTTTGAGTACACATTACAGTGCCTTAAGTTTTCAGAACTCCAACAAGCTTTGCAATAAGTCTTCATTGTCCCAAACCCCTACTCACCAATGGATATGATCTTGAATCATATATGAGTATCCTAAGGATACCCAGAGTCCTAAAGGTGTCACCTAACCTCCCCTGAAACATAGAGCATATACCTGATTCTCCCATAATATAGTATGCTCCATTAGGATCTCTGCATTGTTAGTCTAAAACCACATAGAACCACTTAAAAAGAACAATCCCAAACAAGAGAAAAACTCTTAGGAGGGAAATTTCCTTAGCATGGGAATTAACCCTAGCAGGGGAAACTTTGTTCAAAAGTAGTGGAATGAAGAATAATGGAAAAAGTGACTAACACATGTACAACAACAGCAATAATACAATCCTGAATACACAAGACATTTCATACATCGAATTTTAGGGAGTGATCATTCCAATACTTGTAACCAAGTACTGAAACCTCCCTATGTCAAAAGCTTTTGTCAAAAGATCAGCAACATTAAGTTCTATGTCAATTGCCTCTGGGACAATTAATCCGTTTTCAAAACAATCTCTAATGATATGATGTCTGATTTCAGTATGTTTAGTCTTAGTATGAAAAACAAGATTTTTAATTATGCAGATAGTGCTGTTATTGTCGATGAATATCTTGGTTTTAAGAAAATTATACCCATAATCAAGCAACTGATTCTGAATCCAAAGAACTTGTCCACAACATGCAGCAACTGCCACATATTCAGCTTCAATTGTGGAAGTTGCCAGAATAGTCTATTTTTTACACTGCCAAGATATAAGTCTGCTTCTCAAAAACTGACATCCACCTGTTGTAGACTTCCTATCATTGTTGTCACCGACATAGTCACTACATGAATAGGCCAGTAGCTCAAATGGTGACTCCTTGAGATACCAAAGTCCTAACGTTGGATGGCACTTCAGATATCTAAATATTCTCTTCACAGCAAACAGATGACACTCTGTGGGTGTCACTTGGTATCTTGCACATAAACAGACTGCAAACATGATGTCAGGTCTTGAAGCTGTAAGGTACATGAGAGATCCAATCATATACCTATAGTGTCTGACATCAATGGGTTTTCCTGGGCCATCTTTTCCCCAAGGATTATCTTTATCCATGGGAGTGGAGACTGTCTTTCCTTCACACATTCCAAACTTCTTCACAATTTCAGCAACATACTTGTCTTGTGAGATGAAGATCCCATATTTCCTCTACTGAACTTGTAACCCTAAGAAAAGTTGAGTTCACCCATGGCACTCATTTGGAATTTATCCTGCATCAACTTGGCAAACTCTTTTCTAAGCAGAGATTTATGGATCTAAAAATAATGTCATCAACATACACTTGCACCAAAAGAAAGTCACCCTTGTTTTTCTTGATAAACAGGGTCTGGTCAATTTTCCCCCTGTTGAACCCATTATCCAACAGGTATTTAGAGAGAGAGTCCCATACTAGGCCCTAGGGGCTTGATGAAGCCCATACATAGCCTTCTTCACCTTGTAAACCCTGTCTGGATGTTTTGGATCTTCAAACCTGGAGGTTGCATAACATATTAAAAAGTGTGTAAACACTTATCCTTTTACCACTTAAAACAAGGAAAAACCAAACCAAAACGTGTATTTAATATCGTAAATGTCGGAATTATGCGTGGTTTGTGTTTTTGTTGTGAAATAGGTATAAAAGACCAAAAGGAAAGAAAACACAGGATTTCACGGTCATTTATCAAAGAAAAATTCAAAGATAAAGTCAAAGGACCAAAAAGTCCCCAAAAGTCCCAAAAGAATGAAGTTTGGAGGGCTAAAGATGAAGATTTGATGAAAATTTTACAACAAGGACCTTTTTTCCAATCTCCAAAGTCATCCACTAATAAACCACATTGAAGAGCACAAAATTACGAAGCCAACGTTCCCGACCTCGCGTCGTAACTCCTTACGGTTTGCTTTCTATGAATTTTTAAAGTTTATTAAGTTTTTAAATTAAATAAATATTTTTTAATAATTTAATAATATAAATAATATAAATAAAATTAATTTCCGAAAATAAAGAAAATAAAATAAATAAAATAAAGTTTTTATTAAAATTAATATTAATTTTCGTAATATATATTATTATTATTATTATTATTATTATAAACTTTTTTTATATAAACCATCACTTTATTAGAAACAAAAAGGGATTTACAACAAACTGGATGGGAGTCAAGATACTAACTGTGCTCTCACCCCTTTAGCAATAGCAAAACCTATTCTATGGAAAATATGTAGAGCAGCGCGCGCTCCAGTGTCTTGAGCCTTAGAAAATCTTTGGATCCGCTTCAGCAACGCAACTACATCTTCCTGTAACTCACCTAGAGAAGAGAAAGAGAAAGGAAGAAACCCATAACCGAGAGTTGTACACTTAGCCATATACTTGCATCGTTTACGTTTTGTAGCATCAATCACAGCACGACCGGGTACAAAGTCATTCATCCCCGTTCGAGTAAAAGGAGAAGAACCAGTCAGATCAACACACACATCTTTACCTCCATCCAAAGAATAAAACAAAATATCCGTCGGACGTAAGGAATTATCAAGTACTCCATCTAATCCGATATTAACTTCCTTTCCGATAGATATCCCTGAACCATAACATATATCAGCAAGAGTATCCCGTACCAAATTGTGACGATGCTTAATCCCAACGATACCAGCACACGATACCGCATGATCCCCAAATATATCTCCATCAAATACTCTCGAACAAGCTGAATAGGGCTTCGAAATAGAGAACAAGGGAATACCTAAGCGATAACACAAAACACATCGATAAGTCCTTCCGTTCATAGTCTGACCCAACCCCGAGATATGAACCGTCCTAAGCCAATCAGAAGTATGATATAATTATTATTAATATTATTATTAGTTTTAAACTAGGTCAAACAAAGTCAAATCGGCAGTCAAACCATGCCAGAGAAGGGTCTTGTAAAAAACTTTGCATATATAAATATAAGATGCTGCCTAGCTCAGTGGCAGTGTCTTTGGACTTTGGCAGCAAAGACCCGAGTTCGAATCTCGACTTGGCCTTGGCTGAGTATATATACTAAGTGCCACGTGGCACTACGAGAGTGGTCCACGTGGCAACCGGTTCAGACCGGTCATGGCCAGACCAGACCAGACCGGACCGGTTAAGACCAGCCGATCCAGACTCGAACAAGACCAGACTGGTCCAGACCCGGTTCAAACCGGTCCAGACCGGTTCAGAACCGATCCAAACCAGCTGACGTCAGCAGCGACGTCAGCGACACGTGGCGGCGGTTGGCCAATGCCAGCGTGCCACGTGACAACTGACGTGTCAGAAATGTGCAGGCGCAGGTGGCGGCTGGCCAATAGTGTGCTGACACGTGGCATTGACAGAGGCGGTGTTGACGTGTCAGTCTGACACGTCAGTACGAGGTGCAGGGAATGTCAGAGGTGGAAGTGGTGGCTGGCGGCTGGCCAATAGGAGCATGACACGTGGCGGCGACGCCGCCACGTCAGTACGATGTTGCAGTGGTGGCAGGTGACTCACGGCGGCTGGCCAATCAACGAGTGACACATGGCACCTGGCACACGTCAGTACTAGGAATGCGTGTGTCAGCCAATGATATGCACAAGATCCTATGCTTCTAGAAGCATTCGGAGAAAACAATGTTGAAAGAGGGACAACTGGCTATTTGCTTAACTTCCAAGCTAAGATTAGTATAGTCAATTACAAAAATACCCTCCATTGTGGCTGCCTATATTAAGCCCCCCTTCCCCTTATTTTTTATCAAGTTTTTCCTTATTTAGTTTTACACATAGTTTAATTTTGTGTTTCTCTTTCAAGTTTGTACTTAGCTTATTCATTAAGCTTTTTTAATATTAATAAAAATAAACTTTTAGCTTAATCTCTTTAGTTAATTCTCATTCTTCCTTTCTTTTTTTACTTTTCTTTATAATCTAGCTTATTATTTGGGATAAGTTTATAACTTTTTCCTAATAAGCTAGATTTATATACAAGCTTATTTTAAGCTTTTTGTTGCCTTATTTTCGTAGATCTAGCTTATAGTTGGAGTAATTATTTAATTAGCTTTTTAGCATTTTAAATCTCATAAGTTCTAAGCTTAGGCTTACAACTTATTTATAAGCTAGCTTTTTATTTAAGTACTTTTATTTTTTAGATATATTAGTTTTAAGCTTTAAAAATTAAAAATACTTTCATAAAACAAAGATAGTTGGATCTATTAGTTTTTTATATTAAAAAGTTCAACTCTATAAGTTTAGAGTTTAAAAATTTAAAGTATTTTTATAAAATCTTTAAAAATAGTTTAGATCTATTAGGTTTCTAATAAATTAAGTAGATCTATAATTTTTAGCTTTAAAATTTAAAATACTTTTATAAAACATAAAAAAAATCTAGATCTATTAATTTTAATTAAATCTCTTTATCATATAATAATTATTGCTTATTATCCTAACCTTTTATGTTTGTTTTGATCTCGGCGTATCGATCTATCATTTTTGAAGAAGAGCTTATAGTTGATTAATTTGGTTCAAGTTTGATATGGTTGATTAATTTGGTTAGAGATTGATTTGGTTGGCCGTGTACTTTACGGGCCGGGTTACACTTAGTTTTTGTTTGATATTGGTTGGCCGTGTACTTTACATGTCGTATTTTGTTGATCTTGTTGATGTTGTTTGTTTAGAGCGGTTATCTCGGACTACGGGTACTAAAGTTCTCTTTTATATTTGTCTAGCTTAATCGCTTTAGTTTTATTAATTAGATTGTTATAGTTTAAATTGTTTTTAATAAAATTATATTTTTCATAAAAAATCGGTTTAATTAGTTTTAGTTATTATTATTTGTGTTAAAATATAGATTTAAAAATTTTAAAAATTAGATTTCATTTAGATAAGCTCATAATTAATAAAAAGTTTATTTGTGATTATTAAGCTTATTAGTATATAAAGCTTGTAGCTTTATCATCTAAAAAGATTAATAAGCTTAAAAGGTTGAAGCTTTAAGCTTATTTTACTAATTATGAGCTTATCTAAATGAAATCTAATTTTTAAAACTTTTAAATCTATATTTTAACACAAATAATAACAACTAAAACTAATTAAACCGGTTTTTTATTTTTTAAGTTTATCTTTGTGATTTCATTTTTCGTCACTATTACTTGATATTACGTGCTTGCTTTAGATTAATTTCGCATTTAGATTTATTTTTAATTATAGTTTATTTTTGTTGCATCTATATCTAAATTCGTAGTTTAATTTTTACGTTGCATTTTAGATTAATCTTACGTGAATTAATTGCGCTTTTATTTTTATATAGTCCTTAGCCTACATATTTTTTCCATTTTGAGTTTAATAGACATAGATTACCAAACAATTATTATTAACCAAAAACAAATAAATCTTGTGTTTAGTTGTGAATCAATTCGAGGAAAAACGATATATTAAAAAAAAGATATATTAAATTGGCGCCGCTGCCGCTTCGCTCGTTACGATTGACGATTTTTTGTGAGAAGATTTGGATTTGGGAATCCGTTCACTTTTGAACGTTATTTTTCTTGCTATAAAAATAAAAAACATAAAAAAATAAAAAATAAAAAAATATAAAAAAATCACAAAAGCAAATTCTTTCCTAAGATTTGCACCAAAAATTAAAAAAAATCCAAAATTAATACTTTTCCTAAAGTATTACACCAAAAATATATTACGTATTATTATTTTTTTTATTTTGATTTATCTTGATTTTTATTGTGAATATATTTTAAATAAAAAAATACAAAAAGAATTTTCTTTTACTATAGATATTACGTGTAAGAACCTTAATACACAATATTTCCATAAGTATTGATTGCAATACCCCGTATTTGGAGGCGTTCCGATTCCTTATACGTGTATCGATCAAACAAAAATAAAGGCTAAAATAGATAAATACTTTCGTTAAGCAATAATTCGAAAAAATACAAACTTTAAGGTGAATAGAAAGGCGACGTGCTATAAAAGGCCGTCTAAGGGAAGCTAGGTAATTAAGTGCTTCGCGCTACCTCATTCCCTCCGTTCACTTGTAAGTATTTTGAGAAGGAAGGCTAATCGAGGGTTTTGCCACCCAAGTAGTATTACATATATATTTTTTTGTAGCTTTTTGATATTGAACCTCGAGAGGTATAATCCCTTTCCTCCCAAAGTCGACCGAGGTCTCCTATCTCATTCCTCGTGTTTAGTTGAATACGCACTCGCGCGCGTGCATACTACCGAGTGGTGTACCAAATACTTCTAATTCTTCCAAAAAGAAAAAGAAGAACAAAAAGACCGTCACTCAAGCCGATCCCGAGAATCCAGCTTTCGACAATTCGATGGCAACGGATAACTGACCTATGATCGAGATTTTGCAATCACACGTTGAGGGAAATGATGACGCTATCGTTGTCCCGGCAATTGGAGCAAATAATTTTGAAATTAAAACGGGTTTTATTCAAATGGTTTCCGCTACACCATTTTTGGGCCGTTCCTAAGATGACCCCCATGACCATATTAAGAGATTCATCCATTTGACTAATATCGTGAAATACAATGGGGTGAATCAAGAGGCAACACGTTTGTTGCTCTTTCATTTTTCCCTCGAGGGACAAGCCCAGATTTGGCTTGATATGGAACCACCCCAAAGTATTCTTACATGGGCGGATTTAGAGACCAAGTTCATTAACTACTTTTTCCCACCATCACAGACCCCCTCCTTAAGGAATGATATAATCACTTTTGAGCAAAAATATGGGGAAACTTGTAGTGAGTCTTGGTGTAAAACCCGCTTTAAAAGTCCTCGAACATTAATTACAGACAATCACAAATTTAATTCAAACGTTACGTAATTATTTATTCAGATAATAATTAACAGTGTTAAATCAAGTATTACGAAATTATTATTTATTCAGGAGATAAATAATTCACGTCAGAATATACGATCACGTACGCAATGTTTAAAATCCACGATTATTATTATATTCACAGCGTCGTAGTTAATTAAGATCGTGACGTAAATAAATTATTCAGAAAATAATTATTAGTAATAATTTACTAGCTATTCAGTATTTCGTACGTATTTATTTGCAGTAAAATAATATACATGGCGGGATTTTAAAACGCGAAACGTAAGTTAAATGTTTATAAACGAAGCGTAACGAAAATCAAAACGAAAGTATACATATGTGGTTGGGCCGAGCTTAAAACAAGAAAAGAAGATAAATGGGCTTTGAGCCCACTAAACTAGTAAACAAAGAAAACACGGGGGTTTACCCATTATTTTGACAAATAGTAAACCAAATAACAAAGAAAATTAGGGTTGTATGTTTCTTGTTTCCTGCCGACACAAAAGACAAAAAAAGGGAGTTAGGGTTTGGCTGTGGAGTGGCCACCGGCTGAAAAAAACAACAAAAGAAAAGAGTTATGATTCCATTGATTCGGGTTGTGTGTTTGTATTATTTGCATATCAGGAATTAAGGTATTTACTTTCATTTTTTTAAAGTGATCCGAATCCATCTCTATAACTTCCTAAATACACGAATCTATATATATACATATATATATAACATGTTATAACTCTTGGATCAGTCGAGTTTTGGCGAGGGATACGAATACAGAGAGTGTTATAAACTCTCTGTGGGTTTCGATGTGTGCAGCCGAGACTACAAGGTCTAGGTGGTGTGTTATTGTGGCCAACCGAAAACCAAGATCATAACCAGGGCTGTTTGGTTACATACAGTGGGGAAACAAGTACATAGCAGGGGTGTTTGGCTGTTCGAACAACAACAGCAGCCCAGTAGGGGTGTTTGGGTCTAGTTCGCCCAGCAGGGGGTGTTCGGGACTGCGAGCAGTGGGAACCACTACATTAGCAGTGGTAACCACTGCACTAACAGTGGGAATATATAGCAAGCAGTGGGAACATAACATACATTGGGAACTTTAAAAGTAAAAACAGTGGAAAAAAATATAAAAGCAGTGGGAACCACGGGTGACACCAGTAGCAAGTGGGCCCGGTTTGGTTTGACCGAGACACGAATGTCTCGGGACGGTTTTTTTTTTGGCACGAGTTTTCAGGATCGCTAATAATAATGATTACACGGGTTTATTTAAATTCATCAAATCATTTTAAAAAGGAGTTTATAAATAAATAAATTTAATTGTTGATTTTATTAATTTAATTAATAAAATTATATCGATATTGTTTACTAATTTTAAAGGAACTATTTTGAAACCTGTTAATTTTAGAGGCTTTCTAATTATAACAGATTACTAATTTTATCAATGTTATAATATCATAATACACTTTATGCCGTAATCAGAATACCGTATATTATACGGTAATCAGGAATACACAATGTACTATTCAGTGAATATTTAAGAACAGTCGGGTTTATCAGAGATACACCAGACAATCAGATTAATCAGATTATAGATAAACAGTAATACAAGAATAAAATAAATTAAATTAAGAACAGATGAGAATCAGTAATAGTAAATAGTAATCAGTTAACTCATTCGTGTACGTTATTTATGTAGTAACTGTGAGTCGGAATAGATCTTTCAGCTTTCAGTCTTATTTCATTACTGGACACGAGGTACTGATTTTTTGTCCTTTCAGTAAGGACTTCCTTTCTAGGCATGATTAGGATTCCCCGTCTACAGCCAAATGTTTTCCCCAGTATATGTTATAAATTATCAGAAATTATTTTAATAACTAAGATATTGCCTGAGCCTTATATACAAGCATGACCAGTTAGTTATACTAGTTACGGAGATACCGTAACCATGACACTTGAGGCACCGGTGTCATGACTCACCTGTAGGAGAGTGATATCCTACAACGTCCCATTCAGATCAGCTTGGCCATTATATTAGTATTATTAGTGGGGCGTATGGATGCATCCTAGGCTGTCAGTTTATAGTTTATCAGGTGAATGTGGTGTGTGCTCTACATCCTTCACATTGGAGCTGATCCCTCCACCCAGCACATTATTTAGAGGTCATCCCTCTACAGCATGACGAGGTCACCCCTCCAGTTATTCATGCAACAGTTGTTACAGCAGATGACCTATATAAGCTCTTGGCAATTAAAATACAGTAAATGCATGTTTTCAGATTTAACTAATAACAGTTCAGTTTTATTATTTATAAGTCAGACTTATCAGATTATACACAGATTTCCGCTACAGCTTTACTTATCAATCTTACGGCTCAAGTATTTTATCATCTGTTTCATTTTAGTATTACTTATCATGCTTTGTATCCGTTCACTGAGCGTTATGCTCAGCCGTAGTTCCTTTCATGTTCTAACGACATGTACACTAGGACACTCTTAGGATTCTGAGAGCATGTGCATTGGATGGAAGCTATCCAGACTTCTTACTTTATGCACTTCTTACATGATTCTGCTTATTTGGACATTGTTTAGTCCTTTCCTTAAGTATTTTACTTTTCATGTTTTGAGCTTATGTTTAGATTACCGATGTTTGATTCCGGTACTCCTTTTATGGTCAGTTATTGTTCTAGGACATTTACCTTATGCTTTGATGACACGCCATAAATACACGTAACGGTCCACTTATCCAAGTGGGGTGTTACAATTATGGTATCAGAGCGCAAGGTTCGACCTGTAGGCTCTAAAACTTGACCTGTGACTAGTTCGTAGTCACCAGGAACTTCCCAGATTTTGGTGTTGTTATCTTTTATGTTTCTCATGCATTTATCAGTCAGTTTTCTTCAGTTATCAGGCGGTTTTCTTAAAGTTTTTGACTAAGTAAAAGGTTGGTACTGGACTGGCCATATTTAGTCACATGTGCTTTTCGTTCGAATTTTTGTTTTGGTAAACCGACCCATAGGCGTTCACCCTTGCCCGTTCAGATTTTGTATTAGTAAACCGACCCATAGGCGTTTACTCTTACTCATGACAGATTCATGTTTCCAGTCGAATGTTATTAGGTGAACTGACCCATATGCGTTCACCATTTCTCAGGTCGAATTTCATGTTTTCAGTCGAATGTTGTTTTGTGAACCCATATGCGTTCACCATATTTAGTCCCAGATTGTAAATTTCTATACATGACAGTTCTTAGAAAATTTGACAAGTATGGATCGAACCAGAATCGCCCATACTTAGTCACATGTTTTGTTCCTTGAATTTTGTGGATTGAACCATAGCCATCCACATCAGTTGATGTTAAACCTCATTTGATCATACTCTCATAGTCTTTATACCAATGCAGTTCGCACAATTTCAAGTTGATGTCGCTTCCACGCTGTTTTAGTCTCATGTCTCCTTACGAGGGTTTTATGTTCCACAGAATGATGATGTCTTCATGCTAAGACACAAAAATGATTTCAGTAAAAAAAATCATGTTTCATTATAAATCATGTTTGGTCTTCATCAATCGTGTCTTCATGCTAACCATTATAGAAACTTCGTTTAATCATACTTTGAGCCTCTATACCACCAGCATTAAGTCTACACAGGAATCATCAGCCTATCATGTTACTTGTTTCAGTTCAGTTTGCTAATCAGTTAAATCAAATTTTATCTTCGTTGACCATGTTAGACGATTGACACCAGTATCGATCATATCAGCAAACCTTCAGTGGTACCACATGAACAGTATTCATCATGTACTTCACGTACAATATTTCAGGTGTACCCCATGTACCTTTCTCCATGTGTACCGTTAATCGATCCTTAATCACCTCAGGCATTTCCGCTTGTCGATATTCTACCAGATGCTGATGCTGCTCGTGAGTTGAAGATTTTGCCAGATGCTGATGCCGCTAACACTTTGAAGACCTCACAAATGCTGATGCTGCTGATACTTTGGAGATTTCTCAAGATACTGATGTTGTTTATACTATGAAGACTCTGCAGAACAAGGACGAAAACTATAAATTTGAAAGTTCTGACAAGAATAAATTTCATCAGACACTACCATTCCATTCCATACTTTTACCTTCTCAGCTAGATGTCACACTTCACTCAGCTAACCTTTCATTCAGAAGAGTGGGAACCAGAACCCAGCCAGCCACTCAGCAGAATAGTTACATGAATCACGGTCATGATAATGACCGTCATTAATTGACAGACAAAGCAGTAGTGACAACCACAATGCTTATAATTAATCAGTCAGTAACCGTCGGAACTCCGGCAAGAACGTGACCAGAAATACAGAGGTCAGCAGTGTAACCGGTCTGCCAACCCTAGCAGTTACCAGAAACTCTTAACATTTTTAGACTCACCCATTAAGATACATGTCCAGACAACAGTCAAGACACGGGTCTCAAGTATCATTTCGGAAGACACTTTTACAGACACCAGTCATGGTACACGTCATACAAATATCTTCTCAAAGAACGAGTCCGAACTCATAACTCTAGCGTGTCTTCTAACTCAGACCTCAGAAATTTAGGGTACCCTCCACGGAGGTAAACCCATTTTGTCATGCCACGCATAAATTAAACCATTAAAGATTCAATCACCACCACTAGAATATTTTTCAGGTTAAACACATAGTATTCATTCTGTGAAGTTACAGACGAACACATTCAGTGAAAATCGCCATGTTTACTTCACGTATTCCTATGACAACATTATTTTAAAACAGGTATTTACCCACCCCTCCGCCAGAAAAGACTTCACAGTACCACCCATGTTTATTAAAGTTCCCCTTTTAGTTAACGACGAGATCCGTCTTACTAAATCCCAAATATATTCATTATATTTCTGCCAGCAAAATCAGTACAAATTGTTTCTGCTTTACAAGCGCGTGACTTATTAGTCCATAGCTACGAAAACTTTATAGCCACCAATTATAATCCACTTCTGAAGTTCTTTAAATTTAGGATCAGCATATATTTTTCAGCATTTCCAAAAGTAATTCCAGAATTTTTTTTCCTAACCATGAGACAGGATTTAACATCAAGCTTGTCTCAAGATCAGAACCTATTTTCAAAACTCTTTAGTACAGGGTTTCAGTTAAGTTAAAAGAGTTGCAACATTTGCTACAAGAATCACCGGAATGAGGCTTTATTCGCCCTGGCACACTACCAGGAAGTGTACCGTTTATGTCTATCAGAAAGAAGGCCAGTAACATGAGATCATGTATCGATCACCGGAAATTTACAAGATCTCCATTCATAAATAATACTCATTCCACGAATAGAAGGTTACCTGACCTGCTACGATGTCTTAAATATTTTCCAAAACAATTCGTGACCATGCCACCAACAGTGGTGAGAGAAGAACATGATGTTTTCCAGATTTCTGTTGAACGTGTTATAGTCTCTCTAAAATTTTGACTTATACGTCTGAGCTCCCTAATACCCCAGCTATATTATGAAATTTATGAATAAAATTTTTCGCATGAATTCTGAGACAAAATTGTCAATATATTCATTGATCACATTCTGATCTACTAAATCTTAAAGAAGAGTGCGAGATCGTCTCCTCACGGACTTGCAGATTTTCAGATAGGAGAAAATTTTATGAGCAGCTTTCCAGAGGGATATCCTAGATGAACAAAGTGGAATTTATGAGCCACCCTATTTCAGCAGAAAGAAAATTCAGAAATCCTGCGAAGGTGAAGACTATCACCAGATGGTCAAGACCTACGCCGGTAACTAGAGTACAAAATTTTCTAGAACTCAGTTGGCTACTGCCGTAGAAATTACTGACAGTTCTCGCTAAAATACTTCCATGACTGTTCAACCAGATTCCACTGGAACGTACCAAAATCATAGACAGAAATTGATAGAAACAGTATAACCTGTTGAGGCAGCTATGTTCATATCTAATGCCTGCCATTCCAGCAGGTTTTAGATAGAATGCCGTCATACAATCGAGTTATTACTACCAGTAGAAATTCTAGACATAAAGGAGACAAGATTCCATGGGGATTGTTATCAGTTTACCACAGACTCAGAAAAAAGTATGATACTACCTAAGTCATTGTCAACCATGTAATCAACCTAGGCGTTTCTATCATCCGAAGGAATTTCGAAGTAGCAGATCTGCATGAAATTCAGTAATAGATCGTACAACTTCTAAGTATTCCATCAACAATCAGATAGAAATTCATGTTTGCGAATCACGCTTACATTCATGTTCACGTTTGCATCTCACGTTCACAATATGATGTTGTTCAGTCCATGCTTGTGCTACCTCATGAAGTAAGTTCATAACCGCGTTCATGACATTGTTCACGTTCAAGTTCGTGTTCCATTCCGCGGTACACGTTTCACAGATTACCGAATACGGTTATAGAAAGCTTAAAAAACCAGACTCAAGTTTAGCACAACATTTCCATACTCAGGCAGACGTTTCACATCTCAGGCTGTATCGTTTGCATTCCTCCCTCAGTCACCATACGTTCACTATATGTCCTAGATCACGTTCACAGTATGTTCCAAGTATCACATTCACGGTATACTTCATACACAGCGTTCCTCATATAATCGCGAACCACGTTCACAATTGCTCTAGTTGCACGTTCACAATTATTCACGTACATCGTCCCTATATATTTTCAGCAGCTTGCGCATAGATATAAATGTTATCTTTTCAGAATATTTACACGTACCGTTTCGTGTATCATACGTGTTATAGTTTATTCAGTCTATCAGATTCAGAAAATCCATCTTAAATATGGAACCAGAAACTATTCAGCATCATCAGGACAGGGTCATCAGGACCAAGAACTTTCATTGTGTTTCGAGCGGGAAGCCACCCGGAACGGAGGAGTCCATCCGGACCTCTCATCCTTTCCTTCAAGAAATTCAGTTAAGTTCTTCCAGTCATGTTACATTACATGATCACTTCAGTCATGTCATGTTTATACCCATCAACAGCATTATATTTTAATTAGCAGACGAATTACCTTTCAGCTTACATGTCTTTTCAACTTGGGTATCCCTTCCGTTCTCATAAACTTCATCAGTTTATTACATCTAATTCGAGGACAAATTTCCTTTCTTTTTAGAGAGGAATAATTGTAAAACCACAGCAGTGTCGCGTCCCTAATTCGAGGACGGATTATTTTTTTTAGAGGGGAATAATTGTAAAACCCACTTTAAAAGTCCTCGAACATTAATTACAGACAATCATGGATTTAATTCAAACGTTACGCAATTATTTATTCAGATAACAATTAACAGTATTAAATCAAATATTACAAAATTATTATTTATTCAGGAAATAAATAATTCACGTCAGAATATACGATCACGTACACAATATATAGGATGATCCTTTGTCCACTTGCTGTCATGTTCACGAATCTGTGGATTAGAGTAAACTGTAGTAGGAGCTTCCTCTGAGGTGGACGACCCGGCTTGATTATGGTCGGGAATTGGTACACCAAAGAATGGAAGTTCACGCATTTGAGCGAATTCCAAATCGTGATCATCATCATCATCCTCTTCATCATCAATAGGCATGACATGGGTAGTTGAAACATGTGTTGGTTGAGAATTACTCGTTGAAGGTATGTCTTGACCAATTGTAGGTGCAGATGTATCTGATTGTGAAACGTTTGCTGGAGCGACAACTTCGGTAATCGGAGCTATTACTTCAGGTTCTGGAGCAACAATACTTGGAGGAGTAAAGAATTCATCAAAGAACGGTTGAAACAACGTATCCCATTCATTCCTAGAAGGTGGTGTAAATGATGATGAAGTAGGGTTATTTGGGACAAGACGAGAACTAATGTTACTGGGTCCCATTTCGTGAAGTGCGGGTTCAAAGCTGCTTTGCTCAGAAGCCATAGCTGTCAACTCATCAAAATCAACATTCATTGTTTCGAGGATCTTGCGAGATTTACGGTTGTAGATTCGGTATGCCTTCTTTGGGGGTGCGTAACCAATGAATATACCAATATCAGCCTTTGGTTGAAGTTTTCCCAAATTGTCACCATCATTATTTGGATCGCAAAGAGAACCAAATACATGAAGATATGGTAAATCTGGTACTTTTCCATGGAGCAGCTCATAAGGTGTTTTACCAAGGCGTTTTCGAATTAGTGATCGGTTTTGGGTGTAAAATACTGTAGATACTGCTTCTGCCCATAAAAACAATGGAGCCTTTGCGTAAATTAACATCGTTCGAGCAGCTTCCATAAGTGTGCGATTTTGCCTTTCAACGACACCGTTTTGTTGTGGAGTGCGAGCAACAAATGTTTCATGAGATATGCCAACTTCTTCATAATAATCACGCAAGATTTGATTCACAAATTCGGTTCCATTATCTGTACGAACGCGTCGGACAGTAGTGTTAAGACGTACTTGAATCATCTTGAAAAACCCAATGATGAATTTAGGTGCCTCTTTTTTGTTGTGAGAAATTTCACCCATGTAAACCGAGAGTAATCATCCACAATGACGAGGATGTACCTTTTACCACTAAGACTTTTGACACGCATTGGTCCACAAAGATCCATATGCAACAGATAAAGTTTCTCTTAGTTGGTGTCTTCAGTCTTGGGTTTGTATGATTTCTTAGTGCTTTCCCCACTGTACACGCGGAACACAAATGATCCTTGTGAAATGGAAGTTTAGGAAGACCACGAACAAGTTCGTTTTTCGCCAAGTGATTAATAGCGTCAAAGTTAAGATGAGATAACCGTCGATGCCATAACCATGACTTAGTCTTCGATGCTTTGGAGAGAAGACATACTGTAGAAGCGGCCATCATGTCTTGTAGAGACAAAGTGTACAAATTATTCCCTCGAGTACCTTTCAGTAAATCAACCCCTTCCAAATTACGAATGAAGCAGGTATGCTCTCGAAAAGCAACTTCTAGGTTTGCATCACAAAATTGTCCCACAGAAAATAATTTGTGACCGAGACCTTCCACATAATACACTCTTGAAATTATAACATTACCAGTATGATATTCACCGTAACCCATTATCTTTGCAATATGATAATTTCCAAATCGAACCGTACCAAGAACCTTGCTGACGAAATTTCTGAGCTGAGAGCGATCTCCGGTCATATGTTTAGAGCAACCATAGTCCAAATACCAGAGAACAATTTGGACCACCTGTTTTCAACAACAACAGTAGACAATGCATTGGAAACTATTGGTTCCGAAGTGTTAGCAGATACAGATATAATATTATCAGAATTGCTAACATTTGTGTGACCCGAAGATTTTCTGCGTTTTCTAATGTGAGTTTTAGCACTAACAAGTTTTATTGTTCCAACTTTCTGAGGTTTTAGATTATTAGCGGGCACTATAGTGGGAGTAGACCTATTTAAAGGGCACTTGTTTCCTACGGTAGTGTTGGTGTTCCTAGTTAAAGGACACACTTGTGTTTTGGTAGCCTTGGTACTCCTAGTTAAAGGGCACGCTTTCTTCGCTTTAGTGGGAGTGATCCTAGTTAAAGGGCACGTATTTCCTACTAGAGAGAATTGCTTAAAATCGTCCCTGAAGTTTGGTCATTTTGCAAGTTTTGTCCCAAATATTTTGAAAGTGCTGATATCGTCTCAAACTCAAACTATTTTGCAAATTTTTATCCTTGAAGTTTTGCTATCTTGCATGTTTCGTCCCAAATGTTTTGACCACTTTGCGTGTTTCGTCCTAAGCAATATCCCCATTAAGGACGATACTTACATTAAAGTTTTCAAATAGGGATCATTCTTGCACTTTCATAACGTTTAGGACAAAACATGCATTTTGGCCATACTTTAGGGACGATTTATGCAATTTACTCTTTGTGAAAGTTCTACCAGTGGGGCGCCACATCCAACCAACTTGGGTTAACACTTTCCCAGTCGGTTTCCATTCTAATCCATTTTTCCGGGTATTCATCTCATTCACAAGGTCAATAAGGCAAGAATCATGATGACTAGAAAATATACATTCATTGAAATTCCAAGATTTCAAATTAGAATTCATAGGCTTAGAACGCTACACAACCGCAGAGCCTTTAGGTTTAGCTACATGATTCTTTTTATTCAAAACAGAAATAACATTCCTAGGACGGGCTTCTACTTTCTTCTTCACGTGACTACCAGATGGGGGCAAGATCCTATCATTCTTCTTGTTTCTTTTAAGCTTAGATCTTTGAGCCATAGTAGTGGTGCTTACTCCTGTAGAAGGCAACACGAGAATATTGGAAGCTAGTTTTGATTCCGCCTTATCTTTAGTGACCAAAGTTTGATATGGTTTAGTCCTAGGGCCCTTGTTAAGTGGTGTGACGACGATAAGGTTCCTTTTGATTGCACTAGAGGACGATGCTGAGACAGTGGCTGAGTTATCCACAACATTCTTACCTTTTAGGGTACAAAGTGTTTCCTTTAACTCAGTCAAAGCCAAATTTTTATCACAAATTTGTTCCCTCAAATCAGATATTTCCATCGACTTTCGATTCAATTTTTCAATCAATGATTGATTCTGTGCAGTGGTATTAACACATGCGGGCTTTACTGAATCAAAGAGTTGTGTATTTTTCTGTTTTAAGTAATCAACTTTGGACAAAATCTTGGAAACTCGATTATCTAGATCAAGTTTAAAATTCTCAGCGGCCTCAAGTACGTTCACACAGTTAAGCTCTTTAGATTTCTCTATGTCTATCGGCAATGATTTAGCAACCTTGTCACTTGGCTGACGCTGTTTGATTGTATAGTCAATAGAAAATTCTTTTTAAAATTTGCCTCTTCTATATTAACACCTTCGAATGAAGTTTCAAAGATCTCTTGAATAAATTGTTTCTTGCATTCAAGCGAAATACAATGTTTTTGGATCTCATCAAAAAATTTTGAAAGCAAAGTATAAGAATCTTGAAGCTTTTAAAAATTCAGCGTCAGATTTGTGACAAGTACTATCTACAACATTATCTACAGATTGAACATTATGCATAATAGAATCATTATCAACACTTTTATTCACACAGACGGATACTATATCATGAGACATCACTTGCTTCAGAAGCTGATCATTTTGGCGTGAAACTCATTCTATTTCAAGTAAAATGTTTTCATAAGCATCATCCATTTCATTGAAAACACGTCTAACTTCTTCTATTTCCAAAAGCAAATCTTGATCAACATTACTAAGACAAGCTTTAACATTGTTTACAAATGGAACAATTTCGTCTCGGAACGCAGCTCTAGTGTGCTCAAAATTCCATTCACCTTCCGTTATGGATGCTCAAATATCCATTCACCTTCCGTTATGGACGAAGCCGTCGTACGCTCCAAAATGACCTTGTCAAAATCTACTAAGTGTTGGTGTACCTCATTTAAACTAACAGACGCCTTACTTACCGGTGGAATTAACTTCGTTAAATCCGTTTTGACAAGTATAGGAGACATACTAGGAGGGTTTTTATTTGACAAACTTTGGGGCACAAGAACTGTCAATTCAGCTAATTCCTTTTGTAAGCGAATACGTGTCTTTTTAGAAAATTGATCTTTATTATACGTATCATAATCAAGATTATGGAATTTTGAAAGCATTTTAGAATGAGTTTCTTCCGCAAGTGACTGTGTCTCCTCAGTACTACGAACAAAAAGTTCTTCTTTCGATTTGCAAATTAGGGTCATATCATAAAGACACGGAATATATTCCTGAGCTTGTTTTGCATAACCGGGATTAGGTGGCAAATCTTGAAGATGCTTAAGTTCGAGTTCTTTAAACGATTTAGTTAAAAGATGAACCTTTTATGTGGAAGCGTATTGTTTAAAAGCTGTTGTTCTTTGAATTTAAGAAATTTGGTAGTATTAATTTCCGATTAAAACTTTTTAGATTCGAGAGTTTCGAAATCCCTTTCAAGCTTCTGAAAATCATTGACAACCGACTCTTTTGCTTTTAATTCATTGAAAAGATTAGCTTTTAATGATTCTATATCTTTCAAGTGTTCAATATTTTCAAAACGAAATTGGTCAAAAATTCATAACATGTTATTTTCTCTGCTTGAGGGACCATTTCAAAAGTTTTTACTTTTTCTTTATGCAACGCAAGCTCAGCAGTTAGGGTTGAATTTGTATCTACGGATTGTCTGAGAGCCATATGCATTTGATCAATAATATGTTTAGGCACCATGACCAAATCACGTTGAGCATTAGATTACATACCCGTCGTAGCATTTGGTTGAGGTTCACTCAGATATGTAGGATTGGGTACCACATCATTTGAGTTACTAGTTCCCGAATGCTGTTCGAGGTTGTCATTTTCATGCCCAACTTGATGTTGGTTATCATCATTACCAAGATTGGTTGTGGTGGGTACCTCACTGATGACATCAGAACCGTAGTGAGAGAGATTAGCAACGAGAGCAGCTTGGGCAGAGTGAATGTCATCACAATCCGAGTCATATGCGTCAAGATCATCTACTTGATAAGCTGCATTAGAAGTGGAAACGACTGCAATGGCTTCATTGTCTGCTGCCCCTGGGTCTGCAAGAAATGCTAACTCTTCTGAATCCAAGATCTTTCCCTTAGACTAAGCATCAACCAAATACATCTTTTCACGAAACCATGTTGCATCCCTTCTTCGTTTTGGCTAAGTGCATTCCATAGCCATATGAGCTTGTCCTCGGCAAATGTAGCAAGTCACAGCCTTTTAAGGACCAATAGGGCTTCCATTTACATTAGCTTGAGAATTCATAGCTTGAGCATGCACAGTCCTTGTAGTAGGTCCATATGAAGTTTGCCTTCCCTGAATAGGTTGCACTGTCACATGACCATCTTCAACAGTGGCTTGTTGTCGAGGATTTGAAGAGGTGCGGAGCTGATTGTTTGTTGGTGGAAATCCTCTAGTTGCAACAAGTTTTGACAAGTAGGCAGTGAGATGGTTTAGAACATCAGTTGGCATATCATTTGGAGTAAAGACCGATGCTTGGATTTATGGAAGTTCATTGGAGTAGAAGGCTTGTGCTGGTTGTGCTTCAATTGGAAAATATCCTTGCTGAGGAGTATAGCCCATTGCAGAAGTGTTGGCTTGTGATGGTGATGTCTGATGTGGTGGTTGCTGTGGAAAAGATTGTTGATGAACACTTTGTTGAAATGCTTTCTGTGGCATCATTAGTGGTTGATAAGATGGTTGTTGATAGGTGTGTGATGGTGGCTGCTGCAAGTATGATGGTTGTTGATAAGCATAAGCCATGTTTTGTTGAGAAGTATACATGGCAAGTGGATCATGAACTTGAGGTGTAGACAACCGAGCCTAGATCACATGGCATTCGTTTTGTTGAAGAAAAGTTTGTAGTTGATCCACATTGGTGTTATGCAAGTCCTTAGCCAATTTAACATCCGTCACATACTTTTTCCATTCTGAAGGAAGGGGAAAAGTTCTATACAGTCCCTTTTTTTTATCAAAGATCCATTGGATTAATCTGGACCTTCAATCCATTAATTATCTACGGTCTAGATTAAAACAAATAAATAAACAAAACACCCCCATTCCACCTAACGGTTATTCATTATTTCTTTCTCACACAGAACCACCACCAGCCCTCACCACACACACACAATCGATGCCATCCGATCCGATCACCATAATAAAACCACCTATTTCAGGCGAGATCCACAAAGATCTACCATTTTTCGGCGAGTTTACAACAAACCCAGTTGGAGATCGACTTGCGTCATTTTTTCATGCTACCTCCACACTTTTTCACAATAGCCTTCACATCAGACAATCAAAACCACACTAATACCTGCTGCACTTTTCTTTTTTGTACTATCACACAGTCTGCAATAACTTTTGCTTTCTGTCGTTATTTGGCTTCAATTCTTTTTCCCTTTGCTGCTTGGTCCCACGAGACACAAAAATATAACTCTTCTTTGCACTTTTAGTCCCTTTCTGCTTTAAGTCACATGAGTTTGTTTTGTTTTTCTTGACAAACAGTGAACCAAAATTATAGCTTAAACAAATCCTAAGTGAACAAATTTGTTATAAAACATCCACTTCTCTGGCGATCTTCACAACAAACACACCCTTATTCGACGACCTGCACAACAAACTACCCTTTTCAAGTGACTTTTCAAAACAATCCACATCCTCAAGGTTTTCTGGTGACTCATGTATGAGTCATCGTGACTCATGTATTAGTCACCGTGACTCATGTATGAGTCACGGTGACTCATCGTGACTCATGTATGAGTCATCTTGGTGACTCATGTATGAGTCACGGTGACTCATACATGAGTCACCGTGACTCATACATGAGTCATATATGAGTCATCATGACTCATATATGAGTCAGTGACGAGGTCGTCGAAAAAGTGGTTTTTTTGTGAAAGTCGCGCGAAAAATGATTGATTTGTTGTGTAAGTCGTCGGAGAACTGGATTTGTTGTGGAAGTCGCCAGAAATTGGTGGATTCTTGTGGATCTCATCGGAAAATTGTGTATTTGTTGTGGAATTCGCTGGAAAACCGGGTTTGTGGTGGAACTCGCCGGAAAATGATGGGTCCTTGTGGAGGTTGTCGGAAATAGGTGGTTTGTTGTGGTGGTGGCTGCAAATCGGTGAGTTTATTGTGTTGGTCGCCAGAGATCGAAGGTGAGATTGGAATCCCCGTCTTTTTTTAAGATAAGGTAGATTGTGTTTTTTAATCTGGTGCATACAAGTTTATAAGATTTAACGGTTGAGATGGGTCCAATGGGCCTTTGCTAAACAACTGGACTGCATTGAACTTTGGGTCTGAAGGAAGAGTGTTCAAATACTTGGTGTTCAATGGAAACGTAGGAATTGCCATGACATAGATATTGAGCTCATTCAACAATAGGGTAAATCTCAGATAGTAATCATTAAGAGTCTCCCCTGGCACATAGGCAAACTTATCAAAAGTATCATAAAGCTTACCCTCTCGTTCTTGTTTAGTTAATGAAGTGCCTTGCATTAGAACACGAATTCTCTCCCATAACTCTTAGTAACTTTATGTTTAATGACGAGTTTGTAGACTTCTGGAGGAAGGGCTTCGAGAATGATATTTGTAGCTTGTTTATGACACTTGTCTTGTATCTTAGCATCTCTAGTTAGTTAACCCGTTGTGCGAGGACGAGTAACAACACCTTCCGTCACAGTACCATATACCAATGGTCCATTGAGCACCGATGCCCAAATTAGATGTCCATTTTCTTTGTTCAACATATAAAGTTCCATTCGGGAAGCCCGATCCTCATACATAGACTTCACCAACATTGGTGGACGATTATCCGTACTCGAGAGGATTGACTTATCCGTGAGAGATGTGTACTCCATTTCTATAAGTTAAGATTTACAAAGTTGGTCGGTCAATGAAAGAAAGTAAATGTATTTGTTCTTGTGTTTTGAAGCCGAGAAATAATGTTGAAATCCCCTAAATTATGTCCTCGATAAACCAAAAACTCCAAGTCAAAATTACACACGACCAAAAACATGTTTTTGAAAAATGTTGGATCACAACACTTGAGGATCGTACTCAGATCGTACTCACTATGATCGTACTCAGATCTTACTGGTGATCGCACTCACTATGATCGTACTCAGCGATCGTACTCCCTGATCGCACCCAATGATCGTACTCCTTGATCGCACCCAACGATCGTACTCCTTGATCGCACCCAACGATCGTACTTCTTGATCGCACCCAACGATCGTACTCCTTGATCTTACCCAACGATCACAATGAGTGATCGTACTGCTGATCGAAACTAGTTATCGTACTAGTGATCGCAACGTGTGATCGTACTCGTGATTGTAACGTGTGATCGTACTCGTGATCGCAACGAGTGATCGTACTAGTGATCACAACGAGTGATCGTATTATGTGATCGTGCCATTGGATCAGAAGTAGAAACCCAAGGTTTATGCGATCACAATACAAAGATCGTACTATGGAACAAACTTACCACTTTTCTCGGACAATACAATAACACAACAAATTCAAGATTCTAGGCCAAAAAATGAATCAAACACCCAAAAATTTTGTGTTTTTAACCAAAATACCAATACCAAATAACTATAACAAGTAACTAGATGAAGTATATCAAGATTAAATCATAAAAACACAATAAAAAAATTGGTTCGTGTGCTTTTGGATCAAAATGGGCGAGAGAATCAAGAACACAAACACAAAAACCAAACAATCATCGCATGGCTCTTGATACCATTGGTAGGATATGTAAATCTTGCTTATGTTTTGGTGAGAGAAAGAGATAGAAAGATAGATGATTTCACACACACTTTAGAGAGAGAAAGTGATTAACTTTGTGTAAAATTGAAATAAACACACACCCTCTCCATCTAAGGAGAGGGTTTATATACCAAGCCCATAAGATGGGCTTGGGCTTACAATTGGGCCGGCCATACAAGCATGGACAAGGCTTTTCCTTATTTGATTAATTAAAAGATATCTAGACTACGAGCTACTACTTAATATATTGTCGGAGTGACCGAATCTTCCTAAATACGTAAAAACATATTTCCAACAGAGCTTACGGGTTTAATAGATTTAGTTGATAGGTGGAATTACTTAGAGCGTTTGGTTGGAAAAAGTTGTGAAGTATCGGTTTAGTAATTGTGCTGTTTGAGTTTGATTTGAGAGGCCGTGTACTTTGCGCGCCATATCGGGTTTCGCTTTTGATTAGTTTGATTTGAGAGGCCGTGTACTTTACGGGCCATATTTTGTTGGTTATGTTGATTGTTTTTAGAGCGTTTTCTTCATAACACGGGTACTAAAGTTCTTTCCTTTTTTAATATCTAGATTAAAGTTTATTTTCCTCTAAATCGTTTTAGTTTAATTAATTAGATTAATATAGTTTAAATTATTTTTAAAAAATATCTCTTTTATAAAAAATCGTTTTAATTAGTTTTAGAAATTATTTTTGTTTTAAAAATAGATTTAAAAATTAGTTTTCCTTTAGATAAGCTTAGTTTGAGTATAAAGTTTACACCTTTTTGTGATTATCAAGCTTATTAGTATATAAAGCTTCAAGCTTTATCATCTAAAAAGATTAATAAGCTATAAAGGTTAAAGCTTTACGCTTTAATCTTAAGTTTATCTTTTTGATTTAATTTTTGTCATTTTACTTTTTATTACGTGCTTGCATTTAGTTTAAATTTGCATTTAGAATAATTAATTTTTTTAATTATAGTCTAGTTTTGTTGCATCTTAGATTTAATAAGTTTCTCTAGATTTTAAACTGTATTATAATTGTATTGCATTTTATAGTAATTTTATGTGAACTATTTGCGCTTTTATTTCTATATTCTCTAAGCCTAATAAAGTATCCCCATTTAAGTTTAATTGGACATAGAATACCAAACCCTTTAATTGAACCAAAAACGATAAAGCTTGTGATTAGTTTGATATCAATTCGAGTCGAGTCGAGGAAACAAACATTAATCTCTTATACATAAATTGGCAATATTAAATTGGCGCCGCTGCCGCTTCGATCTCGTTACGATTGACGATTTTTGTGAGACGATTTGGATTTTGGGATCCGTTCACTTTTGAACGCTATTTTTCTTGTTAAAAAAATCAAAAATATAAAAAAATCAAAAACTTAAAAATACAAAAAAAAATCATCAAAAGCATATTCTTTCATAAGAATTGCAACAAAAAATTAAAAAAATAAAAAAGTCATACTTTTCCTAAAGTATTACACCAAAAATAATAAGTATTATTATTATTTTTCCTATTTCGCTTTCTCTTGTTTTCTCTTGTTTTTTGTTGTGAATATATTTTATTTAAAAAAAATAAAAATACAAAAAGATTTTCTTTTTTACTATAGATATTACGTATAAGAACCCCAATATACAATATTCCATAAGTATTGCTTGCAATACCCCATATTTGGAGGCTTTCCGGTTCCATATATGTGTATCGATCAAAGAAAATAAAAGGCAAAATAGATAAATACTTTCGTTTAGCAAGAATTTGAAAAAATACGAACTTTACGGTGAATATAACGGCGACATGCTATAAAAGTCCGTCTAAGGGAAGCTAGATACTTAAGTGCTTCGCGCCACCCCATTTCCCCCGTTCACTTGTGAGTATTTTTAGAAGGAAAGCTAATCAGGGGTTTTGCCACACAAGTAGTATTACGTATATATTTTCTTGTAGCATTATTAATATCTAACCTCGAGAGGGATAATCCCTTCCCTTTCAAAGTCACCAAGGGCAATCTCCTTACTCCTCGGTTTTAGTTATATGCGCACTCGCGCGCGTACACACATACCAAGTGGTGTACCTAATTCTAATTCGTCCAAAAAGAAGAAGAAGAACAAAAAGACCGTCTCTCAAGCCGATCCCGAGAATCGAGCTTTCGACATTTCTACTATGGCAACGGATAAACAACCGATGATTGAGATCTTGCAATCCCACGTGGAGGGCAATGATGACGTGATTATTATACCGAATATTCGTGCGAATAAATTTGAACTTAAAACGGGCTTTATTCAAATGGTTTCCGCTACACCATTTTTGGGCCGTTCCCAAGATGACCCTCACGATCATATTAAGAGATTCATAAATTTGACCAATACGGTGAAATACAATGGGGTGATCAAGAGGCAATACGTTTGTTGCTCTTTCCTTTTCCCTCTAGGAACAAGCCCGGATTTGGCTTGATAAGGAACCACCCCAAACTATTCTTACAGGGGCGGATTTAGAAACGAAGTTCATTAACTGTTTCTTCCCACCATCTCGTACCACCGCCTTAAGGAACGATATTATCACCTTTGAGCAAAAAATGGGGAAACGTTTAGCGAGTTTTAGGATCGATTTAAGGAGCTTTTATGAAGGTGTCCTCAACACGGTTTTACAAAAGTTCATCAAATTAATACTTTTTACTATGGATTAACTTTGAATGACCAAGATTCACTAAATAGTGCTTCAGGAGGAAATATTCTTCTAAAATCAATGAACGATGCTTGGAATATATTGAAAATAAGGCTAAAGTGCAAACGAAGAGTTCAAGAGCCCATATGGATAGTGCTAGTGGAGGGGATAGTGAAGTTATGAATCAAATTAAGGAACTTGCTAATATTATTAAAAATCTTGCTTTAAAAGTCGACACCCCTCCCACTAGGCACGTTCATGCCATGAGTGAGTCCTGTGAGACTTGTGGTGGACCACATTCATACTTAAATTGTGAAAAGGTTTATAAACAATCTCAACAACAAGTATATGCTTACAACACTAATGAGAGGATTCATTTTAAACCTAATGTGGATGTTAATAATTTGCTTATAAATCTACTAACTATTTGGCTTCCCCAGGTTTTCAACCTCATTTTAGTCCACCTCCACAATTGTTAACCAATCCCCAATACCCACCAACGAACCAAGGTCCACAAAGGGTTAATTTTCAAGGGAATTCTAATATGACGGGTTTTAATCCAAATCAAGGGAATTTTCAAGGGCAAAATCAAGGCTTTAACAACCAAGGTTTTATTAATCAAGGCTTTCAAAATGCTAATCAATTTCAAAACCAAGGTTTTTAAAATCAAGGGTTTAATAATCAAGGGTTTAATCAAGGGAATGTTACCAATCCTCAAATGGACTTGGTTCTCCAAAAATTGACCGAACATGAGAGAACTATGAAAGAAATGCAAGAGTCCACCGATAGGAAATTCATGCAAATGTTGCAAACCTTTAGACCCCAAGGAGCCTTACCTTCTAATACCGAGACTAGCCCTCGAGCTAATGTGAGTGCTATTACTACTCGAAGTGGAGCCACTTTAGTGGGACCTTCCATCTCTTCGCCCATAAAGGAGAGAGAAGGCCTGGAGGTAACAATGAGTAATCCTACTCCCCTTTCGGTGATCCCTCCTACTACCACTCCTAATACTAGTTCTCCATTTCCTAATGAGCCTAACCCTAAGGTTGTTCAAGAAGCGATTCCTTATCCTTCTCAACCTTTACCTCCTAAGCCTAAAATCCCATATCCCTCTAGGTTGACAAGGCTAAGTTGCTTACCAAGGATGACGTTCACGTTTCTGACTTTTTGAAAATGATTAAACAAGTGAAGCTTAACATTATCCTTGTTGAAGCTCTTCCTCAAATGCTAAAGTTCGTTAAGATGTTCAAAGAGTTGCTCAATAAGAAAGAAAAAAATGTTGGAGCTTGTTAACACTCGTTTAAATGAGAATTTTTCCGCGATTCTCCTCAAAGAGCTTCCCAAAAAGCTAGGAGATCCGAGGCAATTCGTGTTACCTTGTTCATTTCCCAACATTGAGGATTGTATGCCTTTAGCGGATCTTGAGGCTAGTATCAACTCAATGCCTTTAAGTGTGTGGAAAAAATTATCATTACCCTACCTTGTACCAACTCGTATGACTTTAGAGTTAGCTAATAGAACTCTCGCATACCCTGTTGGTATTGCCGAGGACGTTTTTGTTCAAGTTGGTGCATTCACTTTTCTCGTGGACTTTGTCGTACTTGACTATGAGATAGATCCTCGTATTCCGTTAATACTTAGTAGACCATTCTTAAGAATCGTAAAAAAATTAGTTGATGCAGCTGAAGGGGAATTAATTCTTAGGGCCGGGGATGATAAAAAAGTTTTTAAAATGGGAAATATCACAAACAAATCAAATGGAAAACAATCGGTCAATATGATTGATGTGCTTAACTATGATAATGAAGAGATTTTTATAAATCCTTTTGGAACTAAAATGTCTAAACAAAATGATTTATGATACCTACATCCCCACCCTTAGAGCCTCAAATCTTTGATACCCTCATTTATGATACTTATAGTGATGACACATTTCCATGTGATCACACTATCTTAGATTTAGAGGACCCACCTTTTGAGTCACTAATCTTCGATACCCCACTCTATGATGACTATGATGATGACACTTCTTTAAGTGATCACATTATTTTGGTTTTTGAAGAAACACCTAGTGAGCCTACTACACCTATCATCCCTATGAGTGATCCTTCCATTATGGAGACTCCTTTTGACTTATATACCCCAATTTTTGGAAGTTATGACTTTTGAGGAGGATCCTACACTCTTAGAGATCATTCCTACTTTGGAGGATATTCCATTTGAGGAGGATTTAGATATCTTTCTAAGTACCTATTTTCCTCACGAGGATGAGTTTTCTTATGACTCTGATGATTCTTATGTTTTTAAATCGAGTTTGGACGAGGACTTTGGATTACGATGATATTTTGAGCTTTAATGAAAACACTTCTTGCTATTTTCCCCTTAAGGAAACGGTGTTTGATCTGGGTTAAGACACTTTAGTGCTATCCTTTTCATATCACCGTACCATTCCTTGTGAGAAATTTTTGACTAAGGATACCCCTCTTGTTTTATACTTGTGTGCTTTTACCACAATGGGGTTCATTTCCTTTCGTGATGGAAATTATGTGTTTGACCCCAGTGGACCTTCGTGGGGTTTTCCTTATATGATTGTGCTTCACCCTTTATCATGGAGAGATTTTCCTCGCTTGGAAATCTCGACTTTTCCATGATTTCCCATTAAAAGATGATATTCGGGAAATCGATTCGAGCTAGAGACTCTAGTAATAAAATCAAGAATCGTATAACTAGGTTAGATTTTCTTTACCTTTTCCACCAATAAGTGTAGGGGGATCGAAATAGGTGTTTCTTTTGTGGTGATTATGCAGGGACTACATCGATATATCATTCCACTTTTGGTGCTTTTGAGGCGACCCGTGATCTCGTGTACCCGTGATACCGGTTCTGTCAAAACTATTGTGATTCAATATTATACATAAATAAAGTTGAAAAATTGATCACTTTAGTTGTCTCTTCCTAAGCTCGATTTACAATGTCCTAAGTGTAGGGGAGTTTATTCTTCCACATGCTTAAACATTAAGGACAACGTTTATATTAAGTGTAGGGGAGACTTATATCAAAGTAAAGTGGGCTTTTCCATGAATTTGTCCTCATTTAAATCGGAAAATTAATATTTTTTGACGTTTTTCAAAAATTTTGATCTATTTTGGCCTAGTAGTATTTTTCATTTATTACTTTTTTCCACTTTCCTTTTGTCATATTCCATTTCATGAATAAAGTCAAAAAGAAAAAAAAATAAAAAAATGAATAAATAAAATGGTTTTAACGAGTTTAGATGTCTTTGACATATTAGGCCCGTCGTGAATATTTTGACTCAACCCGAGTTTACTTATTTGAGTTTACTCTAGCTAGTATCCTTAACCATATGGACCTTAATTGGTTTATTAGGCTAAGCATCCAGGAGTCTCATTACTTGAGATTTTAAATAGTGGAGAACGAGAAATGATAGAGTCAGTTGTAAGTTATGTATTCTTTCATAAATTTATGTGAGTTAATTATAAGCTTTTTCTCCCAACAATTGCAAATAAATAAATGCAATAAATAAGGTCGTACGATTTGAAAAATTACTTAGCTTCTAGCCCAAAATTGTTTAAAAGTTGCTCACGATTAATTAGAGTTCATAGCCAAGGCATAACTTATTGAAGCGGGACGCGAAGATTAGCGTATCCAAAAAGGCCCTTACAAGGCATGAGGATACCCAAGTCCAAAAAGGCCCTCGCAAGACATGAGAATTCACTTTTTTTTGCTAAAGATCCTAAGATGATTTGAAGATCATTAATCCAAATCAATATGAAGGATCAAGACACACGACGAGAAGCAATTTACTCCCATAAGGTTGCGGAAAAGTCTATCCAAAAAGGCCCTCACAAGGCATGATGATAAATAGATCCAAGTCCGAAAAGGAGGCGGATCGTTGTATATCAAAATCCTAAATAAAGACAAGGATAAATGAAGAAGTCGTGGCCAAAGTTTGAAGCATCTGTCACTCCAAATGAAGATGTATACCAAAATGAAGAGAAGACCATAATTTCATGATCGTCTCTCAGGATTTGAAGTTTGAAGTACATGCCAAATATCGGTCTGAGAAAGGTCTTAAATCGGAGTTATTCCAAGATATGAACTTTATGAGATTTTGGGAAGCCGTTTAAAAAGATTTTGTCCTTTAGGTATCTATTGATTAAATCGTCCTACTTTATTTTCGACCTTAATAACTTATCGAAATAAGTCAAAAATGCATCCTCGTGATCATTCAAGACAAAAATAAAATACAAGAGATACACCATAGAAATAAGGGGGTCTAAGTGAATAATTAAACCACATGAGTAAGTGTTAACTTTACTAACTTGTAATAACAATGATCTCATTTTTACGGTTGGTATGGGGAACGTGAAACTTGAGGGTGATAAATATTCATAACACCAAAAGCCCTAATTTAAATCTTAGATTTTTTACGAGTTTCTTCCATCAAACAATTTTAAAGTAAATAAATTAAATAGAAATTGTTGCCTTGAATAAAGTTTTAATCTTTTCATCGTTGTTCAGTTTTTTTATTGTAGTAGTAATAGTATATCGTAATAAAGGCCAAGATGGGTTAATTATGATGAAAAATGTAAATTTGTGCTTTAAAATCGTGCATTGCATGGGGACATTGCAATGGTCAAGTGTAGGGGAATTTAATAAGTGTAAAAACACTTATCCTTTTACCACTTAAAACAAGGAAAAATCAAACCAAAACGTGTATTTATAAACGTAAATGTCAGAATTACGCATAGTTTTGTTTTTTGTTGTTAAATAGGTACAAAAGGACAAAAATGAAGAAAACACGAGATTTCACGGACATTTATGTTGTTTTAGCTAGACTATGGATTTATGACTTCCAAGAGTTTGACTATGTTATTTTAATAGATGAAGTTTTGAGACCATATTGGTTATGTGGTTATGTGCTTAGGTGAGTAGATGGATTTATGTGTAATGTGTTGTATTGATTCTTATAAGTGTCATCATAGGAGGGAGTACATTGGGGAAAAGGGTAATTGTATAATTATGGTGGCCAACATAGTTATACAAGTACCACAACTTCAATGGATTCCTAAGTATTATTGCATGAAAAGGGTTAATACATGCTTGTATAGTAGATGATGGACGGATTTAAGTATATGTATCTCGATATGCCTGTATATGTATGATCCCCCGCTATTATCATTTGTATCCTTAGGAGGGTTTACTAGCTCGCTTCTTTTAGATATTCAACCTATGTTGTAGCGAATTCTTCAAGTTCTCATTTCACGTGTCCGTTTTAAAATGGTATTTTTGGTGTTAAGGCTATTAAAATAGTTTGATATTTCTTTTGGGATAATGATATATATTGTGTTGAGTCTTATATTTCTTTTAGACGGAATATTGGAAAAGATTTTGAAATCTACTATAGAGTTAAGATAATTGTTGTGTTCGGTAAAATAAGAGTAAAGTATTGGAGTCGTGTTTGAAACAATATGTAACATAAATTCTTTATTATATAATCAACACTTATTTATTTCAAATTCTAAAAGCCTTTGTTTAAAATAAAGCACAATAAAATTTTTCTACTTAAATATTTTATATAATTGAGTTTAACCGGTCTACGTCATTTATAATTATTTATTCAAGACTAAACTGAGTTCATGACAATTTCACATACAGTTATTTCTTTCATTTAAAAGGATTACATTAATCACTAAGATGATTCATTAGTTTAAAAAAATCTTTTGGGAAAAAGTCGATTTCGTGCAAGGTTTTTAAATAATATGTCGTGGGTTCTAATATGTTTTGGTTTTCCGTTAGGTGTTTCTTGGGTCGGTTGTTGTTTTCATAGGTCATTTGATTGATACATGTTTCGGGTTTGAGTTTTCTTGTTGAGTTTTCGTGGTTTTGGTCTGTTTTAACTCGTGAACGTGAAATGATGTTAGTTATCCGTGGGATTGATTCGTTGATCGTAGCTGCTGGATTCTAGATGTAGTTTTGGTTTCGCATTGATTGATAGCATTCATGTAGTCATATGGAAGATTCGGTTGCACCTACACGGTTAAGATAGTGGATTGGTGGTGAAGCAAGAGGGTATGGATATTAGCACAAGTAACGCGCCTTAGAAAATGTTGGAAGGGGATGTGATACCTCAAAGGTATTTATGGTTGTTAGTAAGGTATGAAAGTTTTCCGAGAATTTCCCAAGATTTAGTAGGTTTACCTATTGTTGAGAAGTAGAACCATGAATAGAGCCAGTAGGAGAAGGAAGAGAAGTTGTAGTTAGTGCCTTTCCAAGGAAATTGTTGATGGAATGATGTTAAAGGCGGGAGTTGTTAGAATAAATAGCAATGGATGCAAGATAAAGGTTGTGTTACCTAGTAGTAAATGTGATGTGAAAGCGGTTAGATGGTTTGATAAAAGGAAGTATCGATCTTTTGGAAGGTGTGTAGAATTTAGCGAGTAGAATGAGGTAGAGATTTGTTTGTATTGCTGCCAAGAGAGGATGCAAGGATAATGTAGTAGAAATGGTTAAGGATGTTTTATGGATGCTTTGGGCTTACGGTTATGCATTTGGCTTTACCGAAGCACTAGCGGTTTTCATGGAGTCAATGAACCGAGTGTGCATGACCGTATATAAACGAGTTGTCATCGGGAGTATCGACGACACCTTGACCTACTCGAAGTCTAAGGAAGAGTGTGAGGCAAATTAGAGATGATGGCTATTAGTTGGAACCAACAAGGTTGAAGCAAAACAAGATGAAGAAGCGCTTGGGAAGCTAAAGAACTCGAGTGGGTGATGAGCCGGTCTTGGCATTATCAAAACGACTAGACTAATTTGCAAAGCATGACGATACGTGGAGCAAGGATTAGGATGTGTGTGAGGACGACGAAGAAAGGCGATTGTTTATACGTTGCAGGAACTGAAGGTTTGGAAGAAATATACAAGACTTAGATAGTGGAGCTAGATTGTTAGATCGCCTAGAATGCTAGAGGCATTTGGTGTACGAGACGTAGAGAATGATCTATACGGATCATGAACGTCTCCAACACATATTCAATCCTCTTGATTGATCATTTGGCATAAATGATGGATGAAGTTAGGAGGTGAAGAAAGTTAGCAAGTGTTGGTCCCTTTTAACTTGTTATTACTTATCAACCATAAGTAATAACTCGTTAGTAAGACTCAAGTGTGTTGTTTTAACAATTGGTAAGAACTAAGAACAATTAAAACAACAATACCAATTTAACTTTTCAACATATAGACTTTTATTAAAATTCAAATAAAGAATCTATAACCCACTTTGTTTGCGGGATAACAAAGTGGGTGAATGACAATGTGGGTGATCTCCTCTAATTAAACTGTAAAACCCGCATGCTTTTACCATGCATAGTACCCTTAGGATCGTACGTACTAGTTAAAACTTTCCTAATATAGCATGACTACGATTACGTGTTAGGAGTTTACGTATTACGTACGTGTTAGAACACGATAAGTATTTAATATGCACGATCACGTAATAATTATTTAACAATAATTAATCACGAACATGCGATCATGAAATCATGAACGTAAATTAAAACACGAACTATTATTAGTTACATATATATATTTATTACGAGCGTAATTAAATATATTAGATCACGGTATTTACGTAACGAGAACATTTAAAACACGAACATAAATAATCACAAACGAGTAACTAAATAACGAGACACGGAAAAAGGTACGGGTACCCCAAGTGGGGTCCCTACCCGCGGCCAACAAGGACAAATGGGCCAAGCCCATTTGTCAATTTTACTAAATGGAGTTATTTACTTTTTACACTACACAAAATAAACTTACAGAAGATTTTTAAGAAAACCTATAAACCCTCCTTCCTCCTTCTCTTTGTGCTGCCACCCTAAGAACACCATACAAGGTGGTTTTTGATCTTGGATCTCAGAATTCTAGTGATTTATCGTGTTGGTTCTTCGTTCTCTTGATCCACGAATTCCGTAAAACCTTTTTAAACCTTTTCTCTTGATTTAATTTTTTTATTAATCATGAACATGTGATGTTTTTATAAAAACATAATAATTAATCATAGATCTAACATGTTTTGGTGTTAAATTAAATCAAAGGGTTGTTTTAAGGGGGTGTTTGTTTTGGTCGCAGGCTACAACCGAACCCGAAGGGGTTTCGGTTTGCCAAGCCGACCACCACCAAGACCATATGGTCTTGGTTGGTGCTTGTGGGTCCCACGACAGCAAGGGAAACACGGGGTACCCCGAGTTGTCACGGGGGACGGTGTCGATTCATGTCCGGTACATGTTTTTTTAGCCTAGATCCGGTTCATGGTGTATGTTAGTTTTTTTTATGTTATGAACTTATGTTAAAATTAAATTAATAAAAGATGTGATTAATTTAATAACATGACTTAGGTTATTTAATTATTAATGATCATGAAATTATTTTAACCTAAGTATTTATATTTTTAAGACTTATAATTAATTAATTATTTTAAAAACCATGGATATAATTATTTAATTAACATGACTTAGGTTATATTATTAATATATGATAATACATATTTTAACCTAAGTATTTAACTAATTTAATTAAAAACATGTTATACTTTAATTAAATATTATAACCTATAGTTTAATTAAATTACATGAAATAATTATTAAACTATACAATATACCATATGACTTAGAAAAATAATCATGAAAAACACTTAGGCTTATATACTTAGCTTATTTAACCAACTTATTTCTAATTATGGAAACTTTCTATTTTTAGAAACTTAATTAAATAAGGCAGCTAATCTATTTATGGAAACCAGCTATTTTTAGAAACTTATTTATTTCAGGCAGCTAATCAAATTATGGAAACTTTTTTAATTAAGGCAGCTAATCTATTTATGGAAACTTTCTCTTTTTAGAAACTTATCTATTTTAAGCAGTAAATCTAATTTTGGAAACTTTCTATTTTTGGAAACTTTCTATTTTTGGAAACTTTCTATTTTTGGTAACTTTCTATTTTTGGAAACTTTCTATTTTTGGAAACTTTCTATTTTTGGAAACTTTCTATTTTTGGAAACTTTCTATTTTAGGAAACCTGCTATTTTTGGAAAGTTACTTATTATTACACAGTAAGTATAATAACACATGAAATACCAGAAATACTTAATCATATTAAACATAATATAAGATAAAACACAGTTTAAGGCTTAGAAACAGTAAAACATGGTAAGAACACATAAACTAAGCTAAGACATGACATAAAACCAGCTATGTATTTAGTAAGCAGATACTTATTCATGTACATATTTATGTAGCACTAGTTATTCGGAAGTAGGATTCTCGCAGTTCGTCTTTCTCGTTCACTGGACATAAGGTACGGATTCTCGTCCTTTCAGTATGGACATTCTTTCCTTATTAGGATTCCCCGTATGCAGCCAACTGTTTTCCCGTAGTATAAGTTATTAGTTTGATTGCTTATGTTTAATTAAGATTACCTATAGCCATATACATGCATGACCAGTTTCACCTAGTTATGGAGGTACCATAACCATAACATTAGAGGCACTGATGTTATGACTTCACCACGGCGGAGTGATTGCTCGTGGCGTCCCTTCAGCTTTTGGCCATTTATTTATATTTATCATGTGGGGCGTATGGGTGCATCCTAGTTACATGTTTTTATTCAGGATTACATGGTGAATGTGGTGTGTGCCTTGCATTCTTCACAAGGAGTTGATCCCTTGATATGTGTGTAAACACCCATCCTCTTTACCACTTAATTACAATAATAACCGATCCAAAACGTGTATTTTATGTCTTTTATGTCGGAATTATACGTGGTTTGTGTTTTTGTTGTGATTTAGGACGAAAAGTTGAAAAGTGGAGAAAACACGGGCATTCACGGGCTTTTATTGAAGAAAAGATGAAAGACAAAGTCAAGATGCAAAAAGAACGGAAGTCCAAGACCAATTCTGAAGATTTATCGAAGAAAAAGTCAAAAGACGGAAGTTTACTTAAAACCGAAGAACTCAAGTCTACTTTATTGAAGAATTAAAAGACGAGTTCAAAGAAATCCCGAGCCAAAAGTCATTAAAAGTCCAAGATTAAAGAAGATAAGAAGAAAAGGACTAAGCATGCAATTAACAAAGAGATTAAGAAGGAAGGGCCTAATGATGGAATTAAGAGAAAATGAAGGAGGGGAGGAAGCTTCCTAATCCTCCCCTATATATAGATTAGATGTTAATCACTTTTTCTTTGTTGGCTAATAGTGACAATTAGTTCTTCCATTTATTTACCTTGCACCTTTAAATTCATGTCAATTTAATTACTTGTCAAATTTAAATACCTTGTCTTGCACCTTTAATTCCTTTAATTTCAAGTAAGTTTCTATTTAATTCTTGTCAACCTTTACTTTATCTTGTTAATCTCCTATCTACCTTTCTGAATCTTTGATTTCTATGTTTATGTTCATGTTCATGTTCTTATTTTGATCAAAGTGGGTTTTGATTTATTGTGGTTAGATTTGTTAGTTTTATTGATTTGGATAGTTTGTTTATGATTATTGGATGTTTTGTTATTAGTTTAGTTTAATCTTGTGTCTGATTTTGGTTAAATTGTGGTTAGATTCGTGTTACTGTATTTCCCTGTTCTTCGAGGGTGTTTGTTTCTGTTACCGTGATTCCCAGGAAACTTCCGAACCAGCAAGGCTAAGAGCTTCATTCGGAACATTCTAAGTTCCGAACCAAGGGGTTCTTCCCAGAAGTTCCGAACAGGAAACTTCCGGATCAGGATCTTCCGAACCAGGTTCTCTTGTTCATTCGGAAAAGTTCCGAACAGGAAACTTCCGAATCAAGACTTCCGGATCAACAAGTTCCGGATCAAGACTTCCGGATCAAGGGTTAAGCAGAAACTTCCGAATCAAGCCAACTCACTCGGAAGAGTTCCGTATCAGGAACTTCCGAACCAGTGAACTTCCGAGACTTCCGAATCAAGCCAGTTCACTCGGAAGAGTTCCAAATCAAGGCTTCTTGATTCACTCGGAAAGGTTTCGGATCAAGGAGTTCATCGGAAGAGTTCCGGATCAAAAGTTCCGAACCAGAGGGTGTTTATTCGGAAAATCAAAAAGTTCCGAACCAAGAACTTCATCAGGAAGTGTTTCGAACCAGGCTTGTTTAGGAAGTTCCGAATCAGAAGTTTTGAATCAGCAAAAGTTCCGAACGAAGGATTGTTTTGGATAAGTGACATATTCAGAATAATTTGTTCCGGATCAAGGATTTTGGTAATATTCCGAGCGAAGAAGAATCATTCCGAACGAAGGTGACATTCCGGATGAGTGATTGTTCCGATCGAAGGGTTATTCCGAATGAGCTGTATTCACGCTCTTCTTAGTTTTTTGATTTTTAATTTCAAGCTTTATTTTTACGCCTTTTTCCTAGTCGCACTTTAAATTTATTTGCCTTAGCTTTATTTTAGCCTTGCCTTAGTTTAAGTTTTAGTTGCATTTTAAGTTTGCCTTAGATAGTTTTAATTTCGCGTTATTCACATTAATTGCCCTTTTAATTTCTCGTCACGTTTTAAATACTCGCCATTTATTTTTAAAATAGAGTTAGATTTAAATTACCTGCCTTTTACTTTAAAGTTTTGCACTTTTTAATATACTACAACGACACATTTTTGTTTCCACCAAAGACAGCTGAGTCACACATAGAACCTAGATCAATTCGATTAGATTGGTACAACGATAATTTTCTTACTAGGCAAAGCCAGTTATCATCCCTCCTACCCAAAAACCAGTATATTAAATTAGAGGCAGCCCCTCTAATTTGCATGATGAGGTCACCCCTCCAATTATTCATGCACGGTGGATTTTCATGACCTATATTGGCTAATGCTAAAATATGACAAACAGTTTTTATAAGATAAACATAAGACTTTCAAACTATAAAACAAGTTTTATTAAGACTTAACCAGGTTACTCGGGACTTAGTTTTCTTCCGCTGTTATTATGTTATATGCTTATCCTATTCATGCTTTATTGTACATCCGTGCACTGAGCGTTTTGCTCAGCCGTTTTCCTTTTCTATGTTCCCAAAACGGCAGGTACTCAGGGACGCTCGTAGACACTAAGAGTACGTGCATATGGACTGGAAGCTGTCTAGCCTTCTTTACATTATGCATTTCATTTCTTTTGATACTTATGATTTGGACATTGTTTAGTCCTTTCCTTTATTATACTATGTTTGTGTGTGATGAGCTTTACTTTTGGACTACTGATGTTTGATTCCGGTATTTTTCTTTTTATGGTCAAGTAATGTTTAGACATTTTACCTTGTATGCTTTGATGACACGCCATAATTTCTATGATATTTCCATTTCCAAAATGGGGTGTTACAATTATGGTATCAGAGCCAAGGCTTCGACCTATAGGCTCTCAAATATGACCTGTGATTAGTGGGTAGTCACTACGGTCTTCCTAGAACTGACAGTTGTTTTCATGCATTCATCATTTTTAAGCATACATATACATGTCATTGTTGCAGGGTTTTTGACTAAGTAATGGTTGGTACAGGACTGGACCTATTTAGTCGCATGTGTTTTATCGAAACTTTTAGATTTGGGACCGACCCATAGGCTTCCCCTCGCTATGTCTTTGTTTTGGGTGAACTGACCAGAGGCGTTCACTCTCGAGCATACAAAAGTTTTCATAAAACTGCATCATGCATTCATACACAAAATTTTCTTGCATAAAATTTTTCTCGTGAAATTTTAGTATAAATTTTTTTTTTCATGTATATATTTATATATTTTGTTTTGAACTGTTTAATCATATGTTTTATGTTATACTGTCAGATGGTTCTCACACACGAACAAGAGCAGCTCAATGCTGTAATTCAGGCTGCCATGCAAGCCTTGCTTCCTCAACTGAGGAATGACATCCGGGCTGAAGTTCAAGCTGCCAACAATCAGCAGCACAATCAGCCACCTCCTCCTCCTCCTCAGTGACATTAGCAGTATGGCTAGAGAGATTCAACAAGCTCCGCCCTCGAGCTTTTGAGAAGACAGATAGCCCAAGCGATGCTGAAAGCTGGTTGGCTCACATCGAGAAGATTTTCAACGCTATGGGCTGTGACCCCGCATACAAGGCGAGGTTGGCATGCTATCGGTTCGAAGGCGATGTACTCAACTGGTGGTTAGCATTGATGCAATCTGAAGGTGGTGATGAGTGGGTTGCTGGTTTGACTTGGGCTCAGTTCAAGGACAGGGTGATGGAGTGATAGGTGTGAAAACACCCATCCTTTTACCACTTATTTCTTACTAAAACAAGACCAAAACGTGTGTTTAATATCATTTGTTTGGAATTATGCGTGGTTTTTGTGTTTATTGTGTTTTTAGAGTCAACCGGATGATTATTGAAGAAAACATGGGATTGCACGGGTTTTATCAAGGAAAAAGACTAAAGACGAAGTCTATTGTCCAAGAGATGCAAAAGATTTGAAGTCAATGGGCCTATTTGAAGATTTATCGAAGAAAAGGACCAAAGATGGAAGATTTACATATGTCGAAGAAACTCAAGTCTATTAAACGAAGAAATTAAAAGACGAGTTGAATTTAATCGTCGACAAATCTCGAATCAGAATCGAAAACGTCAACTTTTCTGAAAAGACGAGAAGACAAGAAGAAAGGGAGAAAGCCCACTCACCAACCAACCACTTAGCCTATATAAAGGAATCACCCTCACAAAATTTGGATCTAGTTTTAGTTGTCAGTTACATTTTTCCTAGTTCGTAGGAAACCATCTCCCTTAAGGAGTGGTTTTCATCTTCTTTGATTTCTTTCTTTAATCTTGTAAGTTTGATCTTTTCCTTTTGTTTACTGAATCTTAATCATCAATCATCAATACAAGTTTTCCTTTAATCTTCTCATTCCTCTTGTTCATCATCATCTTTTTTATTCAAAGTTCTTAAGTACTTATTTAGTTGAGTTTTGATCTTAAAAAGTTGTTGAATTTGTGTTTTTATGATTGGGATTTGATCCTTATGGTTAGTAGATGATTATGGGGTAATTTGGTAAAACCTTTTTGTTTATTTGGCTTGTTTTGATTGAAATTCGTTTCCCCTGTTTTCTACTGTTTCTGTTACTGTACTTCATTCCCAGCAACATTCCGAATAGTCCACTTTCGTTGCCCCTTATTCGGAATATTTAAATATTCCGAATAGTGTTCTTGCCTTTTCTCTTATTCGGAATTTCTTCAAAATTCCGGATAGTCTATTTAATTTTTCCCTTACTCGGAATATTAGTATATTCCGCATAGATCTATATATTCCGAATAGTCTGTTTAATTCTTCGTTTATTCGGAATATTCATTTGTTCCGCATAGCCTAATTTCTTTTTCCTTTATTCGGAATATTTACATATTCCGAGTAACATCAATATTCCGCTTAGCGTTGATATTCCGAATGGTCCTGTTATTCCTCATGGAGATTCCGAGTAAGATATTCCGCATAGCATGTTTATTCCGCATAGAGATTATTTATTCCGAGTAGTATGTTTATTCAGCACAGTCCAATATTCCGCATAGAGCTTTCTTTATTCCGTGTTGTCACCACGAACAAATCATTCCACTCAGAGCTGTAATCAATTCGAGAGGACACCGACAAATGAACTTTCAAATATAATAAATTTCTTGTATCAAATGGCGCCGCTGCCGGCTCTTCTCGTTAAGATCAACAGTTTTTTGTGAGAACTTGGATTTTGGGATCCGTTCCCCGTGAACGTTACTTTTTCATAAAATTTTACAAAAATCCTAAAAATTAAAAAACATAAAAACCAAAAATATTTCTGCTTTGTTTTTGCCTTGTTAGTTCTTTTGCAGGTGCATGCGTACACGATCAACGTCTTATCAAGAGCCCGAGCCTCTCGAAGACTTAGACATGGCCGGTGTACAAAACAACAACAATAACCCACCTCAAAACAATAATAATAACAATAACAACCCACCTTTCAACAACAATAATAACAACAACAATGAGCCTCTACCGGATAATCGCCCGATGATTGAACTTCTGCAAGCACATGTAGATGGTAACAATGATCCAATTGTCATACCCGCGATTGCAGCCAACAACTTTGAGCTCAAATCCGGCTTTATCCAGATGGTCTCTGCTCAACCATTCGTGGGGCGTACCATTGATGATCCACATGACCGCATCAAGAGATTCTTGCAACTCACCAATACGGTCAAATTCAATGGTGTTCCACAAGAGGTAATCCGTTTACAACTTTTTCCCTTTTCTTTAGAGGGACAAGCCCGGCATTGGCTTGCTAAGGAACCGCCACAAAGTATTCTTACGTGGACGGATTTGGAGACCAAGTTTATCAACTACTTTTTCCCACCCTCTCGTACTACCGCTTTGCGGAATGAAATCATTACTTTTGAACAAAAGTACGATGAGTCTTTTAGTGAATCTTGGGACCGTTTCAAAGATCTTTTATGAAAATGCCCACAACATGGTTTTACCAAAGTGCACCAAAATAACACTTTTTATAATGGTTTAAGCATGAATGACCAAGATTCACTAAACAGTGCCTCGGGGGGTAATCTTTTGGCTAAGACTTCCAATGCTGCTTGGGATATCATTGAAAATAAGTCTCGTGTGCAAACCAAGAGTGTTCGGACCAATGTCGCTAGTGCTAGTACTAGTGACAGCGATAAGCGACTTGACAAAATCACTACGCTTCTTGAATCGCTTGCTACCCAAACCGCCCGCAACACCAACAGCATCAACGCTAGAAACGCCAAAGACGCTCAAGTTAATGCTGTCAGCCAACCATGTGAAATATGCGGGGGTCCTCACTCTTACACCACTTGTACTGCCACCCACGACTACCCTTCTGAGAATGTGAATGCAGCATATGGCACCTATCCTCAACCCGCTTATCAAGCTCGTCCTCAAGGTGATCGCAACCTGCTTAGCTACCGCTCTAACAACTATCTCTCACCACCCAGTTTTCCTCCTAACAACCCAAACCAACAACAAACCCTCAATCGCCCTCCTCAACAACAACAACAATCTCGTGGACCATACATACCATCTCACAAACAACAACAACCACCTCAAAGAAATAACCAAGTTTACCAGCAACCTGCTTATCAACCACCCGCAGATAATGCTCCTCCCAACCAACCCACCGCTTTACACCAAGAAGTGGAAACCTACATGAGGACTAATGATGTGATCGTGGGAAATCTTCAGAGGGAAGTGCTCAACTTGAAAGCAGACCTGGTGAAACAAGGGAACGATCTAAGAGCTGATATGAGAAACACTTTGGATAGTCAAACGAATGACTTAAAGAATATGATGGCTAGTTTCTTCCAAGGTAATCAACCCTCTTCTTTGGGTACTCTTCCGAGTAACACCGTTGCGAATCCAAGAGGGGAGATGAAAGCAATAACCACTCGCAGTGGCAAAGGTACCAAGGAACCCGAGCTTCCTATACCTCCACCGGTGATTGTGACTAAGGCGAACGAGTCACCTGCTCCTTTTCCTCATCCTTCTACTTCCCCAATTTCTCCACCTCTTACTTCTACCCCTCCTCCACCCAAGGATGTGAGTGATCCTTCGATCCCAAAGACTTCCTCTTCTTCCGATATACTTTATCCGTCAAGGTTGAGGAAAGAGAAACTCAAAAGCAAGGATGATATTCAGGTTTCGAACTTTCTTAAAATGTTCAAACAATTGAATTTTAACATCTCCTTCGCTGAGGCTCTCGCTCACATGCCCAAATACGCGAAAATGTTCAAAGATCTTCTTAGCGACAAGGAGAAGCTTCTTGATATTGCTAACACCCAACTTAATGAGAATTGCTCTGTAGTGCTCTTAAGGAAATTGCCAAATAAGCTTGGTGATCCGGGTCGTTTCTTAATCCCTTGTAACTTCCCGGGAGTAGAGAATTGCATGGCCCTAGCCGATCTAGGTGCCAGTATTAATCTAATTCCCTTAAGCGTTTGGAAGCAATTATCTCTCCCTGAGCTAGTTCCCACCAAAATGACTCTAGAATTGGCTAACCGTACGGTTGCTTATCTAGTGGGGATAGCCGAAGATGTCTTTGTAGGAGTCGACAAATTCACTTTTCCTGCCGATTTCATCGTTGTGGACTATGACATGGACCCTCGTGTGTCATTGATCGTTGGTCGTCCATTCTTGAGGACCGGTCGCACTCTCATCGATGTTGAAGCCGGTGAGCTTATCATGAGAGTGGGTGACGATAAAATTGTCTTCAACATGGGAAATTTGTCTAAACAGCCTTATTCTAACGAGAGTGTTAACTGTATTGACGTTCTTGATGAGGCTTGTGAAGAACACTTCAAAGATGCTTGCAAAAGTATTCCTACCTCTCTTCCCAATGTTGAGACCGTTTCCTCTATCGATTCATCACTATCTCTATTTGGATAAAGTGATTTCCTTTGGAAAGATTTGGAAGCCACCATGGGAGATGTGAACTTAGCTAATGACGATTCTACCACCAATTGGGATGAAGATCTCCGCCTCATTGAAAACATTCTTAAAGAAGACAATCTTTCTCCACCATCTCCCACGGTTATTGCTATCGATGCTCTGACTTTGAAAACGCCTCCCATCAAAAATCCTCCGGATTTAGAACTTAAGGAGTTGCCGCCTCATCTTGAGTACGTGTTTCTTGAAGAAGAGAAGAAGTCGCCCGTCATCATCGCGAAGGACTTGAAAGAAGAAGAGAAATCTCGCCTCATCGCCGTGCTTAAAGATCATAAGAAGGCAATTGCTTGGAAAATTTCCGATATCCGGGAATTGATCCAAACTTTTGTACTCACAAGATTCTCATGGAAGATGACTTTAAACCCACAATCCAGAGCCAAAGAAGGGTTAATCCTTGTATTCATGACGTCATCAAACAAGAGGTTATCAAACTTCTAGATGCCGGCTTGATCTACCCTATTTTGGATTCGCCATGGGTAAGTCCCGTCCATTGTGTGCCCAAGAAGGGCGGAATAACCGTTGTTTCCAATGAACACAACGAGTTGATTCCCACTCGTCTTGTTACTGGGTGAAGAGTTTGTATTGATTATCGCAAGCTCAATGATGCCACGAGAAAAGACCACTTTCCTCTTCCTTTCATGGATCAAATGCTCGAGCGTCTAGCTGGTAATGACTATTACTGCTTCTTAGACGGTTTCTCCGGGTATTTTCAAATTCCCATCGATCCCAAAGACCAAGAAAAGACCACATTCACTTGTCCTTACGGAACATTTGCTTACAAACGCATGCCTTTTGGTTTATGTAATGCTCCTGGGACGTTCCAAAGGTGTATGATGGCTATATTCCATGACATGGTGGAAGACACTATGGAAGTATTCATGGATGATTTCTCGGTCTATGGCGATTCTTTCTCTGCTTGCCTTGCCAATTTAGAACGAATGCTTAAGCGGTGTGAAGACACTCGCCTTGTTCTTAATTGGGAAAAATGCCATTTCATGGTAAAAGAGGGCATCGTGCTAGGACACAAGATTTCCAAAGCCGGTCTCGAAGTGGACCGTGCTGAAGTCGATGTTATCGCCAAGTTGCCTCCACCTTCAACCATGAAGGGTGTGAGAAGTTTCCTTGGTCATGCGGGCTTCTACCGTCGATTCATCAAAGATTTTTCTCAAATCGCTCGCCCGATGACCCGCCTCTTGGAAAAAGATACTCCTTTTATCTTTTCCAACGAGTGTCTTGAAGCCTTCAATTCGCTTAAGGATAAGCTCACTAAGGCACCAGTCTTGGTTACCCCTAATTGGGAGCTGCCTTTCGAGTTGATGTGCGATGCTAGTGATTTTGCTATGGGAGCGGTTCTGGGACAAAGAGTGAACAAACACTTCCAACCGATCCATTACGCTAGCAACACAATGACTGGGGCTCAATTTCATTACACGACAACCGAAAAAGAGCTTTTAGCTGTTGTCTATGCCTTTGAAAAGTTCCGCCCCTATCTTGTCCTTTCCACCACAATCGTTTACACCGATCATTCCGCGTTGAAGTACTTGTTGACAAAGCAAGATTCCAAACCAAGACTTCTTCGCTGGGTTTTGCTACTCCAAGAATTTAAAATCGATATTCGCGATAAAAAAGGAGCTGAAAACCTAGCCGCGGATCATCTCAGTAGACTTGAGGATCCTTACCAGGGGGATCATCCGAACAAAGAGATCAATGACTCTTTTCCCCTGGAGACCTTAATGTCTATCAACTCGACTCCTGATGAAACCCCGTGGTTTGCGGACATTGCAAACTACTTGGCGGGTGGAATTCTCGTCGACGGGTTAACATCCCAACAAAAGAAGAAGTTCTTCAAAGACATTAAGACTTACTTTTGGGATGACCCGTATCTATTCAAACAATGTGCTGATTTGATTATTCGCTGATGTGTTGATGGACCGGCAGCTTTAGAAATCCTTGACGCTTGCCACAAAGGACCCACAGGTGGTCACTTTGGTCCCAACTACACCGCCAAAAAAGTGTTTGACTCAGGATTTTATTGGCCCACCATCTATCGTGATGCTCACGAGATGGTTAAACGATGTGATGCTTGCCAAAAACAAGGCAAGATCACACATAAAGATGAGATGCCTCAAAATTTTATACAAGAATGTGAAATATTTGATGTTTGGGGTATCGACTTTATGGGGCCATTCCCTTCATCTAAAGGAAACAAATACATCCTTGTAGCCGTTGACTACGTTTCAAAGTGGGTTGAAGCCAAAGCTTTACCTACTAATGACGCAAGGGTGGTTTGTAACTTTTTGAAATCGCTATTCGCTAGATTCGGTGTGCCTCGTGCTATTATTAGTGATCATGGGACTCATTTTTGCAATGACTAATTCGCAAGAGTCATGGCTAAGTACGGTGTAAATCATCGTCTTTCCACCGCCTACCACCCAAAAACTAATGGCCAGGCTGAAATCTCTAACAGAGGATTAAAGCGAATTCTTGAAAGAACCGTGGGAGAGCATCGTGCCTCATGGGCTGATAAACTTGATGATGCTTTGTGGGCTTTTCGTACCGCATACAAGACTCCGATTGGTTGTACGCCATATCGTCTCGTGTACGGGAAAGCGTGCCACCTCCCAATTGAGTTGGAGCACAAGGCTTATTGGGCCTTGAAGTGGGCTAATTTTGGTATCAACAAAGCCGGTGACCTACGCAAGATCCAACTCAATGAGCTGAATGAACTCCGTAATGATGCTTATGACAATTCTTTGATCTATAAGGAGAAGACTAAGCTCATTCACGACTCTAAGATTAAGAACCGAGAGTTCCAAGTTGGAGACAAAGTTTTACTCTTTAACTCTCGGTTGAAACTCCTTTCGGGCAAGCTGAAATCTCGTTGGTCCGGTCCATTCACCATTGCCCAAATCTTTCCATATGGTACTCTCGAGCTCGCTCATCCTAATGGACCGAATTTTAAGGTGAATGGCCAACGAGTGAAGTTGTACTTCGGTGAGGACATCTCTCAGGAGATGATTCCATCCCTCACCACGTTCCCCATAAACTAATTTTGGGTCGAGTCAGGCTCGTTACTCGGTTATAAAAAACAAGCGCTCCTCGGGAGGCAGCCCGAGTATCTATCCTTTCCTGTTTTAACCTCCTAAGTGTAGGGGAACCTATATAGGTGTTTGTCTTTGTGTGGTGATGTGATTACAGGGATGAATGCACTTTTGGAACCTTTGAAGAACCGTGCTCCCGTGTTATCCGAAATCCGGTTCTATCTCTCAACTATCGTGATTCAATTTTCTTCATACTCACATTTGAAATTGATCACTTTAGTCGTCTCTTCCTTAACTTGAGTTAACCAACGTGCACAATGTCATAAGTGTAGGGGAGACTTTTCCCACATGCTTAAACATTGAGGACAATGTTTATCTTAAGTGTAGGGGGGGACTTCTATCGAAGTTTTAAGTGGACTTTTCCATGAAAATGCCTTCATTTAACCGAAAAATCATGTTTTTCAACATTTTTCAAATTTTTAATTAACTTTGGCCATTTTGTCGTAATTTTTAAATTTTTATCGTTGCTTTCATATGTATATATCCCGCAATAAAGTCAAAATTATTAATAAAGTGGTGTAGCTAGTTTTGAAATCTTTGACATATTAGGCCCGTTGCGATTATTTTGACTCAACCCGAATAGACTTATCCAAGTTTATTCTAGCTAGTATCCTTAACCAGGTAGACCTTAATTGGTTTATTAGGCTAAGCTTCCACGAGTCTCATTACTTGAGATTTTAAATTGTGGAGAACGAGAAATGATAGAGTCAATTATAAGTCGGTATTCTTGCACAAGCTCACTTGGTATAATTATTTGCCTATTCTCCCATCACATGCGAATAATTTATCTGCAATAAGTATGGTCGTACGATTTGAAAAGTTACTTAGCTTCTAGCCCAAGATCGTTTAAAAGTTGCTCGGTAATGATAAGAGTTCATAGCCAAGGCATAACTTATGAAGCGGGGCGCGAAGATTGGCGAGTCTGAAAAGGCCCTAACAAGGCATGAGGATTCCATTTGATTGCTGAAGATCAAAAAGTGATGTGAAAAGCATTATTCCCAAAATCAACATGAAGGATCAAGACTCACGACGAAAAGCAATCAACTCCCATAAAGATCATGGAGAAGTCTATCCGAAAAGACCCTAACAAGGTATGAGGATAAATAGATCCAAGTCCGAAAAGGAGGTGGATCGTTGTATCTCAAAATCCCAATTAGAGATTGAAGAAATAATCATGAAGTCGTGGTCAACAAAGTTGGAGTACCCCTCAAAAGTCTCCAAGTGAAGAAACTCTATAACGAAGAGAATACCATTATCTCAAGAACTTCTCTCAAGATATGAAGTATGAAGTACATGCCAAATATCGGCCCGAGAAAGGTCTCAAATCGTGAACCGAGTTATGCCAAGATATGAACTTTTTGATATCCCGAGAAGCAGTTTTAAGAGATTTTGTCCTTTAGCTAACTATTGATCAAATCGTCCTACTTTGCTTTCAGCCTAAATAAACTATCGAAATAAGTCCAAAAATGCATCTTCATGATCATTCTAAGACAAAAATAAAATATAAGAGATACACCTAGGAATAAGGGAGTTTAAGCATTTAATTAAGCCATGTGTGTAAGTGTTTAATTTACTAACTTATAATAACAATGATCTCGTTTTTAAGCTTAGTTTGGGGAACGTGAAACTTGAGGATGATAAATCTTCGCAGCACCGAAGCCCTAATGTAAGTCCTTGATCTCTTTGCAAGTTATTTCTATATAGCTATTTTCAAGTGAAAATGGTTTTCTATCCTTTTGTTTGCTCTAAAGTTTTAATTTCTCTTAGTACTTTAATTTTTGTTTAGTAGTATTGTAATAAGGCCAAGGTTGATTGATTATGAGAAAAATATAAATTTGCTTTATCACTAAGCATTGCATGAGGGCATGGCAATGGTTAAGTGTAGGGGATTTGATAGGTGTGAAAACACCCGTCCTTTTACCACTTATTTCTTACTAAAACAAGACCAAAACGCGTGTTTAATATCATTTGTTTGGAATTATGCGTGGTTTTTGTGTTTATTGTGTTTTCAGAGTCAACCGGATGATTATTAAAGAAAACATGGGATTGCACGGGTTTTATCAAGGAAAAAGACTAAAGACGAAGTCTATTGTCCAAGAGATGCAAAAGATTTGAAGTCAATGGGCCTATTTGAAGATTTATCGAAGAAAAGGACCAAAGATGGAAGATTTACATATGTCGAAGAAACTCAAGTCTATTAAACGAAGAAATTAAAAGACGAGTTGAATTTAATCGTCGACAAATCCCGAATCAGAATCGAAAACGTCAACTTTTCTGAAAAGACGAGAAGACAAGAAGAAAGGGAGAAAGCCCACTCACCAACCAACCACTTAGCCTATATAAAGGAATCACCCTCACAAAATTTGGATCTAGTTTTAGTTGTCAGTTACATTTTTCCTAGTTCGTAGGAAACCATCTCCCTTAAGGAGTGGTTTTCATCTTCTTTGATTTCTTTCTTTAATCTTGTAAGTTTGATCTTTTCTTTTTGTTTACTGAATCTTAATCATCAATCATCAATACAAGTTTTCCTTTAATCTTCTCATTCCTCTTGTTCATCATCATCTTTTTTATTCAAAGTTCTTAAGTACTTATTTAGTTGAGTTTTGATCTTAAAAAGTTGTTGAATTTGTGTTTTTATGATTGGGATTTGATCCTTATGGTTAGTAGATGATTATGGGGTAATTTGGTAAAACCTTTTTGTTTATTTGGCTTATTTTGATTGAAATTCGTTTCCCCTGTTTTCTACTGTTTCTGTTACTGTTCTTCATTCCCAGCAACATTCCGAATAGTCCACTTTCGTTGCCCCTTATTCGGAATATTTAAATATTCCGAATAGTGTTCTTGCCTTTTCTCTTATTCGGAATTTCTTCAAAATTCCGGATAGTCTATTTAATTTTTCCCTTACTCGGAATATTTGTATATTCCGCATAGATCTATATATTCCGAATAGTCTGTTTAATTCTTCGTTTATTCGGAATATTCATTTGTTCCGCATAGCCTAATTTCTTTTTCCTTTATTCGGAATATTTACATATTCCGAGTAACATCAATATTCCGCTTAGCGTTGATATTCCGAATGGTCCTGTTATTCCGCATGGAGATTCCGAGTAAGATATTCCGCATAGCATGTTTATTCCGCATAGAGATTATTTATTCCGAGTAGTATGTTTATTCAGCACAGTCCAATATCCCGCATAGAGCTTTCTTTATTCCGTGTTGTCACTTATTCCGAACAGTCACTTTTATTCTGGATAGTGCAGTTTTTGAGGTATTCACAGGTCACTGTTCTAGTTTAATTTTAATTCAGGTTTAATTTTACTATCTAACTCCTTCTAGTTTAACTTTCAATACTTCATCCATTTACCTTTTTAAGTAGAATAGAAAACCAAATACACTTTTTGTCACCAAGAACAAATCATTCCACTCAGAGCTGTAATCAATTCGAGAGGACACCGAGAAACGAACTTTCAAATATAATAAATTTCTTGTATCATGGAGCAGTTCTTTCCCAAGTCTGAGCAGGACAAGCTCAAGAGAGAGTACCATGGGATCCGACAGAGAGCTGGGGAGAATAGCAACGGGTTTATGCAGCGCTTTCTTCGCTTGGCTGGTTTCCTTGGTGCGGCAGCAGGTACTCCTGAAGAGCAGGCACATCACTTTAGGTGGGCTCTTCGCACATCGGTCGCAAACAATCTGGTGTGTGCTACGTTCAACACTGTAGCACAAGTGGCCGATGCAGCACGAAAACTGGAGATGCTGCAGGAGAGAGATGAGTTCGGGGAAGCTGAAAGACCCGACAAGAGGTAAAACACTCGTATTCAAGCGTTGACCAATCCGTATACTTTCCATATGTCAATTATTCATCTCTTTAACTGTATCTTCCAGGCAGAAAACTGGGGACCGGTCTCAGCCGGCTACTCAGCAGCAACCTCATCAGCCCAAGGGAAATGGTCAGACTAACGACCGTTCTGCTACGGATAGGCGTGGCGGTAATGACAATTACCGTAACAACGCCGGAAACTCCAACAACAGCAGGTCCTAATACTTACGAAATTCCTTATGTTTTATGTTATAACTCATATTCTGACACTTTAGCAAACTTCTACCAGGAACCATGGAAATGGTAGGGACCAGAACCAGAGAGGTTCGTAGCCTAGCCGTCCAGCTATCACTGGTATTCAAACTTACGATTATCCGCTTCGTCCTTTGTACCCAACTATCATGTCTTATATAAAATGTTTTTATCAGGTCCTCAGCCAGCCAGAGCACCTGCTGGAGGATATACTCATCCTCTTTGCTCTACTTGCCACCGTAGGCACCCAGGACCATGTCGCCGTAATACTGATGCGTGCTTCAAGTGTGGTCTTCCTGGCCATATTATGAAGGATTGCTGTAAGGGCGAGATGGAGGGTACATCAGGACATGCTGATACCAAGCCGCCTCCTACTGCCGGGCGTGTCTACACGACATCTCGAGAGCAAGCCAACAAGTATACAGGTACCATCACTGGAATCTTGTATATGTATGGTCGCGCTGCATGTGTTCTTTTCGATACGGGTGCTACTCACTCGGTTATTTCTACTGCTTATGTTAAGAACATTAGGATGCCTCCCTTGCCACTAGAGAATAGGCTTACTATTTCCACGCCTTTGAGGGACTCTGTATTAATCACCCATGTATACAAGAGTCTTCCTCTAGAATTTGATGATAAGGTTCGACCTGTCGACGCACTTCTGCTGGACATTAATGACTTCGACATGATTTTGGGCATGGATTGGCTATCCAAGTATCATGCTACCATAGACTGCCATTCATATCGAGTTATCTTCGGTGATGTCAATGCACCAGAGTACATTCATAATGGGTTCATACCCGGACGGTCTGTACAAGTCATATCCACCCTGCAAGCGCGTGCACTACTGTCACATGGCTGCGAGGGTTATCTAGCTACGGTTCACGACATGGATGCTGAATCTCCATCGATTCAGGATCAACCAATAGTGTCGGAATTCCAATACGTGTTTCCAGCAGAACTTCCGGGCATACAACCTGCATGTGAAGTGGAATTCAGTATCGAACTGGTTCCAGGAGCTGAACCAATCTCTAAGGCTCCTTATCGCATGGCTCCCATAGAGCTGAAGGAGCTGTAGGATCAACTGCAAGAACTTCTTGAACGAGGTTTCATTCGACCGAGCGCATCTCCATGGGGCGCACCGGTTTGTTTGTTAAGAAGAAGGACGGCAGTATGCGTCTTTGCATAGACTATCGCGAGCTCAACAAGATTACCATTCGGAATAGATATCCACTGCCGCGCATTGACGATCTGTTTGACCAACTCCAAGGGGCCAAACACTTCTCCAAGATCGATCTTAGGTCAGGCTATCATCCAGCTACGGGTCAAGGAGCAGGACATCGCTAAGACTGCCTTTCGTACCCGTTATGGCCACTACGAGTTTGTAGTTATGCCATTTGGCCTGACAAATGCTCCAGCAGTGTTCATGGATCTGATGAACAGAATCTTCCATGAATTTCTGGACAAGTTCGTCATTGTCTTCATCGATGACATTCTCATTTTCTCAAAGTCCATGGAGGAACACGAAGACCATCTTCGTATAGTACTACAGATTCTTCGCTAGAAGCAGCTGTATGCTAAATTCTCCAAGTGTGAGTTCTGGTTAGACAAGGTGGCATTCTTAGGTCACATTGTGTCAGCATAAGGAATCACTATGGATCCAGCGAAGGTTGAGGCCATTACTAAGTGGCCAAGGCCGACATCAGCGACGGAAGTCCGCAGTTTCTTAGGCTTAGCTGGCTATTACCGTAGGTTCGTAGAGAACTTTTCCCGCCTAGCACTACCATTGACCAAACTGATGCGGAAAGGGGAGAAATTCGTCTGGACTGAAGATCGAGAAAAGATCTTTGAAGACCTGAAGCAGAAGCTAGTATCTGCACCTATTCTTACTCTACCATCTGGTACGGGTGGATTTCAAATCTACAGCGATGCATCGGGGAAGGGACTTGGTTGTGTTCTCATGCAACATGGGAAAGTGATCGCGTACGCTTCACGGCAGCTTAAGCCTTATGAAGAAAATTACCCCACGCACGATCTGGAACTTGCTGCAGTCGTGTTTGCATTGAAGATATGGAGACACTACTTATATGGAGAATCATGTGACATTTTCACGAACCACAAGAGCTTGAAGTATATCTTCACTCAGCGTGAATTGAACATGAGGCAGAGGAGATGGTTAGAGCTGTTGAAGGATTATGACATTTATCTACAGTATCATCCCGGAAAGGCAAATGTAGTAGCAGATGCTCTTAGTAGGAAGTCCGGAATGATCAACCGCATTAATATCGAAGAGGAAATCATCAGAGACTTGGAGCGACTAGACATCGAAATCATGGTACGTGGACAGCACGGTTACTGGGCTAATCTTAGAGTAGAACCTGAGTTACTATCTAAGATCAAGGAAGCTCAGAAGGATGACGGAGAAATCTGGGCGATAGTAAAGAATTTGGAGAAGCAGACAGAATTCAGAGTAGATGCTGATGGTATGGCAGGGCACTAGACTTTGTGTTCCTGATGACCAAGAACTCCGGGAAGCATTGTTAGCTGAAGCTCATAGCTCCCCATTCTCGATACATCCTGGTTCGACTAAGATGTACCATGACATCAAGCAGTACTTTTGGTGGAGTGGTATGAAACAGGATGTGGCCACTTACGTCTCCAAATGTCTTACCTGCCAGCAGGTTAAGATCGAGCATCAGCGATCTGGCGGTCTCCTTCAACCGTTAGATATTCCAGAGTGGAAGTGGGACAAAATCACCATGGATTTTGTTACCGGTCTTCCGCCTACCAAAAGGAAGCACGATGCAATTTGGGTTATCGTTGATCGACTTACCAAATCAGCTCATTTCTTACCGATCCGCAAGGAAGATCCGGTAAGTAAACTCGCAGATACGTATAGACGTGAGATCATGAGACTCCACGGTGCACCATCCAGCATCGTCTCAGACAGAGATCCTCGATTCACTTCGCGCTTTTGGAAAAGTCTGCAGAAAGCTTGGGGTACACAACTTAAGCTTAGCACGGCTTTTCATCCTCAAACGGACGGACAGTCGGAGCGAACCATTCAGACATTGGAAGATATGTTGAGGTCATGTGCGTTGGAATGGACAGGTGATTGGGACGAATACATCTGTTTGGGGGAATTTGCATACAACAACAGCTGGCACGCAAGCATCAAGTGTGCTCCATTTGAGATGTTGTATGGCAGAAAGTGTCGCGCCCCAATCTGCTGGGATCAGGTTGGCGAGCGAACACTCAAAGGACCGGAAATCATAGAGATGACAAATGAGAAGATCGCAGTAGCTAAGCAAAAGATTCAGGAGGCACGGTCACGTCAGAAGAGTTACGCCGATAAGCATCGTAGGGATATACACTTTAACGTAGGAGATCACGTCTTCCTTAAGGTTTCGTCGGCACGTGGTGTTAGACGCTTCGGGATTAAAGGGAAGCTCAGTCCTCGTTTCATCAGACCGTTTGATATCATTGAACGAGTCGGTGAAGTATCTTACCGATTGGCGTTACCTCCGCAGCTTTCACATGTGCACAATGTGTTTCATGTGTCCTTACTCAGAGGGTACCAGTATCATCCCCTTCACATGGTTCAGTATCCACTGGAACAGATACGTGAAGATCTCACTTTTATAGAAGAACCCGAACGAGTTCTTGACAGACAAGAACGAGTCATGAGAAAGAAGACGATTCCATTCGTCAAAATTCTATGGAGGGATCATACCGAGCGGGAAGCCACTTGGGAAACGGAGGAGTCTATCCGGGCTTCTTACCCTCATTTCATATTTTGAATTCGGGTATGTTCTTCTTTTCCAGTTTACTTTATCTATAATTCGGGGACGAATTATTCTTTTTAGGGGGGAAGAGTTGTAAAACCCGCATGCTTTTACCATGCATAGTACCCTTAGGATCGTACGTACTAGTTAAAACTTTCCTAATATAGCATGATTACGATTACGTGTTAGGAGTTTACGTATTACTTACGTGTTAGAACATGATAAGTATTTAATATGCACGATCACGTAATAATTATTTAGCAATAGTAAATCACGAACATGCGATCATGAAATCATGAACGTAAATTAAAACACAAACTATTATTAGTTACGTATATATATTTATTACGAGCGTAATTAAATATATTAGATCACGGTATTTACGTAACGAGAACATTTAAAACACGAAGATAAATAATCACAAACGAGTAACTAAATAACGAGACACAGAAAAAGGTACGGGTACCCCAAGTGGGGTCCCTACCCGCGGCCAACAAGGACAAATGGGCCAAGCCCATTTGTCAATTTTACTAAAGGGGGTTATTTACTTTTTACACTACACAAAATAAACTTACAGAAGATTTTTAAGAAAACCTAAAAACCCTCTGATACTTAGATTTTGCTAGGTTCAATTGTTGTTCTCGGTATCTTAACGAATTGATTTCCGGCTTAAAGTATGACTCTATTGTTTTTGGTGAAAAAGAATATTTTGGTTGTTTTAAAAATAAAAGTGCGAAACATTAAAGTAAAATTGCAATTAAAGTAAATCTAAAACTAATTTAAAGTAAGTGCAAGTATTTAAAACGTGACGAGAAATTAAAAGGGCAATTAATGTGAATAACGCGAAATTAAAACTATCTAAGGCAAACTTAAAACGCAACTAAAACTTAAACTAAGGCAAAACTAAAAGAAATCTAAAGCAGAATTTACTTAATGTGCGACTAAGGAAAAGGCGGGAAAAATAAAGCTTGAAAATAAAAATCAAAGACAAAAACTAAAAAGAACCTGAAAATACCTCACTTGGAATAATTACTCGTTCGGAATGTCACCTTCACCCGGAATAATTCTTCTTCGTTCGGAATAAATCAACACAAAACACTCATTCGGAACTTTGGTTCGGAACTTCTTGACTCGGAAGTTATTGATTCGGAAGTTCTTCCTTGGATTGATTCTGAACCTTTTTCTTGGATTTATTCTGAACTTTTTCCTTGGATTGATTCTGAACTTTTTCCTTGGATTGATTCTGAACTTTTTCCTTGTATTGATTCTGAACTTTTTCCTTGGATTGATTCTGAACTTTTTCCTTGGATTGATTCTGAACTTTTTCCTTGGATTGATTCTGAACTTTTTCCTTGGATTGATTCTGAACTTTTTCCTTGGATTGATTCTGAACTTTTTCCTTGGATTGATTCTAAACTTTTTCCTTGGATTGATTCTGAACTTTTTCCTTGGATTGATTCTGAACTTTTTCCTTGGATTGATTCTGAACTTTTTCCTTGGATTGATTCTGAACTTTTTCCTTGGATTGATTCTGAACTTTTTCCTTGGATTGATTCTGAACTTTTCTGGGAATCACAGTAACAGAAACAAACACCCCTGAAGAACAGGGAAATACAATATAGACGAATCTAATAACAATTTAACTAAAATCAAACACAAGATTAAACCAAACTAATAACAAAACATCCAAAAATCATAAACAAACTATCCAAATCAATAAAACTTACAAAATCTAACCATAATAATCAAAACCCACTTTGATCAAAATAAGAACATGAACATGAACATAAACATAGAAATCAAAGATTCAGAAAGGTAGATAGGAGATTAACAAGATAAAATAAAGATTGACAAGAATTAAATGGAAACTTACTTGAAATTAAAGGAATTTAAGGTGCAAGACAAGGTATTTAAATTTGACAAGTAATTAAATTGACATGAATTTAAAGGTGCAAGGTAAATAAATGGAAGAACTAATTGTCACTATTAGCCAACAAAGAAAAATAATTAACAACTAATCTATATATAGGGGAGGATTAGGAAGATTCCTCCCCTCTTTCCTTTTCTCTTAATTGCATCATTAGGCCCTTCCTTCTTAATCTTTTTGTTAATTGCACCATTAGTCCTTAAGCCTTTAAATCTTCTTTAATCTTGTACTTAATTGACTTTTGGCTCGGGATTTCTTTGAACTCGTCTTTTAATTCTTCAATAAAATAGACTTGAGTTCTTCGGCTTTAAGTAAACTTCCGTCTTTTGACTTTTTCTTCGATAAATCTTCAGAATTGGTCTTGGACTTCCGTTCTTTTTGCACTCTTGACTTCTTGACTTCGTCTTTCATCTTTTTCTTCAATAAAAGCCCGTGAATGCCCGTGTTTTCTCCACTTTTCACCTTTTCGTCCTAAATCACAACAAAAACACAAACCACGCATAATTCCGACATAAAAGACATAAAATACACGTTTTGGCTCGGTTATTATTGTAATTAAGTGGTAGAAAGGATGGGTGTTTACACACCTATCAAATCCCCTACACTTGACCATTGCAATGTCCTCATGCAATGCATTAGTTACAAAGCACGTTTACATTTTTCATCATAATCAATCCACGTTGGCCTTTATTAAAGAGATAGAAAATTATAAACATTCAAAGTAAAGAAATCAAAAGCATACCTTGGGTTTTAAAAATGTCATGAATGATCATCATCCTCAAGTTTTCACTTTCTCCAAACCAAGCTTAAAAACGAGATCATTGTTATTATAAGTTAACAGACTAACATGAACTCATGTGAGCCAATTATTCACTTAGACTCCCTTATTCCTAGGTGTATCTCTTATATTTTATTATTGTCTTGAATGATCACGAGGATACATTTTTTGACTTATTTCAATAGTTTATTAGGCCGAAAATAAAGTGAACGATTTAATCAATAGTTAGCTAAAGGACAAAATCTTTTAAAACTGCTTCTCGGGACCTCATAAAGTTCATATCTTGGCATAACTCGCTTCACAATTTGAGACCTTTCTCGGACCGATATTTGGCAGCGACTTCATACTTCAAACCTTGAGAGACGTTCATGAAATAATGGTCTTCTCTTCATATAGGAATTTATTCACTTGAAGTTTTGAGAGATTCATACTTGGACCACGACTTCCTCATTTTTCTCCAATCTTTATTTTGGACTTTGATATACAACGATCCGCCTCCTTTTATGACTTGGATCTATTTATCCTCATACCTTCCTAGGGTCTTTTCGGATACACTTCTCCATGACTTTTGGGGAGTATTTGCTTTTCGTCGTGTGTCTCGATCCTTCATATTGATTTTCGATAAATGATTCTTCACATCACTTTGGATCTTTAGCAACAAAATATAGCCCTCATGCCTTGTTAGGGCCTTTTCGGACTCGCCAATCTTCGCGTCCCGCTTCAATAAGTTATGCCTTGGCTATGAACTCTAATCCATACCGAGCAACTTTTAAACGATCTTGGGCTAGAAGCTAAGTAACTTTTTAAATCGTACAACCTTATTTATTGTAGATAAATTTATTAGCAGGCAATGGGAGAATAGGCTTATAATTAACTCGCATAAATTCACGAAAGAATACCGAACTTATAATTGGCTCTATCATCTCTCGTTCTCCACAATTTAAAATCTCAAGGAATGAGACTCATGGATACTTAGCCTATTAAATCAAAGTTTTGGGTTTTCGAGTCGCCTATAGGATCTTGCAAACTCTTAGACTTTTTCAAGTTTAGAAATCGCATTTTAAAGTTCCCTTAATAAACGACTCTCTAGGATCACTTATAGGAACTTGCGAAAAGTTCTTGTTCTTAACCCGTGAGAGTTAAGACTTTCGCGTTTTATAGCTCCCTATATAAAAGCCTAGCAAAACTTGGCTTAAACACGTTAAGGATACTAGCTAGAGTAAACTCGGGTTGAGTCAAAAGATTCATAACGTTTGAAAATTAAAACCACTTTATTAAAAATTTATTCTAGCAAGGAAAGAAAATAACTATACAAAGGGAGGCCAAAATAGATCAAAAATTTTGAAAAATGTCGAAAAAATTGATTTTCCGGTTAAAATGAGGACAAATACAAGGAAAAGACCACTTAACTTCGATAGAAGTCCCCCCTACACTTAAGATAAACATTGTCCTCAATGTTTAAGCATGTGGGAGTAAACTCTCCTACACTTAGGACATTGTGCACTTTGTTTAAATCTCGCTAAGGAAAGGACAACTAAAGAGATTCCTATTTTAATATTGAGAAAATATAAAATAGTGAATCGAAAAGAGTTTAGGATAGAACCGGGAAAAAGTGAACACGGAATCACGGGTCGTCAAGAATCATCAAGAGTGGATCATTGAGCGCTCGAATCCCTGATTAAGAGAGGAAGGGAGAAAAGCAAACCAACGGGTCTCCCCCTACACTTATGATAAAGAAAGCTAAAAGATAGATGCATGGGTTGCCTCCCAAGAAGCGCTTGGTTTTTGATTACCGAGTCGTGAGCCTGACTCGACCTTGATCATCATAGGAAGAAGCATGAAACATATCCACCAGGATCAAAGACATAGTTTTCGTCCATCAAACAGCACAAGCTTAAGGCGAACAAGGCAAGCCAAAGAAGAGTAGGCAAGGTTCCCTTAAGCAGCGATGGAGCACGGTGGGAGCAAGTGTGGTGAGGTGCAAGCATGTCTTCAAAATTTCCAAAGATTTTTCCTTTTATTTCATCAGGTGGATACTGAGATGGCTTAAAGATTTCAATACCGGGGTCGAACACCTTTTCCTTTAGGGGAAAATAGCACTCAGGCTCAGTAGAGTGTGAAGAAGATCCGCGAAGAAGCACAACCTCGTCCTCAGAAGGGGGACAAAGAGGTGTTAAATCATACGTGCTGCGGATATTGGTGTCGACTGGTTTCTTCTCCTTTGAAAGAATGTTCTTCAAATCCAAAGTAGGATCAAGACGATAATCTTCAAAGTCCAAAGGAGGTGCATCACTCCCATGAGGGGAAGTAAGTGTTGAGAAACGTAGAGAAGTCTTCCTCAAATGAGTAATCGTCCAAAGTAGGATCGAGTGATGGCGGAGGATCTTCATCATGTGAAGAATCGCTCGAAAGAGTATCAGCCTCATCGAAATCATCATACGTGGGCAGCTCAGGATACTCGGAAGTAAGGTCATAAAAATCATCCGAATCTGAGCTAGAATCATCATCATCATAAGCATCGAAGATCGGTGGAGAGTCATAAATGGGAGAAGGTTCTAAAGTGGAGCGAGAATCATCCACATCATCATGAAAAAGTGGATTATCGATGCAAGAGTCGAATAGAGGATTATTGTAGACAACAAAGTTATCAAGCACATTAATCATATTCACTGATTCTCGGCCTCCAAAGGATTTGTTGTAAGCTTTCCCATTTTAAAAACTTGTGAATCATTCCCGACTCTTAAGATTAACTCACCTTCGGCAACATCAACTAAAGCTCGTCCGGTTCTCAAGAATGGCCGACCAAGTATTAAAGGAATACGAGGGTCCATTTCATAATCAACAACGACAAAATCGACCGGGAAAGTAAATGTGCCAACTTTTATGAACACGTCTTCGGCTATACCAACGGGGTAAGCGAGAGTGTGATTCGTAAGTTCAAGAGTCATCTTTGTTGGAGTGAGGTCGGGCAATGATAGTGTTTTCCAAACACTCAATGGCATAAGATTAATACTAGCCCCGAGATCAACAAGGGCAGTAAATTCTTCAGTTTTGTTGAAAACGCAAGGCAACACAAAACGACCGGGATCTCCAAGCTTTTCTGGAAGTTCTTTAAGAATAATTGTAGAGCAGTTTTCACTTAAACGTGTGTTGGCGAGTTCAATCAGCTTCTCCTTCTTGTTAAGCAATTCCTTAAATGCTTTAACAAATTTGGGCATGTGAACAAGTGCTTCAAGAAAGCTAATGTTGAAGTTCATTTGAGAGATCATCTTCACATAGCGTGTCACTTCAGAGTCATCCTTGGTTAGCATTTTGGTCTTGCCTAAACGAGAAGGATAAGGGATATTGGGTTTGGGTGGTGAAGGTGTAGGCGTAGCAGGTAAAGGTTGAGATGTTGAAGGGTCCTTCCTAGGTACATCGTCATGACGAGGCGGAGACGGTAATGGTGCACTAATACTAGGTGTAGGAGGAGTAGGGATAAATGGTGGTGGAGGAGGTGTAGATGCTGGGGGTGGGATCGGTGGATCGACAATGGTAATTCCACTACGAGTAGTAATAGCACTCACATTTGCTCGTGGATTGGTGACGGTGTTTGAAGGTAGAGAACTCGAAGTAGAAGGTTGAGCGGCGGGCAAGAAACTAGCAAGCATATTCTTCAAATCAGTCGTTTGATTGCTGAAGGAGGATTGAATATTATCTCGAAGCTCGGATCTTATCTCATTCCCTTGCTTGGTGATATCTCCTTTAAGATTGATAATTTGACTCTGCAGATTCTTGATTTGCTCACCTTGGGTTCTCATGATGGCTTCAACATCGGGGTTAATGGGTGGGGTTTATTGAGCGGGTGGGTGATAAGGATTAGAAGCTCTTGGTGGAATTTGGTTGCTTCTATTGTAGTTGTTGGCGAGGTTTTGGTTTTGAGGAGAAAAACCGGGTGAAATGTAGTTGTTGGACCGGTAACTCAGCAAATTTCTATCCCCTTGAGGTCGAGCTTGGTAATTTTCCGGTGAATAATTACCATAAGCTGCATACACATTTTCCGAATTTCCTTGTGTAGAAGGACAATCGGTGTATGAGTGTGGACCGCCGCATGTTTCACAAGGATTGGCAACCGCTTTAACTTGTTGTTGTTGTTGGTTTGAAGCGAGAAGCGTGATACTTTTGCTCATTTCAGTCATCATGCGGGTGAGTTCAGTCATATCAGGGTTTGCTGAAGTAGAAGAAACATTGACTCTCGGGTTGTTCCTTGAAGAAGCGGAGGAATCCCAGTTTTTGTGGTGAGTAGTCATGTTCTCAATTAGCTCTCTACACTCCTCGGGTCTCCTTTTCATAAATGTGCCACCGGCGGCTGCATTAATCGTATCACGATCTCGAAAAGTCAAACCGTTGTAGAAAGTATCAATCAATGTGACGGGAAGCATGTTGTGGTTTGGACAACGATCAATCAAGACATTATATCTTTCCCAAGCATCAAAAAGAGATTCATCGGGATCTTGCATGAAACCGCTGATTTGATTGCGAAGGCTTATGACCATGGATGGTGGAAAGTAGCACGACAAAAAGAGATTCCTATTTTAATATTGAGAAAATATAAAATAGTGAATCGAAAAGAGTTTAGGATAGAACCGGGAAAAAGTGAACACGGAATCACGGGTCGTCAAGAATCATCAAGAGTGGATCATTGAGCGCTCGAATCCCTGATTAAGAGAGGAAGGGAGAAAGCAAACCAACGGGTCTCCCCCCTACACTTATGATAAAGAAAGCTAAAAGATAGATGCATGGGTTGCCTCCCAAGAAGCGCTTGGTTTTTGATTACCGAGTCATGAGCCTGACTCAACCTTGATCATCATAGGAAGAAGCATGAAACATATCCACTAGGATCAAAGACATAGTTTTCGTCCATCAAACAGCACAAGCTTAAGGCGAACAAGGCAAGCCAAAGAAGAGTAGGCAAGGTTCCCTTAAGCAGCGATGGAGCACGGTGGGAGAAAGTGTGGTGAGGTGCAAGCATGTCTTCAAAATTTCCAAAGATTTTTCCTTTTATTTCATCAGGTGGATACTGAGATGGCTTAAAGATTTCAATACCAGGGTCGAACAACTTTTCCTTTAGGGGAAAATAGCACTCAGGCTCAGCAGAGTGTGAAGAAGATCCGCGAAGAAGCACAACCTCGTATTCAGAAGGGGGACAAAGAGGTGTTAAATCATACGTGCTGCGGATATTGGTGTCGACTGGTTTCTTCTCCTTTGAAAGAATGTTCTTCAAATCCAAAGTAGGATCAAGACGATAATCTTCAAAGTCCAAAGGAGGTGCATCACTCTCATGAGGGGAAGTAAGTGTTGAGAAACGTAGAGAAGTCTTCCTCAAATGAGTAATCGTCCAAAGTAGGATCGAGTGATGGCGGAGGATCTTCATCATGTGAAGAATCGCTCGAAAGAGTATCAGCCTCATCAAAATCATCATACGTGGGCAGCTCGGGATACTCGGAAGTAAGGTCATCAAAATCATCCGAATCTGAGCTAGAATCATCATCATCATAAGCATCGAAGATCGGTGGAGAGTCATAAATGGGAGAAGGTTCTAAAGTGGAGCGAGAATCATCCACATCATCATGAAAAAGTGGATTATCGATGCAAGAGTCGAATAGAGGATTGTTGTAGACAACAAAGTTATCAAGCACAGTAATCATATTCACTGATTCTCGGCCTCCAAAGGATTTGCTTGTAAGCTTTCCCATTTTAAAAACTTGTGAATCATTCCCGACTCTTAAGATTAACTCACCTTCGGCAACATCAACTAAAGCTCGTCCGGTTCTCAAGAATAGCCGACCAAGTATTAAAGGAATACGAGGGTCCATTTCATAATCAACAAGGACAAAATCGACCGGGAAAGTAAATGTGCCAACTTTTATGAACACGTCTTCGGCTATACCAACGGGGTAAGCGAGAGTGCGATTTGCAAGTTCAAAAGTCATCTTTGTTGGAGTGAGGTCGGGCAATGATAGTGTTTTCCAGACACTCAATGACATAAGATTAATACTAGCCCCGAGATCAGCAAGGGCAGTAAATTCTTCAGTTTTGTTGAAAACGCAAGGCAACACAAAATGACCGGGATCTCCAAGCTTTTCCGGAAGTTCTTTAAGAATAACTGTAGAGCAGTTTTCACTTAAACGTGTGTTGGCGAGTTCAATCAGCTTCTCCTTCTTGTTAAGCAATTCCTTAAATGCTTTAACAAATTTAGGCATGTGGACAAGTGCTTCAAGAAAGCTAATGTTGAAGTTCATTTGAGAGATCATCTTCACATAGCGTGTCACTTCAGAGTCATCCTTGGTTAGCATTTTGGTCTTGCCTAAACGAGAAGGATAAGGGATATTGGGTTTGGGTGGTGAAGGTGCAGGCGTAGCAGGTAAAGGTTGAGATGTTGAAGGGTCCTTCCTAGGTACATCGTCATGACGAGGCGGAGACGGTAATGGTGCACTAATACTAGGTGTAGGAGGAGTAGGGATAAATGGTGGTCGAGGAGGTGTAGATGCTGGGGGTGGGATCGGTGGATCGACAATGGTAATTCCACTACGAGTAGTAATAGCACTCACATTTGCTCGCAGAGTGGTGACGGTGTTTGAAGGTAGAGAACTCGAAGTAGAAGGTTGAGCGGCGGGCAAGAAACTAGCAAGCATATTCTTCAAATCAGTCGTTTGATTGTTGAAGGAGGATTGAACATTATCTCGAAGCTCGGATCTTATCTCATTCCCTTGCTTGGTGATATCTCCTTTAAGATTGATAATTTGACTCTGCAGATTCTTGATTTGCTCAACTTGGGTTCTCATGATGGCTTCTACATCGGGGTTAATGGGTGGGGTTTGTTGAGCGGGTGGGTGATAAGGATTAGAAGCTCTTGGTGGAATTTGGTTGCTTCTATTGTAGTTGTTGGCGGGGTTTTGGTTTTGAGGAGAAAAACCGGGTGAAATGTAGTTGTTGGACCGGTAACTCAACAAATTTCTATCCCCTTGAGGTCGAGCTTGGTAATTTTCCGGTGAATACTTACCATAAGCTGCATACACATTTTCCGGATTTCCTTGTGTAGAAGGACAATCGGTGTATGAGTGTGGACCGCCGCATGTCTCACAAGGATTGGCAACCGTTTTAACTTGTTGTTGTTGTTGGTTTGAAGCGAGAAGCGTGATACTTTTGCTCATTTCAGTCATCATGCGGGTGAGTTCGGTCATATCAGGGTTTGCTGAAGTAGAAGAAACATTGACTCTCGGGTTGTTCCTTGAAGAAGTGGAGGAATCCCAGTTTTTATGGTGAGTAGTCATGTTCTCAATTAGCTCTCTACACTCCTCGGGTCTCCTTTTCATAAATGTGCCACCGGCGGCTTCATTAATCGTATCACGATCTCGAAAAGTCAAACCGTTGTAGAAAGTATCAATCAATGTGACGGGAAGCATGTTGTGGTTTGGACAACGATCAATCAAGACATTATATCTTTCCCAAGCATCAAAAAGAGATTCATCGGGATCTTGCATGAAACCGCTGATTTGATTGCGAAGGCTTGTGACCATGGATGGTGGAAAGTAGCGCGACAAAAAGAGATTCCTATTTTAATATTGAGAAAATATAAAATAGTGAATCGAAAAGAGTTTAGGATAGAACCGGGAAAAAGTGAACACGGAATCACGGGTCGTCAAGAATCATCAAGAGTGGATCATTGAGCGCTCGAATCCCTGATTAAGAGAGGAAGGGAGAAAAGCAAACCAACGGGTCTCCCCCCTACACTTATGATAAAGAAAGCTAAAAGATAGATGCATGGGTTGCCTCCCAAGAAGCGCTTGGTTTTTGATTACCGAGTCGTGAGCCTGACTCGACCTTGATCATCATAGGAAGAAGCATGAAACATATCCACCAGGATCAAAGACATAGTTTTCGTCCATCAAACAGCACAAGCTTAAGGCGAACAAGGCAAGCCAAAGAAAAGTAGGCAAGGTTCCCTTAAGCAGCGATGGAGCATGGTGGGAGCAAGTGTGGTGAGGTGCAAGCATGTCTTCAAAATTTCCAAAGATTTTTCCTTTTATTTCATCAGGTGGATACTGAGATGGCTTAAAGATTTCAATACCGGGGTTGAACACCTTTTCCTTTAGGGGAAAATAGCACTCAGGCTCAACAGAGTGTGAAGAAGATCCGCGAAGAAGCACAACCTCGTCCTCAGAAGGGGGACAAAGAGGTGTTAAATCATACGTGCCGCGGATATTGGTGTCGACTGGTTTCTTCTCCTTTGAAAGAATGTTCTTCAAATCTAAAGTAGGATCAAGACGATAATCTTCAAAGTCCAGAGGAGGTGCATCACTCTCATGAGGGGAAGTAAGTGTTAAGAAACGTAGAGAAGTCTTCCTCAAATGTGTAATCGTCCAAAGTAGGATCGAGTGATGGCGGAGGATCTTCATCATGTGAAGAATCGCTCGAAAGAGTATCAGCCTCACCAAAATCATCATACGTGGGCAGCTCAGGATACTCGGAAGTAAGGTCATCAAAATCATCCGAATCTTAGCTAGAATCATCATCATCATAAGCATCGAAGATCGGTGGAGAGTCATAAATGGGAGAAGGTTCTAAAGTTGAGCGAGAATCATCCACATCATCATGAAAAAGTGGATTATCGATGCAAGAGTCGAATAGAGGATTGTTGTAGACAATAAAGTTATCAAGAACATTAATCATATTCACTGATTCTCGGCCTCCAAAGGATTTGCTTGTAAGCTTTCCCATTTTAAAAACTTGTGAATCATTCCCGACTCTTAAGATTAAATCACCTTCGGCAACATCAACTAAAGCTCGTCCGGTTCTCAAGAATGGCCGACCAAGTATTAAAGGAATACGAGGGTCCATTTCATAATCAACAACGACAAAATCGACCAGGAAAGTAAATGTGCCAACTTTTATGAACACGTCTTCGGCTATACCAACGGGGTAAGCGAGAGTGCGATTTGCAAGTTCAAGAGTCATCTTTGTTGGAGTGAGGTCGGGCAATGATAGTGTTTTCCAAACACTCAATGGCATAAGATTAATACTAGCACCGAGATCAGCAAGGGCAGTAAATTCTTCAGTTTTGTTGAAAACGCAAGGCAACACAAAACGACCGGGATCTCCAAGCTTTTCCGGAAGTTCTTTAAGAATAACTGTAGAGCAATTTTCAATTAAACGTGTGTTGGCGAGTTCAATCAGCTTCTCCTTCTTGTTAAGCAATTCCTTAAATGCTTTAATAAATTTGGGCATGTGGAAAAGTGCTTCAAGAAAGCTAATGTTGAAGTTCATTTGAGAGATCATCTTCACATAGCGTGTCACTTCAGAGTCATCCTTGGTTAGCATTTTGGTCTTGCCTAAACGAGAAGGATAAGGGATATTGGGTTTGGGTGGTGAAGGTGCAGGCGTAGCAGGTAAAGGTTGAGATGTTGAAGGGTCCTTCCTAGGTACATCGTCATGACGAGGCGGAGACGGTAATGGTGCACTAATACTAGGTGTAGGAGGAGTAGGGATAAATGGTGGTGGAGGAGGTGTAGATGCTGGGGGTGGGATCGGTGGATCGACAATGGTAATTCCACTACGAGTAGTAATAGCACTCACATTTGCTCGCGGATTGGTGACGGTGTTTGAAGGTAGAGAACTCAAAGTAGAAGGTTGAGCGATGGGCAAGAAACTAGCAAGCATATTCTTCAAATCAGTCGTTTGATTGCTGAAGGAGGATTGAATATTATCTCGAAGCTCGGATCTTATCTCATTCCCTTGCTTGGTGATATCTCCTTTAAGATTGATAATTTGACTCTGCAGATTCTTGATTTGCTCACCTTGGGTTCTCATGATGGCTTCAACATCGGGGTTAATGGGTGGGGTTTGTTGAGCGGGTGGGTGATAAGGATTAGAAGCTCTTGGTGGAATTTGGTTGCTTCTATTGTAGTTGTTGGCGGGGTTTTGGTTTTGAGGAGAAAAACCGGGTGAAATGTAGTTGTTGGACCGGTAACTCAGCAAATTTCTATCCCCTTGAGGTCGAGCTTGGTAATTTTCCGATGAATAATTACCATAAGCTGCATACACATTTTCCGGATTTCCTTGTGTAGAAGGACAATCGGTGTATGAGTGTGGACCGCCGCATGTTTCACAAGGATTGGCAACCGCTTTAACTTGTTGTTGTTGTTGGTTTGAAGCGAGAAGCGTGATACTTTTGCTCATTTCAGTCATCATGCGGGTGAGTTCGGTCATATCAGGGTTTGCTGAAGTAGAAGAAACATTGACTCTCGGGTTGTTCCTTGAAGAAGCGGAGGAATCCCAGTTTTTGTGGTGAGTAGTCATGTTCTCAATTAGCTCTCTACACTCCTCGGGTCTCCTTTTCATAAATGTGCCACCGGCGGCTGCATTAATCGTATCACGATCTCGAAAAGTCAAACCGTTGTTGAAAGTATCAATCAATGTGACGGGAAGCATGTTGTGGTTTGGACAACGATCAATCAAGACATTATATCTTTCCCAAGCATCAAAAAGAGATTCATCGGGATCTTGCATGAAACCGCTGATTTGATTACGAAGGCTTGTGACCATGGATGGTGGAAAGTAGCGCGACAAAAAGCGTTGAGTCATGTCATCCCAAGTGTGAATAGAATTCTTCGAGATACGATCAAACCATTTCTTGGCATGATGTGATAAAGTATGTGGGAAGAGTTGTAGGCGAAGAACATCCATTGTGGAACCAGGCAACTTCATGCTTTGGGTGATTGTAATGAACTTGTCGAGGTGTTTGTTGGCATCATCATCAGGCAATCCTCTAAAAGGATTTGTTTGCACTTGTTGAATCATGTGGTGCTTCAACGAAAACTCAGGAGTGTTGATTTGCATCGGCGCAATCGGTCCTCCTCGTCCAAACATGGTAGGTTGACAAAGCTCCTCCATTGTCCGAAGATCGGGCTGTGGAAGAACATTGTTGTTATTGTTGAGGTGCGGTGGATTATTATTGTTGTTAACACCTGACATACTTAAATCTTCTTGAGTCTCGGGCTCTTGATAATTAGAAGATCTAGTACGCATACACCTGAAAATGCAAAATAAAAAGAAACCAAACACAAAGACAATATATATATACAATAAAGATAAAATCTTTTTGGATTTTTGAAAATTTTAATTTTTATGGATTTATAACTATTTTTAATTTTTTATGGTTTTTTGAAATTTTTAAGCAAGAAAAATAACGCTCACAAGTGAACGGATCCCAAAAAGCAACGCGTCTCTCACAGAAAACCGTTAATCTTTACGAAAAGAGTCGGCAGCGGCGCCATTTGATACTTAGATTTTGCTAGGTTCAATTGTTGTTCTCGGTATCTTAACGAATTGATTTCCGGCTTAAAGTATGACTCTATTGTTTTTGGTGAAAAAGAATATTTTGGTTGTTTTTAAAATAAAAGTGCGAAACTTTAAAGTAAAAGTGCAATTAAAGTAAATCTAAAACTAATTTAAAGTAAGTGCAAGTATTTAAAACGTGACGAGAAATTAAAAGGGCAATTAATGTGAATAACGCGAAATTAAAACTATCTAAGGCAAACTTAAAACGCAACTAAAACTAAACTAAGGCAAAGCTAAAATAAATCTAAAGCAGAATTTACTTAATGTGCGACTAAGGAAAAGGCGGGAAAAATAAAGATTGAAAATAAAAATCAAAGACAAAAACTAAAAACAACATGAAAATACCTCACTTGGAATAATTACTCGTTCGGAATGTCACCTTCAGCCGGAATAATTCTTCTTCGTTCGGAATAAATCAACACAAAACACTCATTCGGAACTTTGGTTCGGAACTTCTTGACTCGGAAGTTATTGATTCGAAAGTTCTTCCTTGGATTGATTCTGAACCTTTTCCTTGGATTGATTCTGAACTTTTTCCTTGGATTGATTATGAACTTTTTCCTTGGATTGATTCTGAACTTTTTCCTTGGATTGATTCTGAACTTTTTCCTTGGATTGATTCTGAACTTTTTCCATGGATTGATTCTGAACTTTTTCCTTTGATTGATTCTGAACTTTTTCCTTGGATTGATTCTGAACTTTTTCCTTGGATTGATTCTGAACTTTTTCCTTGGATTGATTCTGAACTTTTTCCTTGGATTGATTCTGAACTTTTCTGGGAATCACAGTAACAGAAACAAACACCCCCAAAGAACAGGGAAATACAATATACACGAATCTAATAACAATTTAACTAAAATCAAACACAAGATTAAACCAAACTAATAACAAAACATCCAATAATCATAAACAAACTATCCAAATCAATAAAACTAACAAAATCTAACCACAATAATCAAAACCTACTTTGATCAAAATAAGAACATGAACATGAACATAAACATAGAAATCAAAGATTCAGAAAGGTAGATAGGAGATTAACAAGATAAAATAAAGATTGACAAGAATTAAATGGAAACTTACTTGAAATTAAAGGAATTTAAGGTGCAAGACAAGGTATTTAAATTTGACAAGTAATTAAATTGACATGAATTTAAAGGTGCAAGGTAAATAAATGGAAGAACTAATTGTCACTATTAGCCAACAAAGAAAAATAATTAACAACTAATCTATATATATAGGGGAGGATTAGGAAGCTTCCTCCCCTCTTTCCTTTTCTCTTAATTGCATCATTAGGCCCTTCCTTTTTAATCTTTTTGTTAATTGCACCATTAGTCCTTAAGCCTTTAAATCTTCTTTAATCTTGGACTTAATTGACTTTTGGCTCGGGATTTCTTTGAACTCGTCTTTTAATTCTTCAATAAAATAGACTTGAGTTCTTCGGCTTTAAGTAAACTTCCGTCTTTTGACTTTTTCTTCGATAAATCTTCAGAATTGGTCTTGGACTTCCGTTCTTTTTGCACTCTTGACTTCTTGACTTCGTCTTTCATCTTTTTCTTCAATAAAAGCCCGTGAATGCCCGTGTTTTCTCCACTTTTCACCTTTTCGTCCTAAATCACAACAAAAACACAAACCACGCATAATTCCGACATAAAAGACATAAAATACACGTTTTGGCTCGGTTATTATTGTAATTAAGTGGTAGAAAGGATGGGTGTTTACACACCTATCACCCTCCTTCCTCCTTCTCTTTGTGCCGCCACCCTAAGAACACCATACAAGGTGGTTTTTGATCTTGGATCTCAGAATTCTAGTGATTTATCGTGTTGGTTCTTCGTTCTCTTGATCCACGAATTCGGTAAAACCTTTTTAAACCTTTTCTTTTGATTTAATATTTTTATTAATCATGAACATGTGATGTTTTTATAAAAACATAATAATTAATCATAGATCTAACATGTTTTGGTGTTAAATTAAATCAAAGGGTTGTTTTAAGGGGGTGTTTGTTTTGGCCGCAGGCTACAACCGAACCCGAAGGGGTTTCGGTTTGCCAAGCCGACCACTACCAAGACCATATGGTCTTGGTTGGTGCGTGTGGGTCCCACGGCAGCAAGGGAAACACGGGGTACCCCGAGTTGTCTCGGGGTACGGTGTCGATTCATGTCCGGTTCATGTTTTTTTAGCCTAGATCCGGTTCATGGTGTATGTTAGTTTTTTTTATGTTATGAACTTATGTTAAAATTAAATTAATAAAAGATGTGATTAATTTAATAACATGACTTAGGTTATCTAATTATTAATGATCATGAAATTATTTTAACCTAAGTATTTATATTTTTAAGACTTATAATTAATTAATTATTTTAAAAACCATGGATATAATTAATTAATTAACATGACTTAGGTTATATTATTAATATATGATAATACATATTTTAACCTAAGTATTTAACTTATTTAATTAAAAACATGTTATACTTTAATTAAATATTATAAACTATAGTTTAATTAAATTACATGAAATAATTATTAAACTATACAATATACCATATGACTTAGAAAAATAATCATGAAAAACACTTAGGCTTATATACTTAACTTATTTAACCAGCTTATTTCTAATTATGGAAACTTTCTATTTTTAGAAACTTAATTAAATAAGGCAACTAATCTATTTATGGAAACCAGCTATTTTTAGAAACTTATTTATTTCAGGCTGCTAATCTAATTATGGAAACTTATTTAATTAAGGCAGCTAATCTGTTTATGGAAACTTTCTATTTTTAGAAACTTATCTATTTTAAGCAATAAATCTATTTTTGGAAACTTTCTATTTTTGGAAACTTTCTAGTTTTTGAAACTTTCTATTTTTGGAAACTTTCTATTTTTGGAAACTTTCTATTTTTGGAAACTTTCTATTTTAGGAAACCTGATATTTTTGGAAAGTTACTTATTATTACACAGTAAGTATAATAACACATGAAATACCAGAAATACTTAATCAGATTAAACAGAATATAAGATAAAACACAGTTTAAGGCTTAGAAACAGTAAAACATGGTAAGAACACATAAACTAAGCTAAGACATGACATAAAACCAGCTATGTATTTAGTAAGCAGAAACTTATTCATGTACGTATTTATGTAGCACTAGTGATTCGGAAGTAGGATTCTCGCAGTTCGTCTTTCTCGTTCACTGGACATAAGGTACGGATTCCCGTCCTTTTAGTATGGATATTCTTTCCTTATTAGGATTCCCCGTATGCAGCCAACTGTTTTCCCGTAGTATAAGTTATGAGTTTGATTGCTTATGTTTAATTAAGATTACCTATTGCCATATACATGCATGACCAATTTCACCTAGTTATGGATGTACCATAACCATAACATTAGAGGCACTGATGTTATGACTTCACCATGGCGGAGTGATTGCTCGTGGCGTCCCTTCAGTTTTTTGCCATTTATTTATATTTATCATGTGGGGCGTATGGGTAGTTACATGTTTTTATTCAGGATTACATGGTGAATGTGGTGTGTGCCTTGCATCCTTCACAAGGAGTTGATCCCTCCTACCCAAAAACCAATATATTAAATTAGAGGCAGCCCCTCTAATTTGCATGATGAGGTCACCCCTCCAATTATTCATGCACGGTGGATTTTCATGACCTATATTGGCTAATGGTAAAATATGACAAACAGTTTTTATAAGATAAACATAAGAATTTCAAACTATAAAACCAGTTTTATTAAGACTTAACCAGGTTACTCGGGACTTAGTTTTCTTCCGCTGTTATTATGTTATATGCTTATCCTATTCATGCTTTATTGTACATCCGTGCACTGAGCGTTTTGCTCAGCCGTTTTCCTTTTCTATGTTCCCAAAACGGCAGGTACTCAGGGACGCTCGTAGACACTAAGAGTACGTGCATATGTACTGGAAGCTGTCTAGCCTTCTTTACATTATGCATTTCCTTTCTTTTGATACTTATGCTTTGGACATTGTTTAGTCCTTTCCTTTATTATACTATGTTTGTGTGTGATGAGCTTTACTTTTGGACTACCGATGTTTGATTCTGGTATTTTCCTTTTTATGGTCAAGTAATGTTTAGACATTTTACATTGTATGCTTTGATGACACGCCATAATTTCTGTGATATTTCTATTTCCAAAATGGGGTGTTACACAAACTTTCAACCAAGGTTAAGAGTTTAAGTTCCAACCTAAACGTCCATATGCACTTTAGCTATATGGTTGGTTGATATTGAGAGAGAAGGTTAATAAGAGATTATTTCTCTTGTAAGGGTTAACCATTTCTCTCCCAAAGGCACTCCTTATATAGGTGATGCGTGTCCGGTGTATTGAATTGGAAACAAGTTTTAAATTTATAAATACGAATTACCGGATTAACTAAAAACGCACGAGCAAGTATAACCCTTTCGTTTGTGTATAGCTTTTATATGGTAATACCGAGATCGATCACGGGGATTTGGAAAACCTATGATCATTCAAAAATAAAACTATGATCGTTGATTGTAGCAATTGTAGACAAACAATTAACAAGTAAAATGATGAGATTAATAATAAGATTAAAAGCAACACTTGGTAAGGACTAGTTTGAGCATCCGTAGTGGTAAGATTGTGATGACACGTTTAACAAATATGATTATGATAATTAGATGGATAATCCAATCTATTGTTTTCAAAAGCTTCAATCCTCGTCAAGACTTTGGTTAAAGAAAACAAGTATTAGACTCAATCACTCAATTCAAGACTTAATCCAATTTCAACACATTCGGTTCACGGTCGTTTCACGAATTTTGCTAACACTTATAATTATGTTTGTTGATAATAAAAACTTCTTAAAAAATGATAAATACAAAAGATAGCCAATCATAGACAAACCGGCTATGACTTGTTGATAAAAACTAACCCTTTCGACCTATGAAATCTTTACCAACAAATTAAGTTTTGATAACAACTGTTACATGAAACATATGTACTAATGGTTCAAAGGAAAGCTTGACATTAGAATAAACAAAAATCACAATCACAACCACTACTTCATACCACAAAACATCATCCTACCAAGTGTAGAATGAGATTTAGCTACTCATAAAAAACAATGAAATAAACTCTAAAATAATAGTCTTACAATTCATAATCAAGAGCCTTACAAAGAGGAAATATGTTGCTAATGATTAGGGTAATTATCCCTAAGAGTTTCGTGATGCTAACTTTGCTTTTCGGACGCTAAAAGTGACTTTTCTTGCACCACCTTGCTCAAATCCGGGAATGGAGGTTTGGACAAGGTTGAGAGAGTTATTTTATGGTTATGAAAGATATTATGAGATGATATCAAAAGGTATTTGAGTTATGTATGTTACATGACCCTAAGGGTCTTATTTATAAGAAAAATTGAAGGCATGGAATCAATGCATGGCTTGGAGCCAAAGACAAATGCTTGGAGCCAACAGAAGTCTAGAACTTTCTTGTATGATCTTGTGTGTTCTTCCATTAGCTTGCATGAATGTAGACACAAATTCTGCCTACACAAATGTGGGTGGCAATTTGAGTCCTGCTGGTGGCAACTTGGATGAGTTTTGCTAGTGAAACTTTATTTCTGCTGGTGGCAACTTCATGCTGAGTGACTTGTATGCTCCTTGGAAATACTTGTTCTTGCACCTGAAATTGATCTTCAAAGGCTTGTAACTTGTACACGGGTCTTGAACTTGACTAGGATTCTTCGTAATCGTACTAATCTCCATGTTTGCGTTGTTTTATACTCTATTCCTGCAATTGGCTACACAAAGACTTGCAAACACAATTGGGCACAAATATGCACAATAGTATCATTGATATGACCAATACACATGTACAAAAGTACGGATAACGCTCCCAAAAACATGTTGGATTTGGGCGTTATCAAATCCCCTCACACTTAAGTTTTGCTTGCCCTCAAGCAAGAAGAAAAGAAAATTAAATTTAAAGGTACATGTATTTTATAAAAATTCGATGCAAGTCTACCAAGTACAAGTACAAGATAAAAATCATCGACTTAAGTTTTTAAGGTTGAAAAATTGAGATATAAAGTCAATACCCATAAAAATCTTGAAAGTCTTTTATTTCTAACTACACTAATAACATATGAATTGAAGCAACATGTATCCCGACTTAGCACATTGGCTAATCGATACCTTTTATTTCTTCTTCTTCCTTCAACTTCATAACATTATAGCTCATTGGCTATTTATTTGTCTTTTTGACTTTTTTCTTTCTTTTTTCTTGGCTAAAACTCCTAGCCATGGATCAACATACTTACAAAGTTCATGTTGTATTGACAAACATGGAACTTGGAACTTTCTCCTAATTTTTTGGATTTTTCTTCTACTATGATATGAGACTTTCACTTGGGTAAGTTTGACACAAAAATATATCTCAAATTTTCAAAAATTACCGATTGGATAATTTCTTAATTATTTATATACATTTGCTTGAAACTTTTTATTTACGAGAGCAAAACAGAACAACAATTTTAAAATAGCCTAAAAATATGGCAATTAAGCATCTTTTTTCTCGATTTCCCTACAACCCCCTCACACTTAAGTTTAGCATTGTCCCCAATGTGATGAAACTGAACAAAAGTATAAGGAATAAGAGAAAAACCAAAATCACGGGCATATCATGTATCATACAAGAGTCTTGTCTTCGCCTTCAACTTGCGGTACCTACAAAAAAGATAAAACACACAAAAATACAAAAACACTCTATTTTTTATAGGTTTTTATAAAAGCGACACATGCTACACCCCTCACACTTAAGCAAAACATTGGTTAAAAATTGTGGCGTGTAAGCATGAATTTATTTTAAAAAGGAAAATCACACTTAAAAATTTTAAAACACACGGGTTGCCTCCCGAGAAGCGCTTATTTTATTATCGAGTCATCAGCCTGACTCGTACTTCTTTTTAATTTTCTTCATTTTTATCGAGCGGAAAATGTGCACTCCACTCATCATGGTATAGTTTAACACGTTGTCCATTAACAATGAAGCTTCCTCCATTCTTGTCATACAATTCAACATAACCGGACGGGTATCCATGTTTTACTATAAAAGGACCGTACCACTTTTGTTTAAGCTTTGGAGCTTTGAATTTATATCGCATATTAAACAAGATAACTTTCTCTCCTTTCTTGAATTCTTTTCGGATGCGATGTTTCTTGTCATGATAAGGTTTGGTACGTGTGTTGATCCCAAACTTAGATCGATTAGCTTTGTGTAAAAGAGATTAAATCAAGTTAACCACTTAGAGAAACTTTGTTGTATGAACAATTCAAGTACTATGCGGAATTAATACTTGAATGAAGAACAAGCAAAGCAAGTAAACCAAAGTTTCACTTTTGATTGATGATAAAACTTGCGTATAATGAAACTGTAAAAATGTATATTGAACTAAAACCTAAAGGACTCCTTTTATAGATTAAGGAGCCTTACACAAGAGTCTACATATCAACTATTTCAGGTAAAGATAAACATAGAAAACACAATGTCAAACATATCTTTACTAGAAATACAAAACGTGTAGACCAAATATTCAATTAGTGCTTGGACTTCTTCTCATCAGCGCTTGGATACTTGTCAACGCTTGATCTGTCAGCGCTTGATTTCTTCCTATCAACGTCCAAATAACTATTGTCAGCGTCTAAGTGTCTTGGCTCATTTTATTCCCAACAATCCTCCCCTAAACTTGATATCCACTCTAGTAATCAAGTTTCTGAATAAAAACTAAGTACAAGGAGGATTATTACAAATACAAATCACTTGTTAATTAGGAAATAAATAAACCTAATTAAATCTTTGCCAACATCACTTGTATAATCCATTTCCAGCTGTGTTGACACCATTTTCTTCAAAACTTCCTTGGAATTGGGATATTCAGCATCCACAAGAAGATATTCTGAAAATTTGTAGTACTCAAATGGTAAACACCAGCTGCTGAATGTAGATGCCATTGAAGTCCACTGATATCATCCAAATCCAACCATATTGGATCTGCATCATTTGGCTCACACATTATCTTGAATATGGACCAAATATTTATTCCATTGATTGAAGTAGGTGCTTCAGCCTCATACTTGGCCTTCATCAATACCTAAAGATCTACCAAGTCTTCTCTATCCAGGCTTGCAAACAAAGAGATGAAACAAGTAAAAGTATGTACCTTCTTTCCATATCTAGTGATCATCCAGAACCCACTTGAATCTTCTTCATAGTAAACAATAGGGCTTCTGGAATCAAAAGGTAATACCTCTGAAATATGTGAAGCTTCCAATGGTGAGAGCTTAATAATCCTTCTAATAACTGCTTCACTAGGATTCACTCTATCCAAAGCTGGGAACTCAATAGCAAGTCCCTTCTTCACTGGCCTTGGTGTAATTGAAGCCTTTTGGATCTACATCTCTTCTTCAAGTTCTTCCTATCTTTCATCAGAAAGGAGTCTGATAGTATTCTCCTCTTGAATACGTACCCAAATAGGATATGCGCGAAACTATAATTCATCAAAGGATAAATCCTGCAATTTCTTAAAAGTCCAACCCCCTTGATGACATCTGAGAAGCATGTAATCGAGATACCTTCTATCCCTCTTAAGATGTGAAAGAACCTTTCTAGACCTATTCTTCAGGATTATCTTGCAATCTCTTTAAACTCTTAGCAGAATCTCCAAACCCTAAATTTGATCTGAAATTATCATGTCTGGATTCTCCATAACCTTATTCTCCCATGCAAAGTACATACTGGCTACTTCAGGCATTTAACAATCAACTTACATTTTCAACTACTCAAGCCTTTCCTTAGCCAACTCATCTCCATATTCCAACCTCTCTAGATCTTCAATTATCATAACACTAGAATATGAGCTCTCATCATCACTACCAACCTTTTCTATCTCTGTAGTAGTAGCCCAATCCTTTTCTTGTAGTTGAGCAGCCAAAGTGTAGGATATTGTAAATCTTGCTTATGTTTAGAGAGAGAAAGAGATAGAATGATGGTGAGAACACACACACTTTTAGAGAGAGAAAGTGAATAACTACGTGTAAAATGAAAATGAAACCACCACCCTCTCCAACTAAGGAGAGGGTTTATATACCCAATTCTTGTGATGGGCTTGGGCTTACATATTGGGCCATCCATATAATCCATGGACTAGGCCTTTATATGTTTACTTGATATAAAATAACTAAAATACGAGCTACTACTTAATATATTGTCGGAGTGATCGAATCTTCCTAAATACGTAAAAACATATTTCCAACAATCTCCCCATAAGGGAGGTCACTCCAAACAAGGGTGTTACCCAAGTTACAATAATAAAATAAACCTAGCATACTATGCTTGTCTTGAGCTCGTAGTCTTTGTCTTTCTTTACTTTTTCTTTTCAGGTGAACATGCTGATGTGATCTTTGATATCAATCTTTAGCATTAATCTCTTGCCTTTATCTTGTGCATCCTTCACTTGTGATCTTCGCCTCTTCGTGACTTCATGTCCCACATACTTATACCTTTGTAATTCTTGAAAGCTTTAGAGTTTAATACAGCGGAAGACATGACTTTTAAGCTTTCTTAAGTTATATTAAGTATTAACTGCATAAAGTATAAACATGCGGGAACGACTTCTTCTCGGTTTCCGTAATGCCACCGTCTTCAAATGCCGCAACATAAGTAGATACGAACGAAATGGCTTTGAACATTTCATTTTAATTCGGTAGTATTTTACCTCCGGTCGGTGAAGACCGTTGGACGATATTAAATATCATACTTGTGGCAGGTAGTTTCAATTAAGAACCTCCTTGACAAGATTTTGCGGGTAAACCTGTTCTCTTTACTCGACCGTCCAAAGTTGACTGCGAATGTAAAGAGGGAATCATTTGGATAAAATTATCCGCATGATTGAAGCCGTCAATTCTGATTCCTGGAACAAGTTTGATTCATTAAAGAATCGCACCATCGTTGCTTTCCAGTTGTCATGAGCTTGATTCATATTGAATCTTGCAAGTTACCTACCAAGTGCTGTTTGAGGTTAACATTAGAGGGATTTCCACTCATCACTGTGAACACTTAAGAGTGTCACTCTGAGTGTTCTGGCAAGATCATTAAGATATTGCGTAGAGGCCTGGAACGTATTTAAATTCAATTAAGAATTAAACAACTGTTGCTTTCCAGTTATCACAAGTTTGATTCATAAATAATCTCACAAGTCACCTACTATGAGCTTTTTGATATTCGCTCAAGAAGGATTTCCATCTTCATTGTACATACTTTCGTATTACTCGGGTGTTCAGGCAAGATCATGAAGATTTTACGTAGGACTCTTAATATCTTTCTTACTTTTCACAGCGTGTGAAGAAGCAAGGAAATATGGAAGTGTGTCCTAATGATATATTTGATGATCTCAAATGGATCTAGACTCGATCGTGCATTTTGGATTTTAGTGATCGCAGGCTGGAGAGAAGTGTCACCTTTTCAATACCAATTTACTCTGAGTGAATAAATCGATAGATAACGTGTTGATCTCCGTGTGATTAAAACAAATATCTTTTAAGAGATATCTGAGTTAGTTGGGATGGGTTGTGCATTGCATCACTGGGTCCATGATGTCTATCTTCAATATCGAGCATCATTAAAAGTGATCTCAATACTATATGTGTTGACCCGGTTTCTGCCTAAGTTGTAAGGAGGGCTTCTTTCTTTAAACCCTTTATCTTTACAATTCTTTTTCATTCTTCAACCCCTTCAATGCTTACCAATACATCATAACTAGCACCTTGTTGTGTTTGTTCCAGTGCTAACGTAAGTACTTGGTCGGCATTCAGCTCCGTTCACAATCTTTCCCCATCTTTCCTAAGGACTACTATTTCTAGCTATGGAATGTCCTTGGGAAGATTCCTCCGGTTTTGGAAGAATCATTGGATTTAACCTATCCTACCATCCTTATGTCACCACAATCTTTATCGTCGTGAAATAAATGGGTTTAGGGTAAGTATATTTCACCAAGAAATCCATTTTGATATAGCAAATCCACTTTGCTCCCCCTTAACATATGCCATGATATTCGAAAACATTTCGCACATGTCGGGATGAGCCATCACGTTAAGTCAAACCATTTGTGATAATTTCCCATAGTAAATCACATTTTCTCCCCCATATTAAAAATATTAACCCAATCGATGTTTTTAATATCAATTGATTTAATGAATTTTTAACAAAGGTTTTGGGAAGAAAAATGCAAGTCCATTTAATCTTCATGAGACCAATTTGTGAGAAATGATACCGATTTGTTACATGATCACATATTCACCATATTATAATAAATTGACAAGGTTGGACCTGATTGATGAGAACATCATATGATAAGTTCATATGGTTCTTGTCGGCAAATGTTGGTCGCCTCGTCACGTCTGAAGTCATCTCTTGACACCACATGTACGATTGGTATTGTTGTCTTGACACCAATTAGTGAACTTGGCACTGTCGGCATCAAAGATTTTGAGTGCTTGACAATTGCTCCCCCTCAATTGTTGACTCGTGTTCTATTGAAAGAGCTGTAGTCGTCGTTTGAGTAGTCGCATCGTCGAGTATGTAGATACCAAATATAAATTTCTATGGTTGTAGAGATGATAACTTCATAAAAACAAGATTTCTCTTGTTTTAACAAATAAATGCACTGATGCGTACATAAATCCGTGTTAGATTGTGTAATAACGTAAACACAATCCCTAACATGGTTATAAAATAAACCATGCCCAAGAAAATTAATTCCCGTTGTGAGCCAAAGCTTTCATAAGAAATACTGGAATTTAATATGAAAAGCGGGTTGCAGTCTGAAATAACTACAAGCCATATAGGCATGGTTTTATGAAATATTTACAACTTTTGTACGAACTATATTTATGGCGCAGTGTCAATATTAATCGACATTTCTAAGGCCGTAAATATTATCGTACCAAAAGACATGCCTTTGAAAAATAAAGTAAAAATATTTTTGGATTTTTATGAAATTTTCAATTTTTATGGTTTTTGTATGGTTTTATATTTTTGTAATTTTCTTTTGTGAATAAAAATATAAACAATATATACAGATGATCACCAAGGATACGGAGAATAGTTTACCATCACTATTCTTTCGCTTCATATGCCAATTCCTTTAGAGTCTCAGGCGAGAAGGTTCTCATTCCTAGCTTGTCGGCCAAAAATTCAATTCGAGCGCGATCTAAAGCCTTCGTGAAAATATCCGCCAATTGATACTCAGATCGGACAAAGTAAAGCTCTATCACTCCATTTTCCACTTGCTCCTTGATGAAGTGGTAGCAAATGTCAATATGATTCGACCGGGAGAATTGAACATTGTTACAGCATAAGGCAATTGCACTCTTGTTGTCGCAGTACATAGGAATTTTGTTGAAACCTAGACCATAGTCGGTTAATTACCATCTCATCCAAAGAATTTGAGCACAACAACCGGACATAGCTATGTATTCTGCTTCCGTACTTGAAATTACAGCGCTTTTCTGCCTTTTTGATGCCCAACTGATTAGTCGATCTCCTAGTAGTTGCAAAGTTCCACTCGTGCTACGTCGTGTATCTTGACAACCCGTGTGATCTGCATCTGCATATGCCATAAGTTCAATCGAAGAGTCCTTCGAATACCAAAGTCCCCGATTTATGGTTCCTTTAAGATACCGAAAGATCCGTTTAACAGTAGCTAAGTGTAACTCGGTAGGGCTAGTTTGATACCGAGCACACATACATATAGCAAACTGAAGATCAGGTCGACTAGCTGTGATATACAGAAGGTTACCGATCATTCCACGATAAAGTGTCGGATCAACGGCAACTCCATGTGGATCTGCATCAAGCTTAGTTCGTTCCACCATTGGAGTATCCACGGGGTCGCAAGATTCAATCTTATATTTCTTAAGCGATTCAAGGGCATACTTGGATTGATTGGTAATGATGCCTCTAGTACTCTGAGATATCTGAAGACCTATAAAGAATGATGCCTTGCCCATCATTGACATCTTAAACATGGAATACATGAGTGTCCGAAACTCATCTGATAAGGTTTGGGTCAAGGCAGCAAATATAATATCATCAACATATATTTGCACTATAATCATATATTTACCTCGTTTCTGAATGAACAATGTGGGATCCACCTTACCTTTAGCGAAGCCTTGCGTAATGAGGAATTGTGACAAAAGATCATACCATGCGCGTGGAGCTTGATTTAACCCATAGAGAGCCTTCTTAAGCTTGTACACGTGGTTAGGAAATTTAGAATTCAGAAAACCATCCGGCTATTGAACATAGACCTCTTCCTGATTTCACCATTAAGAAATGCCGTCTTCAGATCCATCTGATTGACGATCATAGTCATGTGCAAGGAATAGTCTAATATCTTCCAAACGGGCAACATGTGCAAAGGATTCCATAAAGTCGATGCCCAATAATTGCTTGTATCCACGAGCTACTAGTCGAGCTTTGTTCTTCAATATTCCGCCTAACTCGTCGAGTTTCACCTTGTAAACCCATTTCAAAGTGAGTAACTGTACTTGATCCGGGCCTGGGACAAGTTCCCATACTTTAAGACGTATAAATTCATTAAGTTCTTCTTGCATAGCTTCTATCCAACAGGGTTGAGTATGTAAAACCCGCATGCTTTTACCATGAACAGAACACTTATGATCGTACGTACAGGATTAAAACTTCCCTTATTTAGCACGTTTACGTTTCACGAATAATAATTACAAGTATTACGTACATGTTATTACACGATAAGTATTTATTACGTATTAGGACAAGATTATTATTATCAATAGTAATTATGGTCACGAACATAAAGTCATGAACACGAAATCACGAACAGATAATTATGTACTTACGTATATTATTAATACGATGAATGTCGTTACGTACAAGTAGTTTTAATAACATAAATTATGATAACATGAATAATTAATAATTACGTAACACGTAAAAACGAATAATTAACACGACTATTCTTCGTATATTAAATTAAACACGGTAAGTCATTCATGAACACGAAATCATGAACATATAATTATGTACTTACGTATATTATTAATATGATGAATGTCGTTACGTACAAGTAATTATAATAACACAAATTATGATAACATGAATAGTTAATAATTACGTAATACGTAAACACGAATAATTAACACGATTATTCTTCGTATATTAAAGTAAACACGGTAAGTCATTACGTACGTAATAGTTACATTTAAACGTATAAAGATAACCATGGGGAAAATTCACGACATTTAAACACGAATATGCGTAACTTTGTCAAAACACGAACTATAAAAGAATAAAACAAAGTAAAGGGCTGTTATGGTTTTGGGCCGGCTGTTTGGACAAGGAAGGAAAAGGGATATGGGCCGAGGCCCATGTGCATTGCAAACCGTCTAGAAAAAAATAATGACGGGAGTTTAGTTTTTTTTCTTTTATTATGTCGACACATCAATAAAACCCTAATCAGAGAACATGTGGCCGCCGCTTATTTTGGTGTGCCCCTCCCTGTCGACGCTATGAACAACAAGAACAAGAACAAAAATCGTGTTTTGGTTCTAGAAATCAAGAATGGTTCATGGTTTTGATTTTTAAACCCTAAATGCATGTAAGAAACCCTAATCTTGTTTTTTTTTATTCCAGTTAATTATGCTAATATGTTAAAACCCTAATTATCAATGTGTGTTAAAAACAAATGGATTTAAGGGTGAAATCGTTTGGGAGTAGTTTACAGTCGGGTTACACACAAAAAACCGAGACCCTATTGGTCTCGGTGGTGTTTATGCACCAGCAGCCGCAAGGCCTGCTGGGTTTGGTCTATCAGTGGCATCCCACAGGCAAGCAGGGGAAATAAAGCCCTGCGTAGTGGCAGCCAAGGTGCTGCTGCCAGTGGGAACCCACAACTGGCAGGTTTAGCCTGTCGGTGGGAGTTTTAAACGAGCAGGGGGAACAAGCTACTGCCAATGGCAGCGACACAACTGCCAGGGGGAAAACTGGAAGTAAGGGGGTGTTTGGTTGCATATTTTTGACAGAATTAAGGGTGCATTTGGTTGGCAGTTTAAGGGCTATTAAGGGGCTGTTTGTTTCGGTCCGATTCAAGGGGGAGCCAGTCCGGTTTATGGTTTGGTATAATTAAAACACGGGGTTTGTTAGGGGAACATTGTACGAATCATGTTTTCTACAAGTATAATATTTTTACAAGTCATATTTTTACAAGCGTATTATTTTTTTTACCAAGAAATTTAAATTAATTAAATCATGGCTACAATTAATTTAACTAAGACATGAACTTAGGTTAATTATTATTATGTATTATACATGTTTTTAACCTAAGTATGTAATTATTTATTTTACATGATGGTATTAATTAATTATTGAACATGACGTATAATTAATTAATAAACATGGACTTAGGTTTATTATTATTATTCAATAACACATGATTATAACCTAAGTATTTATTTATGTGATTTGGACTATAGTAATTAATTAATTATTAAAACATGACTTATAATTAATTTATTTTCAAGACTTAGGTTATATTAATAAGAAATATTAATACATGTTTTAACCTAAGTATTATTACCTTTTTATTTAATTAAATCATGTTATATTTAATTAAATCTTATAACATATAGTTTATTTAATTTACATGTAATAATTAATAAACTATACTATTTGATCACATGACTTAGAATATTAATAAGAAAAACTTAAGCTTATCATCTTTAGCTTAATAATCCAGCTTATTACTATTTATGGAAACTTTATATTTTTAGAAACTTATTGATTTAAGCAGCTAATCTATTTATGGAAACTTTCTATTTTTAGAAACTAATTTATTTTAAGTAGTAAATCTACTTTTGGAAACTTTCTATTTTTGGAAACTTTCTATTTTAAGAAACCTGCTATTTTTAGAAAGTTACTTATTATTACATAACAAGTATAATAATACAAGAAATACAAGTAATATTTAAACAGAATATCCAGAATACAAGATAAACACAACATAACGTTAAAATCAGTAAAACATGACATGAACATATGAAACAAGCTAAGACATGATATAAAACCAGATACGTACTCAGTAACTAGGACACTTATACACGTATATTATTTATGTAGCATTAGTGAGATCGAAGTAGGACTCTCTTCCATTCGTCTTCTTCGTTCACTGGACTTAAGGTACGGATTCTCCGTCCTTTCAGTATGGACATTCTTCCTTATTAGGATTCCCCGTATGCATCCAACTGTTTTCCCCAGTATATGTTTTATATGTTTTTGAATTGCTTATGTTTAATTAGATACCTAAAGCCATATACATGCATGACCAGTTCACCTAGTTATGGAGGTACCATAACACTGGAGGCACCAGTGTTATGACTCCACCACGACGGAGTGATAGCTCGTGGAATCCCTTCAACTTTTGGCCATATTATTATTATTAGGTGGGGCGTATGGGTGCATCCTAGTTTACATGTTTTTAGCAGATTATTCAGGTGAATGTGATGTGTGTCTTGCATCCTTCACAAGGAGTTGATCCCTCCTACCCAAACGAGTATATTAAATTAGAGGCAGCCCCTCTAATTTGCATGACGAGGTCACCCCTCCAAGTATTCATGCACGTCGATATTTCATGACCTAAATTGGCTTAACAGTTGACATGTTAAACAGTTTTTATAAGATAAACATAAGGCTTTTCAAACTATGAAACCAGTTTTATTAAGTTATACCAGGTTTTCCATGACATATACATTTCCGCTGTTATATGTTGTATATGCTTATGTTATTCATGCTATGCTTGTATATCCGTGCACTGAGCGTTATTCTCAGCCGTTTTCCTTTCATGTTCCCAAAACGGCAGGTACCCAGGACTCGAGCATTTGGAGGACGTGCATAGGATGGAAGCTGCCATAGACTTCTTCCTTTGCCTTCATATATCTATGCCTGTTTGTTTTAGTAAATATTACTTGCATGATTTGATGACACGCCATAATTACGCGTAACGGTCCACTTATCAAAGTGGGGTGTTACAATTATGGTATCAGAGCCAAGGCTTCGACCTGTGGGCTCTAAAACTCGACCTGTGACTTGTGGGTAGTCACCAGGAGCTTCCTTAGACGACGCTTGTTATTCAACGTATTGATGTTTTCAGCACATTGTTGTTTTAACCATGATGTTTTTAGCACCTTGATGTTTTCATCGATATTGTTTCACTAATATGGATGGACAACCGTCATTTATATTTAGTTATGTTTCATTGTTTCATGCATGATGTTCCTCGTGAACTATGATTAATGTGAACTGAACCCCAGTAGTTCATAATTGGTCATATAAAAAAATTTTCTGTTAAGTTTTGACAGCTGAGTTTCAGTTAGTTATTTCATGTATCATTGTCGTAGGTTTATGACTAAGTAACGGTTGGTACAGGACCGACCCTATTTAGTCGCATGTGCTTTTACCGAAACTTTTAACATTGGAACCGACCCGTAGGCGTCCCCTTGCCATGTCTTTTGTTTTGGGACCAACCCATAGGCATCTCCTCGCACTTATAAAAGTTTTTATAAACTGCATCATGCATTCATGCACTGTTTTCATGCATAAAAAATTTTCTCATGATTTATTGGCAAATTTATTTTTTCATGTCCCCTCATAAGTTAATATGTATTTATGTCAAGTTGTTTTCATACTGTCATGGTTAACTTCAGATTCATACTAATTATGTTATATAACTTCAGTTTCATCCTTATGTTAAGTTGTTTCATGTTTCTTCATGATGATTTCGTCCTCATGATTGATTACGTCTTACGTCTCTTTTGTTGTTTTTGCTTTCATGCAAGACACTTTTGGAGTTCATTTAAATCCTACTTTCATGATAGTCATGGTTGGTTTTCATTAATCATGCTTTCAGGAAAATCATTATTGGAATTCGTTTAACCACAGGTTAGCATTTCTGCATGCAACCAGAATGAGGTATATACTGGCATTGCCAGGTTATCATGATGGTCATTCTAACCGTTTAATCAATTATTTTTTCTTTAAATCATTTCAGATGATCGAGCCATATCGATCATTTCATGTGCATTTCATGTGTACTCCAAGTACCGTATTCTATGTGTTTCACACGTATCATAGTCCATGTGTATTTCACGTACCATACTCCATGAGTATTCACTAGTTGATTCTAAAGCATCTCATGCATATTTCTACTTGTTGATGTTCCACAAGATGATGATGCCACTCATAGCTTGGAGATGTTACTAAGGTTGATGCTGCTGATTATCTTAGAGACGCTACGAGATGCTGATGTTGTTCACAACTTGGAGATCTTACAAGACGAAGACAAAGGCGTTAGATCAAAGCGATCGGACGAGAATATGCTTCACCACTAGACGATTTCCATCAATCATTGTCCCTAATAATTAGTTACATGTCACACTTCATTCAGTTTTCGTTTCAGTCATATGAGTGAGAACCGGTACCAGCCGGTCACTCAGCTGAATAGTTACATGAATCACAGTCATGAGAATAACCGTCATGGAACCGACAGACAAGACGATAGTAATCGCTAGTGTGGCAGCAACTATCCTAGTAATCTCAACGGAAGTTCCGGACATGGACGTAATCGGAAATACAAGGATCAGTAGTCCAACTGATCCGCCAATTCTGGCATAATAACCTAATAGTTGTAGCTCTATTTGTTTCACGTTTCGAGACACATGTCAAGACATCAGTCAAGACACATGTCTCATGTATACTTCAGAAGACACATGTCAAGAAACCAGTCAAGACACATGTCATGCTTACATTTCCCAAGACACGAGTCAAGACACATGACTCACGTCTAATTATGGAACATCTTTAAGAAATTCAGGGTACCCTCCAAAGGGTATATCCATTTTGTAGTGCCATGTATTAATCAGGCCACAAGAATTTCAGTACCATCACCGGTGTATCAGTAAGGTCAGTCACGTTCGCTCGATGACACTTTCATTTCTTTCACCATATTTCATGTATTCATGACCATGAAGGACGCCATTCGTATTCCCAAAGTATATGAAGGTTTTCCTTTAGCTTAATGATAAGATCCAAGCTCCTAACGCATTACCTCAGACAGATGCAAGTTGAATTTTATCCTAATTATGGACTACGAACAGCACACCATGCTACGATTCATGATTATGTACAGTAATGTTCAGGCTCCTGAATACATTCAGCATGGTTTTCCATCAGGAAAATCTGTATAAATTATATGTGCTTTCTAAGAATGTGCCTTGTTAGCCATGACTGCTAAAATTTTCTAGCTGTCAGTTAATACATGACCACGGAAGTTTCTTTTACGCATAACCATCCGATTACGCTAAAATCTTCCCATAGATTCTAGCATAACCCTCAAGGAGGAGGACGGTAACATGAGATTATGTGTTGACCACCGTCGATGTATACAAATCACCATTCATAACCGTTATTCTCCTCCACGTATTGAAAACATGCCAATCAACTTAGGGTGCTAAGCACTTTTCAAAGATCGGATTCATGATCATGCTACCAACAGTGACGAATGAAAGAGCAGGACATTTCCATTACTGCTCTTCGTACACGACTCGGTCATGCTAGATTCATGATTTTGTATTAATCTCATAAATGCTCTAACAGCATTATAGACTTAATAAATTGAGTTCCATGAACTCATAAACAAATTCATCAGTATTTTCATCAAGAACAACCTGATTTTTTCTCTAGGTCCAAAGAAGAGTAGGAAGACCATATTTACATTATGTTGCAAATTCTGCGATAGGAGAAATTTCACCCTAAAATTTTTCAATATAAATTCTGGTTGATTACAGTGACACGCTGAATCACATGGATCCTCACGGTTAATCTTAACATGACTCAACTTATATGTAAAGCTGAGAACACTACATTACGTTAGGAGTTCAAAGAAAATCCTATGTTAAGAAAGCCAAATTTTAGAAACTTATAGTTCCGCAAATTTTTATGTATCAAGTTTCTACGAAGCAAGATATAGTTACGTTCATATCTAAGTACCTGACATACCAACCGGCTAAGATAGAAAACCAACTGACTAGGATGTTTTCCATCATCGGGAAAAGGTGAACAGAAATGGGACAAGATCTCCACGGATTTTGGTTACCAGATAAACGCAAACACAGAAGAAACAAGATGCTATCTGGGTTATTGCCAACCGTTTGATCGAGTCTGCATAATCCTTACATCCGCAAGGATTTTAGAACCAAGAGATTCATCGGACATGTTCCAACCAAGGTTCACCCGATCACTTGGTGATCCCTCAGCTATCGGGCCAGACTAAGGTTCACAATTATGCTCCTTATTTACGTTCACGTGTTTGTTCAAATTTTACGACTTGCTTTCACACTCACGTTCATGACACTATTCACGTTCATGATTGTTGATGCAAAAGTGGCGACCCTTAGTAGGAATATTTAATAAATACTACCTCAGCCGCACGCAACGGCCGAGACAACTTAAATGTAACATTAAATACGGTCTTACGTAAGAGCCGCATAACCTGACACAAGAATAAAAAAACATTAATGATAGTCAACAATCCAGTCGCATGCCTGCAAAAGTGCACCATTAATGCCCACCCTTGAGTCACGCAAAGCTGTTAAGAAGTGACCCGTGGGTCCCCCCTCTGATTTTGCAAAAATGTCAGAAACCCTATCCATTGGATAGGCGAGGTGGCTGATACGTGTCGAAAATCCAAGGCACCTCGGAAACCGAGGCAACCCTATATAAGAGTGGGTATGCGTGTCTGTTACACACACAACCCACTCCTTCTTCCGCCATTGTTAATCTCAAGCTCTTATCTCCCAAATTTTTTGCCTTCTTTTCCACGGATTTTCGTCACCGCAGGTTAGATCATCACGCCTTTAAAAACCTTTTTATAAAACATGGTAAAGGATAATCCCCTTATCACGGATGTTCTTAACGTGATGTCTGCGGAAAAATACCTCGACTTTCTGTCGAAGTATTATGTACCCGAAAGCGTACACGCCACCTATCCGGGTGATGGTGAAGCGATTACGGACGCACCGGCGGGGAAAGTAGGCATATATACACGCTTATTTGACTCAGCCAACTACCGTATCCCGTTATCCAAGTTCTTGGTAGACCTTCTTTTGTACTATGACTTTCATATCACCCAGCTCCATTGCATAGGGGCGTGTAAAATCAACCAGTTTGAGATTACATGCCATACCTGCGGAGTAACCCCACTGTGAACCTTTTTAGGGCTTTCTACTTTCCCCAGTTAGTGAACGGGTGGTTGTCGTTCAAGAAACGACCCGGGAATGCCCCTATGACATATAGGAAACCCCTAGATTCCCTAAAAAACTGGTACGACCATTACTTCTTTGTAGATGAGAAGGTGTTCCCTACCCCCTTTGTACTGAAAACCAAAGCCCCAAAAGACTATCCGCCCAATTCCAAAGATTATAGTAGCAGGGACCTGAAAATACTAGATACCCATCGCACAGAATTCCATAGAGGGTTGCCGGAACACTTTCTGTGCTTAGTAGGGATAAGCCGCCGTTACTTTGGGAGGGATGACCTATACCCGTGCTTCTTAACAGAACAGGGAGAGGGTAGGTCATATACATATGTTTGTAGATTTGATTTGTCGCACATGTGTATAACTTTATTAACCCATATACTTATAAAAAATTGATTGCAGAAATGAACCTTCACGGACTAATCCGCCAAGGCGACCCCATGAAGGTGGCGGAAGGATTCCGGCCATTGAAGCCAAATGAGCGCCCCTTGCTAGAAGCTCTTGCCGACCGTACAATACCGCTGGAGGAGACATCCGAGCCTAGGTCGGACGAAGAAAAGCCTGTCATTGAGAAATCCCCATTGGATTTCCACAATGAAGACGGCGAAGACCCATTGCTAGAGGGGGGCCCCATGAATCAGGAAGAAGAGCATGACCCCAATGAAGACACCACGCAGGCTTCCGGGTCCACCCCACTTACCTCTAGAAAGAGGAAGACAACCAGGCGGGTAGCGAAGAAAATTGGGGAAGATGCCGGAGTCGCAAATGCTCCCCCCAAGAAGCTGCAGAAAGACCACCCACAATACCAAGAAGGAAGTGGCACCACAACTGTCCAGGCCGATTCCACCCCGAACATGGGAGGGCCAGTTCTGCGAGTCGCCCCTGTGAGTGCCGTAGCTCCTACCGGCCCAGACCCTGTCATTGGCACCCCGTAAGTACCCCTCTGTAAGTATGATTCATATCTTTGTATGATGTATAGACTAATTATTGTCACGTGTAAATAACAGGACTAATCCAGCAGCCGCAATGCAAAGGGAAGAAGTGGGGAGAAATCCATCCCCCGCACCAACCAACAAGCCCCCATCACCTGCTACCACACGTGCCAAGGAACCGCGCCCCGAGGGGCCAGAAGAAAGCCTGCGCTTAGCATGGAACTTATCAAGTTTGACACGCCTGGAGGCCGAATCCGAGTGTTCAGAATTTATCGAACACATCACCCCGCCTGCCCTCGCACAAGATTTAGATGAACTAGATCATGAGGCCCTTATTGAGCAGTTTGACGTATCATCCGCACATCAGGTGACGGTGGGTGCCGCGTTAAGACGCCGTCTGATCCAGGCCCTCACTAATGTGAGTCGTGCTGACAAGAGGATAGCCCGCCGTGAGGAGATGGTCGTGAAGAACGAGAAGACCATCGCATCCTTGCAGGCGGCATTATTGACCGCCGAGGCGACGGTGAAGGAGCAGGCGCATCACGCCGACGCCAGAGAGAAGCGTATTGCTGAGTTGGAGGCCCTCGTAGCCGCATCAAATGAGAAGGTAAACTTTCAGAATATTTGTACATACACTCATACTGTCCGTATGCATGTAACCCCAGAAATTATATATCCTTGTAATAACTCCAAATTTCATATGTAGGTGTCTGCGGCTGAGGCTGCTGCTAAGGCTGTGACCGTGCAATCCTTTAACATTGCCCAGGAGCGTGACGCGCTGAAGGAAGAATTGACGCGGACCCAAACCTATCTTGAAAATCAAGTTGCCTCAGCTGATGAAGAGTTAAGCAAGGTGGTTGTAAGCTGCGCTGAGAGAGTATGCCTCCCTCTACTAACCGCTACAGCCGGTCGTAGGTGGATTATCGGGCAAGGACTGCGGCTTGCTGTAAGTGGGGCTCTGAACGCTCCACACCTACTGCAGGCGTTTGCTGGGGTCGTATCCGATGGGATCGACCGTGGTAGGCATGAAGGCCTGGTCAAAGCTGCGGAGATGATCACGAAGAATGAAGATATCACACAGCATCCATACCACAACCCCTCCGCAGCGGGTAAGATGACTACGTCCATGGATGCCTTGGCCGAACTTCAACACCCCCTCCTAGACGAGCTTGAGGCAATGAAAGATGCTTCAAACGAGACGATAATGTCCCGGCTGAGTGCTGATCCCATTCCCTTGACGTTGGCCACTTACGATTCCACATCCAAAGCAATGAAAGGCGAGAAGCTGCTTGGAGAAGCTCTTGATGCTATTGCAGTCAAAGCCCAGGACGGGAAGAACGCTCGTGGGGAGGTCCTTCGTGCGCTAATTGAAGAAGGAAAGAAGGACCTAGGGGAGTTCCTACCCCCCTTGTAACTTATCTGTTGTAAACACTTGTGATTATATTCGTCCGTGTATGTACACGGCTAAGACATATTTGTAGTAACTTGTATTTTTATTTAGAAGTCCGTGACGACCACGGCCATTTTGTTTATTGTTAATTTTGAAACTTGTGTATTTCATTGTATTTCAATGCCGCATGATGTATCACGTCTTGCACATGAAAAGGGAAAATACCTACAAGTCTATAATTTACTAGACATGCGGCGTGCGTCTTTACTATGCAGAGTACCGTGTGGATACGGTGCACAAAAAACTTATCACAACGTCTTGTGAGTAAGGCGTCTAGTAGGGATACATGATCAGTGCGGCTGAGGTTGCATCCCTCTTACGCGGCAAGTTGAATTAGTAGGTTCACTTAATCCTCTTACCCCGCCTGGAGGCGTATAGTACATGTACAGTAATTTGAAAGAATGCATATGAATAAAACATGGCATATTATAACACAAGTAAAAAATTCATACGACTAACAAAAAATCTAAAAAATGATTTGCACGAAACAGGCCGTGGAGCTAGCTAGGCACCACGGCATTTTATTTAGAACGTTTACACTTTGTTTGAACAATAATGACAAGTCCTAAGAAACAAGAAAGGAATCTAAACAAACATAAGACAAAACAAAACAGATGAAACCGCATGGTTCCTCAAAGATAGCACCTTTTAAGACCGCACATAGCGAAGTACCCATGCGGAAGCCGTAGCATTCAAAGATAGCACCTTTTAAGATTGGAAATATTCCATGTGCGCTCTAGGTCGCGTCCATCCATATCACATAACCTGTATGCGCCTCGTCCTAAGGCTTCAATGACTTCATACGGTCCTTCCCACTTAGGGCCCAGCTTTCCTGTGTTTTCCGCTCGACTTGCTTCGTTAGCACGATAGACGTGGTCTCCCGGTCGAAAAGAAACACCCTTGACCTTGGCGTCATAATAAGCCTTCATCTTAGCCTTGGACTTAGCCTCATTGATGGCTGCTATTTCCCTTTTTTCTTCCAACAAATCTAGGTTGATTCGCAACTGTTCATCGTTCGTGACGACATTAACCTCCGCTGTGCGGATGGTAGGCATTCCTATTTCTGCTGGAATAACAGCTTCAGTTCCGTAGGCCAATGCAAATGGAGTATCCCTGTTGGCTGTTTTGATCATGGTTCTATGCGCCCATAACACATGTGATAACTCATCGACCCATTTGCCACTTCGTTCATCCAGACGCGCCTTGATGCCATTCCCCAAGCTTCTATTTGCTCGTTCGACAAGGCCGTTTGTTTGTGGATGCTTAACAGATGCGAAGCGCCGTTTGATGTTCAATGATGCACACCAATCTTTGAATGGGTTGTCCGTGAACTGCTTGCCGTTGTCCGAGATGATTTCTCCTGGTAGACCGAAACGGCACACAATGTGTTCCCACACAAACTTCTTGACCTGCTTGCCTGTGATAGACTTGACTGCCTTGGCTTCTATCCATCGCGTGAAGTACTCCATTGCAACAATCAAGAATTTAACCCCCCCCCCCCCCCGCAGCTACAGGAAATGGTCCTGCAATGTCAATTCCCCACTTATAAAATGGCCATGGGGACGTGATAGGTGTAAGCTCCTGCTGCGGGTGCCGCGGTACTGGCCTATGCACTTGGAAATCACTACACTTGCGAATCATGTCGCGCGCGTCTCTGTGCATGGTAGGCCAATAATATCCTGTTCGTAAGGCTCTAGCTACCACGGATCGTGGGCCTGCATGCATGCCGCACAACCCTTCGTGTATGTCACTGATTACGTAAGCTGCCTGGCGTGGTCCAACACACCGCAGCCACGGCTGCAAGAAAGAGCGCTTGTAAAGGATGCCTTCTCGAAGTTCGAAATGCTGCGACTTCCTTTTAATGCGCCTTGCTGCTTTTTACTCGTCTGGAAGGGTCTCATTAGTCAAATAGTTGATGATTGGGGTCATCCATGTAGGTCCCTCCTCTTCAACTATAGCGGCAACCTCCCCTTCCGTTATAGATTTCTCCTTGAGTATTTCCACCAAAACTTGTTTAGACAAGTGAGCGAAGCTTGTGGATGCGATCTTACTAAGAGCGTCCGCTTTCTTGTTCTCGCCCCTTGGCACCTGCTTGATGGAAAACTTACTGAAAGTCACGATTAGCGACTTGACTTTTTCCAAGTACCTGACCATGTTGTCCTCCTTAGCCACATACCCACCTAGAATATGGTTCGCGACAAGCCGTGAGTCCATGTAGGCCTCAAGGTTGCGGACTCCCATTCTAGCGGCGATTTTTAAACCCGTAATTAATGCTTCATATTCCGCTTCATTGTTAGTGGCCGTGAACTCAAAACGGAGGGCGTACGTGAATTCCATTCCTTCTGGGTTTGTGAGGATGAGACCTGCTCCGGACCCGTCCGTACACGAGGATCCATCCGTGAATAACACCCAAGGTTCCGTTGGGATCTCGTCTTGCTTAATGGTTGGTCCTTCCTCATCCGGCTTCTCGATCAGGAAATCTGCCAAGATCTGGCCTTTAACAGCCGTCCTTGGTCTGTAAGATATATTGTGCTCCCCTAATAGGATGCTCCATTTCTGTAGCCTCCCAGCCACGTCCGGTCTAGAAATAACCTGCTTGATTGGCTGATCCGTAATGACCACAATTGGGTGCGCCTAAAAGTACCGGCGCAACCGTTTTGTAGCAAACACTAGTGCTAACACCAATTTTTCCATGGAGGAATAATTCAACTCCGGCCCTTGTAGTGTTCTACTTATAAAGTAGACCGGAGTTTGTACTGTATCTCTATCCGTCATAAGTACCGCGCTTATTGCGCCATGAGTAGCTGAGAGATACATAATAAGTTCATCCTTTGGCCGGGGAGCTACTAGCATAGGGAGAGATGCACGATGCTGCTTTAGTTGGCCGAAAGCTTCCTCGGCTTCCTTCGTCCAGTGGAAGTCTCCCTTTCTAATACACTTCTTGAGTGTCTTAAATAAGGGTAATGACTTCTCTGCGGATTTAGATAGGAATCTATTCAGCCCGGCTAACTTCCCATTCAGGGACTGCACCTCCTTCCGTGTCTAAGGGGACGGCAGTTGTATCACTGCGTCCGTCTTCTCTGGGCAAGGTTTGATGCCATTTGGATCAATCAAATATCCAAGGAACATTCCCTCAGTTGCTCCAAACGTACATTTCTTTGGATTTAACTTCATGTTAATCCTTCTCAGCGTGTCGAATGTCTCTTGGACATCCCGGAGGAGTGCCTCCTCCGTGTGACTTTTTATGACCAAGTCATCAACATAGACTTCCAGGTTGCGTCCTATTTGTGATTCAAAGGCTTTGTCCACCAACCGCTGATATGTAGCGCCGGCGTTCTTTAGTCCAAACGGCATTTTCGTATAGCAATATACGCCCTGGCTCGTATGGAACGCCGTTTTTTCTGCATCCTCCTCCGCCATCTGGATTTGGTGATACCCTTTATATGCATCCAAGAAGCATTTGAAAGGATATCCACACAAGGACTCCACCTTCCAGTCGATTTCTGGTAACGGGTAACAGTCCTGTGGGCAGGCCTTGTTTAGATCCGTGAAATCCACACACATGCGCCAACTTTCGTCATGTTTCTTGACCATGACCAGATTGGATAACCACTCGTGGTAGTATACTTCGCGCATGATGCCTGCATCCACTAGTTTCCGTACTTCCTCCAATATCACTTGGCTGTGCTCGGGCGCCTGGCCGCGCTTCTTTTGTTTAACGGGTTGGTACCCTTGGCGGATGTGGAGCTTATGCTCTGCTATCGCACGTGGCACGCCTTTCATATGCTTTGGCTCCCATGCGAATATATCTAGGTTTACACTCAAAAGAGAGCACATGGCCCTTTTGCCGCTATCCGAGAGCGCCCCTCCTATGGATACCTCCTGTTCCGGATAGTCGGGGTGAATTGCTACCTTCCAGTTGGGAGGTGGTGATCCATCCTTGGGTGGGACAGGTGGAGCCGGTGTTGTCACGGTATGACACTCGGATGTTGGTACGACTGTGTTGTAAATAGTAACGATTCCCCCCTCAACAGGGAATTTGATCATTCCGTGTGCCGTAGATGGTACTGCCCGGATAGTCAAAATGCCTGGTCTGCCTATGATCCCATTATACGGAGAGTGTGAGCGTATCACCATGAAGTTCATCCACGTCGTAGTGGAATGTTCCTCATTCCCAATGGTTACAAGCAAACGCAATTGCCCTATCAGCCAGATAGTGTCTCCACTAAAGCCAGTAAGCGGCGACGTGGCCGGTACTAATTGGCTTCTTATTTCTGGGCATAACTGCACAAAACAGTGTTCATACAGTACCTCTGCTGACGATCCTCCATCCACATACATACGACGAACGTTGTGTGTTCCAATGCTTATCTCAATAGTGAGAGGCGCATCAATCACATCGCTTGCTGTGATGAGAGGGAATGAGATTTCCCTGCCGCGTGAAAATTTTTGGCCAACTTTCTGCCTCGTGCGGCGCTGTCTGGATTGGATCATGTATATGGTCGAAGGCTTGTCCTTTTGGGGATCCTTCTTATCATACTTCTTGTTGTTGTCTTTTCCATCCTTCCAATCCTTAACTAGGTGCTTGAGTTTGCCTGATTTGATCAGCGACTCAATATGCTTCTTAAGCTGGATACACTCCTCCGTGGCGTGGCCTTTGTCATTATGGAACTTGCAGAAGCGATTTCCTTGCCGACGTTCCGGGGGAGTGGTCATTGGGGGAGGCCTCGGAAAGTTCGCCCCTTCTGTCAGCAAGATCTCCCGGTAGGACATCTTTAGGGGGGTGAACTTATCGTCCGACCATCCTCCTTTGCTTTGGCTCTTATAGTCTGAGCCCTTGTTATTGTTCTGATTACCTTGACCGCCCGACTGCCTCCGGGACTGATCATTTGACCGGTACCCATTTCCTCGTGATGGGTAGGCCGCGGCAACAACTGTTTCTCCTTCTATGAAATTTCTGACCCTTTCCATGAGGTCATCATATCTCTCTGGACGCTTGTCATTGAGGCGCCTGATCAATTCTCTGTCTGTTATGGCGTGCATGTAGTCAGAGATCTTCAGGAGCTCCGGCATGGTTCTCGTGCGCGTGCACTCATCATTGAAGCGTTCAGTGAAGGCTTCTGTGGACTCCCCCGGCCGTTGCTTGACAGTTGCCAATGAGACTGGATCCCTATTATACTTCTTCCTTTGAGTATAATTATTCTCAAAGGCAGTGCGTAGTTCCGTGAAACTGTCAATGCTCCGTGGAGGGAGTGCCTCAAACCAGTCGCGGGCATTTCTGATCAAGGTCGAATTGAACATTTGGCACCATATAGGCATGGTCCATCGCTCAATTTTAGCCTGTGTATTAAATATTTTAAGGTGATCGACCGGATCACCGGACCCATCATAAGTCTTGATACACGCCGGCATGCGACGCTTGGTGTCCTCAGAATAGTTCCTTATGCGGAGGGTGAACGGGTCTTCCCTGGGATCCGCCCATGGCCGGGTAAGCCTAGGGTCATCCCATGGTTCACACCATGGACGCGAAAGATCCTCCGCTTCTGCATCTCGATAGTAAGGTACATCATAATACCCATCATTATTTGGTGGTGGTGGAGGGGTGCGCCTAGGTCGGCGACGCTTAGGCGGATGGTCATCTGAGTCCTCTCCGGACGGGTCCGGGGACGGCGGTGGTGCCCCATCCTTTGCATAGGGACCACTTTTTTGGGATGAACCAGGAGCCTTTTTCCCAGTGTTCATCCTGTCCCACACACTCGGGCGACGTGTGGTTCTGGCCAGCTCTCGATCTGGTCGCTCGGATTAGCCATCCGACCTTTCTCCTTCTCGAGACTGCGTTAATTCCTGTATAAGGCGGTCTCCTATGCGCTCAAACACATTCCGGGGTTGAGGGGTTTCCTCAAAGGTACCCTGCTCCTGAGGCCGAGCTCTCCTTTTCCTCTGATTTTGGGAGGAGGTGGTTGGTCCGGTGTCACCAAAGTTGAGTCTGGCTTGGAGGTTCCTCCCCAGATTCAACCTTGATGCAATCCCCGGGACGATCCTTTCGAAGTTCTGCGTGAGAACTCGAGTAAGATCCTCCTCACTGAGTGGTAGGACTTCCACTTCTTCCTCCGTCGAGGGTCTGCGCGGTTCCTTGTTTGGAGGGTTTGGCGCACTCCCCGGATCAGGGTTGTCCAGGGTTGAAGTAGGCGGGGGTGTCATCGAGATCGTGCTCGTCACCCCCACGGGCTGAAAACCGCTACGGTTACCCGGCCCGCCTGCGAGGCGGTTAGGTGATTGGTTGGGGATGAGAATCCCTTCCCCTTGGGACTTCCGGTTCCCGGGATTCACGTTCCTGGGGTTAGCTTGCGGATGCCCCTTCGTCATTGGAAATTCGAGATGAGGTTTTGTTCTAGCTTAGTGTTATCGGTCCCACGGATGGCGCCAACTTGTTGATGCAAAAGTTGGTTGATCCTTGCTAGACCCGAATTAGGCTTAATTCGGGTTGGCTGGGCTCCGGCTCCTGCACCAAGTGAATCGTTTGGTTGGGATCCTGCACACTAAACAACACGCGTTAGACTTACCATGGGAATGTTTCCCATGATTAGACTCCGGCGTGAGAGTAAGTAATCGATTTAGGGTTTATGTGAGTTTAGAGTACAAGTCGTAATACCTTTGTGGAACCCTTGAGGGTTCCTTTTATAGGCAGTGGAACCCTAGTGGGTTGCCACTGATACTTTAGCCCCAAGGAAAGGATAACTATCAGATTTAGAATGATTGTTATCTTCTAATTTTGGTAGTGAATATCCTCTCTATTTGTGATGAAGATATTCCCAGACAGAATATGATTCTGTCTAATCTTATGTCGGCCGCACCGGGCCGTGGGCCGCACACATGTGCGGTTACTGTTCATCTAAGCCCATAAGCCTGAATGACATTTATCCACCCATCTGTGATGGGCCGGATACGGGTAGTACCCGTGGGCTGGGTTCGTGACCCGGTTGGGGACTATACGTCATCAATGATCGTATCTTGGCTTACGATTTTACGTTCATCTTCGTTCTGGGAAGTTTTGCAAGAACTGGAGAGACCAGACTTAAGTTTAGCATAACTCCCTACCCTCAGATAGACGTTTCACGTCACATTTCTACGTCTCACCCTGTAGCATTTGGCGTTACCGCCGTTGTATTACATGTTCATGATATGTCTCACATATCATGTTCATTCCACGTTCCTCATATCACGTTCACAATATGTTACACGTATCATGGATCATGATATGTTTGCTCATACTACACTCACCATATCTCCACGTATCACGTTCAAAATTTTTCAGGTACTACATTTCAGTATGTCTCTTGCATCATTGCTAAGACATTACTATGATCAGTTAGTTGACATTATTTTGCATCATAACGTTTCAGTTACCCTTGCACGTTAACTCTTATTTCCTCGATCGAATTCAGGGGATCTATCTTAAGGGGATGATAAAGAACTCTTTGTGTTTTCAAGTCAAGGTCAGGAGGACCAAGATTCATCATTTGTGTCAAGATCTTGTGAAGGAACCGTTCCAAGAGGGGAGCCACTTGGAAACGGACAAGATCAACCGGACTTCTTATCCGTTTTTTTGTCTATTATCGATTAGATATGTCCTTTCAGTCACATAACATTCCATGTCCTTTTAGCCATGTCACGATCCACGTTCCCTTCTACCACGTCACCTTCATTTCCCATTATCTAGCATACCCTTCCAGTTTAATTCGGGTGTGTTTCTCTTTCAGTTTACGTTATCTATAATTCGGGGACGAATTATTCTTTTTAGGGGGGAAGAGTTGTAAAACTCGCATGCTTTTACCATGAACAGTACACATATGATCGTACGTACAGGATTAAAACATTCCTTATTTAGCACGTTTACGTTTCACGAATAAGAATTACAAGTATTACGTACGTGTTATTACACGATAAGTATTTATTACGTATTAGGACACGATTATTATTATCAATAGTAATTATGGTCACGAACATAAAGTCATGAACACGAAATCACGAACAAATAATTATGTACTTACGTATATTATTAATACGATGAATGTCGTGACGTACAAGTAATTATAATAACATAAATTATGATAACATGAATAATTAATAATTACGTAACACGTAAACACGAATAATTAACATGATTATGCTTCGTATATTAAATTAAACACGGTAAGTCATTCATGGACACGAAATCACGAACAGATAATTATGTACTTACTTATATTATTAATACGATGAATGTCGTTACGTACAAGTAATTATAATAACATAAATTATGATAACATGAATAATTAATAATTACGTAACACGTAAACACGAATAATTAACACGATTATTCTTCGTACATTAAATTAAACACGGTAAGTCATTACGTACGTAATAGTTACGTTTAAACGTATAAAGATACCCATGGGGAAAATTCACGACATTTAAACACGAATATGCGTAACTTCGTCAAAACACGAACTATAAAAGAACAAAACAAAGTAAAGGGCTCTTATGGTTTTGGGACGGCTGTTTGGACAAGGAAGGAAAAGGGAGATGGGCAAACCGTCTAGAGAAAAAATAAAAGGACGGGAGTTTAGTTTTTTTTTCTTTCATTATGTCGACACATTAATAAAACCCTAATTAGAGAACATGTGGCCGCCACTTATTTTGGTGTGCCCCTCCCTGCCGACGCTATGAACAACAAGAACAAGAACAAAAATCGTGTTTTGGTTCTAGAAATCAAGAATGGTTCGTGGTTGTGATTCTTAAACCCTAAATGCATGTAAGAAGCCTTAATCTCGTTTTTGGTGTTTGTAGTTAATTATGTTAATATGTTAAAACCCTAATTATCAATGTGTGTTAAAAACAAATGGATTTAAGGGTGAAATCGTTTGGGAGTGGTTTACAGTCGGATTACACACAAAAAACCGAGACACTATTGGTCTCGGTGGTGTTTATGCACCAGCAGCCGCAAGGCCTGCTGGGTTTTGTCTATCGGTGGCATCCCACAGGCAAGCAGGGGAAATAAAGCCCTGCGCAGTGGTAGCCAAGCTGCTGCTGCTAGTGGGAACCCACGACTGGCAGGTTTAGCCTGTCAGTGGGAGTTTTAGATGAGCAGGGGGAACAAGCTACTGCCAGTGGCAGCGACACAACTGCCAGGGGGAAAACTGGCAGTAAGGGGGTGTTTGGTTGCAGATTTTTGACAGAATTAAGGGTGCGTTTGGTTGGCAGTTTAACGGCTATTAAGGGGCTGTTTGTTTCGGTCTGGTTCAAGGGGGAGCCGGTCCGGTTTATGGTTTGGTATAATTAAAACACGGGGTTTGTCAGGGGAACATTGTACGAATCATGTTTTCTACAAGTATATATTTTTATAAGTCATATTTTTACAAGCGTATTATTTTTTTTACCAAGAAAGTTAAATTAATCAAATCATGGCTATAATTAATTTAACTAAGACATGAACTTAGGTTAATTATTATTATGTATTATACATGTTTTTAACCTAAGTATGTAATTATTTATTTTACATGATGGTATTAATTAATTATTGAACATGACGTATAATTATTAAACATGGACTTAGGTTTATTATTATTATTCAATAACACATGATTATAACCTAAGTATTTATTTATGTGATTTGGACAATAGTAATTAATGTAGCATTAGTGAGATCGAAGTAGGACTCTCTTCCGTTCGTCTTCTTCGTTCACTGGACTTAAGGTACGAATTCTCCATCCTTTCAGTATGGACATTCTTCCTTATTAGGATTCCCCGTATGCAGCCAACTGTTTTCCCCAGTATATGTTTTATATGTTTTTGAATTGCTTATGTTTAATTAAATACCTAAAGCCATATACATGCATGACCAGTTCACCTAGTTATGGAGGTACCATAACCATAACACTGGAGGCACCAGTGTTATGACTCCACCATGACGGAGTGATAGCTCGTGGCGTCCCTTCAGCTTTTGGCCATATTATTATTATCAGGTGGGGCGTATGGGTGCATCCTAGTTTACATGTTTTCAACAGATTATTCAGGTGAATGTGATGTGTGCCTTGCATCCTTCACAAGGAGTTGATCCCTCCTACCCAAACCAGTATATTAAATTAGAGGCAGCCCCTCTAATTTGCATGACGAGGTCACCCCTCCAAGTATTCATGCACGTTGATATTTCATGACCTATATTGGCTTAATGGTTGACATGTTAAATATTTTTTATAAGATAAACATAAGGCTTTTCAAACAATAAAACCAGTTTTATTAAGTTATACCAGGTTTTCCAGGACATATACATTTCCGCTGCTATATGTTGTATATGCTTATGTTATTCATGCTATGCTTGTATATCCGTGCACTGAGCGTTATGCTCAGTAGTTTTCCTTTAATGTTCCCAAAACGGCAGGTACCAGGACGCGAGCATTTGGAGGACGTGCATAGGATGGAAGCTGCCATAGACTTCTTCCTTTGCCTTCATATATCGATGCTTGTTTAGTTATTTCTCATTTCCTTTACTTTATTATGTTTTGGGCTTATGTTTGGGAACCGATCTTTGATTTCGGTTTTCCCTATGGTCATGTTTGTTTTAGTACATATTACCTTGCATGCTTTGATGACACGCCATAATTACGTGTAACGGTCCACTTATCAAAGTGGGATGTTACAGAGTAAAATCTTCTTGCCATGTCTTAGGTTCAACTTCAGTGAGAAAAGCATCAAAATGGCAAAACATTGCATTTTCTTATAACTGATTTCGTGCGGATACCGGACGATTAGGGTCACCAATAATAGAATCTATAGGATGATCCTTTGTCCACTTGCTGCCATGTTCACAAATCCGTGGATTGGAGTAGACCGTAGTAGGATCTTCCTAGAGGTGGACGACCCTACTTGATTATGGTCGGGAATTAGTACACCAAAGAACGGAAGTTCACTCATTTGAGCGAATTCCAAGTCGTGATCATCATCATCCTCTTCATCATCAATAGGCATGACATGGGTAGTTGAAACATGTGTTGGTTGAGAATTACTCGTTGAAGGTATATCTTGGCCAATTGTAGGTGCACACATATCTGATTGTGCAACGGTTGCTGGAGCTACAACTTCGGTAACCAGAGCTATTACCACAGGTTCTAGAGCAACAATACTTAGAGGAGTAAAGAATTCATTAAAGAACGGTTGAAACAACGTATCCCATTCATTCCTAGAAGGTGATGTAAATGATGATGAAGTAGGGTTGTTTGGGACAAGACCATAACTAATGTTACTGGGTCCCATTTCATGAAGTGCGGGTTCAGAGCTGCTTTGCTCAGAAGCCATAGCTGTCAGCTCATCAAAATCAACATTCATAGTTTCGAGGATCTTTCGAGAATTACGGTTGTAGATTCGGTATGCCTTCTTTGCGGGTGCGTAACCAATTAAAATACCAATATCATCCTTTGGTTGAAGTTTTCCCAAATTGTCAGCATAATTATTTGGATAACAAAGAGAACCAAATACATGAAGATATGATAAATCTGGTACTTTTCCATGGAGAAGCTCATAAGGTGTTTTACCATGGCGTTTACGAAATAGTGACCAGTTTTGGGTGTACACTACTGTAGTTACTGCTTCTGCCCATAAAAATAATGGAGCCTTTGCATAAATTAACATCGTTCGAGCTGCTTCCATAATTGTGCGATTTCGCCTTTCAACGACACCGTTTTGTTGTGGAGTACGAGCAACAGATGTTTCATGAGATATGCCAACTTCTTCATAATACTTACGCAAAGTTTGATTCACAAATTCGGTTCCATTATCTGTACGAATGCCTCGAACAGTAGTGTTGAGACGAACTTGAATCATCTTGAGAAAATTGATAATGACTTTAGGTGCCTCGTCTTTTGTTGCAAGAAATTTCACCCATGTAAACCGAGATTAATCATCCACTATGACGAGGATGTACTTTTTACCACCAAGACTTTCAACACGCATTGCCCCATAAAGATCCATATGCAACAAATAAAGTTTCTCTTGGTTGGTGTCTTCAGTCTTGGGTTCGTATGATTTCTTAGTGCTTTTCCCCATTGTACACGCGGAACACAAACGATCCTTGTGAAATGTAAGTTTAGGAAGACCACGAACAAGTTTGTTTTTCGCCAAATGATTAATAGCGTCAAAGTTAAGATGAGATAACCGTCGATGCCATAACCATGACTTAGTCTTTGATGCTTTGGAGAGAAGACATACGGGAGAAGCGGCCATCATGTCTTGTAGAGACAAAGTGTACAAATTATTCCCTCGAGTACCTTTCAATAAATCAACCCCTTCCAAATTATGAATGAAGCAGGTATGCTCTCGAAAAGCAACTTATAGGTTTGCATCACAAAATTGTCCCACAGAAAATAAGTTGTGGCCGAGACCTTCCACATAATACATTTTTGAAATGATAACATTCCTAATATGATATTCACCGTAACCCATTATCTTTGCAATATGATCATTTCTAAATCGAACCATACCAAGAAACTTGCTGACGAAATTTCTGAGCTGAGAGCGATCTCCGGTCATATGTTTAGAGCAACCAGAGTCCAAATACCAGAGAACAATTTGGACCACCTGTTTTCAACAACAGTAGACAATGTATTGGAAACTATTGGTTCCGGAGTGTTAGCAGATAAAGAAATAATATTATCAAAATTGCTAACATTTGTGTGGCCCTTAGATTTCCTGCGTTTTCTAATGTGAGTTTTTCCACTAACAGGTTTTATTGTTCCAACTTTTTGAGGTTTTGGAGTATTAGCGGGCACTACAGTGGGAGTAGACCTATTTAAAGGCACTTTGTTCCTACAGTAGTGTCGGTGTTCCTAGTTAAACGACACGCTTGAGTTTTGGTAGCCTTGGTACTCCTAATTAAAGGGCACGCTTTCTTTGCTGTAGTGGGAGTGATCCTAGTTAAAGGGCACACATTTCCTACTATAGTAAAACTTCTACCAGTGGGACGCCACATCCAACCAACTTGGGTTAACACTTTCTGTAACACTCTCATTTTTCGTATCGGTACAGCGGAAGGGTCTTTCAGAGTGTTACGGGATAGCACAATAACTCCAATCATAGATAACACATAAAAATGGTTGTTCAAGGTTTAACATACATTCATTCGATAAAAAGTTTAAAAGCGTACAACAGGTCCCAAATTATACAGGTCATTAAGTTTACAAAACACAGATCGAATGAACATTTTTAATATTATGTGGGCCATCAGAGCCGATCTCCATCCGGATTACCTTCAAGCACCTGAGATAAAAACATGCGAAAATCATATCAGTGAATGCCGAGTGAATTCATAGAGTTTAATAAAAACCGTTATATAAAACAATCATTTAAAATCAGAACACAAGTATAATATCGAAAGTAAGTCCTCATATTGCTAGTCGGGCAATATATAAATCAAGCATACATCATAAACCGTCCATGAGACCGTAGTCTCTATATTACCATGATAGGTAATATATTCATCGTTAATAGCGTCGTATCATATCGAATATTTAGATTATATAGATTGAATAGGATTATTATTAGCCGCATGACATTGTTACCTTACTATGAAAACAGCGGGCCGCGAACCCGACAAACAGTTTGCCCATCTAAGTTAGCGTGTCGTCACAAAAATCACGCTATGGAATCTTCTCATACATAAATTCGCTTACCAATCAATGTGGTACGACGGGGATCAACCGTCAAGGCACGAACTGGGGTGATCGTCCCCAAATAGTACTATCAAATGCATAAGCGTCTACCAAAACCCGGTAGTTCACAATTCATGCTAATGGGACTTTAAGTGACATAACCTAACTACTAATAATCCTTTTAGTTTCGTTTATAGGGTCATAGCATCATTCGGGTCCATATCATTAAGCATACAATCGGGACTACTTGTGTTCTATTTTTATCAAAATCTAGCATGTTATCTCCCTCGCGGGTTTACAAATCATTTTATAAAACATTTAAAATAGTGCGAGGCTATGAACTCACGTTGTTAATGAAAGGCGGATTATCGGCTACGGGCGTGCTTCGGTCACGGAAACCTATATAAATAATAATCGGTCTTAGACTCGGTCCAATGACTTTTATCAAAATAACAATATACATATGATGATTTTATACATATGATGATGATCAAGTGGGTTTATACATCCTTGTTTACTCATTTTAGCGTTTACGTTTTGGTAACGTTTTACTAGTTTGCTAGTTTTACCTATTTACCTATTTTAAGTCCATTAAGCCTTTTATAAGTTCTTTAACTTGTTTTAATCCATTTTATACCCATATTATCAGTATATATACTTTTCATGTTGGGCCCAAATGGGTTAAGCCCAATAAGTTCTTTTTACAAGTTTTTATCTTATTAAGTCCAATTATTAGTCCAATATGTTTAGTTAGCTCGTAAATGTCCGTAATTCTTATAGTTCGGGTTTTATCGGTTTTTAATTGTATTAGTTACTTATACATCAGTATATGACTTTTATAAACTTTACATTAGACGGGTTTGGTCGTCTAAGTTTTATTTGGCGAAAAACGTTAATTTTACGGCGATAGCCGAAAAAGTCGTAAAAATCAAGTTTATAGTTTTTATTACTTATAAATATTATTTCACCACCATTTATATAATTTACCCATTTAATTAACCTTTTATACATTTATATAAATAAGTTTTATAAGTTAGTGGGTTTATATTTTTACATTTTATACATTATAATGTGAGTGCTTATATAATATTAATAAACATTATTTCCAAAAATCTGATTTTTAACTTCATGTTCACCATTTTTAACATATCTAGAGTTCTATAATGAATTAGAAGCTCATTTTTGGGTGACATGTTCTTCATATTATGTGCTACATTTAACTTAGATATAGCTACTTCCCATTTTGAGTTTAACTTGCCTTAACAGTCCCTACAAAACTGCTTATTCAGATTAGACCACCTAACTTGTTTTGATCATATCTCACTCATTATTTTGATTCCATTGCATGGCCAACTATCACATGTGTATAACATCTTCTACTTACTGTAAATGGATCAAACCATGCAATTTTATCAGTTCATCTTTTAGTTATCTACTGTTTTTATACAGCCAACTAAATAATCAAGATTTTAGCTTCATTTCTTATAGTTATCAACCTTTTTAAGCATATCTATCAACACTTGATCCCCACAAAACATTTTTATCATCATATATACATCATATACATATACAAAATGAAAGAAAATACATTTGTTCTTTACAAAATAACAAGAGAAAAATGGAGAGGATGATCTTCTTTACCAACCAAGTGGATTTCTTGTTTTTGGAAGACAAGAACTTGATGAACACAACAAGTATCTCCAAGACCATAAAATATCAAGAACATAGGTTGGAAAATCAGCCCTAGGACACAAGCAAATCACCTCCAAAGATGTTAATATGGCCACCAAATGAGCAAGGCTTTAAGAGAACTCCTTAATAGAGCTAGTAAACATGTGGTTCATGGCTAGAAGAGATCAAAGAGGGTGTTTGTTGCTATATTTTGGACGGCAAGGATGAGGGTGTTTAGAGAGTTTTGAGAGGATTTTTCATGTAAGGGAAATGGTATAATGAAAACAAGTAGCTAGTTTTGTGTTTAGTGGAAAAAGTTAGCTTAAGGAGTAAGCATGGCTAACACTTGGAATGTGTTAGCTAACTTGATGCCACCTTAGTGTTGTGGTGTCAAGTGGGCCGTCCAAACCATGCTAGTGGGGTGGGACAATGTGTTTTGTCCCATCTCACTAGTTTACGGGTATTTCTCGATTCTAGTTTTCTCGATTTGCGTGCCCTCGGGTCGTTTTACGAAAAACTTTTTTATAGATTATGAATCAACGTCACAAAACGAATCCAATAAAAATTGTCTCATCAAAAACGGAGTTCAAAAACGTAAATACGTAATCCTAAGGTTTCCGGTTTAGTCATAAAAGACGCCAAATTATGCACGTAAGCCCAAATTTAAATCCATAAATTGTGAGTTCGTCAACCAACACAAAAATAAGTTTCAAAATATTATACGAGAAAATATTTCAGTACCTGAAAATGTTAGATTGTCACACTTTCCCAGTCGGTTTCGATTCTAAACCATTTTTTCAGGTATCCATCTCATTCACATGGTCAATAAGGCAAGAATCATGACGACTAGAAAACATACATTCATTGCAATTCCAACATTTTAAATTAGAATTCACAGTAGGCTTAGAACGCTGCACAACCGCAGAGCCTTTAGGTTTAGCTACATGATTCTTTTTATTCGAAAAAGAAATAACATTCCTAGGGTGGGCTTCTACTTTCTTCTTCACTTCACTACTAGATGGGGGCAAGATCCTATCATTCTTCTTGTTTCTTTTAAGCTTAGATCTTTGAGCCTTAGTTGTGGTGCTTACTCCTGTAGAAGGCAAGACGGGAATATTAGAAGCTGGTTTAGATTTTGCCTTGTCTTTAGTGACCAATGTTTGAGATAGTTTAGTCCTAGGGCCCTTGTTAAATGGTGTGACGACGATGAGGTTTGTTTTGATGGCACTAGAGGACGGTACTGAGACAGTGGCTGCGTTATCCACAACATTCGTACCTTTTAGGGTACGAAGTGTTTCCTTTAACTCAGTCAAAGCCAGATTTTTATCACAAATTTGTTCCCTCAAATCAGATATTTCAACCGACTTTCGATTCAATTGTTCAATCAATGATTGATTCTGTGCAGTGGTATTAGCACGTGCGGGCTTTACTGAATCGAAGAGTCGTGTATTTTTCTGTTTTAAGTTCTCGACTTTGGACAAAATCTTGGAAACTCGATTATCTAGATCAAGTTTAAAATTCTTAACGGCCTCAAGTACGTTCACATAGTTAATCTCCTTAGATTTCTCTATATCTATCGACAATGATTTAGCAACCTTGTCACTTGGCTGACGCTGTTTTGATTGTAAATTCAATTGAAAATTATTTTGAAAATTTCTATCATCGATATTAACACCTTCGAATGACGTTTCAAAGATTTCTTGAATAAATTGTTTCTTGCAATCAAGCGAAATACAATGTGTTTGAATCTCATCAAAACGGTTTGAAAGTGAAGAATATGTATATTGAAGCTTTAAAAATTCTACGTCTGATTCGTTACAAGTACTAGTTACCACATTATCCACAGATTCAACATTATGCACAATAGAATCATTATCAACACTTTTATTCACACGGACGGAAACTATATCATGTGACATCACTTGCTTCAGAAGCTGATCATTTTGGCATGAAACTCGTTCTATTTCAAGTAAACTGTTTTCATAAGCATCATCCATTTCATTGAAAACACGTCTAACTTCTTCTATTTCCAAAAGCAAATCTTGATCAATATTACAAAGACAAGCTTTAACATTGTTTGCAAATGGAACAATTTCATCTCGAAATGCAGCTCTTGTGTGCTCAAAATTCCATTCACCTTCCGTTATGGCCGAAGCCGTCGTACGTTCCACAATGACCTTGTCAAAATCGGCTAAGTGTTGGTGCACCGTATTTAAGCGAACGGACACCTTACTTACCGGTGGAATTAACTTAGTAAAATCCGTTTTGACAAGTGTAGGAGACGTACTAGGATGGTTTTCCGTTGACAAACTTTAGGGCACAAAAGCTGATAATTGAGCTAATTCCTTTTGTAAGCGAATGCGGGTCTTTTTAGAAATTTGATCTTTATTATGCTTATCATAATCAAGGTTATGGAATTTTGAAATCATTTTAGATTGAGTTTCTTCCGCAAGTGACTGTGTCTCCTCAGTACTACGAACATAAGGTGCTTCTTTCGATTTTCCAATTAGGGTCACATCATAAACACAAGGAATATATTCCTGAGCTTGTTTTGCATAACCGGGATTAGGTGGTAAATCTTGAATACGCTTAAGTTCAAGTTCTATAAACTATTTAGTTAAAAGATGAACCTTTTCTGTGGAAGCGTATTGTTTTAAAAGCTGTTGTTCTTTGAATTTAAGAAGTTTGGTAGCATTAATTTCCGATTCAAACTTTTTAGACTCGAGAGTTTCGAAATCCATTTTAAGTTTCTGAAAATCATTGACAACCTACTCTTTTGCTTTTAATTCAATGGAAAAATTAGCTTTTAATGATTCTATTTCTTTTAAGTGTTATATCTTTTCAAAATGAAATTGGTCAAATTCAGAACACGTTATTTTCTCTGCTTGAGGGACCATTTCAAATGTTTTGACCTTTTCCTTATACAGCGCAAGCTCAGTGGTTAGGTTGGCATTTATATCTATGGTTTGTCGAACAACCACATTCATGTTATCAATAATATGTTTAGGCACCATTACCAAATCACGTTGATCATAAGATTCCATACCCGTCGTAGCATTTGGTTGAGGTTCACTCAAACGTGTTGGTTTGGATACCACACCATTTGAGTTAATAGTTCCCGAATGCTGTTCAAGGTTGTCATTGTCATGCTCAACATGATGTGGATTATCATGAATATTATTTGATGTGGTTGGTACCTCACTAACGACATCAGAACCGTAGTGAGAGAGATTAGCAACGAGAGCAGCTTGGGCAGAGTGAATGTCATCACAATTCGAATCATATGCGTCAAGATCATCTACTTGATAAGCTGCATTAGAAGTGGAAACGAATGCAATGCCTTCATTGTCTGCTGCCCCTGGGTCTGTAAGAAATGCTAACTCTTCTAAATCCAAAATCTTTCCCTTAGACTGAGCATCGACCAAATACATCTTCTCACGAAACCACGTTGCATCCCTTCTCCTTTTTTGGCTGAGTGCATTACCTAGCCATATGACCTTGTCCTCTACAATTGTAGCAAGTCACAACCTTTTGTGGACCAACAGTGCTTCCATTTCCATTAGCTTGAGAATTCACAGCTTGAGCATTCACGGTCCTTATAGGAGGTCCATATGAGTTTTTCCTTCCTGAATGGGTTGCACCGTCACTTGACCATCTTGAACAGTGGCTTGTTGTCGAGGATTTAAAGAGGTGCAGAGCTGATTGTTCGTTGGTGGAAAACCTCTAGTAGCAACAAGTTTTGACAAGTAGGCAATGAGATGGTTTAAGACATCAGTAGGCGTATCATTTGGAGTAAAGACCGGTGGTTGAATTGGTGGAAGTTCATTGGAGTAGAAGGCTTGTGCTTGTGGTGCGTGGAAAATATCCTTGTTGAGGAGTATAGCCCGTAGGAGAAGTGTTAGCTTGTGAGGATGATGCCTGATGTGCTGGTAGCTGTGGATAAGGCTGTGGAAGAACACTTTGTTGATATGCTTTTTGTGGCATCATCAGTGGTTGATAAGATGGTGGTTGTGGTTGCTGATATGTGTGTTATGGTTGCTGCTGCAAGTATGATTGTTGTTGATAAGTGTAAGCCATGTTTTGTTGAGGGGACATTTGTTGAGAATCATACATGGCAAGTGGATCATGAACTTGTGGTGTAGACAACCGAGCCTCGATGACATGGCATTCGTGTTGTTGAAGAAAAGCTTGAAGTCGATCCACATTGGTGTTATGCAAGTCCTTAGCCAATTTAACAGCCGTTACGTACTTACGCCATTCTGAAGGAAGGGTGTTCAAATACTTGGTGTTTAATTGAAACGTAGGAATTTCCATGCCATAGATATTGAGCTCATTCAACAAGAGAGTAAATCTAAAATAGTAATCATCGAGAGTCTCCCCGGGAACATAGGCAAACTTATCAAATGTATCATAAAGCTTACACTCTCGTTCTTGTTTAGTTAACGAGGTGCCTTGCATTAGAACACGAATTCTATCCCACAACTCTTTGGCAACTTTATGTTTGCTGACGAGTTTGTAGACATCTGGAGGAAGGGCTTGGAGAATGATGTTTTTTGCATACTTATCACATTTGACTTGAATCTTCATATCTCCGCTCAATTCACCCGTTGTGCGAGGGCGAGTAAATGTACCTTCCGTCACAGTACCATAATCTAATGGTCCATTGAGCACAGATGCCCAAATGAGATGTCCATTCTCTTTGTTCAACATGTAAAGTTCCATTCGGGAAGTCCAATCCTCGTACATAGTCTTCTCCAACATTGGTGGACGATTATCCGTACCCGAGAGGATGGACTTATCCGTAAGAGATGTGTACTCCATTTCGATAAGTTAAGATTTACAAACGTTGATCGAACAATAAGAGAAAGTAAATGTGTTTGTTGTTGTGTGTTGAAGTCGAGAAATAATGTTAAAATCCCCTAATAATTGTTCTTGATAAAACACGTTTTTGAAAAATCTTGGAATACTTGTCACTCTATCGCAATGACTAAAATGAATTCTGTCGCAATGCCTCAAATAAGTTCTATCGCAATGTTGCATAGACTTTCTATCGCAATGTTGTAAAATCTGTCGCAATATAACGTATCGCAATAAGTCCTATCGCAATAAGTCGTATCGCAATAATTCCAATCGCAATAGCCTGTCGCAATAACCTGTCGCAATAGACCTTTCGTAATATCACAAAAAACAATCCTGTCGCTATATGAATCGCAATATCACAAATGAACTCCCATCGCAATGTGGATCGCAATATGGATCGCAATATCACAAAAGAACTCCAATCGCAATGTGGATCGCAATATGAATCGCAATGTGAAAACCCTTAAGCTTTGCGATGGAAAATCAGGCACATCTATTGCAATAGTACAATAGTGTACAATATCCCCACTTTTCTCGGACAAAACACACCAAATTCGAGATTTTAAGCCAAAAATGATACAAAGACCCAAAAATTTGTGTTTTTAGCCAAAGTAAATATACCAAATCTCTACCACAACTATGTAGAACATTTGTATCAAGAAAAAACCATAAAAAACACAAAAAAAAATTGGACGTGGGTTTAATAGATCAAAAGCTACTAAAATCAAGAACACAAACACATAAACAATACAATCATCCCATAGCTATGATACCATTTGTAGGATATTGTAAATCTTGCTTATGTTTAGAGAGAGAAAGAGATAGAATGATGGTGAGAACACACACACTTTTAGAGAGAGAAAGTGAATAACTATGTGTAAAATGAAAATGAAACCACCACCATATCCAACTAAGGAGAGGGTTTATATACCCAAGCCTTGTGATGGGCTTGGGCTTACATATTAGGCCATCCATACAATCCATGGACTAGGCCTTTATATGTTTACTTGATATAAAATAACTAAACTATGAGCTATACTTAATATATTGTCGGAGTGACCGAATCTTCCTAAATACGTAAAAATGTATTTCCAACACAAAGCTTGATCAAACTTAATCTGGGATTCATTCTTCTTTGGCTTCTCAACTAAGACTGCTTTACCCTTGTCTAGTGCTCCAATGGTTGGTAAAATACTTGTAGATACCTGTGTAGAGACATCTTTAATGATAGCTGATGGTTGCGATACCTCTGTAGTAGTAGCCCAATCCTTTTCTTGTAGTTGAGCATCCAAAGCTTGATCAACCTTAATCTGGGCTTCATTCTTCTTTGGCTTCTCAACTTCCTCCAAGACTTCTTTACCCTTGTCTAGTTCTCCAATGGTTGGTAAAGTACTTGGAGATACATGTGTAGAGACATCTTTAATGATAGCTGATGGTTGGGATACATCAACTATGTCTGCAAGTCTCTCAGCGTCCAAAGTATGAGTGTTAACGCTTAAATTACTCTTTTTAGCGGCTGACTCTGTGACCTGCTTCATCATTTCAGTAAAAGACAACTTTGTAGGAGTAACCAATGAAGAATCAAAACCTGGTTGTCTCTTTAAATCTGTAAGAGCCTCAGCTATACCCAAAGAATCACCAAAAGAAGTGCCTTCTTTTGAGATTTTAGTTAGGAAAGAATAAGCAGTTACCCTGTTTAAAAGAAATGAGCCACATATATAGGAGAGGTGAAAATATGTGATTGGTCAAAACGTGAGGCAGTTATATTCAAAAAGTAATTATGAAAATCATGAAAATATATAACTTATCTCAAACATTAATAAAAATTTACCAACTACTAAAATTACGGCCCATATTTTCGTCAAAAATAACAACTGGGTAGGACCCAATGTTTGTCAACGGTCAAAAATAACTTATCAGCGCCCAACGGCTATATTCTTGTCAACGTTGGAAATTGCCATGTCAGCGTTAAAATTGGTCTTAACAACGTTTGGAAAGAAAAATGTCAGCGTCCAAAAATAAAAATAATTAAAAAGAAAAAGGACCTTAATAAAGTAATTTATCCTAGTGAAGAGAACTTATAGACTGAAAATCACTATAGGGTGGCAAGCACTGTCCAATCATGCACACTTGCTTAAGCAAGATAGACATAATTGCCCTCAACTGTCCCTTGCTAACCAAAGTTCTTAACAATGAAGTTATCTCATATAAATCCCTTGTAACTTCCCAGGTAAGCCCAATAAAAACGTACCCAAGTCTCCCAACTGACCAAATCTAATTCTAGGCCAAAAAGTCTTGGAAGCGTGCATAGTATATCAACTTTGCATGCTATAGTGCCTCACGATTTATAAAACTAACTCGCACTCACCAGTGGACACAATCTAGAATTGTGATAAGAGTATTATAAGAATACCCAAAAATCCTAAAGGTTTCCTAAACCTCCCCTTAAACTAAGACAAACAAAGTTGCCAAAAAGAAAATATGCAATAAAAGTTTATGTCAAGATAGGAATGTAAACATTCCAACCATCATCCATAAACTTGAACACACTCCTAGTAAGCTCCAAAGATCCATAAGAAACTTTGTATCCATTTGTACAATGCTCATAATGCCTGTATAATTAGATCAAAAACCACAAAACTAACATATTGCTGTCAGTGTCCATTTTAACACTTATCAACATTAAAATAAACTTTGTCAGCGTTAGATAAATAAAGTAGAAAACCTAATTTTGTACAAAGACCAATAACAACGCATATCCTGTACATTCTTTTACAATAAGTTCCAAAAACACATTTTAGGTAAGATTGATCATTCCAATACTTGTTACCAAGTATTGAAACCTCCCAACATCAAGAGGTTTAGTTAACAAATCTGCTACATTTTCTTCTGTGTCAACCCTATTTGGTTATATTAAACCTTTTTCAAAACAATCTCTTATAAAATGATGTCGAATTTCTATGTGTTTTGTTTTAGAATGATGTATAGGATTCTTAATAATGCATAAGGTACTGTTATTGTCTACAAAAATCTTGGTATGCATAAAATTATACCCATAATCCAATAGTTGGTTCTAAATCCATAGAACTTGTCTACAACATGCAGCTGCAACTACATATTCTTCTTCAGTTGTAGAGTTGGCCACCTCTGTTTGTTTCTTGCATTGTCAAGATATCAACCTACTCCCAAGAAATTGGCATCCACCAGTTCTAGATTTTCTATCAAACTTATCACCTCCATAATCACTGTCTGAATAACCAATAAGCTCTAATGGAGAATCCTTTGGATACCATAATCTCAAGGTGGGATAGCACCTAAGGTATCTAAAGATCCTCTTGACAACATGAAGATGACACTCTTTGGGAGTCACCTGATGGCGTGTACATGCACACACAACAAACATGATGTCAGGTCAGGAAGCTGTAAGATACATCAATGATCCAATCATTGATCTATAATGCTTGACATCCACTTGTTTTCTATCTCCAATCTTTCCCCAAGGGTGTTCCCTATACATGGGTGTGCTAGCCCGTTTTTCATGTGGAGAAAAGCCAAACTTCTTCAAGATTTATGCTACATACTTGTCTTGAGAGATAAAGATACCATCTTCTTTCTGTTGAGCTTGTAAACCTAGAGATAAGTTCATCTCTCCCATTGCACTCATCTTGAATTTGTATGTCATGAGCTTGGAAAAGTCTTCACTCATCTTTGGACTTGAAGAGCCAAAGATGATATCATCCACATAGACCTAAACAAGTAGAAAGTACTTACCAATCTTTTTGGTAAATAGAGTCTGATCTATGGTGCCCCGATTGAATCCATTTCCCCCCAGATAAGTGTATAATGTGCCATACCATGCTCTTGGGGCTTGATGAAGTCCATACATTGCTTTCTTCACCCTATACACCTTGTTTAGATGTTCTGAATCTTCAAAACCAGGAGGCTGCATTACATAAACCTCCTCTGCAATTGTGCCATAAAGAAAAGCACTCTTCACATCCGTTTGATAAACTATGAAGCCCATGCAAGAAGCATAGGCTAGGAAAATCCTTATTGCTTCAATCCTTGCAACTGGTGCAAAAACCTCTTCATAGTCTATTCCCTCTTCTTGTGTATAGCCTTGAGCAACTAAACGTGCCTTGTTTCTGATCACAATCCCTCTTTCAGCCTTCTTGTTTCGAAGAAACCATCTTGTCCATATAGGTCTTACATATCTAGGACAGTCCACTAACTCCCAAACATCTTGAATAGCAAATTGGTGAAGCTCATCCTGCATTGCTTCCACCCAACTTGGTTCTTTCAGAGCATCAAAAATCTTCTTGGGTTCCTGTTGTGACAGAAAACAAGGAAACAAAAATGCATGTACAAGAGGGGTATCAACCTTCTTATGGATATTGGCAATAAAACCTCCTTGATTCTAATGAGGCCTTCTTGTTTGAACAGGAGACAACACATCACCAATGATTAGAGAAGGAGGATGATTTTTGATAGTGGATGTAAGTTTTCCTCCTTCAATAAGTGCGTTGTCTTCAATCTCAGTCTCCATGTTACCAGTATCATCTTCATAGCCTCCTCCATCATCACCAGAATGAACCTATTCATGAACTATTGAAGGTTCACCTTGTTTAAAAGTATTGGAAGAGAATAAATGGTCAAAAGGGTTGTCAACGCTTGAACTTAGCCTGTCAGCATTTGAGCTATCAACGCCTGAATTTGTCTTGTCAGTGTCGGATCTGCCTTTATCAGCGCTTGAAGATTCATGCATGTTTTCATCATTTGGTTTTTCTTGTGGACCATCTTTTTCCTTTCTAGCAGCAGAAGTAGCAAATACATCTGTCCATATAGGAATGGTAACATACTCAAGTATGGGAGCTGATTTGACTTGCATGTGATCCTACTTCCTTGTCAACCTGTTTACCTGAAATGTCAACAATAGGTTCTTCCACAACATTTGAATCCTCTTTCACAATGTCTGGATTAGTAACATGCATATAATTCAAGGTTCTAGATAAAGGCTCTAAGTCAAAGAACCAATTAGGTCCACTCTCAGGATCACTAGGTTTACTCTCTAAAAACTCAACATGTACCTTTTCAAGTATACGTTTTTCTTTCTTAATGTAAACCTTATATCCCTTACTCTGCACTGAATAGCCCATAAAATAGCCTTCATCACATTTAGCACTAAAGTTTCCTAAGGCATCACTAGTATCTAAGATCACTACATGACATCCAAAGGGTTTAAGAAAACCAATATTAGGTTTCCAATCCCAAAATAGCTCATAAGGTGTCTTATTGTGGATTTTGTTTATCAATGCTCTATTCTAAACATACCAGGCTGTATTCACAGCCTCAGCCCAAAAAGCAATAGGAAAATGAGCATCAACCAACATTGTCCTAGCTGCTTCTATGAGTGTTCTGTTCTTCCTTTTAGCCACCCCATTCTGTTGTGGGGTTCTAGCTATGCTAAACTGCCTAGTAATCCCTTTATTGACACAAAAGTCATCTAACAATTTATTTTCAAAACTCACCACCATTATCACTTCTAAGTATTTTAACCTCATTCCCTGTTTTCTTTTCAATTTGGGTAATAAAGTTAATCAAAACAGTGGTAGTTTCACTTTTTAAGGCCAAAAAGAAAGTCCAAGTAAATATAAAAAAATCATCAGTTATGACAAAACAAAAGGATTTACCATTCAAACTTTCTATATTAGTTAGGCCAAATAAGTCCATATGTAGTAAGTGAAGTGATTTAGAACTAGAGTGCACAAGTTTAGACTTAAATGAGACTTTGTGTTGTTTGCTTCTAAGACATGGAACACAAGAATGATCATTATGAAAAGCCTTTTCAGGCAAACCATCAACTAAACCATGTCTCACAAGTCTTTTTATGTTCTTAAAATTTATGTGCCCTAACCTTCTGTGCCATAGATTACTTTCATCAACTGAAGCCTTAACATATAGACATAACAAATTATTATTCATCCTAATTCCATTAAGATTCACATTATAAATGTCCTTATGCCTAGGTGTTCTATAATCAATAAACTACTCTTCAGGTATCTTAAAGTCTTTGTTTAACACCAAGCATTCAGTATCAATGAAAAGAACCTTATTCTTGTTATCACACACTTGTGATACACTAAACAGATTATAGTCGAGTTCTTTTACCAGAAATATGTTTTCAAAACGCAAATTATTTGTGATAAGAGTGCCTTTGCCAGAAATTGTGCCATATCCTCCTTCAAAGTACACTTTGTCACCATCTTTAATGGGGGTAAAGTTAGTCAAATAATCTTCCTTCCCCGTCATGTTCCTAGAGCATCCACTATCCCAATATCCATAATCATTTACCTGCTTTTGAATGCCCTGCACATAAAGAAAACAAATTAGTTTTCTTTGGGAACCCAAGCCTGAGCAAACTTGGATTCATTTGGTTGTTCAACAAGAACATATTTAGTCCTTATAACAACCCCTTGTTCATCCCTTCGAGGATTGAACACCCAGTTAACCCCAATTGGTTTAGTTATGACCTTTGAAATATAATGAAATGTATTACAAGTCATAGAAATCCCATCAGAATTAGGGTTTTGGTCTTGTTTGGGTCTCCATATCAAACTAGATGAAGCTTTAGACCCCTTTCCCTTTGGATGCAAGTACTTGTTATTACCTGGTCTAACAGCGTCGGAAACATTCATGTCAGCGTTAAAGTTGTTCTTGTCAACACTGAAATTGCACTTATCAGCGCCAAAACTAGGGTTTGCTACAGGAACCTATTATCTGTTAGACCATGTATTGGTCTTTTGAAAGGGCCTTTGTCCATGAGTATTAGAACCTTTAGTAAAGAATGGAGCTAGTCTAGTAACTTGTGGACTTGTTTGGACAAAAGGTTTGAGTTTGACTATGGTTGACTTTTTGTCAGCGTTGACATTTGAAGCACTAACACATTTATAAGCCAAATGAGAAAAACTCCCACAAATATAACAAGCTTTTCTAGACATAACCCTAGGTCTAGATGAAAAGAAACCTGTCCCATTATCATTAACTTGGCTTTGTGGTGACCTAGGTTTCCTATACATTTCTGCATACTTAACACTAGGTTTTCTATTATTAGATGAGCCAAGGTCAACAGGTTTTCCAGTAGAAGGGTTGGTCACAATTATGGGTGTAGACTCATTTGGACTCTCACTAAGCATTCCACCCTTAACAAACAATGTAGGATTGGCTTTCTTCCATTGTTCTAGGTCAGTCACTTTCTGCTTATACTCCTCTACTGGAGTAAGAAATCTTGGTGGAGGAATGAATTCCTTTTCTTGGAGTTCTGGTATACAATTCCAAGATAAATCCTTTCTCAAGACACCATGAAAGTCTCCAGCAGGTGGTGGAACATCAACATAATCTTTCATCCCAATCCCAGTCATATCCCTAGAGTCTCTTTGCTCACTTACACATTTTTCTAGGTTTTGAGAAGCTTTATCAAACTTTTGAATTCTAAGCCCTACATTCTCTTTGTTTTTAATGGCCTCATCTAACTTAGCTTGTATGACTCCTTTGGATCTCTCTAGTATGTCCCTAAGGTCAAAACTAACTTTGAGGTCATGAGACAAAACGTTAATTTGATCTTTTAGGTCAAGCTCCATTTTCTTATATTCTGCAACAGACTTTTCAGTTTGAACAAGTGCCATTTGATAATTAGATAGCTTGCATTTTTCATCAAAAACATCTCATTTTAACTTTAAAATTTCTTTATTAAGTTTTTCAGTGTTTAAACGACAACCTTTACTACACAAAGCATCATCATATACCTCATTATCTGATGAAGAAGAAGAATGTGCCATGAGAGCAAAGTGAACATGCTCTTCTTCTTCCTTCTCTACAATCAAGGCCTTGTTCTCTTCCACCTCCTTTGCCATAAAGCTCCAGTCTCATCCAACACCATCAATGTCTTGCATGGAAACCATAGCCTTTGTGTCTTCAACCTTGATGATTTGGCTTGAAGGCTTTCCAGTATCAGATCTTCTTGGATATCTTCATTCCCTCATAAAGTGACCCATCCTATGGCAATTGTAACACTCAACCTTGGATATATCAAACCCATTAGTGTCTTTAGCATTGAAGGTCATCTTCTTTCTGAATCTCCTATTCCATCTGTTGGCCCTTATGCTTGCAAGAGCCATATTCCATTTAATATCCATCTCCTCCAAATTCTCCTCACTAATTTGCTCAAGGTCCTCATATGTAATCATTGAACCATTGGGCAATGCAACAATGTATGCACACACTGTGTCTAGATCAATACCAGCAGGTTTAATCCTAGTGAGTCAACATTGTATGTGTCGGCGTCTTAATGTGAAGCGCTGACAAAGGTTCATCCACTGTTAACAAAAGGTGATCCAATAACAGGATGCATGTATGATTCTCTCTTATCAACTTGGGCTTCACTATGTGAGAAGAAAGCCATGTTTATAGAGGTATATTTGCTTCCTTTATCCAAGAGGATTTCATTCTCTACAATATTTAGCTTATTATAGACGTCATCAAAAGTAGAACTCTTGTGAGCATTGGTAGCAATAATAGACCTAGCTTCAATCTTCCATGCATCACCAAGACTTTTAAGAAAAGTGGTAATGATATCAGCATCATCATATACTATTCCCATAAAGGACAATTTGCTTGTGATGTCTAGAAGCCTGCTTCTCATCCCACTTAGCTTCTCATTGGGAAGAGTCTTGAACACAGCATACTCATGCAAGAGTTTCTTCTTCTTTACTGAGGCAGTATCATCATTACCACCATAGTTGACTTGAAGAGCTTCCCAAAGTTCTTTGGCAGACTCAAAACCTCTATACTTGTGCTGATTGCTTGGTCCAAAGGGAGTTTGAGAATGCTTAAAGTTTTCATGTCATTCCTTCGCTTTGCAACATCCTCAGTTGAGACATCTCACCCATCCGAAGGTCTTTCTTTTCGATCCTCTTCAGTTGAGCCCTCAATTGATCTTGCAGCAATAGCAATAGCAATCTTAGCAGCCTTATCGATTGTGTTTCCATATTTAATAATTTTCCAGAGAGTGTGATCATGAATTTGAAGGTACTGCTCAAAATTGAACTTCCATAGCTCAACATTGTCTGGGTCTAGCATGGGGATTTTTAGATTGTGACTTGAGGAGGAGGTCATATCTGGAGTAGACATCTTGTCTGGTTTTTAGGGTTTCTTAAAAAATTAGGGTTTTTGGCGATTTTAGGGTTTTTAGGGTTTTGTGTTCTTTAGATAAAAGTTCCTCAACAAGATCTGATACCACTTGTTGATCGCAAACTTAGATCGATTAGCTTTGTGTAAACGAGATTAAATCAAGTTAAAAACTTAGAGAAACTTTGTTGTATGAACAATTCAAGTACTATGCGGAATTAATACTTGAACGAAGAACAAGCAAAACAAGTAAACCAAACTTTCACTTTTGATTGATGATAAAACTTGCGTATAATGAAAGTGTAAAAATGTATAATAAACTAAACCTAAAGGCCTCCTTTTATAGATTAAGGAGACTTACACAAGGGTCTACATATCAACTATTTGAGGTAAATATAAACATAGAAAATACAATGTCAAACATATCTTTACTAGAAATACAAAACGTGTAGACTAAGTATTCTATCAGTGCTTGGACTTCTTCTCATCAGCGCTTAGATACTTCTTGTCAATGCTTGATCTGTCAGCGCTTTATTTCTTCCTATCAATGTCTAAATAACTCTTGTCAGCGTCTAAGTGTCTTTGCTCATTTTATTCCCAACAAATTGCTTTGTATAATTTGGAATTCTCATAAGCTTGGAGTCTTAATTCATCGAGTCATGCAATTGCAAGAATCAGTTTTCTCCAACGATTTTGAGATCGAGATTACAGCTTCTCAATGCCCAATAAGCACGGTGCTCAATTTTAAAGGGCAAATGACACGTTTTACCGTACAATAATGATAAGGTGTTGTGCCAATTAGTGTCTTATAAGCTGTTCGGAATTCCCACAGAGCGTCGTCAAGTTTCCTTGACCAAATGGAAGGATTGTCCTTAACCGTTTTTTTGAGTATTCGTTTTAAGGCTCTGTTGGTATTCTCAACTTGTCCACTCGTTTGTGGATGATACGCGGTGGCAAAGCGATGGGTGACTCCATAACGCTTTAAGATTTTCTCCATTTGTTTGGTATAAAAATGGGAACCTTGATCGCTAATTAAATCTTTCAGCATTCCATGTCGAGAGAAAAGCTTTTTCAGAAAAATGATTACGGCTCGTGAATCGTTCGTGGGTAAAGCTTCGGCTTTGGACCATTTGGTCACGTAATCAATAGCGACTAAGATATATTCGAACTTATTTGATTTGGGAAAGGGTCCCATGAAATGAATTCCCCATACGTCAAATATTTCGCTACCTTGGATGCTGTTTTGAGGCATCTCATCTCTTCGTGAAAGGCTACCTGTACGTTGGCAAGCATCACAATTTTATACTAGAGTATAGGCCTCTTTAAAAATTGTTGGCCAATAGAAACCAGCATCAAACACTTTTTTCGCGGTGGTGGAAGGACCATAATGTCCCCCAGTAGGGCCATGATGACATTCATCAAGGATCTTTCTTTTTTCCGCACCATAAACACATCTCCTAATCATGCCATCGGGGCATACCTAGAAAAGGTAGGGATCTTCCCAGAAATAGTGTTTTAGGTCGAAAAAGAATTTACATCGTTGGTGATAGGTTAAACCTTTTCTTAGAATTCTTCCAACTAGGTAATTTGCAAAATCTGCAAACCACTGAGATTCATCCATAGAGATTTGCATAAGACTTTCATCGAGAAAATAGTCATCGATATCTTCGTCCTTTAACTCTTCCATGTTTGGATTTTCAAGTCGCGATAAATGATCGGTGAATACAATCGTTTTTGACAACACGAGATAGGATCGAAATTTGTCAAAAGCAAAAACTACGACAAGTAGTTCTTTCTCAGTGATCGTGTAGTTGAGCTGCGCGCTATTAAGAGTTTTGCTCGCAAAATGTATAGGACGGGAATGTTTTCCTTCGTGTTGTCCTAATACGGCTCCTATAGCGAAATCGCTTGCATCACACATAAGTTCAAACGGTCGCGACCAATCCGGTGAAACCATGATCAGTGCATTTGTTAACTTGTCTTTAAGCTTTTCAAATGCCTTTATGCATTCCCCGTTGAAATCAAAAACTATGTCTTTTTCAAGGAGTTTGGTCATCGGTCTAGCGATTTTGGAAAAGTCTTTTATGAATTGGCGGTAGAATACCACATGACCTAAAAAACTTCTAACGGCTTTAACGTTAGTGGGTGGTGGTAATTTGGATATCACTTCGATCTTGGCCTTGTCTACTTCCAATCCGGCTCCAGATACTTTGTGTCCAAGAACAATTCCTTCAGTCACCATAAAGTGATATTTCTCACAATTGAGCACGAAATGAGCTTGTTTGCATCGGATGAGCATGTGCTATAGATTGAAAAGGCAAGACTCGAATGAATTTCCGAAGACTGAGAAATCGTCCATGAAAACCTCCATGGATACCTCGATCATGTCTTGAAAGATCGTGATCATATACCTTTGAAAAGTCGCAGGTTCATTGCAAAGACCAAAAGGCATCCGCCTATAAGAAAACGTTCCAAAAGGACACGTAAAAGTGGTCTTGTCTTAATCGGATGGTTCGATAGGTATTAGGAAATATCTTGAAAAGCCATTGAGAAAACAGAAGAATTTGTTCCCCGCTAGTCTTTCCAACATTTGGTCCATGAATGGTAGAGGAAAATGATCTTTTCGTGTGGCATCAGTTAATTTCCGGTACTCAATACACACACGCCAACCGGTAACGGTTCTTGTAGGAACAAGTTCGTTATGTTCGTTGGTAACAACAGTCATTCCTCATTTCTTAGGAACGCAGTGAATAGGACTAACCCAAGGACTATCTTCTCTGGAAAAGATGATTCGTGCTTCAAAGAGTTTGATTACTTTGGCTTTTGCAATCTCCTTCATGTTTGGGTTAAGTCGACGATGCCTCTCAATAACGGGCTTGGCATCCTCTTCAAGATTGATCTTGTGTTTGCAAAATTGCGAATCAATTCCCGGTATATCAGATGTTTTCCAGGCAAACGCTTCTTTGTGGTTTTTGAGCATAGAAATTGTAACACCCCCAAATTACCACGCAGCGGAATACCACATTGGGGCGTTACTAATAGCACATCACACACAATCATAGAAAACGACCTCAAAAGAGACGTTGAAATATTACACAATCTTGTCTAAAAACTTTCCCATCCCAATATATATATATATATAATCAGACTAGCGTTTGGTCCCAAGAACCGTTACCGATACATCACATTCATCAAAGACTTAAAAGTCATTTGTTCATTTCAAAGGATGTAAAAGTAATATAAAACATTAGACAAGTGAGCACCAACTCCCTCCTCGCATGCTCCGCTGCTATCCATCTTGATTACCTGAAATACATGCTTCAAATCATCAACACAAAGGTTGAGCGAGTCTATAGGTTTTGCAAATCATAATTTGAACACAAGAATTTTAATCATCTCAAGCTTATTACACAGACAAGTCACATATATATAAATCGATAAATGCCTTAAGCTCATGCAACTGAACGTTAACCAACACGTCAACCAAATCACTTACGGCGCCCCTACAACAGGTAATATTATCATATACCAACGACCTCTTATACATAATATCCCTTTCAGGTGATCACACGGATACATGCTCTAGGATAAGGTTTGTTAAACCAAATAGATCTATCATATATATTAGCGTTTACCTCGCAATGTAATTAACAGTTCATGAATTTCAGGGACTTCATAAGACAATGGTACTTAGGCATTTATCATCATATTCGGGTCCAGCATACCGAAAACAACTTGTGTTCCTTTTATAAAAAAAAAGCATGTATTCCCCCACGCGGGTTAAAATCATTTACAAGATAGTAAAAGCGAGGCTATAGACTCACCTTAGATAATACACGAAGCTAGTAGTAGTAGTGATCGCCGAAGTGAAGATGCCTCCCAAATATACACGTCAAAAGTCACCACCTAACAAATAAGGTGCGCGCTTAGCAACATACTTAATTATTTCAAAACATACTTAATATAATAAAATCAATGACTCAAAATAGTATGTACATACACATGACCAATGAATGCAAGTGATTCCCTTCTAAACCCCACAACACATACTAGCTTTCCAAAACTAGTCCTTCGATGTTGATCCATCTCAAGATGCCAAATCAACACGGTTCAAGTACCCTAAATGGTCTCCAATCTTAGAATATACACTCACACACAAGAATTATATCCTATTAGGACTTTGAGAAGTTAATAGTTTAGCCTCTCGCCTCAAACTATGATGCGAGGTTAAGTACCTCCCAAATAGTACTTAGCCGGTACTTACCAAAAGTACACGCTGTTTTACCATACCTAAACAACTCTGTTTTCGACGAAACTTGGTGACAACCTCACTTGTAATCTGTACAAGACTTAGTTTAAATTTCATTCAATTATTCACATTTTAGAGCCACCTGCTCGACACATCTTTAGACTTTAAAATCCGGACAATTTTGCACACTCGACTTGTAAAACCATTTGGACTTCCTTAACCAAAACCATTTACAACAACGACACTTGACTTTGAAAATAAATTCAAAGTGCTAAGTTTACAACCTAACAACAGGCTTTTATCAGTTTTAAAACTCAACTTATAGTCCCCGAGATTCGTTCCAAATATCGACAACAATTTCGTATTGTTTCAATACTTGTCTCCTGGTACGCGAAGAATCAAACTAGCATAACTTCCTCCTCGTTAGGAGTTAGAAGCTCTATCTTATATCAGAACGAGCGTCTCGACGACTAATACAACAATATCCAATCATATCAAACTTTATTTAAGCTTTAACCCACGAAAATCTGCCTTAACTCATTGATGTAAAATGACTATTTAAAAATCACATCAAAACTCATTTTGACCCCTTTTTATCATCATCTAACCTTCAATTAGCCTATATTATTCATTCCTAACATATCATGACACCCCTAAATCACTTGTATGATCATTCTTTATAAAATCCACATCAAACATTAAACATGCAACCATTAAAACTTTGAATAAAATAATAATAACACAATACCACAACCTTAAAAATGGATCAAACACTTCTTCTTCATCAAAAATCTTTTGAAATAAATAAAGTTCTTGCATGTTGGATTTTCTTAGATCAAAATGATCACAAGAATATTTGCAACATGGGTCTTTGATTGGATTTGCAAGATCTCAACATTTGATGGTGGATTTGGATGATGGTGGTGTTGCCGTGGGTATAGAGAGAAAAAAGGGAGAACACACACTTTTTTGCTAGTTAAAAATAAAATGTGTGTGTTAGTGGAAGCTTATATATGATGGAGAGATGACAAAATGTGTAAATAATGCTATCTTTTGGCCTTTGTTGTAAATATTAGTTAAAAGCGGGAAATGACTCCCCGTCAATTTTAAAAATATTTACGAGAGTCAGGTTTCGTCCCGGGTTCATAAAAATTTAAACCTCGTTTGTTAAATCGGTCGTTTAATAATTAAACGCACACAAAACGAAATAATAAAGTTCAACTCGACTTAATACGTAATGAAATAAAAATTCCAGAAATATCAAATATCGAAATAATCGATACTAAAATATAATATTTGGGCATCCATTGGCATCGCGATCACTATTAGTACTCTTCATTCGTCACAACAATTAATTATATCCACACATTATCGGTATCAACTAAAAACCGTCAAACATAATAATACTCATCATTACTTAGAAAATAAATTCCGTTATATAATTAGGATAAAATAATGACATTAAGCTTGGGTTATTACATTCTCACGCCCTTAAGGGAGCGACGTCCCAGCGCTCGACTCACCTCATACTCGTATTACGTACCACTAGGAAAGACGAGGGCACTTATTCCTAAAGAAGTCCTCACGGTCCCATGTGAATCTCGATCCACATATCGGATTGCATCGAACTATCCTAATGGGAATCTAACTCAACTTCAGACGCTTAACCTCTCGATCGAAGATCTCCACTGGTTCTTCTACAAACGCAACTTGTCGTCAAGTTGTATCCCACCTAAAGGGGTGAATAAATCCTTATCCACCAAACACTCCTTCAAGCTTGACACACGAAATTTTTATGAATTACACGAAGCTCATTCGAGGACAAGAGTAGATGAGAGGATTTTTGGGTAAGTCCAGTCAAAAGGAAGGTTGCAAATTAAAGGATATCCACTGGCCGGATAGCCATGGATGCACATCGAAAAGAACTAATAGGAAAAATATTTTCGTCATCGGAGTGTGCTCACACTCGGATCCATACTCAAAAGATAATACAAAGACACCATCTCACTTTCGCCCATGCGCATTCAAAGTCTCAATAAACATCGTCATTGAAGGTAAAAAGATATTACATGGTACGTGTTCTCCATGATCAGACGTCATTGGACAATGCCGTCTCAAGTTTTCACAACTTACGATCATTAGTGTAGATCACATACCACATAAGTACATAAAAAGAAAAGATCGAACATAACCATCAAATATAGATCTCCATCGTTGATCATCGTTAAAACCTTGAACGAACCCTTGATAATAGAGCTTGGTTTCCAGAGTCTTTCCACTTGAGGTGTCGACTACATCATACTCCTCGAGTGATAACGAATTTATTAATTCCAATCATTAAAAAATTCGGCCCATCGGCAAAGATTCACCACATATCGGCGTACCATTAACTCCTGCTCTAGTGTTCAATATACAAAAGCGTCCTTCTACTTCATCAATCATCATACAGAGGTGTCCTAATAGTTTCCACTTCCGTGCTCAAGGTGATACATCATATTCCTCGTTTAATTCGTCATGCTGGCCCCCAAGAGTTTCGTCATCAAGAAAAGTCTTCGGTGACCCTTCAATTGTAACAATTAAAAATCACAAAATCTTCACATCCATGATAAGTTGTCGCTGATAACTTGATTCTCAGTCAATCCACAAGTACATCCTGGTGACGCCTAAACAAGTCGCCTATTCTCGGAATGGTTATCGGTTCTTAACAGTTTGCCTATAATGCTCGCGATCATCGAGACACCTTAGAAATGGTCCATTAAAACAAATCATCACTCGAGAGAAGTCCAACGAGTTACTCGTACATAAATGATAATCAACGATCATCATAATGACGACGGCACTGAACGATTCATATCAACGAAACACGATTCGAAGGAAGACGTACGCACACCAAACATCCACAAATCAAGCCAGACATACTTGGGCCCACTCATTTATAACTCATTGTCTACATCAAAAGGCGTCCCCTTTCATGTATACAAGAGTTTATAAATTTACGGTTCGGGAACTTATAACTTTCTTGTTCAAATGAAAAGGCGTCCCAATCCATTTCAACAAAATGACTATAAGTCATCCTACTCAAGTATTACTATCTCTCAACAAGATATCATATCAAAATACCATAGTAAATACAAGGTGTCAATAAACTTATATCATGATTTTCGTATTCAAATGTCCCATTCCATTTGTATAAGGAAATCACGACAATCTAAGGTCCAGTGGTTTAAAATTTTCTTATTCGAATGTCCCAATCCATTTAAATAAGACAGCCTTAAACGACTCTTAGTTGGGCGAGTTAAAATCTCTATATCTAAATGTCCCATTCCATTTAGATACACAGTATTAAGTCACTCAACCGAATGACAACTACGAGCATATCTTTGTTGTACCCAAACTATATATATTTGATTAGGATATATATATCTTAGGTCCAACATTGGCATCCTCCTTTTCGTCAATAAAACGTAGTCATATATAAAATCATATCACACGTCGCATTACATAGAAAATGTCGCCTCGGATAAATGATTCTTAAAAATCATAAGAAGTATCAAAAACACGAACATCGCATTTATCAATTAAGTTTCGAAAGAAAATGTCCAAAAATGGCACATCACAATACGATGATAACAATCGAACTTAACCAACTCGATATGCGATAGGTTACGAAACCATATATACATACTCAAAGTATCAAACGAGTTTCACGCTCGTATTCAGATAATGAATAATTATCAAGATCGATGGTTTACAGTGAGGCCAAATCCGATACAAAACCGTATTAGAAAAGGTACGACAATCATTCAAGGACCATTGCTTCGCGTACAATGCCTTTAAATACCATAGTAAATTCATAAATATACATACTACTATTCCTATATATACATAGGTTCACATAATTACAACCAAATATAAAGTAATGCAAGAATAGCCTTACTGGAGCCATGCGGAGTAGTTGCGTGCTTAAAACTTTTTAGAACACACCAAAGTTATAGTTTAGGTTTTTCAAAATCGACCTAGTTCTCTATAACTTGTGGCTCTAATTACCATTTTGTAACACCCCCAAATTACCACGCAGCGGAATACCACGATGGGGCGCTACTAATAGCACATCACACACAATCATAGAAAACGACCTCAAAAGAGACGTTGAAATATTACACAATCTTGTCTAAAAAGTTTCCCATCCCAATATATATATAAAATCAGAGTAGCGTTTGGTCCCAAAAACCGTTACCGGTACATCACATTCATCAAAGACTTAAAAGTTATTTGGTCATTTCAAAGGATGGAAAATTAATATAAAACATTAGACAAGTAATCACCAACTCCCTCCTCGCATGCTCCGCTGATATCCATCTTGATTACCTGAAATACATGCTTAAAATCATCAACACAAAGGTTGAGCGAGTCTATAGGTTTTGCAAATCATCATTTGAACACAGGAATTTTAATCATCTCAAGCTTGTCACACAGACAAGTCACATATATATAAATCGATAAATGGCGTAAGCTCATGCAACTGAATGTTAACCAACACGTCAACCGAATCACTTACGGCGCCCCTACAACAGGTAATATTGTCATATACCAACGACCTCTTATACATAATATCCCTTTCAGATGATCACGAGGATACATACCCTAGGATAAGGTTTGTCAAACCAAATAGATCTATCATATGTATTAGCGTTTACCTCGCACGGTAATTAACAGTTCATGAATTTCAGGGACATCATAAGACAATGGTACTTAGGCATTTATCATCATATTCGGGTCCAGCATACCGGAAACAACTTGTGTTCCTTTTATAAAAACAAGCATGTATTCCCCCTCGCGGGTTAAAATCATTTACAAGATAGTAAAAGCGAGCTTATAGACTCACCTTAGATAAAACATGAAGCTAGTAGTAGTAGTGATCGCCGAAGTGAAGATGCCTCCCAAATATACACGTCAAAAGTCGCCACCTAACAAATAAGGTGCGCGCTTAGCAACATAATTAAGTATTTCAAAACATACTTAATATAATAAAATCAATGACTCAAAATAGTATGTACATAGATGATTGTGGTAAAATACACCTTTTAGGAAAAAGGCGTAAAAGCGGTAAGTATTGAACAAATGACTTTAGGAAAAATCAAGTGTTAATGACCCGATTAAGTTCGTTTCCCAAGGAGGTATATGTGTGTGACTAAGATGTACAAGATTTGAGATTAATATTTGGTTTAGAAGGGGATTAGAAGAGAAAATGACGAAGTCGTAAAAATAAAAATTAACTAAAAATCACTATTAGAAAGTTAAGACGTAGAACCTAAAAAAAATCACCAAAAATAAAATAAATTCTAAAAATTACCAAAAATTCACCAAAAATCAAAATATAATAAACTAAGAGTTTACCAATTATCAAAACTTTTTCAAACCTTTTAAATAATTAAATATTCAATTTTTAAATGCTAATTAAAGCCCTAAAAATCAAATAAATTATCAAAAAGCCCAAATAAAGATTTTTCAATTGATAAACCTCTAAAATGACCTAAAAAGATTAAAAACTATTTTTAGAAATTTTAAAACTAATAAAAACTATTTAAAATGATTTAAAAACTATTGAAACTTAAAATAATTATAAAAATTAATCTATAAGTGATAAAATTATTCTAAAAGTTGCTAAATTCCTATTTTAATGTATCTAACCTAAGAAAAATGTAAAAAGTTGGAAAAAGTGAAATTTTAAAAATAATATTAAAATAATAATAAAATAATATTAAAAATCCAAAAATTATAAAAAATTCTAAAAACTTGCAAACTAGTTTATTTTAACCTAAATAATCAGAAAATGAAAGTGAAATTACCAGAATACCCCTAATGGGCCCTCAAATGGACCAAATCCAAAAACAGTCAACCTAAAAGTCAAACGCTGACAAGTTATAGTCAGGCGCTGATAAGTTGAAATCAAACGCTGACAGGAATAAAGTAGGCGCTGACAGACTTAATGAAGTGTAAAAACTTGTTTTTCACCCTGCTGATCAAGGTTTGAGTGCAAACCTTGTGAATCAAGGCTTACCAGTTGGGTAAACTTGATGTATTTTGGCACAAATAAGCCAATAAGCCAGTGAGCTTATGAGCTATGAACAAAGCAATCCAAATAGCCAAATATCAATCACAAGCAGCAATACAACAATCCTAATGCTAGAAATCAAAATTCAACAAGAATCAAACACTGAATCAAAGTAAATAACAAGATTAAAGAACAAAAAGTTACTGATTAGCAAAGAACATATGCAGAAACAAGTTTGCTGATATACTTGACACTTGATCCAATTTCAAACCTCAAATACCTCTATCCTGATGTGATTTAGCTATGATTTAGCACTTGTTACCCTTAACCTATGTCTAGATCTAGGTGTCCTCAAAATCCTAGCCAATTTTACCAAGTTATGAAGATTTTAGAGCCAATCTATGAATCAATGTGTTTAAGCACACAAAACTTGCAAACAGATGCACAAATACTCCCAAATAACAGGTACCAATACTTGCATACAACACACAAGCACTTAACAAACGCTGACAAGTTTAAATCAAACGCTGACAGGAACAAATCAGACGTTGACAGACTTATGCAGTAATCCCAAACAACCCTTAATCAAGCACTAATCATACAAACTTCTGATTTTAACTAATAACCTACTGATTTTAATGATCAAAAACACTTAAACAATAGCAAATAACACAATCAAACTCAAAAATCACCAGCACAAACACCAATACTCAAAATCAAAGCACCAAATCAAAAACAGTCATAAACATGAAATTTTTTAGGGGAATCTTAACAAGGGATTATACCTGCCTTCCACAACATCCTAGGAAGGCCAGCAATGCTCCTTGGACCTTGTTCAACAACTAGAACAAGACCAAGGTACTTCAATGAAGATGATGCAAACTGCCTTGGTTGATGGTTCAAAGTAGAACCTCAAGGACTTTATATCTTCAACACAAACAGCAAACAACTCAACCAAGGGCTCTAATCCCTTCACAAGCTTGGTGTCAACAAGCTTGTAAGAGCTTATAGCTAATGGTCAAGGGTTAGTACACAAAATAACCAAAACAGAACCTAGGATTTCAAGGTTTACAAACCTTAAAAACCTTATGAAACAAGACGTGCCTTAACCACAAGATTAAGGTAGGCCTTCACAATCAAATGGAACTCAGAATTAGGCTACTCAAACACCAAACTTTTAACTAAATCAAAAAGAGATTTCAAATTTCAGAAATTCAAAGTTTATTTAACTTAAAAAGGAATTACAAAGATTGATAGCCTAAAACTGGAACAAAAGCTCTCTCACATGTTGAGGAGTCTTTTTTATAGGCAAATGCCAATGCTACACTGTTCATAAACCCTAGATGTGAAATTCCCTATTTGTCCTTAAGTCCTTCTAGACGAATCCTTGGTGTGAGCTGTTTAAAATGATCCTGGATGTTCATTTCAGCTTTGAAATGAAGCAAACGTTGTCAGCTGTTGATTTTGACACGTCACATGACTTGGAGGCTAAGTTGCTTGCTGATTGGTGGAAAGGGTATTGGGGTGGGGTCCATAGTGAGTGGAGATGAGGGTTTTGTGTGTGGGATAGGTTCCTGCATGTGTGAATCAAACGTGTGCCTGGGTAATTTCATTTTACCCTTTGTTTTAAGTTGTGTAAAACCTGGGCTGTAAAGGTGAATAGTTGTCCTTTTGATCCGTTTTTGGTGGAGTGGAGTTGTTTGGCGCGTGTTTGTGTGTTTAAATGTTTCAGTATGCACACATTCAGCCCTTGTCCTTCCTTTCTTTTGTCACTTGGATGCAAACTTCTATCAGCGCCCATTTTACATGTATCAACGTTTCACAGCTTGGCAATTTTGGCACAAAACTTTATAAAAAGTGTTTCAAGGGTTATATTTGCCATTTTTAGGTATTTCAAGGACTGATCTTGGACATTGTTGATCTTCAAAGGTCTTCATTGTAACTTTGACTTTATGAGGGACCATTATTTGGCAATTTTGATTTGTTGAGGGACTATTCTTGCCATTTCTTCAAAGTTGAAGGACCTTTTGTGTAATTTTGACAAACTTAAGGGGCCAAACTTGTAATTATGAATATACAAGGGTTTTAAGTGTCATTTCTTCAATAAATGAGGATCAATCTTGTTTGTCTTCAAGTCTTCAAGGTATTTGTTGAGAATTCCATGATTAAGGCCCGGTTCTTTGTACGGCTTCGTTTCTCGTGTCCGTTTTTCCTTGTACCTTGTGATCTTTTGTCTTTTTCATGATATCCATACCTAAAATACACAAGTAAACAAACACAAGCATATATATGGTATTTTATGACATTTTTATGCATTTAAAGCCCGAAAAGAACGATGAGATCATGTATAAATGCCATCTCATCACTCCCCCATACTAAGCCATTGCCGTGTCCTCACGCAATGCTAGAATAAAGTATCAAAGCATCACCAAAGTTCAAATTTATTAACCTTTATTGAAGAGTAAAAGACTTGCAACATACTACGATGATGTGTAAAGACATAATGTATAATTTTCATCACGAAAAGTGACTTTTAGGGTCAAAGAATAGAAACAAGCTAATGTTCCTTAGAGTAAACTTCGTCACCCATGATTGTCATACATTCCATGCTAAGTGCAAAAACAAGATCATTGTTGGTACAAGTCACAATGCTAACACTACTCATACGTCCAAATTGTGTAATACTTTTTCTCCCCGCAATCCTAGTTATTATAAAAGGAAATGGGTTACTAGCATTTTTTATCTATTTGCCATGGATCACAAGTGATTCATATTGACTTATTTGAGTAGTTATTAGTCCGAAAGCAAAGTAGCACGATTTGATTAATAGTTAGCCGATGGACAAAATCTTTTAAAACGGCTTCTCGTGTATCTCCTTAAGTTCATATCTTGGCATAACTCGTTTCACGATTTGAGACCTTTCTCGGACCGATATTTGGCATGTACTTCATACTTCAAATCTTGGGGAGACGTTCTTGAAATTATGGTCTTCTCTTCATATATTTGGAATTTCTTCACTTGACGTTTTTGAGAGATTCTTCATATAGGACCACGACTTCATCATTTTTCTTCAATCTTTACTTTGGATTTTGATATACAACGATCCGCCTCCTTTTAGGACTTGGATATATTTATCCTCATACCTTGTTAGGGTCTTTTTGGATAGACTTTCTCCATTCTTTAGGGGAGTAATTGCTTCTTGTCGTGTGTCTCGATCCTTCATATTGATTTAGGAATAATGATACTTCACATCATCTTTGGATCTTTAGCAAAAATAGAGCTCCTCATGCCTTGTTAGGGCCTTTTTGGATAATCGCCAATCTTCGCGTCCCGCTTCAATAAGTTATGCCTTGGCTATGAACTCTATTCAACCCCGAGCAACTTTTAAACGATCTTGCGCTAGAGGCTAAGTAACCTTTCAAATCGTACGACCTTACTTATTGCAATTATGATTTATTCCTAATGCATTGATCTTATGGGAAGAAAAAGCCACAATTAAAAACATATGAGTTTTTGAAAGAACATTTTCATGTTCTACGTTTAGCATGATCACTTGTCTAACTCTATCATTTCTCGTTCTTCACTATATAAAGACCTCTAATTAAAGAGACTCGTGAATACTTAGCCATGCAAGTCAAAATTAAGCCAAATTTGGATTGGCTTTCATTAAGACTATATCAAATCAAAGTTTTGGGTTTTCAAGCCACCTATAGGATCTTGCACTTTCTTGGACTTTTTCAAGTTTAGAGAATGCGTTTTAAAGTTCCCTTGATAAGTGACTTTCTAGAAGCAATTATAGGAACTTGCGAAAAGTTCTTGTTCTTAACCCGAATGAATTAAGACTTTCGCGTTTTAAAGCTCCCTATATAAAAGTCTAGCAAAACTTGAATTGAGCGGGTTAAGGAATGTAAATGGCTCCAAATGCCCATCAAGTCAAAAATTAACTCTTATTCTACCCATCGGAAAATATACATTCGTGTCTTAAAAACACTTATGAAAACTAAGAAAAATTTTAAAATTTGGCCATTTTTAGCCTTATTAGCAAAACAAAACATTGAAAGTTGGAAAGCGTGAGGGCGTAGCAAAGCAAGTACCTATTCACCCCCCCATACTAAAAGTAAACATTGTCCTCAATGTTTCGAGTCTAAAGGTGGAGCACCCCCATACTAGAGACGAAGAATCGAATGCTTAGGATCTAGCATGGAAAGGGTGATCAACAATATATCTAAAGCCGTTTATTAAGTATGCTAAAAGATAATTGTTAGAACAATAAAGGATATGTCATGGAATCATGAAAAACTTCTTCAAATGAACGATGGAGGCTCACGTAAACGAACACGAGAGTCTTCAATCGTAGATGATGATGATGATCTAGATAACACAATCACAAACAACCACGAGACAACGAGTTTAAAGGGTACAAGTCCCCTTATTAGTGAATAGTGAGCATAAAAGATAAGCATGGGATCTCCCCCACGAGGCACCTCGTTTTTTGATTACCGAGTCATTAGCTCGACTCGATCCCCTCAAAATGTGAACATTTAGGGATATCATGTTATGGTCAATTTTTAGTGGGGCTTACATGATAAACAAGGCCCAAAAAGCAACCGGTATTAAGGACTAAGTCCTTAGATGATGCAAAATACCGGGGTCGAAAATGGCGTTCTCGTTTTCATTGGAAAAACAAATCAACGCTACTTCAACATGTGCCATAAACTCAAGGAGTTTGAAGAAAAGAGATGAGAAGTAGAAGGGTGAGACAATTGGTAAGACAAACGTTTGAGCTACTCGAGGTAGACTCGCACCAAGCAAATAGAAAGTTTTTCCATTTATTGCATCGGTGGAAGACCGAGATTTCCCTTTACATGAAATTCCGGGATCGAATATCTCGTCCTCGGTGGACAAGGATGAGGGAACATAAGGGGCTTCCCCCATACTAGAACCACACGAAGCATCGTCAAAAGGAGTAGACGAGCTTGTAGCACTCAAAACACGTGGTGAAGACGGAGTTAGATTTGTAGAAAAATCAATTAAATCACATTTAAGATCTTTTCCTTTGTTATCTTTTAAACTCTCTTTATGAAAACCCTTTTTGATTATGTCGAAAATATTCGGTGTTTCTAAGACGATGTTAGTTACACTAAAAATTCTCACATTTTGAAACCGTTTTGGTTTTGGTGGTGGCAAGTTCTCAAAACGTTTATCGACGAAGAAAACCTCCCCATCGGGGTCTACATATTCATCATCCGAAAGATCTTTCGTAGAAACCGGCAACTTATCAACACTTTTCAAAAATGAATGTTCGAGGTGAGGCGAAGGATTTTTCGATTCAAGTATTGACGGTTTCTTCTTTGTAGGCTTTGCACTCATAACCTCCACCGGCGGAGGAAATGGTAAATTGTTTTTGGCGACATTTCCTAAAACTCTTGGTGAAAATTCTTTGCAAACGACATTGGTTGAATCACCATGGTTTAAAGTAGCAATAGAATATACATGAGAAAGATTGGAGTTTTGTGTTGCATTGATGACAAGTTCTTCTTCATTGAAACGAAGGGTGATTTTTCGAGCATGAACATCGATAAGTGCTCTTGATGTATCCAAAAATGAACGACCCAAAATGAGAGGAACTTTTCGATCAATAGGAATGTCTACAACGATAAAGTCAACGGGATAGTAAAACTTTCCGACTTTAACAAAAACGTCCTCGGCTACTCCACATGCTAAAATCGTAGAATGATCGGCCATCTCGATGGACATGTTCGAAGGAGTAAGAGCCGGAAGCGAAAGCGATTTGAAAATCTCGAGAGGCATTAAATTAATACTAGCACCAAGATCGGCCAAGGCGTAGCATTCCTCCATATCTTGAATTGCACACGGAATCAAAAATTTACCGGGATCACCGACTTTTTGTGGTATGCGGCTAAGAAAAACCGATGAACAACTAGACGATTGTTGTAACTTCTCTTTGTTGTTTAGCATACTTTTGAAGTTTGCGGCAAATCGAGGCATCATGATAAGAGCGTCGGCAAAACTTATGTTAAAATGTAGATCACGAAACATTTTCATAAATAGCTCAAATTGATAATTGTTCCTTTCTTGTGCTTTCTCTTTGTTACGTCTTGAAGGGTAGGGTAAAGGTGAAGGTGGTGTGGGTTGGTCATTAGGCAACGGCCTTGGAAACTCGGGTTCCACAATTGGTATTGGTTCAACCGTAGGTATGGTATGAGCGGTACTTCGTGGGATTGTAATGTGCTCCTTTTCGACCATCACCTCGGGTTCTTTCTCGATTTCCTTCTCCTTAGAAGTACTCGTACGAGAGATTGGTTCCTTGAAAGTTTTACCACTTCGTGTAGCAACAACCTTCAATTCTCCCTTCGGGTTTGCAATGGTATCACTAGGAAGACCACCCGAAGAAGAGGGTTTACACATGATTGCTTCAAACATCTTAGCCATTCGATCCTCAAATTTTGATTGCCTAGCATCCGCTTTTAATAACTCTTGCTTAATCTCATGTTGTCCTAATTCCATCTTTTGTTGGTTTTGTTGAAGACGTTGGACATTTCCTTCCATTTTGTTTGCATGAGTTTTAAGTTCATTTGCAAGTTCATTTTTAAGCTCGTTTTTCAACTCGGATCTTAAGCTAATCATCTCACGTTGCATGTTATCAAATTTAGCATCATTTGCTTTTGCATAATCCAAAAATTCTCCTTGCAAATTTTTCGTGTGAGCATTTTGAAAACCTTGTGTAGTGTTTTGAAAATCACGGTTTTGGTTTTGATTAGAGATTTGTCCATTCCCACTTTGATAATTCCCTTTGTTGTAATTGCGTGCGTTGCCTTGGTAATTACCTTGGTTGTTGTTTCGATAATTGTTAGCATTTTGATTGGGTGGAGCTTGATTTTGGCGGGAACCTTGACCGTTTTGGTTGTAAGTTCCCGTTGCTACATAAGCACTCGAAGTGTTACCATCCGCGGTAATGCACTCGGAAAGATCATGAGCTCCCCCACAAGATAAACAACTCTTAGCAACCGCTTTAACCGAAGCGGAATTGGAAGCTCCTTGAGCCTTCCAATGGGACATAAGATTAGCAAATCTATCAAAAAACGATTTTCCTCATTAGCTTCATCATGTAAGGCGTTAATGCTACGAGACGATTGTGACGAAGATGACGAACCCATATTGGCAACACTCGGTGTGTTACGAGGGTTATAAACCTTAGATCTATTTTCAATGATTTGTAAAGCCTCATTTGTCGTCTTGCACAAAAAATTACCACCCGCGGCGGCATTCAAATAATCTCGTTCATGATCATTATGCCCATTATAAAAAGTATCCACTTGATGCAATTCCGTAAAGTCATGGTGTGGACATTCATGTAACATCTCTTTAAATCGTTCCCATGCCATTGAAAAACTTTCATTATTACGTTGCACAAATCGTGAAATCTCATTCTTTAAGTGTGTTGTTTTAGATGGTGGAAAAAACTTGTTCACAAACTTAGAAACGAGATCGGCCCATGTCAAAATCGAATTTGGCGGTTCTTTCTCGAGCCAAATATTTACGGGTCCATCCAACGAGTATGGAAACAACATCATCTTAATGGCGTCATGTGGAACATCCTTAAATTTGCTAGTGGCGGTGAGACGGTTGAAATTCCTAATGTGGTAATGCGGGTTGTCTTTCTCGTGACCTCTAAACTTATTTGCTTGCAACATAGACATTAAACCCGTGTTAATCTCGAAATTCTCCGCAAGAATGGCGGGAATCACAATAGCCTCTCTAAAACCCTCGGTGGGTGCTTGTAGCAACTCCATCATAGTACGATTAGCCATGACGACTTCTTGTTCTACAATAGGTTCAACAATTGGAGGTTCTTCAACAATCAACGATCCTTGATTTGCTTGCTTTTGAAGTCGTTTACGAGCTCGTTTTTCTTGATTACGAGTGATCATAAACTTCACGAAGAATGGGAGGTGAGCAAAGAAGATTCTTTTTGGGTGTTTTGTGAATTTTCAATTTTTTTGTTGATATTTAATTTTTTTGGATTTTGGTGTATCTTCGTAGACAACAATCTACAAAATCTCTCCTCGAATCAAACTCTTGATTAAAGAAGCCTCAAAAGAATGAAAACGATCACGTGGAGTGAACGTCTTCGAATGACTTTAGAACGATGGTGGAACACCAAATCGTTCAAGAGGGTTTAATCACAAAGAAAACCAAGCAAATATAGTATACGTAATAATACTTTGGGCGGCAAAACCCTCGATTAGCCTTCAATCTTAAAATACTCACAAGCAAGCGGGGAAACGAGGCGGCGCGAAGCACTTAAGAGCCTTTTTCCTTAGGGTATATTTTATAATACCCGCCTTATACCCACCTTATAGTTTGTATTTTTCAAAATCGAGCTTCACGAAAGTATTTATCTATTTTTGCCTTTTTCTTTTTGTTTGAGATTCGAATACAATAATTGAGTGATGAAATCCCAATTAAGGTTGTGTTTTCACACTTTTGGAGAGTTCTACTAATACAAATACGTATTAGTAGAGTTCTACTAATACAAATACTATTTGGTTAATATTAAAAACAACAATGCAAATTAATCACGACACACCTCCCCGGCAGCGGCGCCAAAGTGATTGTGGTAAAATACACCTTTTAGGAAAAAGGCGTAAAAGCGGTAAGTATTGAACAAATGACTTTAGGAAAAATCAAGTGTTAATGACCCGATTAAGTTCGTTTCCCAAGGAGGTATATGTGTGTGACTAAGATGTACAAGATTTGAGATTAATATTTGGTTTAGAAGGGGATTAGAAGAGAAAATGACGAAGTCGTAAAAATAAAAATTAACTAAAAATCACTATTAGAAAGTTAAGACGTAGAACCTAAAAAAAATCACCAAAAATAAAATAAATTCTAAAAATTACCAAAAATTCCCCAAAAATCAAAAAATAATAAACTAAGAGTTTACCAATTATCAAAACTTTTTCAAACCTTTTAAATAATTAAATATTCAATTTTTAAATGCTAATTAAAGCCCTAAAAATCAAATAAATTATCAAAAAGCCCAAATAAAGATTTTTCAATTGATAAACCTCTAAAATGACCTAAAAAGATTAAAAACTATTTTTAGAAATTTTAAAACTAATAAAAACTATTTAAAATGATTTAAAAACTATTGAAACTTAAAATAATTATAAAAATTAATCTATAAGTGATAAAATTATTCTAAAAGTTGCTAAATTCCTATTTTAATGTATCTAACCTAAGAAAAATGTAAAAAGTTGGAAAAAGTGAAATTTTAAAAATAATATTAAAATAATAATAAAATAATATTAAAAATCCAAAAATTATAAAAAATTCTAAAAACTTGCAAACTAGTTTATTTTAACCTAAATAATCAGAAAATGAAAGTGAAATTACCAGAATACCCCTAATGGGCCCTCAAATGGACCAAATCCAAAAACAGTCAACCTAAAAGTCAAACGCTGACAAGTTATAGTCAGGCGCTGATAAGTTGAAATCAAACGCTGACAGGAACAAAGTAGGCGCTGACAGACTTAATGAAGTGTAAAAACTTGTTTTTCACCCTGCTGATCAAGGTTTGAGTGCAAACCTTGTGAATCAAGGCTTACCAGTTGGGTAAACTTGATGTATTTTGGCACAAATAAGCCAATAAGCCAGTGAGCTTATGAGCTATGAACAAAGCAATCCAAATAGCCAAATATCAATCACAAGCAGCAATACAACAATCCTAATGCTAGAAATCAAAATGCAACAAGAATCAAACACTGAATAAAAGTAAATAACAAGATTAAAGCACAAAAAGTTACTGATTAGCAAAGAACATATGCAGAAACAAGTTTGCTGATATACTTGACACTTGATCCAATTTCAAACCTCAAATCCCTCTATCCTGATGTGATTTAGCTATGATTTAGCACTTGTTACCCTTAACCTATGTCTAGATCTAGGTGTCCTCAAAATCCTAGCCAATTTTACCAAGTTATGAAGATTTTAGAGCCAATCTATGAATCAATGTGTTTAAGCACACAAAACTTGCAAACAGATGCACAAATACTCCCAAATAACAGGTACCAATACTTGCATACAACACACAAGCACTTAACAAACGCTGACAAGTTTAAATCAAACGCTGACAGGAACAAATCAGACGTTGACAGACTTATGCAGTAATCCCAAACAACCCTTAATCAAGCACTAATCATACAAACTTCTGATTTTAACTAATAACCTACTGATTTTAATGATCAAAAACACTTAAACAATAGCAAATAACACAATCAAACTCAAAAATCACCAGCACAAACACCAATACTCAAAATCAAAGCACCAAATCAAAAACAGTCATAAACATGAAATTTTTTAGGGGAATCTTAACAAGGGATTATACCTGCCTTCCACAACATCCTAGGAAGGCCAGCAATGCTCCTTGGACCTTGTTCAACAACTAGAACAAGACCAAGGTACTTCAATGAAGATGATGGTTCAAAGTAGAACCTCAAGGACTTTATATCTTCAACACAAACAGCAAACAACTCAACCAAGGGCTCTAATCCCTTCACAAGCTTGGTGTCAACAAGCTTGTAAGAGCTTATAGCTAATGGTCAAGGGTTAGTACACAAAATAACCAAAACAGAAGCTAGGATTTCAAGGTTTACAAACCTTAAAAACCTTATGAAACAAGACGTGCCTTAACCACAAGATTAAGGTAGGCCTTCACAATCAAATGGAACTCAGAATTAGGCTACTCAAACACCAAACTTTTAACTAAATCAAAAAGAGATTTCAAATTTCAGAAATTCAAAGTTTATTTAACTTAAAAAGGAATTACAAAGATTGATAGCCTAAAACTGGAACAAAAGCTCTCTCACATGTTGAGGAGTCTTTTTTATAGGCAAATGCCAATGCTACACTGTTCATAAACCTTAGATGTGAAATTCCCTATTTGTCCTTAAGTCCTTCTAGACGAATCCTTGGTGTGAGCTGTTTAAAATGATCCTGGATGTTCATTTCAGCTTTGAAATGAAGCAAACGTTGTCAGCTGTTGATTTTGACACGTCACATGACTTGGAGGCTAAGTTGCTTGCTGATTGGTGGAAAGGGTATTGGGGTGGGGTCCATAGTGAGTGGAGATGAGGGTTTTGTGTGTGGGATAGGTTCCTGCATGTGTGAATCAAACGTGTGCCTGGGTAATTTCATTTTACCCTTTGTTTTAAGTTGTGTAAAACCTGGGCTGTAAAGGTGAATAGTTGTCCTTTTGATCCGTTTTTGGTGGAGTGGAGTTGTTTGGCGCGTGTTTGTGTGTTTAAATGTTTCAGTATGCACACATTCAGCCCTTGTCCTTCCTTTCTTTTGTCACTTGGATGCAAACTTCTATCAGCGCCCATTTTACATGTATCAACGTTTCACAGCTTGGCAATTTTGGCACAAAACTTTATAAAAAGTGTTTCAAGGGTTATATTTGCCATTTTCAGGTATTTCAAGGACTGATCTTGGACATTGTTGATCTTCAAAGGTCTTCATTGTAACTTTGACTTTATGAGGGACCATTATTTGGCAATTTTGATTTGTTGAGGGACTATTCTTGCCATTTCTTCAAAGTTGAAGGACCTTTTGTGTAATTTTGACAAACTTAAGGGGCCAAACTTGTAATTATGAATATACAAGGGTTTTAAGTGTCATTTCTTCAATAAATGAGGATCAATCTTGTTTGTCTTCAAGTCTTCAAGGTATTTGTTGAGAATTCCATGATTAAGGCCCGGTTCTTTGTACGGCTTCGTTTCTCGTGTCCGTTTTTCCTTGTACCTTGTGATCTTTTGTCTTTTTCACGATATCCATACCTAAAATACACAAGTAAACAAACACAAGCATATATATGGTATTTTATGACATTTTTATGCATTTAAAGCCCGAAAAGAACGATGAGATCATGTATAAATGCCATCTCATCAATAGACATGACCAATCAATGCAAGTGATTCCCTTCTAAACCCCACAACACATACTAGCTTTCCAAAACTAGTACCTTTGATGTTGATCCATCTCAAGATGCCAAATCAACACGGTTCAAGTACCCTAAATGGGTCTACAATCTCAGAATATACACTCACACACAAGACTTGTATCCTCTTAGGACTTTGAGAAGCTAATAGTTTAGCCTCTCGCCTCAAACTATGATGCGAGGTTAAGTACCTCCCAAATAGTACTCAGCCGGTACTTACCAAAAGTACACACTGTTTTACCACACCTAAACAACTCCGTTTTCAACGAAACTTGGTAAAAACCTCACTTATAATCTGTAAAAGACTCAGTTTAAATCTCATTCAGTGATTCACATTTTAGAGCCACCTGCTCGACACATCATTAGACTTTAAAATTCGGACAGTTTTGCACACTCGACTTGTAAAACCATTTGGACTTCCTTAACCAAAACCATTTACAACAATGACACTTGAAGTTGAAAATAGCTTCAAAATTCTAAGTTTAGAACCTAACAACAGCCTTTGATAAGTTTTAAAACTCAAATTATATTCCCCGAGATTCGATCTAAATATCGACAACAATTTCGTATTGTGTCAATACTCGTCTCCCGGTACACGAATAATCGAACTAGCATAACTTCCTCATCATTAGGAGTTAGAAGCTCTATCTTATATCAAAACGAGCGTCTCGACGACTACTACAACAATATCCAATCATATCAAACTTTATTTAAGCTTTAACCCACGAAAATCTGCCTTAACTCACTGATGTAAAATGACTATTTAAAAATCACATCAAAACTCATTTTGACCCATTTTTATCATCATCTAACCTTCAATTAACCTATATCAATCATTCCTAACATATCATGATACCCCTAAATCACTTGCATGATCATTCTTTACAAAAGACACATCAAAAGTTAAACATTTAACCATTAAAACTTTGAATAAATAATAATAACACACTACCACAACCTTAAAAATGGATCAAACACTTGTTCTTCATCAAAATCTTTTGAAATAAATAAAGTTCTTGCATATGGGATTTTCTTAGATCAAAATGAGCACAAGAAGATTTCCAACATGGGTCTTTGATTGGATTTGCAAGATCTCAAAATTTGATGGTGGATTTGGATGATGGTGGTGTTGCCGTAGGTATAGAGACAAAACAAGGGAGAACACACACTTTTTTGCTAGTTAAAAATGAAATGTGTGTCTTAGTGGAAGCTTATATATGATGGAGAGATGACAAATGTGTAAATAATGCTATCTTTTGGCCTTTGTTGTAGATATTAGTTAAAAATGGGAAATGACTACCAGTCAATTTTAAAAATATTTACGAGAGTCAGGTTTCGTCCCGGGTTCATAAAAATATAAACCTCGTTTGTTAAATAGATCGTTTTAATAATTAAACGCACACAAAACAAAAAAATAAAGTTCGACTCGAATTAATACGTAATGAAATAAAAATTTCAGAAATATCAAATATCGAAATAATCGATACTAAAATATAATACTTGGGCATCCATTGGTATCGCGATCACTATTAGTACTCTTCATTCGTCACAAAAATTAATTATGTCCACACATTATCGGTTTCAACTAAAAACAGTCAAACATAATTATACTCATCATTACTTAGAAATTAAAATCCGTTATATAATTAGGATAAAATAATGACGTTAAGCTCGGAGTATTACAGAAACAAGGCGTTTCTTCTCATCTTCCTCGAGTGAGGCTGAGATAATCACCGGAAAGAGTGAATCCTTCTCGAGATAAGCGTACTCGAGATGTTAGGGAAGAGGTTTCAATTCAAGATCCATCGGTGGATCATGAATAGATTTGGGAACTATAAAGTTCAACTTCGAAGGCAAAACTTCGAAGGGTTTGTTTTCCTCTTCTTCGAGAGTTGCTTCAGAATCAAGGGCCATGATATCTTAGAATTCACGATCACGATCGGTATCTCTAATATTTTCCGAAGTTGTTTGGAATGGTGAGTTGCCATCAAGCAATGCATCCCACTCTTCTTCCGTTACTTCATCGATAACATCCACGTGGAAGCATGTGTCATCATTAGAATGAGAATGTTGCATAGCTTTATCGACTAAGAATGTGACTCGATCGTTATCAACTCCAAGGTTGAGTTCTTTATTCTTCACGCGAATGATAGCATCAGCAGTGTGTAAGAATGTTCGTCCTAAAATGAGAGGGACGTGATGGTCTTCCTCCATTTCAAGGATTACGAAGTCGGCGGGAAATATGAATTTGCCAACTTGAACAAGCATGTTCTCGGTTATCTTAATGGGATATTGGTAAGTGTGGTTAGCCAAACGTATACTCATACTTGTAGGTTTCAAAGTATTGTTTGAAAGATTTTTGTATAATGAGTATGGCATAAGATTGATACTCGTGCCTAGATCGGCCAAGGCGTGACATTCAACATTGTTGGCTAGAGTGCATGGTATGAGAAAGCTTCCCGGATCTCCAAGATTTGGTGGAAGTTTGCTTTGCAAGGCTGCAGAACATTCTTCATTCAGAAACGAAGCAAAGATTTGCTCCGTCTTACTATGGTTGCTCACAAGATCTTTGAGGAATTTCCCATAGTTTGGCATACCAGTTAAGATATCAACAAGGGGAACGTTGATCTTAACTTCTTTGATCATCTTAAGGAATTTGGCATTACGAGCCTCCATCTTTTCCTTTCGTAGGCGTTGAGGATATGGAATTTTGGGTGTATACGCCTTTGGTGTTGGTGTTGGAATGGGTGTGGTTTATTTTGGTTTTGGTTTGGAAGGAGGAACAATTTCTCCTTCTCGGGCTCATCGGCTTCATATTCACTTTCATCAGCGAATGTGGGAGCATTGGCGTTTGGGTTTTATGGTGGATCATAAATCAACCCACTCCTTGTGAATACGGCATTCACATGTTCATTACTGGAGGAGGGTGGGCGGTATGGTTTATCCATAGATGGTTTTTGGTTTGTCTGAGTGTTGCTTGGCAACGAGCCACTTGGAGAATTGGCTAGTTGGTCAGTGATTCGACCGATCTTGGTTTCGAGATCACTAATAGTGGCGGTATGGTGCCTTTTTCCTCTTCAACGTTGGCTTTGAGATCGAAGAATTGGTTCTTAATGAACGTGTTTGTTGATTTTTGAGATTCTATGAAAGCTAACAACATATTTTCTAAGTTCGTTCCTTCAGGTTTCTTTTCGTTTGTTGGAACGGAATGATCGTTCTCACGAGGTTGTGAGTTATGATTTTCGTTTTTGGGGTACTCACGCCAAATGTCGGGGTTTCTACCGTAGTAGTTACCTCGATATCCTTGGGCGTAGTTTCCTTCTTGTGGTGGTTCTCTTATTGGTGTGTCATCACACTCCGTAGATGGGTGTGGTCCTCCACAAAGAGTACATTTGCCTCACATCTCTTTCATTTCTTCTTTGATAGTTTTGAATTACGAGTCGAATTTAGATGTGAGAGCGTCCATTTTTTCCATGAGTTTAGAATTTTCACTGCTTTCAACGAAAGCAACAGTTTTCTTGAAGGGTTTGGAACGGTTATCTTTGGATCAATCGAGTTTTAAGAGAACTCGGTCCTCGAGCAATTGATATGCTTCGTTGGGAGTGTTATAGAGAAAGAGTCCACCAGTTTCAAGGATTTCTTGCGTCGGTTCATTGAGACCATGATAAAAGATTTGGAGGATGGTTCCTTTTAATAAACCATGTCCATGACAACTACGAAGTAGGTATTTCATTCGGTTCCACGCATCAATGAGTGTTTCTTGTGGAAGTTGGGCGAAACCTTGGATTTCTCCCATGAGTCTTTAGTACATGGCGGGTGGAAAGAAGCGGCTATCTAAAGCGGTTCTCATTTGTTCCCATGTTTCAATGGTACCGGGCATCAACTCATTATACCAAACTCTTGTATCTCTGGTTAGAGATGATGGGAAGAGTTTGAGTTTTATAGCGTCTACATTGACGTCGGCTCCATATCGGAACATGCCACATATCTCTATGAATTCGGTTATGTGCTTATGTGGATGGCCCGCGTACGGCCATTAAATTAGCGGTCTTTGATCATTGAAAGGTGATGACCTTTGACGGTGAAGTTTTCTCCAAGCTCAACTTGAACAATAGCAGCCTCGGGAGTAGGTGCTACTACTCGGTTGGCTACCCACATGGATTGATCGTCAGCCATTGGGAATGGTAGATCGTTAAATGGGTTATAGACGACAAATGCGTCTAAGAGATTATCAAACGGTGGGTTTCGGGATCGGTGTATGGACTAAGTAATTCTTGACCGGAAGAACGTGTGTTCATTCAAGTCTTGAAGAACTCTTGAAAAAGACTACAAGTAACAAGAATAAAAACAAACAAAAGATTTCTAGTAGGAAAATAAGTAGATAAGAAATTAAATAAATTAAACAAAATAAAAACATAATTTTTTTTAAAAAAAAATAAAAAAAATTAGGTTTTGCCGGTGGAAAGATGGGGGTGCCGGCCGGAAAAATCGGTTCTATAAAAAAATGAGAGACGGCGGCAAAATGCTTTGCCGGCGGCAAAACTGACATTGCTGCAAAAAAAAATATTAGTTTACTTTTTTATTTTTGGGCTTTTTGGAAACAAGAACACTACAATGGGTTTGATTATAGGATGATTTTGAACACAATCAAATCCCCGGCAGCGGCGCCAAAAACTTGATGCGTGTCCGGTGTATTGGATTGGAAACAAGTTTTCAATTTATAAACACGAATTACCGGATTAACTAAAAACGCACGGGCAAGTATAACCCTTTCATTTGTGTATTGCTTTTATGTGGTAATACCGAGATCGTTCATGGGGATTTGGAAAACCTATGATCATTCAAAAATAAAACTATAATCGTTGATTGTAGGAATTGTAGACAAACAAAGAACAAGTAAAATAATGAGATTAATAATAACATTAAAAGCAACACTTGGTAAGGACTAGTTTGAGCATCCGTAGTGGTATTATTATGATGACACGTTTAAAAAATATTATTATGATAATTAGATGGATAATTCAATCTATTTTTTTCAAAAGCTTCAATCCTCGTCAAGACTTTGGTTAAAGAAAACAAGCATTAGACTCAATCACTTAACACAAGACTTAATCCAATTTCAACACATCCGATTCACTGTCGTTTCACGAATTTTGCTAACACTTATAATTATGTTTCTTGATAATCAAAACTTCTTAAGAAATAATCAATACAAAAGATAGTCAATCATAGACAAACTAGCTATGACTTGTTGATAGAAAATAACCCTTTCGACCTATGAAATCTTTAACAACAAATTCAGTTTTGATAACAATTATCACATGAAACATAAGTACTAATGGTTCAAAAGAAAGCTTGACATTGAAATAAACATAAATCACAATCACAATCACTACTTCATACCACAAACACCATGCTACCAAGTCTAGAATGAGATTTAGCTACTCATAACAAACAATGAAATAAACTCTGAAATAATAGTCTTACAAGTCATAATCAAGAGACTTACAAAGTGGAAATATGTTGCTAATGATTAGGGTAATGATCCCTAAGAGTTTCGTGATGCTAACTTTGCTTTTTGGACTCCAAAAGTGAATTTTCTTGCACCACCTTGCTCAAATCCGGGAATGGAGGTTTGGACAAGGTTGAGAGAGTTATTTTGTGGTTATTAAAGACATTATGAGATGATATCAAAAGGTATTTGAGTTGTGTATGTTACATGACCCTAAGGGTCTTATTTATAATCAAAATTGAAGGCATGGAGTGAATGCATGGCTTGGAGCCAAAGACAAATGCTTGGAGCCAAAGGAAGTCTAGAACTTTCTTGTATGATCTTGTATGTCCTTCCATTAGCTTACATGAATGTAGACACAAATTCTGCCTACACAAATGTGGGTGGCAACTTGATTCCTGCTGGTGGCAACTTGGATGAGTTTTGCTGGTGGCAACTTTATTTCTGTTGGTGGCAACTTCATGCTGAGTGACTTGTATGCTCCTTGGAAATACTTGTTTTTGCACCCAAAATTGATCTTCAAAGGCTTGTAACTTGTACACGGGTCTTGAACTTGACTAGGATTCTTCGTACTCGTACTAATCTCCATGTTTGCGTTGTTTTATACTCTATTCCTGCAATTGGCTACGCAAAGACTTGAAAACAAAATTGGGCACAAATATGCACAAAAGTATCATAGATATAACCAATATACCTGTACAAAAGTACGAATAACGCTCCAAAAAACATGTTGGGTTCAGGTGTTATTAATAGGCATTGCAAAACTAGGGTTTACATTGTGCATGTTCCCATGCAAGATTTTATCCAGTGGGTGGTCGATCCTAGGCTGGATAAACAGTAAAAAGGACAAATAAACTATTGTAGGAAAAGATAAAGTTTGTACTTATATCTAACTATACAAGCAACCTACTTTCACTTAAAGTAATATTTTCCCGCCTAATGGAAACCTTCAGAATACTGAAGTGTCTTCAGTATTCTAGAGGAGATCAACATCATTTAGTTTGGTATTGTCAAGCCAAACTAAACTGAAAGCTCTTCTTCAGGACTTGTTATTCAACAACTAGACCGTCTAGTCTTTGAAGCAAAGACTCCTCTGTCTTCTAAGTTCTTTGGAAGAGGAAAGATGAACATCCTTCAGCAAAACATTCTTTAGAAGGAATCTTTGTTCCTCTGGTCATGCTTTAGTAGAGTCCCCTTCCCGCTGAACATGAAACACTTAGGGGGGTTTTATATTCAAATCTTAGAGTTGCTTCAGGGTCAGTAAATACTGACGAAACAATCTCCCCCTATTTGGATATACAAATAGCCTAAGTCTAAAGTCAGTAGTAAGTGAGCATAGCAACTTCTTCTTACTTGCACTGAACAATAAAGTACTTATAAACATCAGATAATTATTTATTATTAAAACATTACAAATTACAACTGAAAACTACAAATGATTATTTAATCTTCCTTAGGCCTAAGTCCTTCTATGATAGGAGTCTGAACTTATAGATTTGAGTTTCTATAGTCCAATATTCCTAGTAAGCACATGCTAAAGGTTCTTGCAACTTTAGTAAGTCTTGGACCTCCATGATGATAATAGAAGATCCTTTGAACATTTCCAAGTAGTTCATTGTTAATATCATCAAGATCACTAATACCAACAAAGTCTTAACGTTCTTGATGATTGAACATAATCATTCCCAATTTTGGTTCGTCAAGTACATGGCGAGGGAGATGATTCTGAAACTACACAAGCTCTTTTTATTTCTTTGTGGTGACAAAGATGTCACCCACACCAGGTCTAATCATGTTTGCTCTTTTGTTCAGCTCCAGTATAGGATCTTGATCCTCTAGTAGAACATCAGCATTAATCTTGAGGATCTCACCCATTCTTTCATGGTTTCTTTTTTAGTGATCAATTTTGGTGTGGACTTCATCCCACCTCTTAGACTTCCTCTTCACAAGTTTTTCATTCATTTCTATCCATTCAGAATAGGAGACATCCTTAGCTTGGAAGTCCTCCAGAATCTCATCAGTTTCATCACCCCCATAGAACTTTAGATGGATATCACCTCTGGTGGTAAGCATGTCAATGTTTGTGATTTCTGAAGGGTTACTTCTGTTCAGCCTTGTTATACAAAAATTTTCATATAACATTTTCCTTTTGAAGAGATTTTCAACTTCTGTTTTTCCAATTTCTTCATACAGACTTAGCTTCAACTTTCTTAGCTTATCTTCTTCATGTAATCTGTACAAGTTATCAATCTCTTTTTTAGAAGAAATCCTAACCCTGATAATTCTTTCCTTCATATGGAATCGCCTTTGTTCTTGGGCTGGATTAGAGGTGTACCTTTCATCAGTTGTGTCATCGTTGGTGGTAAGACCGTCAACGTGACTGTCTTTAGCTGAAGACTCCCCTTAGTCTTAGTTGGACTTTTCTCAGCAAATGGTGACTCATAGACAACTGGTTGTTTCTGAGCCTTCTTCTGTACATGCTTCTGACATCATAATCACTAGGGTTTCCCAAATAATTTAACCCCAAAACCCTTCTAAACAAATTTAAACCAATTTTACCATGAATACCAACAGTTGTTAAATCAAACTCAATGAATTTCTTGTTCTGGGAAGGTTGTGTACTGAACTCAAACTCCTTTAAAACGTTTTGAAACATCATTCCTGGGTCTTTAAACAATGCTTCCCTAAGAACACATTTAGACAAAAATTTCATGACCTCACTCACAGGAATGGATTTAATGACTTCTTGTTTGACCAAGGTGAGGTTGTTGGGTTTAAATATGATATCCTCAATAGGATAGTTAACATGAATGGATGGGTTTAAGGTGATCTCAGTATCCTGTTGAGAAGATGATTAAGCCATTGTTGTTTTTTGTTTGAGAGGGAGAGAGTTTGTGTTTGTTTTTGGAGATGAAAGATTTGTAAGCGTGAAGTGAAATCCAACTTCAAAGAGTTTATATAAACAACTGACTGAATTTTGAATGTTTTTTTATAAAACTTTTAAAAAAGTTCCAAACTTTTAGGGTTTCTTTTGAACAAATGGAACAAACTCTCTCATAATGTTCAACAAAAGTATGATTTTTTTCTGTTGCCTTGAATAGTGAAACACCTCATGTGTCAGGAAGTTGTTGACTGTGGATGTGGACGTTTGAAATTTCCTTAATAAACAATTTACACCTTTTGAAGAATATTTGTATTTATTCCAAACAAATTTATTTCCATTTAGCTTTTTAAACACATGATTGATTTATTTTAAAAGCTGTTGGCCAGATATGTTGAACCTGAAGGGTATACTTGTGAGCTTTAGTGCGTCAGATGAGACGACAAAACGCCATATACATGTTCACAAAATTGAACAATACATATGAAGTTGCACGCTCCTCTACTCTGGCCTAGCTACTCATTTGTATAAAAACTTTGTTCATAATTCTGAAGGAACACTGATGAGTCTTTTGTGATTAGTTGTTTAGCTTCAGTGTGTCAGATAAGGCGACAAAACAACATGTACACAACCACATAATGTGAAATAGACACATGACATTACACACTCCTTTACTCAGACACTACTACTTTTCATTAATAAAAAAACTGTTAGGAAATACTGAACCTTTAGGCTTCTTCAGTGAATGCTGAAGGTTCAGGTTTTGTATCATCAATGTTCAGCATACCAAGCTCCATTATCAATCTTTTGAAAGTTGGTTCATCTAGTGGTTTGGTGAAGATATCATCCAATTGGTATTGAGTGGGAATGAAATGTAATTCAATGTCCTTTTTCACAATGTGATCTCAGATAAAGTGATATCTAATATCAATGTGTTTTGTTCTTGAGTAGAGGACTTGATTATTGGATATTTGTAACACCCCATTTTGATGAATGGAATGTCACGCGTGATTATGGCGTGTCATCAAAGCATACAAGGATAAATGTCTAAACATTACATGACCATAAAGGAAATACCGGAATCAAACATCGGTAGTCCAAAAGTAGAACTCATCACACATAAACATAAGTACTGTAAATGAAAGAACTAAACAATGTCCACAGAAATGAGTATCAAAGTATTGATAAATGCATAAAGTAAAGAAGGCTAGAAAGCTTCCAGTCCATATGCACGTACGCTTAAAGTCTACGAGCGTCCCTGAGTACCTGCCGTTTTGGGAACATGAAAAGGAAAAAGGCTGAGCAATACGCTCAGTGCACGGATGTACAAGTAAAGCATGAATAATATAAGCATATAAGCGTGAAACAGCGGAAGAAACTAAGTCCTGAATAACCCGGTTATATCTTAGTAAAACTGGTTTTATAGTTTGAAAAGCCATATGTTTATCTTGTAAAAACTGTTTAACACATTTTACCATAGGTCATGAAATATCAACGTGCATGAATACTTGGAAGGGTGACCTCGTCATGCAAATTAGAGGGGCTGCCTCTAATTTAATATACTGGCTTTGGGTAGGAGGGATCAGCTCCTTGTGAAAGATGCAAGGCACACACCACATTCACACTGAGTAATCTGCTGAAAAGATGTAACTAGGATGCACCCATACGCCCCACCTGATAATATAATAAATGGCCAAAAGCTGAAAGGGACGCCACGATCTATCACTCCGCAGTGGTGAAGTCATAACACTGGTGCCTCTAGTGTTATGGTTATGGTACCTCCATAACTAGGTGAAACTGGTCATGCATGTATATGGCTTTAGGTATTCTAATTAAACATAAGCAATCAAAACATATAAAACATATATTGGGGAAAACAGTTAGCTGCATACGGAAAATCCTAATAAGGAAAGAATGTCCATACTGAAAGGACGGAGAATCTGTACCTTATGTCCAGTGAACGAAGAAGACAAACGGAAGAGAGTCCTACTTCGGTATCACTAATGCTACATAAATACATACGTGTATAAGTATCTGATTACTGAGTACGTAACTGGTTTTATATCATGTCTTAGCTTGTTTTATATGTTCATGAAATGTTTTACTGATTTAAGCTTTATACTATGTTTATCATATATTCTGTCTATTCTGATTAAGTATTACTTATATTTCATGTATTATTATACTTGTTGTGTAATAATAAGTGACTTTCTAAAAATAGCAGGTTTCCTAAAACAGAAAGTTCCCAAAAATAGAAAGTTACCAAAAATAGAATGTTTCCAAATATAGAAAGTTTCCAAAAATGAAAAGTTTCCAAAAATAGAATTACTACTTAAAATAGATAAGTTTCTAAAAATAGAAAGTTTCCATAAATAGATTAGTTGCCTTTATTAAATAAGTTTCTAGAAATAGAAAGTTTCCATAATTAGATATAAGCTGGATAATTAAGCTAATTATATAAGCTTAAGTGTTTTTTGATTATTTTTCTAAGTCATGTGATTATATAGTATAGTTTATTAATTATTTCATGTAAATTAAATAAACTATAGGTTAAGGTATTTAATTAAATATAACATGATTTTAATTTAATAAAGGTATAATACTTAGGTTAAAGCATGTATTATTATCTATAAATAATATAACCTAAGTCATGTAATTTAATTAATTATAAGTCATGGTTTTAATAATTAATTAATTATATAGTCTAATTAAAAGATAAAAACTTAGGTTAAAATTCATGAATTAATAATTAAATTAATAACCTAAGTCATGTAAATTAAATTAATCATGTTCGTGCTTTAATTAATTTAATTTTAAGTCTTGTAAAAATAATATAACTTGTAAAAATAATAAACCTTGAAAAAATAACCCATGCACCGGACCGTGTTTTAATTCTAACATGTGTGAACCGGACCCGTGATTAAAACCCATGAACCTGACCCGTAACCATCACCATACCCCGACCTAAGTCGGGGTTTCCCTTTCCTTGCTGCTGCCGTGACACAACCACCACCAAACCGAGACCTTAAGGTCTCGGTGGTGTGAATATAAGCCAAGCCGAGAACCCTCTTGGGGCTCGGTTAGGCGTGGCCAAACAAAAACACCCATAAACCCATGATTTGATTTAAACCACGTGATTAGAACATGTTTATATTATTTGTTTTTAATTAGTTTATTAAAAACATCATGATTTTATGTGATTAAATTAATCAAAACATAAAAAGAAAAAGGTTAAAGGTTATACCAGTTACGTGGAATCAAGAAGATGAACACACTAACGATCCTTGCAAGAATTCAAAGATCAAAATCAACCCGAATCACCCTTTTGGTGATGTAAACCCGGCGGCCAAAAAGGAACAAGGAAAAGAAAAAAACTAGGGTTTTTATTATTTTCTAATTTTGTGATAAATGAAACATGTTTTCCTAAATTCCCTTTGTTTAGTAAATTTTTAATGGGCTAGGCCCTTTTCCTTGTTGTAGCCGCGACATGGGGCCCACATGGTGGTAACCCGAACCTTTCTCGTGTCTAAAATAATAGTGTGTTCTCGTGTTCGTAAATTACGTGTTCTAATTAGTTATCGATCGTGACTTAATATATTTATTCGTGTTCGTAATAAATATATATACATACGTAATATTAGGTCGTGATTAATTTACGTTCATGATTTCATGTTCGTGATTATAATTATTATTGGAATAATTATCGTGTGTTCATACGTAATAAATACTTATCGTGTTATAACACGTACGTAATACTTGTAATTCTTGTACGTGAAACATAAACATGTTATAAAATGAAAGTTCTAATAATGTACGTACGATCTTAAGGGTACTATTCATGGTAAAAGCATGCGGGTTTTACAACTCTTCCCTCCTAAAAAGAATAATTTGTCCCCGAATTATAGATAAAGTAAACTGGAAAAGAAGAACATACCTGAATTCAAAATATGAAATGAGGGTAAGAAGCCCGGATAGACTCCCCTGTTTCCCAAGTCGCTTCTCGCTCGGTATGATCCCTCCAAAGGATTTTGACGAATGGAATCGTCTTCCTTCTCACGACAAGTTCTTGTCTGTCAAGAACTCGTTCGGGTTCTTTTATAAAAGTGAGATCTTCACGAATCTGTTCCAGTGGATATTAAACCATGTGAAGGGGATGATACTGGTACCCTCTGAGTAAGGACACATGAAACACATTGTGTACATGAGAAAGCTGCGGAGGTAACGCTAAACGGTAAGATACTTCACCGACTCGTCCAATGATATCAAACTGTCCGATGAAACGAGGACTGAGCTTCCCTTTAATTTCAAAACGTCTAACACCACGTGCCGGTGAAACCTTAAGGAAAACGTGATCTCCTACGTTAAAATGTATGTCCCTACGATGCTTGCCTGCGTATCTCTTCTGACGTGACCGTGCTTCTTCAAGTTTCTGCTTAGCTACTCGACCCTCTCATTAGGCAACTCTATGATCTCTGGTCCTTCAAGTGTTCGCTCACCAACCTGATCCCAGCAGATTGGGGCGCGACACTTTCTTCCATACAACATCTCGAAAGGAGCACACTTGATACTTGCGTGCCAACTGTTGTTGTATGCAAACTCAACCAAACAAATGTAATCGTCCCAATCACCCGTCCATTCCAACGCACAAGACCTCAACATGTCTTCCAATGTCTGAATTGTTCGCTCTGACTGCCCGTCTGTTTGAGGATGAAAAGCCGTGATAAGCTTAAGTTGTGTACCCCCAAGCTTTCTCCAAACTTCTCTAGAATCGTGAAGTGAATCGAGGATCTCTGTCTGAGACGATGCTGGATGGAGCACCGTGGAGTCTCATGATCTCCCTTCTATAAGTATCGGCGAGTTTACTGACCGAATCTTCCTTGCGGATCGGTAAGAAATGAGCTGCTTTGGTAAGTCGATCAACGATCACCCAAATAGCATCGTGCTTCCTCTTGTTTGGCGGAAGACCAGTAACAAAATCCATGGTGATTTTGTCCCACTTCCACTCTGGAATATCTAACGGTTGAAGAAGACCGCCAAATCGCCGATGCTCGATCTTAACCTGCTGGCAGGTAAGACATTTAGAGACGTAAGTGGCAACATCCTATTTCATACCACTCCAGAAAAAGTACTGCTTGATGTCATGGTACATCTTGGTTGAACCAGGATGTATAGAGAATGGGGAGCTATGAGCCTCAGCTAACAAGGCTTCCCAGAGTTCTTGATCATCAGGATGTGACACCCCGGGTAGGGTCAAAATAGGCGGAAATATCCACGGAGATGTCACAAGGGTGGATCGATAGCATATAGTCCATAGAGCATAAGATAAAAAGTTAGACAAGTCAGGTACATGTTTATTCAAACAAATGAATAAAAATTGTTTTAACAAGACATTAGGTGATTGTTTTCGTTTCCCAAATAGAACCCCGGACGAGTCCTACAATGCAGATTACTAAGATGCTGGAGACCATGCACACACCACGTACTAACTTCATATCCCTGTGCAAAACATACTAACGGGGTCAACATTAAGTTGGTGAATTTACAGATTTTAACAATTAATTAGTTTGGACATACAATAATCATAGAAGTAATAATGCACAAAGCATTCTTACTAAAATGTAAATAACATTTGTTTATTATTAGAAACTGAAGCTTAACCCCATAGTCCTCAACAGATGAGGACGTAGTGTCTTACAAAAAGACACCCATTCCAGTTCCAACCTGGATTACGTCTGTTGTCCCGGACAAGGCACGATGAGCATGACTCACCCAGACAGGGATGGTCAATCCCTAATAGATCTATTTATAACATTCGGGCGATTTACAACAATTTAACAGTTTCAATAATAATCAATCAATAATCAAGTTTATACAATTCATTTATGTCCAATATATGTTTGCATGTTTTCTTTACCAAAAAGGGAAAGTTTTATCAAAGTTTATATGGGGTTGTAAACTCACCTGAGAGTAGGAAATTGCTTGTTTAACACGGATATCCAATTAAAGATCACACCAAGTTATGCCTAATCAGATAGTACAGTCTTAATAGATAGTACAAAGAACATATATCTATGCTTATACGGATTTTATTCAGCTTATTCATACTATGGTATTTATCTAGATAACTGTAGTTCAATTAGCATACATATTCATTTAAACTTATTTATATAAGTTTCATTTCTAAGTAAACATAAAATGTTTAACTGTTAATGTTAATTAGCATACATGTATATATATATAGTAATCATTTAACTTATAATTAAGTTTTACATTTAAGTAAGCATAAACGAAAATGTTTCACTTAAAATATTAATCTAGGTTTATAGTACTTGTATCAATAACATCCTACTAAATTTATAACCAAGTTCTATATTTAAGTAAACATTAAGGGTTTTACTTATAATATATTTACGTGGTAACATTTAATTTAAATTTTACGTTCATATAATTTTATTTCTTAAAAGTATATGAGTATATGTATTGATAACACACATTTATAATTGTTTATACAATTATTTCCTAAAGTAAATGTAAATATTTTATTTTAAAAAAATATAATATTTTATTTAACCTTAAAGTTTCCTTAAAATATGTTAAAATATATAAAATAATTAAAACTTAATTCTTATGGTCTAAGTATTTTAATTATGTTTTATTATAATTAAAATAGATTTTAGGGTTAGGGCTTGTTAATGTTTGGGAACATGACAAAACTAGTCCCTCCATACTTTTAAACAAGTAAACTTTCGGATTTTACATATTTAGTACCTAGGGCTTGTTATAGTTTCGGCTTATGGCAGATTTGGTCCCCCTAGATATATCTAGGTTTTGTAACTTTACTAAACTTACAAAAACAGCCACTAGGGCTTCTTTAGGTTTTGGCAATTTACAAAAATAGTCCTTAGGGTTTTAAAATGACAAAATAACTTTTAGAAACTTCCCAAAATGGTCCCCGGGGTTTAATTCGCCATGGTTAGTAATTATTAAACCCTAGACTTTTGGATATTTACATTTTCAGTCCTTGTGCTTACTAGTTTATCAAAATAAGTTTCATAAGTTACGGTTTTAGTCCTTAAGTTTTATAAATTGTCATTTTCATCCAAAATTTTTTTATAAGTCATATTTTATTATAAAAACTTTTATTATAACATCTAAACTTTATATGGGCTCATTAAATGGGCTAAACTTCTAATGGGCTATTTTAGTGGGCTTAAATATATTTCAAGTCCACTAATTTACTTAAATGGGCCTTTAAATCATTTATTGGGCTTAATACATTTTTAAGTCCCTTTAATTAGTTAAATGGGCCTAAGTGTGATCCTAAGTCCATTTAAGTCACTATAATTTATAAAATGGGCTTATTGGGTTCATTTAAGTTTTAGGTCAACTTTTCATGGGCTTAAATAGTCCATTAACACTACTTTTCATTTTATATAAGTTTTTACTTAGGATATTCTTATAATCTTATTATGGGCTTATTAATATGTAGTTTTCAATCTAAATAGATGAATAAAAACTTAAAAATTCATTTTATGTGTTATACCAAATTAGATCTAGGTGTGTCATAAGGTTACAAGTAAGTCATAAGCCCTAGTAGGAGCTTTTACCCATGGCTATAATTAGTTATAGCTTATTAACATAAGTCAAGTCCTATTTTTAGGTTGTATGTACTTTATAAATGTTACAAAAATAGATCTAACTATGTACACATCAAGAATCAAGTTACAAGTCCAAAATAAGATCTAAACTATGTCTAGACCTAAAAATCAAACATAGATCCATGTATATTCATATATAGCTCACAAATATATTTTTAGATCTTTGTACTTCCAAGATTAACACTATATCTAGTTTTCAAGTCTTGTAACTATTTAAAAAAAAATACAATCATGATTATCTAGTTTACATGCATGTTTCCAAGGTTACTATTTTTCCAAGGAGACTACATATAGCTCACGGCTATATTGTCTCTTCCAAAGGTCCCCATAATCTTGTTTTATGTTTAACATACTCAAGTTAATCTTTGTCATTAGATATATGGTTTATAATAGCATGCATGTACCTTTAATCCATTTTAGATCATATGTAACCTACGGCTACATTTATACACATAAGTTGTATTTGTGATTTTTAATAGTCATATTAACATGTATCATTTCATATACCATTATTTAAATTTAACACATAAATCACATATACATTAACCATGTATGCCGTAACCTTTAAGGTCATGGTCTTCAAGATTTTTAGGTTACACACATTCATTTTATGAGATCTATGACTATTGGTTTAACCATAGTCCCATAAAACAAGATTTGTAACTCATGCAACCTTTACATTTACAAAACGTCTCATATAGTTTTTAAATCAAATTTAAAACATAACATACCAATCATAAGTTCCTTATCAAAAGTTTTTAAATCAAGAACATGATTTTTATAAATATATCGTGACCTATAATGGTCATAGCTTCATCAAATCTTGATTTTAACATGTTATTTACTTTTGTTTATAGATGTATGATGATGCATGCATGAAGAAATGAAAGGACAAGTAGTGTATACCTTTCTTGCCTAAAAGTACCACAAATGAGCTAGATGAACAAGGTGATTTGAGATCTACTCAAAATGATGAAGAAAACCCTATGTATAAATCAAGGCGTGGCCTAGATGGCTTAGCTAGGGCTTGTTTATAGTGATTCTAAGAGAATGATACTACCAATGATTTTTAGTAGAGATGAGACAAGTATCTTGGTGGAATTAATACTTGGTTTTTAGATGTATATGGCTTTAAGCCGTATGATTGAGAGAGAAGAGAATGGGAGAACAAGATTTGGATTGCATGTATGTGAGGTGTGTGTGTGTTTCGGCTTAAAGAGGAGGGAGGGAAAGGAATGGCAAAAGGTATGATTTACCTTGGTAAGACATTTCATGCCAAGTGTCCCCTTTTGCCTTTCCAAGGCAACTCTCCATCTTCCACACAAGCCTATGCCGTGTGATACTCACCAAATAGGGGGAAAACGATGGGCTTAGATCATGGGCTTATGTTGGGCCTAATACAAAGAGCACAAACTTGGGCTAGTCCATGAGAGTTTAATCATGTAATAATATGCATGCACTCATACATTATAAGTACATTATGTAGTATGTTTCCATGTTGGCTAAGTGTTGTTTATAGTTAAAAACACACTTCATCACTTGTTTTACTTAGTTGTGAGTTCATGGTTTAAGTTGTGAAGTTATTTTCAACAAATATGAATGTAGAAGTATAGTTACATGATAGACATGTTTATTCACATCTTAAGGAAACATAACATATGAATATGTGTTCTAGGATTATTGGGTGGAAATCTATTACATAAAATCATGGTAAAATCATAGATTTTACAGCACCACCCCGTTATTTTTGCTTTGTCCTAAAAGGTACTAAAAACTTAGATATCTTTTAAGTAAGAGGTGTTCTAAGTACATGATTCGTTTCAGGTTCTCTCTCAGGTGGGGATGGCGGCATGAACGCGAAGTGGTTTATTCCTAGTTTACTTCTATATGTCTGATTCGACATTAATGGAAAATTCTGTCATTACAGGTGAACATAAGAGAATGCAGAGATATTTTTATCCAGATTGTACTATTCATCCGATTGAGCAGTAGAAGAGATTACTACTATGGTCGGATAGGGGCAATGCAAAGAGATCTTTATTCGAATCGCACTATACATCCGATTGAGCAGTAAAGGAGACTGCTGCTGAGGATGGGTAGGCAAGGAATGCAAAGAGATCCTGATTTGGATCGCATTATACATCCGATTGAGCAGTAAAGGAGACTGCTGTTGTGGATGGGTAGGCGAGGAATGCAAAGAGATCTTGATCTGGATCGCACTATACATCCGATTGAGCAGTAAAGGAGACTGCTGCTGTGGATGGGTAGGCGAGGAATGCAAAGAGATCTTGATCTGGATCGCACTATACATCCGATTGAGCAGTAAAGGAGACTGCTGCTGTGGATGGGTAGGCGAGGAATGCAAAGAGGTCTTGATCTGGATCGTACTATACATCCGATTGAGCAGTAAAGGAGACTGCTGTTGTGGATGGGTAGGCGAGGAATGCAAAGAGATCTTGATCTGGATCGCACTATACATCTGATTGAGCAGTAAAGGAGACTGCTGTTGTGGATGGGTAGGCGAGGAATGCAAAGAGATCTTGATCTGGATCGCACTATACATCCGATTCAGTAGTAAAGGAGACTGCTGATGTGGATGGGTAGGCGAGGAATCCTAAGAGATCTTGATCTGGATCGCACTATACATTTGATTGAGCAGTAAAGGAGACTGCTGCTGTGGATGGGTAGGCGAGGAATGCAAAGAGATCTTGATCTGGATCGCACTATACATCCGATTGAGCAGTAAAGGATACTGCTGCTGTGGATGGGTAGGCGAGGAATGCAAAGAGATCTTGATCTGGATCGCACTATACATCCGATTGAGCAGTAAAGGAGACTGCTGCTGTGGATGGATAGGCGCGGGCTTCTCAATGGGTGTTGTAGTCATACCTTTCCCGGATCTGGGATAGGACCATTGGCGTTGTGGATTTGGTTAGGAGGACAAATCCATTGCAAATGGTTTCTGATATGAGGAGGACACGCCAACATATTTCATATGCTGGGGAATCTAGGGATGCACTATTTCTACATCCTTTTCATGGGTGATATACAAATAATACCTCCATACCCGTGGATGAAAAATTGGGGGTTGAAGGTAAAACAAACATGTTTAACTTTAACCCCTCCTATATTAACATCTTTAAGAAAAGACTTACGATATTTACCTCAAGTCAGCGGGACACAAACATTAGTTAATGGTACTAAAGTTTCTACCCAACAAAGAGGTTAAGATTGTTGTCGATGGCGTTTGCGTAAGAATTTGCAAAGAACTTGCTTCTTTTGTCGTGAGGTTGCGTGAGAGGGGCGCAGAAAAGAAGTACCTCAAATGGTGGAAATTAAAGAAGATACCAAGAACAAAGAAGTACGCGCCTTGTAGGGTGTCGTAACAAAGGTCATACATTCACTATTACTGGTTCAAAATTTGTACAAATTCTAACTTCTAAAGAGAGGAATTCTCATCTCCCAGCGTCTACTAGATGTTGGTATTGTCGAACTAATTGGACCCGAAGAGGAAAGAGGAATGTCCAAAAGCATAGGAAATTCAACATCTCCTTACGGGGGATGTCGAATGTAGCCCTCCAAGGTACACCCATTGTGAGTTGGATGTGCCTTTCAGGTTTAGGCAAGGAAGGAACAAGTTAGGAAAATGGGATATTCTTGGACCAAGTATTCTCTGGCCCGTTGGTGCTAGAGATGACACTAAATCTAGTGTTAACTATATTGGGGTTATGGCTCCCGAGTATAATCAAGGTTTCATCTCACCAAGGTGCACAAACCCATGTTTGGCTATATAGGATAGTCGCATGATACTTGTTACTCAATTTGTGCTAATAACGACCTCAAAGCTATCAGGGGTTTCTAGGATCTGATTGATGTAAAACGGCGATTTGAAAAGTTTTAAGAATCAACCTCGAATGATGGTGTTTAACTACCATAACTTTTCCGTCGACTATTCCATAGTATAATAGGAGCCTAGAACTATCGGAGGGATTTCCATTACCTTACTAAATTTAGCAATTGTAGTGCTTTGGTCTACACATGTATCAGAGAAGATAGATGTATATCACTGGTTTAGTAAGAACGTACCAGGTATGATGCTAGAGCCTAGGTTTGTTGGGGCATTGCAAGCCATGTACACTTGCGAAGGAGTTCCCTTGTCGTCCTTCTTTTGGTTGGCCCTCTTGGGACAATCAGGTCTCACGTGCCCAGGGGTTCCACACTCGTAATATACCACAACTTTCTTCAGCCCGCTACTGCTCCCGCCAGTGGGGTTTCAGTTTCCTTGTTGCCCACTTCCACTCACTCGTGCGTTAGACTTTCCCTTGTTGCTGTTTCAAGGATTGGTGTTGGGTCGGCCTGGGGTAGCAACTATGGTTGGACAATCGCGAGCAAAATGGCCCTGTTGGCCGCACTTGTAGCATCCTTGACATTGTCCTCCAGCAACATGATGGTATTTGCACTTCGAACACTTGGGCTTTGTCCCTGAGTAGTTCTTGGTGCGGGTTGTGGGGGTAGTGTCATCTGCTTGCCCAACATTGTGCTTTTTGGAAGGCTGCTGGTGCTGGCTACGAGAGTTTTCATCGGATTTCCTCTTGTTGTCTGTTTGCCTCTCGGACAGATTGCGGGCTCGCTTGTTGATCAGCTCAGTCGCAAATTCCATGGCACCTTCAACAGTGGTGGGTCGTGAAGCTGGCGCACTGTCATGAATGTTGTCAGGGAGTCCGCTGACATACTTTTCTATCTTGTCACTCCTTAGAGGAAACATTCTGGTGCACATCAAGCTTAATTCTTGAAATCTTTTGTTGTACCAAATGATATCATTGTTCTTACACTTGAGATCCCACAACTCGACTTCTGACTTCTTCATTTCTCCTCTGGGACAGTATTTCTCAGTCATTCTTTCCTTGGGGTTGGCCCAAGAGAGAGTATAAGCAGCGTCATGTCCAAGGATAGCGACCACAGAGTTCCACCAGGTAAGGGCACTCTCAAGTAGGGTGCACGTGGCAAACTTAACTCTGTTCTCGTCAGCACAACCATTGATGCGGAAGACTGTCTCTAGCCTTTCAAACCACTGCATCAGTTTAACAACTCCTTCTTTCCCTCGGTAGTATGAGGGTTTACATTTTAAGAAGTCGGGGTAAGAGCAACCCCTGTTGGTGTTGTTTTTGCAAGCGTCGGAGTTTGGATCATTGTTTGTATTTGGGTTAGCTCCTCTGGCTGCCATAGTTGCTGTGATGCCTTCACTTATCATTTCTCGCAGTTGTGCGGCAGTGACATTTCGTGTAGCTTCTGGGGATTCAGCATTGTCGGCATTGGAAGTGGTTGCATTATTGGGATTTGACCTATTAATCACCATTTGTCTATAATCGTATACAAAATGAGATTATTAGTTCAAGCATTAGTACAGTTTTTATATTATTTGCACGAGGAAACTTATGCACTGATTTCATAACTAATTTGGACAACCTGTTAATGATCTCATAATATAATACATTGCATAGCAGATATAATAAAGAATGTGATTACATTTTATTTCCATGAGAAATTTAACAGTCATCTTAGCATAACACAATCTAAGTCATAGGCCGGTCGAGCCTAATCAAAAGTAATGATACGCACAGTCTTTAAAACATCATATCCCAAAGTTACATGTCCCAAAAGAAAGAAAAAATAAAGTACGGGATTACATCACAAAAAGCTGAACAATAGATAAAAGTACAAAGGCCCTATCTCATGATAGCCGGGATGCAACCCGTGAGCTTATCATGACGTACAAGAAGTCTAGTACGTCTATGCTAATCCTGCCTGGATGGTCCACTAGATGATGTCAGAGCTGACGGTGCGGATGGAGCTGGTAGGGCTGCAGAATTCCTCCTGGTGTTCCACAAAGTCCGAATTGTTGTTCGGGTCTCCTGGAGCGTACGGAGTGCAGACAGTAGCTGGTTCCGGAGCCTATCGACGACCCCTCGGAGGTAAGCCATCTCCCCAGTAACCCCATCATGTCGGACAGTGGCGAGATCAAAGAAGATGGACAATGACTGCTCCTGAGCAGCTAGAACAACATGGGTCTGATGCTGCAGACCCTCCATGACCTGAATGAGCTGGTGGAGGCGGTAGTTCTCATCCAATAACCACTTCAGTGCCTCGTCCGTCCTAGCCTGGATGCCCTTAGCAGTCTGGGAGTCTCCCCTCATAGTGTGGAAAAGAGTGTCGATACGCTCATAGATGACGGCATGGCTCTGTTGACTGAGATCTGGGCCTGGACAGAATCAACACGTCCTGCCCCAGAGTCTTCCCTGGTGTCATAAGTGGAGACGGGTGTGGGTCTGGAGAAATAGCCTGATGAAAAGGACAGAGGAATGGAAGATGGTATGCTAGAAGGGACCCGGTCCTCCTTCATAGAGGTTGGGGCCGGTGTGGCTGATGCTGAGATAGAAAATGGGTCCTCTGGGAGTACAGCTTCGGTGGCTGGGTCATCCTCTGAATCCGAGGCTGACAACCATCCACACTGCGTCGATCGTGGGGATGAACAAACAACTGGAGTAGGAGCTACTCTGGGTAGAAGAGTCGTGGATGCAGTAGGCGGAGTCATGATGCTCTGAAATAGTATTATTATAAGTTTAAAGTGAGTATAAGCTTACAAACAAAGAACAATATTATTTACATTACATGCTTTATGAAATATATCCCTTTTAAACAATTATTAGAATGTTTTAAGGTTACAAATATTTATACTTATATATATATATATATATGTATTATCATATAAGTAGTTCATTTATCAATTAGTAAGTGTGAAGTTTAGTTTAATATTACTCATATTCTCATTTCAGTATTTTAATATGTAATGTAAAATTTTCAAGTTTAACACGTCTAACATATAGCAATACCTCACTATACAGTATTAATAATCAAGTTTAGTAAACATACATATATATATATATATACAATTAGTTCACATAGCATAAAATGCCCTAAGATCTATATGCTTAACTAATACGGTCCCAAAATAAAATCCCAAAAAGATTTTTATAAGTTATAGTCCAGTTTTTAAATAAAAGAAAAATCATTTTATTTTTATTTTATTTAAAAATTTATCTGGTTCTCTATAACTAAAGCTCTGATACCATTCTTTGTGACACCCCGGGTAGGGTCAAAATAGGCGGAAATATCCACGGAGATGTTACAAGGGTGGATCGATAGCATATAGTCCATAGAGCATAAGATAAAAAGTTAGACAAGTCAGATTACATGTTTATTCAAACAAATAAATAAAAATTGTTTTAACAAGACATTAGGTGATTGTTTTCGTTTCCCAAATAGAACCTGGACGAGTCCTACAATGCAGATTACTAAGATGCTGGAGACCATGCACACACCACGTACTAACTTCATATCCCTGTGCAAAACATACTAACGGGGTCAACATTAAGTTGGTGAATTTACATATTTTAACAATTAATTAGTTTGGACATACAATAATCATAGAAGTAATAATGCACAAAGCATTCTTACTAAAATGTAAATAACATTTGTTTATTATTAGAAACTGAAGCTTAACCCCATAGTCCTCAACATATGAGGACGTAGTGTCTTACAAAAAGACACACATTCCAGTTCCAACATGGTATACGTCTGTTGTCCCGGCCAAGGCACAGTGAGCATGACTCACCCAGACGGGGATGGTAAATCCCTAATAGATCTATTTATAACATTCGGGCGATTTACAACAATTTAACAGTTTCAATAATAATCAATCAATAATCAAGTTTATACAATTTAGTTATGTCTAATATATGTTTGCATGTTTTCTTTCCCACAAAGGGAAAGTTTTATCAAAGTTTATATGGGGCTGTAAACTCACCTGGGAGTAGGCAATTGCTTGTTTAACACGGATATCCAATTAAAGCTCACACCAAGTTATGCCTAATCAGATAGTACAGTCTTAATAGATAGTACAAAGAACATATATGTATGCTTATACGAATTTTATTCAGTTTATTCATACTATGGTATTTATCTAAATAATCGTAGTTCAAGTAGCATCAATATTCATTTAAACTTATTTATATAAGTTTCATTTCTAAGTAAACATAAAATGTTTAACTGTTAATGTTAATTAGCATACATGTATATATATATATAGTAATCATTTAACTTACAATTAAGTTTTACATTTAAGTAAACATAAAAGAAAATATTTCACTTAAAATATTAATCTAGGTTTATAGTACTTGTATCAATAACATCCTACTAAATTTATAACCAAGTTCTATATTTAAGTAAACATTAAGGGTTTTACTTATAATATATTTACGTGGTAACATTTAATTTAAATTTTACGTTCATATAATTTTATTTCTTAAAAGTATATGAGTATATGTATTGATAACACACATTTATAATTGTTTATACAATTATTTCCTAAAGTAAATATAAATATTTTATTTTAAAAAAAATATAATATTTTATTTAACCTTAAAGTTTCCATAAATTATTTCAAAATATATAAAATAATTTAAACTTAATTCTTATGTTCTAAGTATTTTAATTATGTTTTATTATAATTAAAATAGATTTTAGGGTTAGGGCTTGTTGATGTTTTGGAACATGGCAAAACTAGTCCCTCCATACTTTTAAACAAGTAAACTTTCGGATTTTACATATTTAGTACCTAGGGCTTGTTATAGTTTCGACTTATGGCAGATTTGGTCCCCCTGGTTATATCAAGGTTTTGTAACTTTACTAAATTTACAAAAACAACCCCTAGGGCTTCTTTAGGTTTCGGAAATTTACAAAAATAGTCCTTAGGGTTTTAAAATGACAAAATAACTTTTAGAAACTTCCCAAAATGGTCCCTAGGGTTTAATTCGCCACGGTTAGTAATTATTAAACCCTAGACTTTTGGATATTTACATTTTCAGTCCTTGTGCTTACTAGTTTATCAAAATAAGTTTCATAAGCTACGTTTTTAGTCCTTAAGTTTTATAAATTTTCATTTTCATCCAAAAAGTTTTTATAAGTCATATTTTATTATAAAAACTTTTATTTTAACATCTAAACTTTAAATGGGCTCATTAAATGGGCTAAACATCTAATGGGATATTTTAGTGGGCTTAAATATATTTCAAGTCCACTAATTTACTTAAATGGGCCTTTAAATCATTTATTGGGCTTAATACATTTTTAAGTCCTTTTAATTAGTTAAATGGGCCTAAGTGTGATCCTAAGTCCATTTAAGTCACTATAATTTATAAAATGGGCTTATTGGGTTCATTTAAGTTTTAGGTTAACTTTTCATGGGCTTAAATAGTCCATTAACACTACTTTTCATTTTATATAAGTTTTTACTTAGGATATTCTTATAAGCTTATTATGAGCTTATTAATATTTAGTTTTCAATCTAAATAGATGTATGAAAACTTCAAAATTCATTTTATGTGTTATACCAGATTAGATCTAGGTGTGTCATAAGGTTACAAGTAAGTCATAAGCCGTAGTAGGAGCTTATAACCCACGGCTATAATTAGTTATAGCTTATTAACATAAGTCAAGTCCTATTTTTAGGTTATATGTACTTTATAAATGTTACAAAAATAGATCTAACTATGTACACATCAAGAATCAAGTTACAAGTCCAAAATAAGATCTAAACTATGTCTAGACCTAAAAATCAAACATAGATCCATGTACATTCATATATAGCTCACGGCTATATTTTTAGATCTTGGTACTTCTAAGATGAACACTATATCTAGTTTTTAAGTCTTGTAACTATTAAAAAAATACAATCATGATTATCTAGTTTACATGCATGTTTCCAAGGAGACTACATATAGCTCACGGCTATATTGTCTCTTCCCAAGGTCCCCATAATCTTGTTTTATGTTTAACATACTCAAGTTAATCTTTGTCATTAGATCTATGGTTTATAATAGCATGCATGTACCTTTAATCCATTTTAGATCATATGTAATCTACGGCTACATTTATACACATAAGTTGTATTTGTGATTTTTAATTGTCATATTAACATGTATCATTTCATATACCATTATTTAAACTTAACACATAAATCACATATACATTAACCATGTATGTCGTGACCTTTAAGGTCATGGTCTTCAAGATTTTTAGGTTACACACATTCATTTTATGAGATCTATGACTATTGGTTTAACCATAGTCCCATAAAACAAGATTTGTAACTCATGCAACCTTTAGATTTACAAAACGTATCATATGGTTTTTAAATCAAATTTAAAACATAACATACCAATCATAAGTTCCTTATCAAAAGGTTTTAAATCAAGAACGTGATTTTTATAAATATGTCGTGACCTATAATGGTCATAGCTTCATCAAATCTTGATTTTAACATGTTATTTACTTGTGTTTATAGATGTATGATGATGCATGCATGAAGAATTGAAAGGACAAGTAGTGTATACCTTTCTTGCCTAAAAGTGCCACAAATGATCTAGATGAATAAGGTGATTTGAGATCTACTCAAAATGATGAAGAAAACCCTATGTATAAATCAAGCCGTGCCCTAGATGGCTTAGCTAGGGCTTGTTTATAGTGATTCCAAGAGAATGATACTACCAATGATTTGTAGTAGAGGTGAGACAAGTATCTTGGTGGAATTAATGCTTGGTTTTTGGATGTATATGGCTTTAAGCCGTATGATTGAGAGAGAAGAGAATGGGAGAACAAGATTTGGATTGCATGTATGTGAGGTGTGTGTGTGTTTCAGCTTAAAGAGGAGAGAGGGAAAGGAATGGCAAAAGGTATGATTTACCTTGGTAAGACATATCATGCCAAGTGTCCCCTTTTGCCTTTCAAGGCAACTCTTCATCTTCCACACAAGCCTATGCCGTGTGATACTCACCAAATAGGGGAAAAATTATGGGCTTAGATCATGGGCTTATGTTGGGCCTAATACAAAGAGCACAAACTTGGGATTGTCCATGAGAGTTTAAGCATGTAATAATATGCATGCACTCATACATTATAAGTAGATTGTGTAGTATGTTTCCATGTTGGTTAAGTGTTGTTTATAGTTAAAAACACACTTCATCACTTGTTTTACTTAGTTGTGAGTTCATGGTTTAAGTTGTGAAGTTATTTTCAACAAAGATGAAGGTAGAAGTATAGTTACATGATAGACATGTTTATTCACATCTTAAGGAAACATAACATATGAATATGTGTTCTAGAATTATTGGGTGGAAATCTATTACATAAAATCATGGTAAAATCATGGATTTTACACAGGAACACAAAGTCTCGTGTCGTGCCATAAGATACCATCTGTATCTACTCGAAATTCTGTCTACTTCTCCAAATTCTGAATTATCGCCCAGATTTCTCCATCATCTTTCTAAGCTTCCTTGATCTTAGAGAGTAACTCGGGTTCTACTCTAAGATTAGCCCAGTAACCGTGCTGTCCACGTACCATGATTTATATGTCCAGTCGCTCCAAGTCTCTTATGATTTCCTCCTCAATCTCAATGCCGTTGATGATTCCTGACTTTCTGCTAAGCGCATCTGCTACTACATTCGCCTTACCGGGATTATACTGCAGATTAATGTCATAATCCTTCAACATCTCTAACCATCTCCTCGGTCTCATGTTCAATTCACGCTGAGTGAAGATATACTTTAAGCTCTTGTGGTTCATGAAAATGTCACATGATTCTCCATATAAGTAGTGCCTCCATATCTTCAATGCAAACATGACTGCAGCAAGTTCCAAGTCATGCGTAGAGTAATTTTCCTCATAAGGCTTAAGCTGCCGTGAAGCGTACGCGATCACTTTCCTATGTTGCATGAGAACATAGCCAAGTCCCTTCCCCGATGCATCACTGTAGATTTAAAATCCACCCGTACCAGATGGGAGAGTAAGAATAGGTGCATATACTAACTTCTACTTCAGGTCTTCAAAGCTCTTCTCTCGTTCTTCAGTCCAGACGAATTTCTACCCTTTCCGCATCAGTTTGGTCAATGGTAGTGCTAGGCGGGAAAAGTTCTCCACGAACCTACAGGAATAGCCAGCTAAGCCTAAGAAACTGCGGACTTCAGTCGCTGATGTCGGCCTCGGCCATTTGGTAATAGCCTCAACCTTCGCTGGATCCATCGTGATTCCTTCTACTGATACAATGTGACCCAAGAATGCCACCTTGTCTAACCAGAACTCACACTTGGAGAATTTAGCATACAGCTGCTTCTGGCGAAGAATCTGTAGTACTGTACGAAGATGGTCTTCGTGTTACTCCTTGGAATTTGAGAAAATCAGAATGTCATCGATAAAGACAATGACGAACTTGTCTAGAAATTCATGGAAGATCTTGTTCATCAGATCCATGAACACTGCTGGAGCATTTGTAAGGCCAAATGGCATGAATACAAATTCGTAGTGGCCATAGCGTGTACAGAAATCAGTCTTGGTGATGTCCTGCTCCTTAACCCGTAGCTGATGGTAGCCTGACCTTAGATCAATCTTGGAGAAATGTTTGGCCCCTTGGAGTTGGTCAAACAGATCGTCTATACATGGGAGTGGATACCTATTCCTGATGGTAATCTTGTTGACTCGTGATAGTCTATGCAAAGACCCATACTGCCGTCCTTCTTCTTAACAAATAAGACCGGTGCACCCCACGGAGATGCGCTCGGTCGAATGAAACCTCGTTCCAGAAGTTCTTGCAGTTGATCCTTCAGCTCCTTTAACTCTATGGGAGCCATGAGGTAAGGAACCTTGGAAATCGACTCAGCTCCTGGGATGAGCTAGATATTAAATTCCACTTCCCGTGCAGGTGGTATGCCCGGAAGTTCTTCTGGAAATTCTGACACTATCGGCTGATCCTGAATTGATGGGGATTCAGCATCCATGTCATGAACAGTAGCTAGATAACCCTCGCAACCATGTGAAAGTAGTGCACGTGCTTGCAGGGTTGATATGATTTGTATAGACTTGCCAGGTACGAACCCGTTATGAATGTACTCTGGTGCATTAACATCACCGAAGATCACTTGATATGAATGGCAGTCTATGGTAGCATGATGCTTGGATAGCCAATCCATGCCCAAAATCATGTCAAAATCATTTATGTCCAGCGGATGTGTGTCAACAGGACAAACCTTATCGTCAAACTCTAGGGGAAGGCTCTTGTACACATGGGTTATAAGTACAGAGTCTCTCAAAGGCGTGAAAATACTGAGTCTATTCTCTAGTGGCATGGGGAGCATCCTAACATTCTTGGCATAAGCAGTAGAAATGACCGAGTGAGTAGCACCCGTATAAAACATAACACATGCAGCTTGACCATACATATACAAGATTCCAGTGATGGTACCTGTAGACTTGTTGGCCTGATCGCGAGATGTCGTGTAGACGCGCCCAGTAGTAGGAGGCGGCTTGATATCAGCATGTCCCGATGTGCCCTCCATATCGCCCTTGCGGCATTCCTTCATGCGATGGCCAGGAAGACCACACTTGAAGCATGCGTCACTGTCGCGGCGACATGGCCCTGGGTGCCTACGGTGGCAAGTAGAGCAAAGAGGATGAGTATATCCTCCAGCAGGTGCCCTGGCTGGCTGAGAACCTGATAGAACATTATACATGAGACATGATAATTGCGTACAAAGGACAATGCGGATAATCGTAAGATTGAATACCAGTGATAGCTGGATGGTTAGGCTGTGAACGTCTCTGGTTCTGGTCCCTACCGTTTCCATGGTTCCTGGTAGAAGATTTGCTAATGTGTCCGAATTATGAGTTATAACATGTAATCATAAGAAAAATGCGTAAGTATAAGGACCTGCTACTGTTGGAGTATCCAACGTTGTTACGGTAATTATCATTACCGCCACGCCTATCCGTAGCAGAACGGTCGTTAGTCTGACCTTTTCCCTTGGACTGATTAGGCTGTTGCTGAGTAGCCGGCTGAGACCGGTCCCCAGTCTTCTGCCTGGAAGATACAATTTAAAGAGATGAAATATTGACATATACTGAAAGAATACGGATTGGTCACCACATGAATACGAATGTTTACCTCTTATCGAGTCTCTCTGCTTCCCCGAACGCATCTCTCTCCTGCAGCATCTCCAGCTTACGTGCTGCATCAGCCACTTGTGCTACCGTGTTGAACGTAGCACACACCAAGTTGTTTGCAACCGATGTGCGAAGAGCCCACCTGAAATAGTGTGCCTGCTCTTCAGGAGTACGTGCTACTGCACCAAGGAAACCAGCTAAGCGAAGAAAGCGCTGCATGAACTCGTTGCTATTCTCCATAGCTCTTTGTCGGATCCCATGGTACTACCGCTTCAGCATGTCTTGCTCAGCCTTGGGAAAGAACTGCTCCATCACCCTATCTCTGAACTAAGTCCATGTCAAACCAGCCACCGAATTATCACCTCCCTCAGACTGCTTCAGTGCTAATCACCAATTTAACACATCACCTTCAAACCAGTAGCATGCCAAACTCGACTTGAAAACGGAGTCACAGCCCATAGCATCGAAGATCTTCTCAATGTGAGCCAACAAGCTTTCAGCTTCACTAGGGCTATCTGTTCTCTCGAAAGCTCGAGGACGGAGCTAGTTGAATCTCTCCAGCCATGTTGCCAATGTCACTGGAGGAGGAGGAGGAGGTGCTGGGTGATGCTGCTGATTGTTGGCAGCCTGAACCTCAGCCCTGATTTCGTTCCTCAGCTGAGGAAGCAAAGCTTGCATTGCAACTTGGATTGCCGCATTGAGTTGTTCCTGCTCGCATGTGAGAACCATCTGACAATATAACATAAAATACATGATTAAACTGATCAAAACATAAACTATATACATGAAAAAATTTATACAAATAAATCATGAGAAACAATTTTATGCAGAAAAATTTGTACATGAATGCATGATGCAGTTTTATGAAAACTTTTATATGCGCGAGAGTGAACGCCTATGGTCAGTTCACCCAAAAAAGAAGACATGGCGAGGGGACGCCTATGGGCCAGTCCCAAATTTAAAAGTTTTGATAAACACATGCGACTAAATAGGGCTAGTCCTGTACCAACCATTACTTAGTCATAAACCTGCGACAATGACATATATATGTATGCATGAAAATGATGAATGCATGAAAACCGACTTTTCGTTCTAGGAAGACGATACTGACTACCCACTAATCACAGGTCATGTTTTGAGAGCCTACAGGTCGAAGCCTTGGCTCTGATACCATAATTGTAACACCCCATTTTGATGAATGGAATGTCACGCGTGATTATGGCGTGTCATCAAAGCATACAAGGATAAATGTATAAACATTACATGACCATAAAGGAAATACCGGAATCAAACATCGGTAGTCCAAAAGTAGAACTCATCACACACAAACATAAGTACTGTAAATGAAAGGACTAAACAATGTCCACGGAAATGAGTATCAAAGTATAGATAAATGCATAAAGTAAAGAAGGCGAGAAAGCTTCCAGTCCATATGAACGTACGCTTAAAGTCAACGAGAATCCCTGAGTACCTGCCGTTTTGGGAAGATGAAAAGGAAAACGGCTGAGGAATACGCTCAGTGCACGGATGTACAAGTAAAGAATGAATAATATAAGCATATAAGCATGAAACAGCGGAAGAAACTAAGTTCTGAATAACCGGGTTATATCTTAGTAAAACTGGTTTTATAGTTTGAAAAGCCTTATGTTTATCTTATAAAAACTGTTTAACACATTTTACCATTAGCCAGTATAGGTCATGAAATATCAACGTGCATGAATACTTGGAGGGGTGACCTCGTCATGCAAATTAGAGGGGCTTCCTCTAATTTAATATATTGGTTTTGGGTAGGAGGGATCAGCTCCTTGTGAAGGATGCAAGGCACACACCACATTCACACTGAGTAATCTGCTGAAAACATGTAACTATGATGCACCCATACGCCCCACCTGATAATATAATAAATGGCCAAAAGCGGAAAGGGACACCATGAGCTATCACTCTGCCATGGTGAAGTCATAACACCGGTGCCTCCAGTGTTATGGTTATGGTACCTCCATATCTAGGTGAAACTGGTCATGCATGTATATGGCTTTAGGTATTCTAATTAAACATAAGCAATCAAAACATATAAAACATATATTGGGGAAAACAGTTGGCTGCATACGGAAAATCCTAATAACGAAAGAATGTCCATACTGAAAGGACAGAGAATCTGTACCTTATGTCCAGTGAACGAAGAAGACGAACGGAAGAGAGTCCTACTTCGGTATCACTAATGCTACATAAATACATACGTGTATAAGTATCTGATTACTGAGTACGTAACTGGTTTTATATCATGTCTTAGCTTGTTTTATATGTTCATGTCATGTTTACTGATTTAAGCCTTATACTGTGTTGATCATATATTTTGTCTATTCTAATTAAGTATTACTTGTATTTCATGTATTATTATACTTGTTGTGTAATATTAAGTGACTTTCTAAAAATAGCAGGTTTCCTAAAATAGAAAGTTACCAAAAATAGAAAGTTTACAAAAATAGGAAGTTTCCAAAAATAGAAAGTTTCCAAAAACAGAATTACTGCTTAAAGTAGATAAGTTACTAAAAATAGAAAGTTTCCATAAATAGATTAGTTGCCTTTATTAAATAAGTTTCTAGAAATAGAAAGTTTCCATAATTAGATATAAGCTGGATAATTAAGCTAATTATATAAGCTTAAGTGTTTTCTGATTATTTTTCTAAGTCATGTGATTATATAGTATAGTTTATTAATTATTTCATGTAAATTAAATAAACTATAGGTTAAGGTATTTAATTAAATATAACATGATTTTAATTAAATAAAGGTATAATACTTAGGTTAAAGCATGTACTATTATTTATAAATAATATAACCTAAGTCATGTAAATTAATTAATTATAAGTCATGGTTTTAATAATTAATTAATTATATAGTCTAATTAAAAGATAAAACTTAGGTTAAAATTCATGAATTAATAATTAAATTAATAACCTAAGTCATGTAAATTAAATTAATCACGTTCATGCTTTAATTAATTTAATTTTCAGTCTTGTAAAAATAATATAACTTGTAAAAATAATAAACCTTGAAAAAATAACCCATGAACCGGACCGTGTTTTAATTCTAACATGTGTGAACCGGACCCATGATTAAAACCCATGAACCGGAACCGTAACCATCACCATACCCCGACCTAAGTCGGGGTTTCCCTTGCCTTGTTGTTGTCGTGACACAACTACCACCAAACCGAGACCTTAAGGTCTCGGTGGTGTGAATATAAGCCAAGCCGAGACCCCTCTTGGGGCTCGGTTAGGTGTCGGCCAAACAACAACACCCCTAAACCCATGATTTGATTTAAACCCCATGATTAGAACATGTTTATATTACTTGTTTTTAATTAGTTTATTAAAAACATCATGATTTTATGTGATTAAATAAATCAAAACATAAAAAGGAAAAGGTTAAAGGTTATACCAATTACGTGGAATCAAGAAGATGAACACACTAATGATCCTTGCAAGAATTCAAAGATCAAAATCAACCCGAATCACCCTTTTGGTGATGTAAACCCGGCGGCCAAAAAGGAACAAGGAAAAGAAAAAAACTAGGGTTTTTCTTATTTTTTAATTTTGTTATAAATGAAACATGTTTTCCTAAATTCCCTTTGTTTAGTAAATTTTTAATGGGCTAGGCCCTTTTCCTTGTTGTAGTCGTGGCATAGGGCCCACATGGGGGTAACCCGAACCTTTCTCGTGTCTAAAATAATAGTGTGTTCTCCTTTTCGTAAATTACGTGTTCTAATTAGTTATCGATCGTGACTTAATATATTTATTCGTGTTCGTAATAAATATATATACATACGTAATATTAGGTCGTGATTAATTTACGTTCATGATTTCATGTTCGTGATTATAATTATTATTGGAATAATTATCGTGTGTTCATACGTAATAAATACTTATCGTGTTATAACACGTACGTAATACTTGTAATTCTTGTACGTGAAACGTAAACATGTTATAAAAGGAAAGTTCTAATCATGTACATACGATCTTAAAGGTACTATTCATGGTAAAAGCATGCGGGTTTAACAATATTGCAATAGCACTAGTGTTATCACAAAATATTGGTACCTTTTTATATTCTATGTCATAATCAACCAGTTGGCTTTTCATGCATAGAACATTGGCACAACATCCAGCAACAGCCACATATTTAGCTTCTGTTGAGGACATGGCAACTGATTGTTGCGTTTTAGCACTCCAACACACAAGTTTGCCACCCAGCAATTGGTATGCCCAAAAGTGCTTTTTCTGTCCAAATTGCATTCAGCATAGTCAGAGTCTGGGTACCCTTTGAGATCAAATCCAGAGGACTTGGGGTACCATAAACCTAGACTTGGGGTACCAAATTGCATCCAGCATAGTCAGAGTCTGAGTACCCTGAAGATGATTCAGCCATTTAGACAAAAATTTCATGACCTCATTCACAGGAACGGATTTAATGACTTCTGGTTTGACCAAGGTGAGGTTGTTGGGTTTAAATATGATATCCTCAATAGGATAGTTAACATGAATAGATGGGTTTAAGGTGATCTCAGTATCCTATTGAGAAGATGATCCAGCCGTTGTTGTTGGTGTGTTTTTTTAGTTTGAGAGGGAGAGAGTTTGTGTTTGGTTTTGGAGATGAAAGATTTGTAAGCGTGAAGTGAAATCTAACTTCAAAGAGTTTATATAAACAATTGAATGAATTTTGAATGTTTTTTTATAAAACTTTTAAAAAAGTTCCAAACTTTTAGGGTTTCTTTTGAACAAATGGCACAAACTCTCTCATTAATGTTCAGCAAAAGTATGATTTTTTTCTATAGCCTTGAACAGTGAAACACCTCATGTGTCAGGAATTTGTTGACTGTGGATGTGGACGTTTGAAATTTCCTTAATAAACAATTTACACCTTTTGAAGAATATTTGTATTTATTCCAAACAAATTTAATTCCATTTAACTTTTTAAACACATGATTGATTTGTTTTAAAAGCTGTTGGCCAGATATGTTGAACCTGAAGGGTATACTTTTGAGCTTCAGTGCGTCAGATGAGACGACAAAACGCCATATAGATGTTCACATAATTGAACAATACATATGAAGTTGTACGCTCCTCTACTCTGGCCTAGCTACTCATTTGTATAAAAATTTTGTTCAGAATTCTGAAGGAACACTGATGACTCTTTTGTGATTAGTTGTTCAGCTTCAGTGTGTTAGATAAGGCGACAAAAAAACATGTACACAATCACATAATGTGAAATAGACACATGACATTGCACACTCCTTTACTCAGACACTGCTACTTTTCATTAATAAAAAAACTGTTAGGAAATACTGAACCTTTAGGCTTCTTCAGTAAATGCTGAAGGTTCAGGTTTTTTATCATCAATGTTCAGCATACCAAACTCCATTATCAATCTTTTGAAATTTGGTTCATCTAGTGGTTTGGTGAAGATATCAGCCAATTGGTATTGAGTGGGAATGAAATGTAATTCAATGTCCCCTTTCACAATGTGATCTCAGATAAAGTGATATCTGATATCAATGTGTTTTGTTCTTGAGTGGAGGACTTGATTATTGGATATTGCAATAGCACTAGTGTTATCACAAAATATTGGTACCTTTTCATATTCTATGTCATAATCAGCCAGTTGGCTTTTCATGCATAGAACATTGGCAAAACATCCAGCAACAGCCACATATTCAGCTTCTTTTGAGGACATGGCAACTGATTGTTGCTTTTTAGCACTCCAACACACAAGTTTGCCACCCATCAAATGGTATGCACATAAAGTGCTTTTTATGTCCAAATTGCATCCAGCATAGTCAGAGTCTGAGTACCCTTTGAGATCAAATCCTGAGGACTTGGGGTACCATAAACCTAGACTTGGTGTGCCTTTTAGGTATCTAGATATTCTCTTTATAGCATTAAGGTGTGATTCATTTGGTTCTGCTTGGTATCTTGCACAAAGGCATGTAGAGAACTGTATGTCAGGCCTGCTTGCTGTTAAGTACATGAGTGATCCAATCATACCTGTATACTGAGTCTCATTGATTGATTCTCTATTGATATCAGGTGCTAAGTTGTTAGGGGGTACCATTGGTGTTTTACTGAAGCACAATTGATATCATACTTCTTCAGCAGATCCTTGACATATTTTTCTTGATTGATGTAATGCCTTGGTCGGATTGTTTAATCTGAAGACGAAGGAAGTATGTGAGTTCTACCATCATACTCATTTCAAACTTGCTGGTCATAAGCTTGGAAAATTATTTGCATAGTTTCAAGCTTGTTGAACCAAAGATGATGTTATCCACATAAATTTGTACCAGAATGGTGTTAGTTTTAGATTTATAGATGAACAAGGTGTTATCTATTTTTCCTCTAACAAATTTATGTTCAATGAGAAATGTTGAGAGAGTTTCATACCATGCCCTTGGGGCTTTCTTCAGTCCATACAAAGCTTTGTAAAGCTTGTGGACATGATTTGGGTATTTACTACTCTCAAAGCCAGGAGGCTGTTTGACACAAACTTCTTCTTTTGGGTCACCGTTTAGGAATGCACTTTTGACATCCATTTGGTGGATGGTGAAGTTCATGTAAGTGGCATATGCAAGGAATATACGTATGGATTCCATACGTGCTACTAGAGCAAAGGTTGATCAAAATCAACACCAGGCTCTTGATTGAATCCTTGAGCCACCAGCCTAGCTTTATTTTTGGTCACCACATTAGTTTCATCTCTTTTGAGTTTGTAAACCCATCTGGTGCCAGTAGTTGATTTACCATATGAAAGAGGAACCAATTTCCAGACTTAATTTCTTTCAAATTGATTTAGTTCCTCTTGCATGGCATCCACCCATCCAGTGTGAGTGAGTGCTTCAGATATTTTTGTTGGTTCAAATTTATGAGAGAAAATCTACATAGATACATTCTCTCCAGGTGAAACAGCACTAAGTTTCTTTGCTATAGATCTAGTAACTCTACCTTCTCTAGGATTTCCTATTATATTCACCAGCTGAATGTGACTATTTTGAGTCCAAGACTTTTATGGAGCTGGTGAATAAGCACTGGTATGATGATGAGAGCTAGAGCTTAGAAGTCCATGACATGGAATTGGAGTTGGACTTTCTCTAGTGTCTACTGAAGGATATTCCATAGATAAATGTTCAATCATTGGAGGGGTTTCCTCTTGTTTAGAGGAAATGTTTCCAAGACCTGGTTCTCTTGACACAACTAGAGAGCTTTGTCCATAAGGATCAGATTGTTCATCTGAATCTTGCTGATCATGTTGATCATTAGTTTGAGCTTGCTGATTATTTTAATCATTTGTTTGAGACTGATCATTTTGAGGGTGATCATTTGATTGAGACTGATCATTTCGATCATTTGATTGACAGCCATTAGTATTTGATCCAGAAGGATTTCCTTTTGTAGGACTTGTCATATCTTCAAATGAATCAATATTAGGAACTAAGTTGCTTGTTTGATATCTTTGAGAAGGCTGATAATGTTGAAATTCATCAGATGGATAATTGTGAGATTCATGAATATGAAGTTCATCATCTGATGGATTTGTAAATTTGAGAGCTTCAGAACTTTCATTGAAAGAGATGTGAAAGGTTTCTTCAATACATTGTCTTCTTGTGTTAAAGATTCTATATGCTTTAGATACTAGAGAGTATCCAAGGAAGTAACCATCATCAGTTTTTTCATCAAACTTACCAAGGTGATTAATATTTCAACTTTTAAGATCGTAATTCCCAACTCACAACGAATTGAATGTCCAAATGATTTCAAGTTTACTAATTGTTTTTGGTTTAGATTTTATAAAAGTTTTGGTAATCTAGGTCTATTTCAACAAAGCACGTAAAAATCGTAAAAATATTATCACTATGTATCCATACTATTCTAAAACAAATTGCATTTACCACAATTAAAGCAAAGTGTACAAGTTTCTAATGCACAAATAGTAAAATAGATCAAAATGTAAAATATGTAAAGTGCAAGGACTAAAAATGTAAATTCTGAAAGTTAAGGGACTGAAAATGTAAATCTAAACAATCTATAACAACTTTATAACAAACTAGCAAAACTAACTAACCAATTTGCAACAAATCTAAAATCCAGGGACTGAAGTTTGTAAACCCTAAAAATTTAACTTTCAAAAGCAGTTTAAACTAAATCCGAAAGATTAGGGACTTATTGGCAATTAAACAAAAGTTTATATCAAAAACGGGCAATTCAAGTTCAATAAGCTCGTATGAGCTTATTACTCAATCATTTAAGCTCTAGTCTTTTGCAAAAGTCTTAAAATGGATTCCACTTAGTCAGCTTAAAGGAAATAAGCTAAAACAATCTAAATCTTAAGATAGCTTTTTCAAATAAGCCCAAAATATGCTAACAGCTTATCTAAACAAGCACAAGTGGATTTTTCTAATGAAAATGAAAGAATAACCTTCAAGAAGAATGGAATGTCAAATTTTATCAAATTTCATCAAGAAAATAAGCTAGAATTTGAAAATAAGCAAAAGTAGCTTATGGTTGACTTTCGTTGACAAAAATTTTCAAAAAGGCTAAAACTTTCCAAAACTCCTTAAAAACACTTTGGCAACAAGAATGTGCAAGAAAATGGCAACTTTTATGAAAGGGATTAATGGGAAATACTAATCAGTCCATACCTCATTACATAAACTTAACATTGCTTAACAGCTGATTCTAGAGCTTATTACTTGCTTATTTGTGAAAACTGTATGTTCTACCCTAGTTATATGGAAGCTTATATATTGAACTATACTCAGAATCCAAACTCAGCTTCTAAAAATCATTAACTAAGAAATGGCAAGTGTTTGAAATTGACTAGTTTTGACTGATGAAAATGACCCAAAACATTTTTGAGCATTTTACCTTTTTTGACTATTTAGTTGACTACAAAAGCTTTACAAATGACTAGTATTGGTCTAGTGAATAAGTATATGCACAAGTCAACTACTTACAACAACTGAATCATTAAATGAGCCTTAATCCAAACACCACTTAAGAGATTAAGCACAAATTTAGAACTATGAAACTAACATAAGCAAATAGGTTATGAAAACTAGTTATCAAAGCACATCAAGAAGCTAACAATGAACAAGAATTAGACATCAACTAAGTTTGTACACTAGAAAGCAAGAAATAAGCATGCAGTTGAAATTTAGAGGAATTTAACAAAGGAAAACTTATAAGATTGATTGTAGGCTCCTTTGGGGATGAAGTGGAGCGCTGAGCTCACTTGATCTCTAACCACCACCCTAACGAACAATCAACAACAGCTACACATCATCCATCACCATCATCATCAACTAATCAACCCCTGCTACGAATTTGATCATTAAAATGGCTAGGCTATGAGCTTCAAACGATTTTGAATATGAACCAGATATCAAATGGACTTCAAATCATCATCATTGTTCAATAAGAACAATGAATTCAATCACAAGAACAGTAGAGAAGCAGGTTGTAGTAGAATTGAGAGTGAAATGTAGATTTAATAAAAGTGAGATTGCATTAATGGAGAATTCTTGTTACAAGTTTGTTACAAGTGCTAACTAAATCTCTCAAGTGTTTGTCAGACACTTGAGAGTAGTTCTAACTAAAGAAACTAACTGAAAATTGAGAGATATTAAGAAGTGTGTGTTTCCACACTTCTACTACAATGTACAAAATAAATTACATCTAAGGTATTTATAGAATGCGTTTGACTGTTGGCGAGGATGAGTGATGTGTCGCGACCAATCCCAAGCTTCCACGTGTCCTAATTCAGTTGATTGAATTTTGCTAATGAAGAACACAATTGGGGGTTCTTGTTAAGTGGATTTCAGTTTGATTGGTCAACTTGGATAGACTCGTCTCTTGATTTCGAGCATATTTTATATTGAACACTTCTCATGAAACTCGCTCTATCGATCTCTTGATTCTGGGCTCAAGTGTGATGCGTGGCATGTTTACAATGGCTGTTATAATAGCACACGGATCATTATCTATTTACTGATTTTTGATTGGTTAATGGCTACTGTTAGGATTCACTCACCAGTTCTCTCTCCATATTTATTGTGGATGATGATGTGGTGATCTGAGTAACTCAAATGAAGCTCTCTCATTGGATGAAATCTTTAACACATGGATTGAATTGAAATTTCTTCCCATTTTGACAATTTCAGCCCTTGTGTTTAGCAGATTTGTGTTTTAAGCTTAAATCTTCATAAACTTGTCATTTCTGGTCCTTTGAACTTCAAACTTGAACACAAATGATCCTTGGTGTTGATGACTTGTACTTTGACCATGTTTGACTTTGTTCTTGACTTTTCCATATTTGCACTTTAAGTCCCTCTACTTTGAAAGTTGTCAAGAAAGGTCCTTTGACTTTGATTGAATTGTCACTTTTCATCCTCCTTTTGTCTTTTCTTTTTTTTTTTACAAAAAACAACAAGCTACCAAAAATTAGAAAGGGACAAACCCCCTTTCTAACAGCTTGAGCAAAACAAACCATTGGCATGGACAACATTCCAATACTCAATATCATGAAACAACCAAAACAAAACACTACCCGTAAAGGCAATGGACAAATCCCATGCTCAATACATATACTAAACAACTAAACAACTAGACAAAGAAAACTAGCTGCTTCCCAAAACTCAAAACTACTTGATCCCAATTGACAAGATCAAGCTCCTGCATTTCCAAGGCACTCCAAAAAATACTTGTTCAAAATAGCTTGATGTAGAAGACCACTTCAGAATACATGGTAGTTTTGATTCAACCACAAGGGAAGCAATCTCCACTACCAATCCATCCCCCATGGAACTATCCACACTCAAAACTATGATACAAGAAAGTAAGCATAGACACTTACTCATAATCGCCATTAGAACACAATGCAGGATAACGGAGAGGTGCCAGAGTAGCACATCTTGATTATTGCCTCCTCAAAACCCCCAACTATGTAAAACCCAGTGGGAAACCATAGAAGGGGGAAAGAGTACAACTAATCAAGAATCCTCTCACACGATGCTACTAACCTAAATATCCATCATCACAACACTAAACAGATATCAGGTTAGATAAAATAATAGGGAGGACAAAGCATCACAAACCCGATTTGGTAACTAACATATTGTACAAAGAGTCGCAACAACTCAATGTCCACTATTAGCACGTCAAATCAACTCAAACCCTACAAACCGTCCTCCCCAAACTCCCACCAAATGAGAGAAATACCAATCCCATACCTGAATCCAGCAGATGCTAAAGGACAACATCATAGAACTCAGCATCCCATACAGCAGCAGAAGTAATGGAATACCAAAACATTGAACCAGCGAAGATCCATACTAATCAAGATATTACCATCCATCTGCAATACTCAAAACAAGTAACATACAACATCATAGATTAAACACAAATGCACCCAATTCCTGTTGCAACTCCAAAAACCAGTCCCACCAAAGGACCAGTTAACCCACATCACAGAATAAACCCGAAACATCAGTAAACCATCTGCTTACCATTCTCAAATCCTACCCTGCTATTCAAATACCTATCCTTACAAATGTTCACATTCCATATATCAGCAGCCATAGTAATACTAGCAGATGGTTTAACTGTGAGAGTAAGGAGTTTAAGTCTAATGGTACTAATAACAATATTGACAAGAGCATGAACATCTCTATGTGTCAACCCAACCCTTCTATTATTTCTTTCCTGCCACAAGTAATATATAGAAGCACAAAAAACAAGCCTTTGAATAACGCTCCATATATTGTTTCTGGGTGGATAACTCATCAGTCCAGCTATAGCACAAGGCCAGACATAACTAACATTCTCCATCTTAGCCATAGGCTTAAGTCTCTCCCATAGCCGTTTCGAAAAAGTACAAGGGAAAAATAAATGGATGTGCGACTCACTAGGCCCACCACATAAAAAGCATCCAGTGTTAGTAGCATTGAACCACTTAGCTAATCTATCACCTGTCTTTAGCCTTTCTTTAATAGCTAACCAAGAAATAAACGCATGCCTAGGTATACATTGGGAGAACCATATATGCCTATGCCAACCCACAACTGGGCACTCAGACCTAAGGCCTTTCCACACCTCCGTGGCACTAAATCTTTGTTCATTCCCTTTTTTATCCTTCCAAACAGTGACGTCTCTTCTTCCTTCTACAAGATCAGGAACCGGGACCTCTAAAACACCATTAAATTCCCCAAGCCATTGAATCGGCCAATTCCACATACCATTACTAATCATATCACACACTCTAGCATTAATAGATAAACCTGCAAGCTTAATGGTGTTATTATCAATAAACTTACTAAGAGGTCCCATAGGGTGCCATTTATCAAACCATACATTACATTTACTCCAATTTCCTAACTTAACAAAGACAAAGTCTTTGATCATATCCCTAAGGGCAAGGATGTGCTTCCAGCACCAAGACATACCCCTCACGGTTTTAACATTCCAAATATTTTGACCTTTAAGCTTATGAAGTTTAACCCAATTAACCCATATAGACTTTTTATCACACAAGATATGCCATAGATGTTTAATCATAAGAGCATTGTTCCAACTATGCATAGATTTTAAACCGAGCCCACCTTGGTCCTTTGGTTTACAGACGTCCTCCTTTTGTCTTTTCTTCATCAATAAAGGCTTGATTTCCTTGTTTGCTTCATATTTGTATCTTTTTACCTACACAAGCACAAACAACAAAATATACCCATAATACTGTTTTTATAAATCAAAATCAGGTATTTTTCTTTGTGTTTTAGGGTTATTTATGATATAATTGTTATGAGATTTCACTCATATAAAATCCCATATACTTGATCATTGCCATGACCTCATGCAATGCCACATTTTAAAGCACCAATTTACACTTTTCTCATAATTAATCAACCTTGGCCAATATGGAATGCATTTACACTATACTACACTATATGATGCATGATTTTGATTTTAACAATGCAATGCAAAGGAAAACAAGTCTTATTTATATATTTTTGGTTTTTTCTTGAAATGGTTTTGATGGAAATAACTCATAAAGAAATCAAAGACTTTGATTAGGACTTTGGTACCATGAACACTTATCATCCTCAAGTTTCACTTTCCTCATACCAAGTTTAAAAACAAGATCATTGTTATCCATAAGTGAAAGTGCATCAACTCATTCATAAAGATTAATTGTGTTACCAATATACCCCCACTTATTATGCCTCTAAGACCGGTTATTATTTGAGCAAATTGCTTGAGGGCAAATTTGTCATTATTTAAAGCGTGAAATATAAGAAATGTAAAATCTCAAAATAAAGAGCACCAATCCTAAGTAACCATCTTATCCATTACTCAAAAAACCGCCCACAGTTGATATGCCTCTAAGACCGGTTATTATTTGAGCAAATTGCTTTAGGGCAAATTTGTCGTTATTTAAAGCGTACTTCACCAAATGCATACACAAGCAATAATAAACTTAAATGAACAAGTTTAAACAGGTTTCATGCACTGATTCAAAGTATAGGTCAAGATTCAAGCACAATAAGTTACTGATGAACAGTAACACAAGCAGTTATGAACACTTGCTGATGCAATAACAAGCCAAATTCTAACACTCAGATCTATCACATATGTTGTATAAACAATGATTTAACAACTTTTAACCCTGAGCATGCATATATTCTAGATATTACCAAAATCTTAGGTCAAAAACAGTTAAAATCAATGAGATATAGCACAATGTTTGATTCAAGTGGTTAAGCCCAATAACTTGCAACAAATAGCACTCAAACAAGCCAATAGCAGATAACAAGCACAAACACAAACTTCCAACAACACAATATCAACTTATGATCTCAAACAGGTAATCCCAAACACCCTTTTAACTTTTCAAATCACAATTTTCAAATCAAAAGTGTTATCCAAGACCACCCAAGCCCAAATCAACACAATAACAGATATAATATGCAGATTAGAACAAGATTAGACCACAAAATCAGCAAGAACACAAGCAACTCACAAATTCACCAAAAATCAAGATTTTAACAGATTTTAGGTAGAATGGTGTGTACCTCATGGATGTACATCCACACCCACGAATTTTGAGCTTATGTGCTAGCTAGAACAAGCACAAGCTTACACAATAAAGCCTGCTAAGATTCAACAAGATTAGAAGTAAAATATCAAAACAGAAAGGTGAAAAATTCTTGATTAATGCAACCTTAGTTCCCCACACTTGATTATCCCCAAGTTATAGGCTTCACCACACCTTGATAACTCAATATCAGGATGCTATGATCAGCTTTATAGCCGAAGAATTCCAAGGTTTGAACTAGAATTAGCAAAATATCAAGAAATATGGAAAATGTGCAAACTTTTGCACACTCCTTTTGAAAACAGGTTTAGGATTCAAGATTAACAAACAAAGAACAATAACAAGCAGATAATATGATTGGCACATGAGTTTTCTTCACAAAATTCAAACACATTTCATTGACTGAATATATGATTTACAGATTTGTGAACAATGGAAAATTCAAGAGCAAATTGTAAATGAAAGCCTAAATGCCTTTATATAGGCTACAAGTGACTACTACAAAGCATAAAAACGTAACCCTAATTGGTGGTGAAGTCCCATAAATTCCCTTGAGGGTTTGAACAATTTTGAGAATCATGTGACTTTGCTTGGCGTTTTGTTGTAGCTGGAAAGGTGTGATAGCATCCAATGGTCCAAAACATGCTTAAGGAGTAAGCTAGAATGTGGGTGGTTGATTTTCTGTCACTATTTTGTCTTCTTGTTCAAAGGTGTAGCAGGGCACCTTTCATGTGCACTCTTGGGTGATGTGGCACAAGATGTTAAGGTTGGGATGTGTTCATTAGCACCTTAATCATTAATCTGGAAAAGATTAAGGGCTAATTCATGATAATTATGAAATGCCCAAAGCAGGATTCTGATTCTTGAAAGCGAGTTATTGGGATTATGAACATGAAGAACAGGTTTTTAATCTGTTTTTGGTTAGGATTATGTTTAAAATCATGTTCAGGCGCCAAGTTTATAAAACTAATAAACCGGATTAGTGGATAGGTGAGGTGGAAGGAGGGTGTGTTGTTATTGGTTGAGGGGTGTTAGTGGGGCACGTGTCATGATGACACTGGTTAAGGTAACTTAGGTTGTCTGCCAAGAATAGTCCCCCACCTTTAATAATCCTTTCATTTGTAAATAAATACACCAAAATCCGTTTTCCTTTGTATTGCAAGTTTTCTTTTTCACACTTTTGCCCCAAATACTTTTCCAAAGTATTTTTAGGGGTATTTCTTGCCATTTCTTGATTCTTGAAGGACTGATTTGGCATTTTCTTCATGGGTAATGGTCTTGACTTGTTTTTGTTTGACTTCTTGGAGGACTGAATTTTCCAAGTCATGATTAATGAGGGACCATTTTTGCCATTTCTTCAAAGTCAAGGGTCCTTTTGGTAATTTTGACATTTTTAAAGGACCAAACTTGTAATTTCTTGTAACTTGAAGTCCTTCATGGTATGTTTGACTTTGAGGAGGATTAATATTGACATTTTAGTTTTGTTGAAGGACTAAAATTGCCAATTCTTCAAAGTGGAGGGCCCTTTTTGTAATACTGACAAACTTTAGGGACCAATTTTTTAATTATAAAGATACAAGGGTATAAAGTGTCAATTCTTCAATATTGGAGGACCCTTCTTCATAAATCTTCAAATCTTCAAGGGTTTGTCTTGGGAAATTCTTCATTAGGGCTTGGTTCAATGTGCGGCTTCGTTTCCCGTGTTCGTTTTTGTATGATTCTTGTGATCTTTTGTCATTTACTCAATATCCGTACCTAAAATACACAAGCAACAAACACAAGCATATATTTGGCCAATTTCATGATATTTTATGCATTTAAAGCCCTTTTTGGACGATGAGACTATGTATAAAAGCAGTCTCATCACTCCATCATACTAAACCATTGTTGTGCCCTCACGCAATGCTAGAATAAAGTATCGTAGCATCTCCAAAATTCATTTTTATTCACTTTATTGAATGATAAACTAGCTACACTACTACTATTGCTACTACTTGCGTTTTAGACATAATGTATGATTTTCATCGCAAAATAGGACGTTTAGGTTCATAGAATAAGAACATGTGAATGCTTCATTAGAAATAATTTCATCGTCCTCTATTTTCACCCCAATTCCATACCAAGCGTGCAACGAGATCATTGTCATTATAAGTTAGTAATGCTAACACTACTCATATGCCCTAATCACGTACTTATCCTCTCATTATCCTAAGTTGTATCTCTTATATTTTATAATGTCTTGAATGTTTCACGAGGATACATTGTTTGACTTATGCGATTATAGAGATTTAGGTCTAAAAATAGAGTCCTAACGGTGTAACCAAGACCATCAAATCAATAACCCCTCCTAATAGACAACGATGTCAAAAAACTAAGTCAACAAGAAAGATCGATAAACACGGTTTTATAACGGTTTTGAACATGAGACTTATTACCAAGACTTTTATACGCCCCCTAACGGAAGGGCCTTATTATCATAGGTTTACCTTCGTCTTTTATTCAACTTCGCCATGAAGCTTTTATTATGACTTCGGTCTTGCCTTGCCTTTTATTATCCACCTCATCAGTGGTTATATTAGCCAAAGACGTATATCCTCACGCTAAGGCGAATTTTGGATCTTTAAAGCTTCAAAGATTAAGGCTCGATTCACTTCCAATTTTGCATAGATTTTTCAGCCTTGTGGGCTTTAAATTGTTTGCTTGATTTAGGTGAGCACTTGAAATATTATTATTAGGTGAAGCTTTTGATTATTCGGGTGCCAATACTTCAAAACCGTGACGCTGGCGATACCTTAATGTCTTCGCAATTTAATTACACGGAAGCTACTAGAAAAGACTAGAAACCCAACAATCAAGACTAAACCGCTAAGTCAATATTTATTAAGCAAAAATTATTTACAAGTGAAGGGATAATAAGCAAACAACGAGATCACATGAGTTTTTGAAAGAATATGAGTACTCTACGTTTAGCATAGTAACTTATAATTAACCCTATCATTTCTCGTCCTCATTTAAGAGACTTAGCCTAATGTGAAGTTAAGGAATCGAAGCTAAGTGCTCAACACGCACGGTCGAGTAAAAAATTACTCTTATTCTCGCCATCGGAAAACCTACATTCGTGTCTTCAAACCCTTATAAAACATGAGAAAAATTTTAAAATTTGGCCATTTTTAGCCTTATTTTGCAACAAAACGATAAACAAAAAGATAAACTTTGGAAAGCGTGAAGGTTTGGCAAGGCAAGTATCTATTCACCCCCCCATACTAAAGTTAAACATTGTCCTCAATGTTTCGAGTCTAGGGGTGCAAACACCCCCATACTAGAGACGTAGTCGAATGCCTAATCTAGCATGGAAAGGGTGTAACCGTTAAATTTAAAGCCGTTTATGAAGTGTGCTATAAACCTAAGGTTAGAACATCAAAGGATATATCATGGATATTGAGAAAGTCTTCAAAGCAAACGATCGAGTGCTCCCATAAAACGAACACTAGAGGCTCCAATCGTGAAGATAATGATCATCGAAAATCCACAATTCACAAACAACCACGGAACAAAGGTTGGAAGGGCACAAATCCCCACACGTTACTACATTAGAAAGCGATAATATGTACATAGGATAAGCATGGGACTCTCCCACGAGGCACCTCGTTTTTTATTACCAAGTCATGAGCTCGACTCGATCCCCACAATACTAATTATCATTGGGGAAGGTGATTTGGTCGAGGTAGTTCAAGGATGGAACTTCCCCGCCAAAGTAGTGCTTCAACCTATGTCCATTCACCTTGAAATTGGGGCCATCATTTTGAGCTAGCTCGATGGTCCCATATGGAAAAACTTGAGTCACGGTGAATGGACCGGACCAACGGGATTTCAACTTACCGGAAAAGATTTTCAAACGAGAATTAAAAAGCAAAACTTGATCCCCAATGTTAAAAACCCGCTTTTTAATTTTTGAATCATGCAAATTTTTAGTCTTTGCTTTATAAATCAATGAATTTTCATAAGCAATATCCCTTAATTCATCCAATTCATTTAAATGCATTTTCCGGTGTTTTCGCGTGGTCTCCATGTCATCATTACAATGCTTTAGGGCCCAATAAGCCTTGTGTTCGAGTTCAGTTGGCAAGTGAAAAAATTTCCCATACACAAGCTTATAAGGAGTGCACCCAATGGGCGTCTTACGAGCGGTCCTAAAGGCCCATAAAGCATCGTCCAACCTATCCGACCAAGATTGTCGGTTTTCCCCAATCGATCTCTCCAAGATCCTCTTCAAGGCTCAGTTTGAAACCTCGACTTGCACACTCGTTTGTGGGTGATAAGCCGTAGAAAGCCGATGTGTAACCCCATATTTCCTTAGGACTCTTTCGAATTGGTCATTACAAAAATGGGTTCCACGATCGCTTATGATCGCACGAGGGGTTCCAAACCGAGAAAACAAGCTTTTTAAAAACTTGACTACCACATGAGCATCATTGGTGGGCAAAGCTGATACACGAGATTTGCTATGGGTTCAGTATTAAGTCTCGGAATCTTCTCGAATTGATCACAGCTCAAAGTAGAATGATTGTTCTTGGTGACAAATAGGGGGTTTGGTTTTCTATTCTACTAAAAAGATAAATGAATGAAGTAAATAAAGATTTAAACCAAAAACAATTAATGAAATAAAACTTGAATTAAAATTAAACAATTAAACGATAAAGCAGTAAAATAACCTTATTGAAACTTGCTTGATTCGGAATAATGTTGTTGATGTGGAATAACTGAAGAAATGCTCTATCCGGAATATAATTCTATGCGGAATAATAGATCCATTCGGAATAAAGGTTCTACTCGGAATAAATAAGCTATCTGGAATGAAAGGCTATTCGGAATGAAAGGCTACTCGGAATAAATGGCTATCCGGAATAAATGGTTCTATCCGGAATAAATTGCTACTCGGAATAAAAATGCTACTCGGAATAAATTGCTTATGCGGAATAAATAGGTGATCCGGAATAAAGGTGCTACTCGGAATAAATGTTATCCGGAATAAATTGCTACTCGGAATAAATTGCTATGCGGAATAAAAATGCTACTCGGAATAAATGGCTATCCGGAATAAATGGCAATCCGGAATAACTGGGGAAAAGAAGAACAGTAATAGAAACAAGAACAGGGGAAGACGATTTTATCAAAAATCAACCAAGTTTTTAACCAAATCTTAAACAAAACTAATCACAAATCATCTACTAACCATAAACATCAAATCCCAACAATAAAAACACAAAACCCACTAACTTTAGAAGATCAAATCAACCAAATAAGAACTTTAGAACTTTGAATAAAAAGAGAAGATGAACAAGATGAAATGGAAAGATTATATTGATGATTAAGGTTTAAACAATCAAAGGAAAAGATTAAAACTACAAGATTTATGAAAACAAGAATCATAATCACCAAACACCCTAATGGTGTTGGTGATACCTACGAACAAGAAGGAAAGAAAGAGGAAAAACTAAAAACTAAAAACTAAAAACTGGCCAAAACGTGTGAAGGGAATCCTTTATATAGTCCTTGTCTTTGGTTGGTGAGTGGGCTTTCTCTCTTTCTTCTTGTCTTCTCGTCTTTTCAGAAAAGTTGACGTTTTCGATTCTGATTCGGGATTTGTCGATGACTAAATTCAACTCGTCTTTTAATTTCTTCGTTTAATAGACTTGAGTTCTTTCGACATGAGTAAATCTTCCATATTTGGTCCTTTTCTTCGATAAATCTTCAAATAGGCCCATTGATTTCAAATCTTTTGCATCTCTTGGACAATAGACTTCGTCTTGAGTCTTTTTCTTCGATAAAACCCGTGCAATCCATTGTTTTCTTCAATATTCAACTGGTTGACTCTAAAAACACAATAAACACAAAAACTACGCATAATTCCAAACAAATGATATTAAATACTTGGTCTTGTTTTAGCAAGAAATAAGTGGTAAAAGGATGGGTGTTTTCACACCTATCAAATCCCCTACACTTAACCATTGCCATGCCCTCATGCAATGCTTAGTGATAAAGCAATTTTACACTCTTCTCATAATCAATCAACCTTGGCCTTATTAAAATACTACTAAACAAAAATTAAAGTACTAAGAGAAATTAAAACTTTAAAGTAAACAAAAGGATAGAAAACCATTTTCACTTGAAAATAGCTACATGGAAATAACTTGCAAAGAGATCAAGGACTTACATTAGGGCTTTGGTGCTGCGAAGATTTATCACCCTCAAGTTTCACGTTCCCCAAACTAAGCTTAAAAACGAGATCATTGTTATTATAAGTTAGCAAATCAAACACTTACACACATGGCTTAATAATATGCTTAAACTCCCTTATTCCTAGGTGTATCTCTTATATTTTATTTTTGTCTTAGAATGATCATGAAGATGCATTTTTGGACTTATTTCGATAGTTTATTTAGGCTGAAAGCAAAGTAGGACGATTTGATCAATAGTTAGCTAAAGGACAAAATCTCTTAAAACTGCTTCTCGGGATATCAAAAAGTTCATATCTTGGCATAACTCGGTTCACGATTTGAGACCTTTCTCGGGCCGATATTTGGCATTTACTTCATACTTCATATCTTGATAGACGTGCTTGAGATAATGGTCTTCTCATCGTTAATAGAGTTTCTTCACTTGGAGACTTTTGAGGGGTACTCCAACTTTGTTTACCACGACTTCATGATTATTACTTCAATCGCTAATTGGGATTTTGAGATACAACGATCCGCCTCCTTTTCGGACTTGGATCTATTTATCCTCATACCTTGTTAGGGTCTTTTCGGATAGACTTCTCCATGATCTTTATGGGAGTTGATTGCTTTTCGTCGTGAGTCTTGATCCTTCATATTGATTTTGGGAATAATGCTTTTCACATCACCTTGGATCTTTAGCAACAAGATTGAATCCTCATGCCTTGTTAGGGCCTTTTCGGACTCGCCAATCTTCGCGCCCCGCTTCATAAGTTATGCCTTGGCTATGAACTCTTATCATTACCGAGCAACTTTTAAACGATCTTGGGCTAGAAGCTAAGTAACTTTTCAAATCGTACGACCTTACTTATTGGAGATAAGTTATTAGCAAGTGATGGGAGAATAGGCAAATAATTACACCAAGTGAGCTTGTGCAAGAATATCGACTTATAATTGACTCTATCATTTCTCGTTCTCCACAATTTAAAATCTCAAGTAATGAGACTCGTGGATGCTTAGCCTAATAAACCAATTAAGGTCTACATGGTTAAGGATACTAGCTAGAATAAACTTGGATAAGTCTATTCGGGTTGAGTCAAAATAAACGCAACGGGCCTAATATGTCAAAGATTTCAAAACTAGCTACACCACTTTATTAATATTTTTGACTTTATTGCGGGATATATACATATGAAAGCAACGATAAAAATTTAAAAATTACGACTATATGGCCAAAGTTAATTAAAATTTTGGAAAATGCTGAAAAAGATGATTTTCCGGTTAAATGAAGGCATTTTAATGGAAAAGTCCACTTAAAACTTCGTTAGAAGTCCCCCCCTACACTTAAGATAAACATTGTCCTCAATGTTTAAGCATGTGGGAAAAGTCTCCCCTACACTTATGACATTGTGCACGTTGGTTAAATCAAGTTAAGGAAGAGACGACTAAAGTGATCAATTTCAAATGTGAGTATGAAGAAAATTGAATCACGATAGTTGAGAGATAGAACCGGATTTCGGATAACACGGGAGCACGGTTCTTCAAAGGTTCCAAAAGTGCATTCATCCCTGTAATCACATCACCACACAAACACAAACACCGATAGAGGTCCCCCTACACTTAGGAGGTTAAAACGGAAAAGGATAGATACTCGGGTTGCCTCCCGAGGAGCGCTTGTTTTTGATAACCGAGTCACGAGCCTGACTCGACCCAAAAGTAGTTCATGGGGAACGTGGTGAGGGATGGAATCATCTCATGAGAGATGTCCTCACCAAAGTACAACTTCACTCGTTGGCCATTCACCTTAAAATTAGGTCCATTAGGTTGAGCAAGCTTGAGAGTACCATATGGAAAAATTTAGGCAATGGTGAATGGGCCGGACCAACGAGATTTCAGCTTGCCCGAAAAGATTTTCAACTGAGAGTTAAAGAGTAAAACTTTGTCTCCAACTTGGAACTCTCGGTTTTTAATCTTAGAGTCGTGAATGAGCTTAGTCCTTTCCTTATAGATCAAAGAATTTTCATAAGCCTCATTCCGGAGTTCATTCAGCTCATTGAGTTGGATCTTGTGTAGGTCATCGGCTTTGTTGATATCAAAATTAGCCCACTTCAAGGCCCAGTAAGCCTTGTGCTCCAACTCAATGGGGAGGTAGCATGCTTTCCCGTACACGAGACGATATGGTGTACAACCAATCGGAGTCTTGTATGCGGTACGAAAAGCCCACAGAGCATCATCAAGTTTATCGGCCCATGAGGCACGATGCTCTCCCACGGTTCTTTCTAGAATTCACTTTAATCCTCGGTTAGAGATTTCAGCCTGGCAATTAGTTTGTGGGTGGTATGCGGTGGAAAGACGATGATTTACACCATACTTAGCCATGACTCTTGCGAATTGGTCATTGCAAAAATGAGTCCCGCGATCACTAATAATGGCACGAGGCACACCGAATCTAGCGAATAGCGACTTCAAAAAGTTACAAACCACCCTTGCGTCATTAGTGGGTAAAGCTTTGGCTTCAACCCACTTAGAAACGTAGTCAACGGCTACAAGGATGTATTTTTTTCCTTTAGAGGAAGGGAATGGCCCCATAAAGTCGATACCCCAAACATCAAAGATTTCACATTCTTGTATGAAATTTTGAGGCATCTCATCTTTATGTGTGATCTTGCCTTGTTTTTGGCAAGCATCACAACGTTTAACCATCTCGTGAGCATCACGATAAATGGTGGGCCAATAAAATCCCGAGTCAAACACTTTTTTGGCGGTGTAGTTGGGACCAAAGTGACCACCGGTGGGTCCTTTGTGGCAAGCGTCAAGGATTTCTAAAGCCGTCGGTCCATCAACACATCGGCGAATAATCAAATCAGCACATTGTTTGAATAGATACGGGTCATCCCAAAAGTAAGTCTTAATGTCTTTGAAGAACTTCTTCTTTTGTTGGGATGTTAACCCGTCAACGAGAATTCCACCCGCCAAGTAGTTTTCAATGTCCGCAAACCATGGGGTTTCATCAGAATTCGAGTTGATAGACATTAAGGTCTCCAGGGGAAAAGAGTCATTGATCTCTTTGTTCGGATTTTCCCCTTGGTAAGGATCCTCAAGTCTACTAAGATGATCCGCGGCTAGGTTTTCAGCTCCCTTCTTATCACGAATTTCGATTTTAAATTCTTGAAGTAGCAAAACCCAGCGAAGAAGTCTTGGTTTGGAATCTTGCTTCGTCAACAAGTACTTCAACGCGGAATGATCGGTATACACGATGGCGGTAGAAAGGACAAGATAGGCGCGAAACTTTTCAAAGGCATAGACAACAGCTAAAAGCTCTTTTTCGGTTGTCGTGTAATCCAATTAAGCCCCCGTCATTGTCTTGCTAGCGTAATGGATCGTTTGGAAGTGTTTATTCACTCTTTGGCCCAAAACCGCACCAATAGCAAAGTCGCTAGCATCGCACATCAACTCGAAAGGCAGCTCCCAATTAGGGGTAACCAAGACCGGTGCCTTAGTTAGCTTATCCTTAAGAAGGTTGAAGGCTTCAATACACTCGTTGGAAAAGATAAAAGGAGCATCCTTTTCCAAGAGGTGGGTCATCGGGCGAGCGATTTTAGAAAAATCTTTGATAAAGCGACGGTAGAAGCCCGCATGACCAAGTAAACTTCTCACCCCCTTCACGGTTGAAGGTGGAGGCAATTTAGCAATAACATCGACTTTATCACGGTCTACTTCAAGACCGGCTTTGGAGATCTTGTGTCCTAGCACGATGCCCTCTTTTACCATGAAATGGCATTTTTCCCAATTAAGAACAAGGCGAGTGTCTTCACACCGCTTAAGCATACGTTCTAAATTGGCAAGGCAAGCAGAGAAAGAATCGCCATAAACCGAGAAATCATCCATGAATACTTCCATAGTTTCTTCAACCATGTCATGGAAGATAGCCATCATACACCGTTAGAACGTCCCAGGAGCATTGCATAAACCAAAAGGCATGCGTTTGTAAGCAAATGTTCCATAGGGACAAGTGAATGTGGTCGTTTCTTGGTCTTTGGGATCGATGGGAATTTGAAAATACCCGGAGAAACCGTCTAAAAAGCAGTAATAGTCATTACCAGCTAGACGCTCGAGCATTTGATCCATGAAAGGAAAAGGAAAGTGATCTTTTCTCTTGGCATCATTGAGCTTGCGATAGTCGATACAAACTCTCCACCCAGTAACGAGACGAGTGGGAATCAACTCGTTGTGTTCATTGGGAACAACGGTTATTCCGCCCTTCTTGGGCACACAATGGACGGGACTTACCCATGGCGAATCCGAAATGGGGTAAATCAAGTCGGCATCAAGAAGTTTGATAACCTCTTGTTTGATGACGTCATGAATGCGAGGATTAACCCTTCTTTGGCTCTGGATTGCGGGTTTAAAGTCATCTTCCATGAGAATCTTGTGAGTACAAAAGTTTGGATCAATTCCGCGGATATCGGAAATTTTCCAAGCAATTGCCTTCTTATGATATTTAAGCACGGCGATGAGGCGAGATTTCTCTTCTTATTTCAAGTCCTTCGTGATGATGACGGGCGACTTCTTCTTATCTTCAAGGAACACGTACTCGAGATGGGGCGGCAACTTCTTAAGTTCTAAATCCGGAGGATTTTCGATGGGAGGCGGATTCAAAGTCGGCGCATCAATAGCAATATCCTTGGGAGATGGTGGAGAAATATTGTCTTCTTTAAGAAGGTTCTCAATGAGGCGAAGATCTTCATCCCAATCGGTGGGAGAATCGTCATGTTCTGAGTTCACATCTCCCATGGTGGCTTCCAAATCTTTCCAAAGGAAATCACTTTCTCCAAATAGAGATAGTGTTGAATCAATAGAGGAAACGGTCTCAACATTGGGAAGAGAGGTAGGAATACTTTTACAAGCATCTTTGAAGTGTTCTTCACAAGCCTCATCAAGAACGTCAATACAATTAATACTCTCGTATGAATAAGGTTGTTTAGAAAGCTTTCCCATGTTGAAGACAATTTTATCGTCACCCACTCTCATGATAAGCTCACCCGCTTCAACATCGATGAGAGTGCGACCGGTCCTCAAGAATGGACGTCCAACGATTAATGGCACACGAGGGTCCATATCGTAGTCGACCACGATGAAATCGGAAGGAAAAGTGAATTTGTCGACTCCTACAAAGACGTCTTCGGCTATCCCCACTGGATAAGCAACCGTACGGTTAGCTAATTCCAAAGTCATTTTGGTGGGGACTAGCTCAGGGAGAGATAATTGCTTCCAAACGCTTAAGGGCATTAAGTTAATACTGGCACCTAGATTGGCTAGGGCCATGCAATTCTCTACTCCCGGGAAGTTGCAAGGGATTAAGAAACGACCCGGATCACCAAGCTTGGTTGGCAATTTCCTTAAGAGCACTGCAGAGCAATTCTCATTAAGTTGGGTGTTAGCAATATCAAGAAGCTTCTCCTTGTCGCTAAGAAGATCTTTGAACATTTTTGCGTATTTAGGCATGTGAGCGAGAGCCTCAGCGAAGGAGATGTTGAAATTCAATTGTTTAAACATTTTGAGGAAGTTCGAAACCTGAATATCGTCCTTGCTTTTGAGCTTCTCTTTCCTCAACCTTGAGGGATAAGGTATATCGGAAGAAGAGGAAGGTTTTGGAATAGTAGGATCACTCACATCCTTGGGTGGAGGAGGGGTAGAAGTAAGAGGTGGAGAAATTGGGGAAGTAGAAGGATTTAGAATAGGAGCAGGTGACTCGTTTTCCTTAGTCACAATCACCGGTGGAGGTATAGGAAGCTCGGGTTCCTTAGTACCTTTGCCACTGCGAGTGGTGATTGCTTTCATCTCCCCTCTTGGATTCGCAACGGTGTTACTCGGAAGAGTACCCGAAGAAGAGGATTGATTACCTTGGAAGAAACCAGCCATCATGTTCCTTAAGTCATTCGTTTGACTAGCCAAAGTGTTTCGCATATCAGCTCTCAGATCGTTCCCTTGTTTCACCATGTCTGCTTTCAAGTTGAGCACTTCCCGCTGGAGATTTTCCACAATCACATCATTGGTCCTCATGTAGGTTTCAACTTCTTGATGCAATGCGGTGGGTTGGTTGGGAGGGGGAGCATGGTAGGCGGGTGGTTGATAAGCAGGTTGTTGGTAAACTTGGTTGTTTCTTTGAGGTGGATATGGTTGTTTGTGAGGTGGTTGGTATGGTGCACGAGGTTGTTGTTGTTGTTGAGGAGGGCGATTGAGGTTTTGTTATTGGTTTGGGTTGTTAGGAGGAAAACCGGGCGGGGAAAGAAAGTTGTTTGAGCGATAGCTAAGCAAGTTGCGGTCTCCTTGAGGACGAGCTTGATAAGCGACCGGAGGATAGGTACCGTATGCTGCATTCACATTCTCAGAAGGGTAGTCTTGGGTGGTGGTACAAGTGGTGTAAGAGTGAGGACCACCGCATATTTCACATGGTTGGCTGACAGAATTGACTTGAGCATTTTTAGCGTTGATGCTGTTGGTGTTGCTGGCGGTTTGGGCGGCAAGCGATTCAAGAAGCGTAGTAATTTTGTCAAGTCGCTTGTCGTTGTCACTAGTACTAGCACTAGCGGCATTGGTCCGAACACTCTTGGTTTGCACACGAGACTTATTCTCAATGATATCCCAAGCGGCATTAGAAGTCTTAACCAAAATATTACCCCCCGAGGCACTATTTAGTGAATCTTGGTCATTCATGCTTAAACCATTATAAAAAGTATTAATTTGGTGCACTTTGGTAAAACCATGTTGTGGGCATTTTCTTAAAAGGTCTTTAAAACGGTCCCAAGATTCACTAAAAGACTCATTGTACTTTTGTTCAAAATTAAGGATTTCATTCCGCAATGCGGTAGTACGAGAGGGTGGGAAAAAGTAGTTTATGAACTTGGTCTCCAAATCCGTCCACGTCAGAATACTTTGTGGCGGTTCCTTTGCATGCCAATGCCGGGCTTGTCCCTCTAGGGAGAAAGGAAAAAGTTGTAAACGGATTACCTCTTGTGGAACACCATTGAATTTGACCGTATTCGTGATTTGCAGGAACCTTTTGATGTGGTCATGAGGATCATCAATGGTACGCCCCAAGAATGGTTGAGCAGAGACCATCTAGATAAAGCCGGATTTGAGCTCAAAGTTGTTGGCTGCAATCGCGGGTATGACAATTGGATCATTGTTGCCGTCTACATGTGCTTGCAGAAGTTCAATCATCGGGCGATTGTCCGGTAGAGGTTCATTGTTGTTGTTATTATTGTTGTTGAGAGGTGGATTGTTATTGTTGTTATTGTTTTGAGGTGGGTTATTGTTGTTGTTGTGTACACCGGCCATGTCTAAGTCTTCGAGAGGCTCGGGATCTTGATAAGACGTTGATCGTGTACGCATGCACCTGCAAAAGAACTAACAAAGCAGAAATATTTTTGGTTTTTATGGTTTTTTATTTTTTTGGAGTTTTGAAAATTTTATATTCTTTTAGGGTTTTTGAAAATTTTTATGAAAAAGTAACGTTCACGGCGAACGGATCCCAAAATCCAAGTTCTCACAAAAAACTGTTAATCTTAACGAGAAGAGCCGGCAGCGACGCCATTTGATACACGAGATTTGCTATGGGTTCAGTATTAAGTCTCGGAATCTTCTCGAATTGATCACAACTCAAAGTGGAATGAGTGTTCTTGGTGACAAATAGGGGGTTTGGTTTTCTATTCTACTAAAAAGATAAATGAATGAAGTAAATAAAGATTTAAACCAAAAACAGTTAATGAAATAAAACTTGAATTAAAATTAAACAATTAAACGATAAAGCAGTAAAATAACCTCACTGAAAACTTGCTTGATTCGGAATAATGTTGTTGATGTGGAATAACTGAAGAAATGCTCTATCCAGAATATAAGTCTATGCGGAATAATAGATCCATTCGGAATAAAGGTTCTACTCGGAATAAATAAGCTATCCGGAATGAAAGGCTATTCGGAATGAAAGGCTACTCGGAATAAATGGCTATCCGGAATAAATGGTTCTATCCGGAATAAATTGCTACTCGGAATAAAAATGCTACTCGGAATAAATTGCTTATGCGGAATAAATAGGTGATCCGGAATAAAGGTGCTACTCGGAATAAATGCTATCCGGAATAAATTGCTACTCGGAATAAATTGCTATGCGGAATAAAAATGCTACTCGGAATAAATGGCTATCCGGAATAAATGGCAATCCGGAATAACTGGGGAAAAGAAGAACAGTAACAGAAACAAGAACAGGGGAAGACGATTTTATCAAAAATCAACCAAGTTTTTAACCAAATCTTAAACAAAACTAATCACAAATCATCTACTAACCATAAACATCAAATCCCAACAATAAAAACACAAAACCCACTAACTTTAGAAGATCAAATCAACCAAATAAGAACTTTAGAACTTTGAATAAAAAGAGAAGATGAACAAGATGAAATGGAAAGATTATATTGATGATTAAGGTTTAAACAATCAAAGGAAAAGATTAAAACTACAAGATTTGTGAAAACAAGAATCAAAATCACCAAACACCCTAATGGTGTTGGTGATACCTACGAACAAGAAGGAAAGAAAGAGGAAAAACTAAAAACTGGCCAAAAAGTGTGAAGGGAATCCTTTATATAGTCCTTGTCTTTGGTTGGTGAGTGGGCTTTCTCCCTTTCTTCTTGTCTTCTCGTCTTTTCAGAAAAGTTGACGTTTTCGATTCTTATTCGGGATTTGTCGATGATTAAATTCAACTCGTCTTTTAATTTCTTCGTTTAATAGACTTGAGTTCTTTTGACATGAGTAAATCTTCCATCTTTGGTCCTTTTCTTCGATAAATCTTCGAATAGGCCCATTGACTTCAAATCTTTTGCATCTCTTGGACAATAGACTTCGTCTTGAGTCTTTTTCTTCGATAAAACCCGTGCAATCCCATGTTTTCTTCAATATTCATCCGGTTGACTCTGAAAACACAATAAACACAAAAACCACGTATAATTCCAAACAAATGATATTAAATACGCGTTTTGGTCTTGTTTTAGCAAGAAATAAGTGGTAAAAGGATGGGTGTTTTCACACCTATCAAAAGCCTTAACTTCCACCCACTTAGATAGGTAGTCAACCGCGACAAGGATGTACTTATTACCACGAGATGATGGGAACGACCCCATAAAGTCGATGCTCCAAACGTCAAAGATCTCACACACTTGGATGATATTTTGTGGCATTTCATCTTTTTATGAGGCTTTTCCTTGTTGTTGGCATGAGTCACGCGACTTCACAAGCTTATGTGCATCTCGGTAAATAGTAGGCCAAAAGAAACCGGCATCAAAGACCTTCTTAGCCGTGCGATTAGCACCATGGTGACCACCCGTGGGTCCCTCGTGACAAGCTCTAAGGATGTTAGAAGCTTCGGTACCAAAGACACAACGTCGAATAATTTGATCCGCACAAGTCCGAAACCAGTAAGGGTCGTTCCAAAAGTTGAACTTGACGTCACGAAAGAATTTTCTTTTTTCTTGAGTCGTCATACCCTTAATGATGAAGTTGCCCGCATGGTAATTTGTGAAGTCCGCCAACCATGGGGTGGAAGAATCAAGCTTAGAATTCACTACACCATGTGTCTCGAGTGGAAATGTTTCGGTGATTTCCTTGGGCTCGTAAACACTTTGGTGAGGATCTTCCAAACGAGAAAGATGATCGGCCGCTAGATTCTCGGCTCCTTTTTTGTCAACAATTTTGTGATCAAATTCTTGAAGGAGGAGAATCCAACGAAGTAATATTGGCTTAGCATCTTGTTTAGCCATAAGATACTTCATAGCCAAATGATCCGTATACACTATGCATTTTGTCAAGACGAGATAAGGTCGGAATTTCTCAAATGCATACACCACGGCAAGGAATTCCTTCTCCATTGTAGTGTATTTTAGTTGAGCCTCGGTCATCCTCTTGCTAGCATAGTGAATAGGCAAGAAGTGCTTTTCATGAAGTTGCCCCAATACGGCCCTAATAGCATAGTCACTAGCATCACACATGAGCTCAAAGGGGAGGTTCCAATTGGGAGCAACAAGAATGGGAGCTTCGGTAAATTTCCTCTTAAGGATTTCAAAGGCTCGTACACAATCTTCGTCAAAGACAAAACGTGCCTCTTTTTCAAGAAGATGTGTAATAGGTCAAGAGATCTTTGAAAAATCCTTGATGAATCGACGATAAAAGCCCGCGTGGCCTAGGAAATTCCTAACTCCCTTAATGGTTTTGGGATGAGGTAATTTGGCGATGACGTCTACCTTAGTTTGATCTACCTCAATCCCCGCTTTCGAAACCTTGTGCCCTAAGACGATTCCACTTTTAACCATAAAATGACATTTTTCCCAATTAAGCACAAGGTTGGTTTTCTCACAACGTTTCAACATTCTCTCAAGATTCGACAAACACGAAGTGAACGAACTACCAAACACTGAAAAGTCATCCATGAAGACTTCCATCGTCTTCTCGATCATATCATGAAAAATAGCCATCATGCACCTTTGAAAGATTCCCGGTGCATTGCAAAGTCCGAATGGCATACTACGATAGGCAAATGTTCCATATGGACATGTAAACGTAGTTTTTTCTTGATCACGAGGATCGATGGGGATTTGGAAGTAACAGGAAAAACCATCTAAAAAGCAATAGAAATCGTTTCCCGCAAGACGCTCCAACATTTGGTCCATGAAGGGCAAGGGAAAATGGTCTTTACGAGTGGCTTCATTCAACTTACGATAGTCAATGCACACTCTCCATCCGGTCACGAGTCTAGTGGGAATTAACTCGTTGGCATCGTTTGGCACAACGGTCATTCCTCCCTTTTTAGGGACACAGTGAATAGGAATCACCCAAGGGCTATCGGAAATAGGGTAAATCATTCTCGCTTCAAGGAGTTTTAGGACTTCCTTTTTGATGACGTCGTGAATTTTGGGGTTCACCCTCCTTTGACATTGGATTGCGGGCTTGTAATCCTCCTCCATTAGGATTTTGTGGGTACAAAATTTGGGATCGATTCCCTTAGTGTCGGATAACTTCCACGTAATTTCCCCTTTGTGATCCTTTAGAACATCGACAAGTGCGGTTTTTTCATCATCCAAAAGTTCTTTCGCAATAATAACCGGCAACTTGTCGCCCTCCTCCAAAAAGCCATATTCGAGATGAGGATGTAAATATTTCAACTCGGGGATAGGTGGTTCCTCAATTGAAGATTTGGGCTCGATACTCATAACCTCCTCGGGTGGAGGAAATGGGAAATCGTTAAGAAAATCCTTGATAATCGAGAAGTCCTCATCATTTTCGAGGTCTTCGTCACACGTACGTGGAACATCGAATTCTTCCAACGTAAAACCACCACCTTCAAATGGAGTGAAGGTTGGTGTCGAGTTATCAAGAATGGGATCTAACATAGTGGGATTGCCACTATTTTCATCATCACCAAAACCTAGAACTTCTTGTGAAAATTCCTCGTAAACAACGTCAATCATATCAACAAGGTTTATGGTTGCAACGGAATAAACATGAGAAATTTGAGAGTTTTGAGTTGCGTTTATAACAAGTTCCTCGTCGTTGAAACGTAAGGTGATCTTTCTAGCATGAACATCAGTCAAAGACATAGACGTATCCAAAAACGAACGACCTAAAATGAGAGGAACTTGAGGATCCGTGGGAATATCGACAACGATAAAGTCTACCGGATAATAGAACTTTCCCACTTTCACAAAAACGTCTTCCGCCAATCCACATGCGGGAATCGTGGAATGGTCGGCCAACTCGATAGACATTAGTGAAGGAGTAAGATTAGGAAGATTGAGCGACTTGAAGATTGCAAGTGGCATCCAGTTAATGCTAGCACCAAGATCGACCAAGGCATAGCATTCTTCCATATCTTGGATTGCACAAGGGGTCAAGAATTTACCGGGATCACCGACTTTTTGAGGTATGCGATTAAGATAAACCGATGAACAACTAGACAATTGTTGCAATTTCTCCATGTTGTTCAACATACTCTTAAAGTTAGCGGCAAATCGAGGCATCATGACCAAAGCATCGGCGAAACTCACATTAAAGTGCAAATCACGAAACATTTTCATAAAAAGCTTAAATTGGTAATTGTCGCGTTCTTGACGTTTCTCCTTTCTAAGTCTCGATGGATAGGGCAAAGGTGGTGTGGGTTGAGGCATAGGCATAGCCTTTGGAATCTCGGGTTCTAATGTTGGTAATGGGTCAACCGTAGGTGTGGCATGAGCGGTACTTCGTGGGATTTGGACATGCTCCTTTTCGACCACCACCTCGGGTTCTTCCTCAATTACATCCTCCGTAGGGGAAATTGGTTGAGGAGTCGGTTCCTTTAGTGTCTTACCACTACGTGTGGTAATCACTTTCATCTCTCCCTTAGGGTTCGATATGGTGTTACTAGGAAGACTACTCGAAGACGGTTTGCACATTATTGCCTCAAACATAGATGAAATTTTGTCCTCAAACATGGATTGCCTCTTCTCGGCTTTAATCATTTCTTGCTTAATTTTATGTTGCCCTTGTTCCATTTTTTGTTGGTTTTGTTGTAACCTAGTTACATTTCCTTCCATTTTGTTTGTATGGATTTTAAGCTCATTTGCTAACTCATTTTTCAACTCTTTCTTCAAGTCGTTCTTAAACTCGGATCTTAGGCTAATGATTTCTCTTTGAATGTTGTCAAACCTAGCATCGTTTCCATTAGCGTATTCAACAAATTCATTTGGAAGATCTTTCAAAGTTTGCAAACTCTTGTTGTTGTTTTGAAAATCACTTTGATTTTTGTTTGAAACTTGATTATTAGCCCCTTGATTACCATAGTTTCCTTTGTTGTAATTGTTTTTGAAACCAACTTGATTGTTTCGATAGTTGTTGTTAGCATTTTGATTTGAACCAAAACCCGGTGGAGTCAATTGATTAGAGCGGGTAACTTAACCGTTTTGGTTCTAAGTTCCCGTGGCCGCGAAGGCACTCGAAGTGTTACCACCGTTGGTAATGCACTCGGAGAAATCATGACCTCCACCACAATACATGCATGAAACCTCAACCGCTTTAGCCGTAGCGGGAGCACTTTATTCTACAACTTTGAATTCAATTAAAAGTCCTTTAAGCTTATCAAAGATTTTGTTTTCCATGTTCGCCTCAACTTGGCAAGCATCCATGGTATTAGACGAAGAAGGTGAAGCCGAAGACGAAGCCTTACGAACACTCGACGTGCTACGAGGACTATACATCTTAGATCTATTCTCAAATATCACCAAAGCTTCCTCAACCGTTTTACACAAAAAATTACCACCCGCGGCGGCATTTAGATAATCCCTTTCATGATCATTAAGTCCATTGTAAAACGTGTCAATTTGATGCAAGTCGGAAAAACCGTGATGAGGACACTCATGTAACATTTCCTTAAACCTATTCCAAGCCGTTGAAAAACTCTCATTAAATTCTTGTGAAAATTCTGAAATCTCGTTTTTCAAATGCGTAGTCTTAGAGGGCGGAAAAAATTGGTTCACAAACTTTGAAACGAGATCCTTCACGTCAATATAGAATTGGGTGGCTCTTTCTCTAACCAAATTTTAGCGGGCCCCGCTAAGGAATACGGAAAAAGCATCATCTTAATCGAGTCATTAGCAACATCCTCAAATTTTCAAGTGGCGGTAAGACGATTGAATTGGCGGATATGGTTGTGCGGGTTGTCCTTTTCATCACCACGGAATTTGTTGTTTTGGATCATCGACAACAAACCCGTTTTTACTTCAAAATTCTCCGTAAGGATAACGGGAATTACAATAGCCTCTCCATAACCCTCGGTGGGTGCTTGAAGTAACTCCATCATAGCTCGATTCTCCATGGTTGGTTCCTCTCTTACAATGGGTTCCTCAATAGGAGACTCCTCACTAGAAAGATTAGGAGTGGTTTCCTTTCGGTTTCTTCGTTTACGTGCACGTCTTTCTTGGTTGCGGGTTTGCATAAACGTCACGTATAACGAGGGGATGAGCAAAGAAGATTCTTTTTGGTATTTTGTATTTTTCAAATTTTTTTGTGGTTTTTGATTGTTTTTACTTTTTTGGATTTTTGTGATTGTATTAAGTAGACCAAAATCTACAAATCTCCTCCTTAATCAAATCTCTTGATTAAAGAAGCCTCAAGGAATGAAAACGATCACATGAAGTGAACGCTTTCGATGACTTTAGAACGTTGGTGGAACACCAAAACGTTCAAGAGGGTTTATCAATGAAACCAAGAAAGTATATATGATACTTAATAATACTTTGGGCGGCAAAACCCTCGATTAGCTTTCAATTTCAAAATACTCATAAGCAAGCGGGGAAACGAGGCGGCGCGAAGTACTTAAGAGCCTTTTTCCTTAGGGAATATTTTATAATACCCGCCTTATACCCACCTTATAGTTTGTATTTTTCAAAATCGAGCTTCACGAAAATATTTATCTATTTTTGCCTTTTTCTTTTGGTTTGAGATTAGAATACAATGATTGGGTAATGATCTCCCAAGTCAAGGTTGTGTTTTCACACTTTTGGAGTACTTGTGAATTTATTGTTCTACGTATACAATATATTAATAATATTCACACAAAAAACGAAAAACCGATAATACGTATTAGTAGAGTGCTACTAATACAAATAGATATTATGGGTATATATAAAAATAACAATTGCCAAATCAAAACACAACACGCCTCCCCGACAGCGGCGCCAAAATGATAGTTGTAAAAACACGTCTTTTAGGAAAAAGAGCGTAATAAGGGCATGTATTAACAAGTGATTTAGGAAAACCACGAGTTATGACCCAAAGTGGGGATCGTTCTCAAGGAGGCTAGTGTGTTGTGTAGAGAGATGATGAACTTTCTGATTATATTTTTTGAAAAGAGAAAATAGAAATGAGGTAAGAAGAGAATGACGGTTACGATGCCGAATTAAACTAAGACGATAAAGTCGTACACGTAAAACCGTAAAAAGTAGCAAAATTAAAAATTTACTCTAAAAATTCCTAGAAAATTGTAGTAAATCCTAAATAATGTAATTAGAGTTTACAAAAAATTAAAAATCACCCAAACCTTTTATTTAATTAAACAATAATTTTTTAATGCTAATTAAAGCCTAAAAAAATCAATTTAATTAACAAAAAGCCCAAAATGAGATTTTTTCAATTGTGAACCTCTAAAAGGACCTAACTTAATTTAAAACTATTTTTGAAAATTTTAAAATTAATTAAAACTATTTAAAAACAATTAAAAACTATTAAAACTTAAAATAATTATAAAAATTAATCTAATGACAATTAAAATATTCTAAAAGTTGTAAAATTCCTAACTTAATATATTTAACCTAAGAAAAATATAAAAACTTGAAAAACCTAAATTTTAATTTTTAATAATAAAATAATAATAAAAATTCAAAATTTATAAAAAATTCTAAAAACTTGCAAACTAGCTTAATTTAACCTAATAAACACAGAAATGAAGTTGAAATTACAAAATACCTCTAATGGGCCTTCAAATGGGCCAAAGTCCAAAACAGACCCTTATTGGGCCAAAATGAGCCCAATAAGAAAAATGTTTATAAAAATGGCCCAAAAGCTCCTATCTGACTCAAAATTTGATTCTGAACACAATTTTTCAAAGGCCCATAAGCTGAAAATGTGAAATAAGCTGGCTTATATCAAACAACTTATTCTTAATGGGCTTTTTGGCCCATTAAGCTATAAGCTGATGCCATAAGCTCAAATTAGACACACAAGCTTCTTTTGAGTTACTTAAGACTTCTATAAAAAGAAATTTGAAAAAAGTCCAAGGAATAAGCCTGAAAATACAATAAGCAATCTTCACAAAACGACAAAATAGTCGTTTTTGATTTCTAGGTCACCCCAAGAGCTGATTCAAGTTTTAAAAGATTTTAAATGACTTAACTAAGCTTAATCAACAAAAAGTATTCAAATAAGTTCACTCAATAAGCTGAAATAAGCAAATAAGCACTTCTTTAAAAGTCAACTTTAAGAGTTTTTTAGCAAAAAGTCAAAGTCAAAGTCTAATAAGCTCCAGTTCAAACAAATGGGTCAAATGAGGAAGATTGATCACAAAAAATAAGTTGTTGCAGGTCTAAATAAGCCAATATGGCTAATAAATAAGCTAACTGAAAATTAACACTAGCAAGGGCTAGTTTTGGTGTCTGAGCAGTGGGAAAAGTTTCCACTGCTTGACTTTCTTGACTTTTTGTCTTTAGTGACTTTTTTGGAGATTCAAGTTTCACAAAGGCACCCAAATGATCAGTTAATCATAAGGAGTCAATAGCAACAAAGAAATCACAATCACTAACAGCCAATTTGTACTGTTAATTCAATTAATCACCAGACATGCACCAGACTTTGAACAATAAGCAGTTATGGTTCAATAAGCACTTATAGCACAATTCAGCCAACCAAACTTCACCAAATGCACAAACAAGCAATAATAAACTTAAATGAACAAGTTTAAACAGGTTTCATGCATTGATTCAAAGTATAGGTCAAGATTCAAGCACAATAAGTTACTGATGAACACTAACACAAGCAGTTATGAACACTTGTTGATGCAATTGACCAACAAGCCAAATTCAAACACTCAAATCTATCACGTAATGTTGTATAAACAATGATTTAACAACTTTTAACCCTAAGCATGCATATATTCTAGATATTACCAAAATCTTAGGTCAAAAACAGCTAAAATCAATGAGATATAGCTCAATGTTTGATTCAAGTGGTTAAGCCCAATAACTTGCAGCAAATAGCACTCAAACAAGCCAATAGCAGATAAAAAGCACAAACACAAACTTCCAACAGCACAATATCAACTTATGATCTCAAACAGGTAATCCCAAACACCCTTTTAACTTTTCAAATCACAATTTTCAAATCAAAAGTGTTATCCAAGACCACCAAAGCCCAAATCAACACAATAACAGATATAATATGCAGATTAGAACAAGATTAGACCACAAAATCAGCAAGAACACAAGCAACTCACAAATTCACCAAAAATCAAGATTTTAACAGATTTTGGGTAGAATGGTGTGTACCTCATGGATGTACATCCACACCTACGAATTTTGAGCTTATGTGCTAGCTAGAACAAGCACAAGCTTCCACAATAAAGCCTGCTAAGATTCAACAAGATTAGAAGCAAAATATCAAAACAGAAAGGTGAAAAATTCTTTATTAATGCAACCTTAGTTCCCCACACTTGATTATCCCCAAGTTATAGGCTTCACCACACCTTGATAACTCAATATCAGGATGCTATGATCAGCTTTATAGCCCAAGAATTCAAAGGTTTGAACTAGACTTACCAAAATATCAAGAAAAATGGAAAATGTGCAAACTTTTGTACACTCCTTTTGAAAACAGGTTTAGGATTCAAGATTAACAAACAAAGAACAATAACAAGCAGATAATATGATTGGCACTTGAGTTTTCTTCACCAAATTCAAACACATTTCATTGACTGAATATATGATTTACAGATTTGTGAACAATGGAAAATTCAAGAGCAAATTGTAAATGAAAGCCTAAATGCCTTTATATAGGCTACAAGTGACTACTACAAAGCATAAAAACGTAACCCTAATTGGTGGTGAAGTCCCAGAAATGCTCTTGAGGGTTTGAACAATTTTGAGAATCATGTGACTTTGCTTGGCGTTTTGTTGTAGCTGGCAAGGTGTGATAGCATCCAATTGTCCAAAACATGCTTAAGGAGTAAGCTGGAATGTGGGTGGTTGATTTTTTGTCATTGTTTTGTCTTCTTGTTCAAAGGTGTATTAGGGCACCTTTCATGTGCACTCTTGGGTAATGTGGCACAAGATATTAAGGTTGGGATGTGTTCATTAGCACCTTAATCATTAATCTGGAAAAGATTAAGGGGTAATTCATGATAATTATTAAATGCCCAATTGGGATTATGAACATGAAGAATAGGTTTTTAATCTATTTTTGGTTAGGATTATGTTTAAAATCATGTTTAGGCACCCAGTTTATAAAACTAATAAACCGGATTAGTGGATTGGTGAGGTGGAAGGAGGGAGTGTTGTGATTGGTTGAGGGGTGTTAGTGGGGCACGTGTCATGTTGACACTGGTTAAGGTAACTTAGGTTGTCTGCCAAGAATAGTCCCCCACCTTTAATAATCCTTTCATTTGTAAATAAATACACCAAAATCCGTTTTCCTTTGTATTGCAAGTTTTCTTTTTCACACTTTTTCCCCAAATACTTTTCCAAAGTATTTTCAGGGGTATTTCTGGCCATTTCTTGATTCTTGAAGGACTGATTTGGCTTTTTCTTCATAGGTAATGGTCTTGAATTGTTTGTTTGACTTCTTGGAGGACTGAATTTTCCAAGTCATGATTAATGAGGGACCATTTTTGCCATTTCTTCAAAGTCAAGGGTCCTTTTGGTAATTTTGACATTTTTAAAGGACCAAACTTGTAATTTCTTGTAACTTGAAGTCCTTCATGGTATGTTTGACTTTGAGGAGGATTAATATTGACATTTTAGTTTTGTTGAGGGACTAAAATTGCCAATTCTTCAAAGTAGAGGGCCCTTTTTGTAATATTGACAATCTTTAGGGACCAATTTTGTAATTATGAAGATACAAGGGTATAAAGTGTCAATTCTTCAATATTGGAGGACCCTTCTTCATAAATCTTCAAATCTTCAAGGGTTTGTCTTGGGAAATTCTTCATTAGGGCTTGGTTCAATGTGCGGCTTCGTTTCCCGTGTTCGTTTTTGTATGATTCTTGTGATCTTTTATCATTTTCTCGATATTCGTACCTAAAATACACAAGCAAAAAACACAAGCATATATTTGACCACTTTCATGATATTTTATGCATTTAAAGCCCTTTCTGGACGATGAGTCTATGTATAAAAGCAGTCTCATCACCCCACCAAACAAATCTTCTTTTATCTCTTTATTCGGCTGTGTTTTTTTTCTTTTACCAATTGACGTCTTTTTTTAATATCCCCCAAAAAGCAACCCCCTAAAGAATGAATTGGCATTATATATATGCGGCTCCACCCTCTGTCCATAACACACGAATTGTATTGGGACATGGGCTTTTTCCTCTTTTTTTATTTTCTCTTGGGATATAATAACTTTGGCCCTACTAAAATAGTCGAACACCAAAAATTGCTCAAACGAAGCCCGGACGAATAAAAGATGACCGAAAATATTACGACGTGCTCAAATCTTTTTCTTCAATATTTTTTTCTTCATTTATCGGCGCTCTCAATGTCTTTTCTCCAAAAAATAATAAAGCGACCATTTTATTCCATTTTGCGTATAACCTACATAATCACAAAACACACTCAAAGTACATATATAATGACAAATAAAAATACAATTGTGCTAAATTAACATGCTATGAGGTGTACACAAAATACACCGATTAGTCCCACTCGTCACTACAAGGATGCAAGCCGGTCAGGGAAGAAGCCTACAATATCGGCTCGTCGTTGTTGCCAAAAAAGGGGGTTCGCCACAGCGCTCCCATAGGCGACAATGAAGACGCCAAATTTAGGAACAACCTAGAAGGGGCAACATTTTCGAGCGAATCGGAGACACGATTATTAATACTTAGAAGAGGAGCAACAAGCTTCTGGTCATTCAGGGAGATCGAGAGGGCGAACAGTCACAAAAACCCCCGCGGATGATGGTTAGAGCACAAGCGCCTAGCAAGGCTGGGCGACCCAAAGAAAAGAAGGAGTGCAACCCTAGATCCCCGAAATCAACAACCTCGAAGGGATCAACATAGTCAATCAAGAAAAAGGGGGCGATCTCCGATCTATCACTCATCTATCTCCGACTCAAACGACCACCACCCTAGGGGTCACAGGAGGTACGGTTCCTCCTCGCAAGATTCCTTAGACCGCAAGACAGACTATTGGAAATCCTCTCATCAACGCCGCAGACGTAATAATAAAGATCTATGTCTTCCATGGCGCCGCGAAAAAATCAAAGTGTTCACGAACAGCATTCGAAGTCATGAGGAAGAAAAAAAACGGCGGATGCCACCCAATGTCAATACTTATGACAAATCGGGTGACCCAGATGACCATCTAAAAGTCTTCGAATCATAGGCTGGAATTCAGCGCTGGCCGGAACCCATGTGGCGCCATATGTTAAACCCCTCTCTAATTGGCAATGCACGGATTTGGTTCCATGAGCTTCAAGGCTGAATTATTGACGGCTTCGAAGACCTGCAAAAATCATTCAGAAGAAAATTTACGTAGAGAACGAAGTGCGCTAAGGACCCAGTCTCAATTGGAAGGGTGAAGCAGCGACATAACGAGTTCCTTGACGACTTCATAGAATGTTTCAAGGATGAATGCATCCGCATTAAGGCGTGCACATATGTTGGGCCAATTTAGAGCCTTAATTGTCCCTGTACTGATTTGAATGAAATATATCCTAAGTACTTTATAAGTTGGTGAACTTAAGTAAGTTCACCAAGTCATCCTTAGGATGTTCTTAGAAGTCTAGAGACTCCTTCACCCTTGAAGCGGATCTCAGCTCGTGAAGAAAAGAACCAAAATCAGGATGATGGAGTTATTGAGTGATGACAATAACTCACTAACTCCCTGAAGACCATATCTGAATCAGGAGACCTGAAGTATTGATACTTAAATATTTAGTGAGAACTTCCTTTGGGTGCAAAAGGAAGAATAGAAAGTGTAAGGTGGTTACTTGACTTTATTGAAGCTTACAAAGGAAGCTTCACATCCCACTATATGTATGTGGTCTCATTGTTTAGAGAGGTAAATAATTCCTTGCTAAAGAAAACATACAATGTAATAACTTAGTGGATAGGATTCTCCTCCCATTATTTGTTTCTTTCTTTGAACAATGGGAGTTTAGTTTGTCATTCATCGCCCGATTGTTATTCCACAAACAACTGGGCAACACTTGTAAATCTATTGATTCATTATTAATAAGATATACAAAGATGAAAAGTACAAACGTTGTTATTAGTTAGTCGATTGGTTGCTTGTGCATATATTGTTCTTCTTAGATCTTTATAGATCTGTTGTATGCGCGAGTTTATGGGACCCACAAGTGGTATCAGAGCGGGTTGAATTAATTTATTATCCAGATCCATTCATGAATGTGATTTCTAATAACAGTAAGTAATTTCAATTTAATTTTTGCTACATCTTCAAAAAGTCTGCTACTGCTGTTTGCACACTTTTAAAAAAAGAAGATATACATTAAATAATTTTACTGCTAAATCTAATCCACCACCATTCAAATCCTATCCCCACAAATAAATTTACCCACGTGTTAACAAAAACAACTCACGCCTATACACACTAAGGTCATCAATCACTACCTACTACTACAATGTAACCCTTCACTCTAGCAATAAAAGTAAAGTATAAATGATATACTTTCATAAACCAAATTCTAATCATTTACAAACTTTTTCAACCTTCAAACGAAAAACCACTTGAATGCAGCGATTGGTTATCAACCTAAAAACGTGAAACAAAGTGTTGAATGAAAATGATATACTCAGTGGGTTTATGGTATTGTTGCTGAAGTAGAAAGTGGTTGATTCTTGGTTATATAAGGAACATTGGTGATCATCAGAGGCATTATGAACACCTCAGATATTAAACGTCAACTTCAATGGTCGATAAATATCAGGGGTACTTACACTAAGGCAAAGCCTAACAAGAAATGGTAGACGATGAAGCGACCTCATCAAAGATGAACTTGAGTCACTACATCCAAGCACTCGAACTGCACATCCAAAAGTTGAAGATTTACCAGCTTTTGAAGGGAGATGAATACACCTATCAGAGTCTCAAACAACTCATCATAGGCTGAAGAATTATCTGAGATTAAAGATATTCATCATCACAAGTTTGAAAGGATCGATGAACAAAGTGTGTAGTCATGCAAAAGGTGCTTGTAAAGAAACTTTTGAGGGGGAAAGAACACACACACTTATGAACGTGTTTACACACTCATCAATCATCATCAGGTACATATACATGTATTCCTTAAACGTTGATCTCATACACTTGTATTCATAACCTGAAGCTAAGCCCCATATAACACCATAAAAAAGCACAAAACAGCCTCACAAAACCTAAACAAAAAAAATCTTCCACAAACAGAACGTTCACATAACCTCCAGGGATTCAAGAAAGGAACAACGTCATAGGTTAACCATTAGAGGTTCGTAACAAACCAATAAGCAAAGTAGTTGAACCCCTTTGGAGAGCCACACCAAGTACTACTTTGGGCGCACACACGAGCGAAGGTACCCATCAGAGGTGAGAGATATACTCATCAAAGGTGCACATCAGAGGTACAATGTACAATGGTTTACAAACCATCAGAATCTCTTTTCTTTCACCATCATAGGTTCGTACTTTGCACTCATCAGAACCTCTCCCCTCTCACCATAAGAGGTTCGTACTTTTCACTCATCAGAGTGACTCCCATCAGAGGTCGCATTTAGAGCTCGCACCATCATATTTGTAACCAGAGACCTCTGGACCTCAGGTACCCATTTGTTGCTAGAATTTTTCAAAGACCTATTTTTTATACTTAAAAGTTTTATCAAATGATTTCAAAAGGTTAAGTGTTTTTAAATATCAAAAGTCGATTTCTTTTTGCAACATCATCTTTTAAGTTTGTAAACTTACAGCCAATCCGAGTAAAGTTGGAATAGACCAGGGAAGAATCTCCTTGCCTTAAGGCTAAAGCATCACAGGTCCTTGAACGAGATGGCAAAAGGCATAAAGTTCACCAAGTGTCGGTTTCACCACCACACCAAAAATGGTCATTGTAGAAACTAGAGGGGGGTTGAATAGTTTCTTAAATTACTTGTTAAAAGTGGGTTTTCAAAAATCCTTTTCAAAAACTTAGGCTTGAGTAAATATGTGAAATATTCTTATACACAATATGGACAAGGGATAGTGCAACTAAGCTAATAATCACATGTATGTGCAAGTAAAGAATAATAAATGTAAAGAGATAAGGAAAAGAAAGATCAAACCAAACACCAAGGATTTATAGTGGTTCGACAACGAAGTTCACTCCTCGTCCCTACTCCACTCCTCGAGTACTCCTTACTCGAGAGTTCACTAATCAACTAACTCCTTAAGATGGAGAAACCGTACACGACGTCGCTTACCCAATTTCCGACTCTAAGCTAAAAGTCGATCCATAATCTTAGCTAGGACGAATTTACACTAATATACTTTAAGGACTAAGTATTAACCTTACTACATACACAACTTCCAAATAGACACAAATATTTGGATCTTCACAACACAACTTCCAAATAACACAACTTCCGAATAATACAACTACTTGGATCTTTACAATACAACTAAAATGAATGAATAAAACTTGATCTTCAATAGATCTTAAGGTAGACTCAACATTTCAAGGATGAAAGTGTTCTTCTCTTTGCACTTGGAGAGGAAGAGATGGGAGGAGAAAGATTCACTTCTAAACAAGTAGTAATCAACCAAATAACCAAGCCTTTGAATGATTTAAGAAGTATGTTTGAATCTAGAAATTTATGTGCAAAAGAGGTGAAGAGAAAATCTGAGAATGGCCCACTATTTATAAGACAAAAGCCCAACGGCTCTTTCTGGGCGCGGTTCGTTATTAATGCCTGCAGTTCCATATCGATAAGGAACCGCATAGGTATTTAAGGAACCGTGGAGGTAGACTCCGCGTCCTTTTGTCTTTTAGTGGGGTATTCACATCTTGTGGAATAGTTATCCTCACAGGATATTCCTAAACCATATGGAATATGCCATTTTCAAATTTTCAAATATTTAATTTAATAAAACATTTTCTTGAAAATAAAGTTTAATAAAAAACTTTGTCACATTTAACAAAAGGTGAGTTTTAAGAAAACTTAAATCTTTGATCACTTAATTAAGATGAAAACTTGTTTGTTATTACCTTAAATGATAATGGTTGAAAAAAAAATACTTGAACTCAAGAATTCGTTTTTTGTTGTTTTCGTAAATGCTTGTTTTTATATATTGTCGTAATCAAAACAAAGCGAGACCGAAAATGCAAGTAACATTTTTAGGCATCATTGCATTAATAATCTCCCCCTTTTTGATTTCGACAACACATAAACTCAATCACATGAAAAACAAGATTTTCGAAGACGTGTTTATTTCATTTCTCCCCCTTATCGAAGAAAAAAGGATGCAAAAGTATTTGTAGAAGAAATGAATCGGACTTTGCAAATGCTCCCCTTGGTGCTTACTCCCCTTTGCTTGGGGCACCAAGGAATCGAGCTATGATGACAAGCTACATGGAAGGGTTATTAGAAGAAAAGAAACACCCAACAAGATATAGCATAGGTCACGTAAAAAAATAAGATAAGAAAAGAGAAGATAACTAAGATCCAAGATAAGTCATGTTAAAAGGAAACATGAAATAAAGATACAAGAAAATAAATCATACAAAGATGTATGAAAAAGAAAACAAGACAAAAGAAAAGCATAAAGCTAATCCTAGTTAATCTAGAACTCTATGATTTGCTTGAAATATATGTCTTGGAGATAAGCAATCCACATGCTTAAATCAAAGACAAAGTGGTGGCGGAAGGAGGTGGTGGTGGCTTGGTAATAATCTCATAGTCATAGTGAAGAGGATGTTTGACTAAGAGACTCTTGATGTAATTCTATTCCTCATAGATATGAGCCATAACAAGATGTTGATATTGACAACAATGACAATATGTCTCATGATGCATGACATTATCATGTAAGAGAGGAAGAACACAAAAGGCTAGTGGTGGAAGAGAAGAAGTTCCACAATCAATATTCTTAGAAGAAGAAGAAATATGATTTTGAGTGTTCTTGGGTGAATTTGGATTGAAAGAGATTGGGGAAAATGGAGGAGAATCATGGCTTTCATTTGGTGAATAAGACATTTTGATATGAGAAAGGATTCAAAAAGGTTAGGGTTAAATATAGAAAGCACAAGACACTTTTGGGATGGTCAAAGGTTTGAACCAAAGATTCCAAAAAGTGTTGGAGCAAATTTAGAGTTACAGAAGACTCAGAATTTGAGGGTTCTGACCGTGGTTCCTTATCCCCACCTGAGGTTCTATATATATGTGGATCCACGAGATATTTAGATAACCGCCCACAAAGGGATGTATTTTGTGGATATGGAGAATTTTCCAATTCAACATATCTTGATTTTCTAGTCTAACTAATCATAGAGACATACTAAAAAGCAATAATAGACATAGAAAACACACAAGAACTCATCAAACAAGTTTTTGACCAAAACATATGGATTTAAAATAAAATCGATGTTGGAGGTGTGTTAATCTAGACATATAGTCATGACACAATGATCCTCCATATTTCATTATCGTTCTTTCTATATTTGAGAAATCCATACATATGAATTATGTATGTTCGTTGTCAATAACAAGAAGCTATGAAAAATGTTCTTAGATTTAATTAACAATACAAAAACATTTCTCGTCTATTTTTGAAAGAACTTTGAGAATTTTGAAAGAGAGAAGAGGAATTTTTCCAAAAAAAGTTTAAGAGACTCAATGACTCAAATAATGAAAAGACTTAAAAGAGGAAAATACTCGATTAATGAAATGCGTAATTAAGGAATATGTTCCATTAAACCTAGACCTAGATGCAAGTTATTAAAAGGTTCCATCTTAAGTGGCTTAGTGAAGATGTCGATTAAGTTTTCTACCGAGGGAACCTTCTCAATCGAAATGTTCCCCTTTGGAACATTATCCCTAAGGAAATGGTGGCAAATCTCTATGTGCTTAGTTCGTGAAGGTTGCACGGGATTCTTGCTAAGGTCTATTATACCCTTATTGTCACACGTGATGGGAACATCATTAAGTGAAATCCCGTAATCAACAAGTTCTTGCTTCATCCATAGAGCTTGTTGACAAGCTTTACCAGCACTCACATACTCGGCTTCCGTGGTGGATACAGCAAGAGCAGTTTGTTTCTTGGAGAACCAAGAACTTAAACTACAACCCATAAAGGTACAAACTCCACTAGTGCTTTTCCGGTCCACATAGTCTCTCGCATGATCCGAGTCCACGTATACTATGGTTTCTACGCCGGTCCCTTTAGGATACCATAATCCTAAATGTATAGTGCCTTTAATGTATCAGAAGATACGCTTAACCGCTTCAAGGTGAGAGGTTTTGGGAGCCTCTTGGAAGCGAGCACAAAGGCAAACACTAAACATGATATGTGGTCGACTTGCCGTTAGGTACAACAAACTACCAATCATACCACAATATTTGGTGTTGTCTACCGACTTACAATCATCATCTACGGTGAGTTTAGTATCCGAGGCATAGGGGTCTTCAATGGTCTAGAGTCCTTCAATCCAAATTTCTTTAGCATTTCTTTAACGTACTTTGATTGATTAAAGAAAATACCATCGTCAATTTGATTAATTTGGAGTCCTAAAAAGAAGTTAATTTCTCCGATCATGCTCATTTCAAACTCGTCATGCATGATTTTAGCAAAGTCATCACACAAGCTTTGACAAGTTGAACCAAATATAATGTCATCAACATATATTTGCATTATTATGAGGTAAGAACCTTTCTTCTTTGTAAAAGTGTATCGTCTACCATCCCCATGGTATACTCATGTTTTACAAGAAATGCTTTAAGTCTATCATACCAAGCTTTGGGTGCTTGTTTTAGACCATAAAGAGCTTTCTTAAGCTTGTAAACATGATCATGTTTCTCAAAATCAATGAAGCCGGGAGGTTGAGCCACATATACCTCCTCATTGTTCAAACTGTTAAAAACGCACTCTTTACATCCATTTGTTGAAGCTTAAATCTAATGCACAAGCATAAGCTAAAAGGATCCTAATGGACTCTAACCTTTCTACCGGTGCATATGTCTCATCATAATCAATCCCTTCTTGTTGATTATAACCTTGAGTTACAAGTCTAGCCTTGTTACGAGACACAACACCGTTCTCATCTAACTTATTCCTATATACTCACTTGATTCCTATAATGGTAGTACTTCTAGGTGGAGGAACAAGTTCCCAAACGTCATTAGCAATGAATTGATTCAATTCTTCTTGCATGGAAATGACCCAACTCTCATCTATCAAAAGTTCTTTAACATTTTTTGGTTCAATCATTGAGACAAAACAAAAGAAGTTACTTTGATCTTGGACTTGAGATCTAAGGGTCCTTTAATTTAAGTCATGTATGACGTTTTCGAGAGCATGATCCTTAGAGTCCCTAATGTTTACTCCCTTTTCAACATTAAGGTCTTAAACTACTAATTTTTTAACCTCTTTGGCTTTAACTATGTCTATTTCATCTAAGTCATCCTCTACCAAAGGTGGTGTCTTAGATGAAGGAGGGGTTTCATCAAATGTCACGTTGAGTGATTCTTCGATTACACCCGAGGTTCTATTGAGGTTTATGTAGGCTTTACTAGTTTGAGAATAACCTAGAATGATACCTTCGTACGACTTTGGGTCGAACTTAGTAAGGTAATATTTGGTGTTGAGAATGAAGCACTTGCTTCCAAATGCCTTAAAATATTCTAATGAGGGCTTCTTACCTTTAAGAATCTCATAAGATGTCATTCCTAGAAAAGGTCGAATAAGAATTCGGTTGAGAATATAGGTCGATGTGTCCACGACATTGCACCAAAATTTTTAAGGCAAAGATTGCACGTTTAACATTGTGCTACTCATCTCTTGGATATTCCTATTCTTCCATTCAACTACCCCATTTGATTGTGAAGTGCGAGGAGCCGAGAAGTTATAGATAATACCATGAGCTTCACAAAAGGCACCAAATTGCACTTCATTATCAAATTCCCTACCATGATCCGTCCTAATAGAGACAATTGAACATCCTAATTGATTTTGGATCCTTCGACTAAAGGTTTCAAAATGATCAAAAGCTTCATTCTTATAAGCCAAAAATCTAGTCCAAGTGAATCTAGAATAGTCATCAACTATAACTAGGGTATAAAGGTTACCTCCATAACTCCGTATGGCGGAAAGTCCAAAGAGATCCATATAAAGGAGCTCTAGGAACCGAGAGGTTGATACCAAATTCTTGGCCTTGTGACTTGAGTGAACTTACTTCCCAACTTTGCAAGCATCACAAAAGTGACTATCAAACTTAATCTTGGGGAGATGTCTTACCAACTCCTTAGAGACTAAAGATTGAATTAAAAGCATATTAGCGTGACCTAATCTCCTATTCCAAAGAGTAGAACTATCATCTAAAGTCGCTAGACATAAGTCGTCCTTTGACTTCCTATTGATTTTCAGACATAAAGTCCATGCTTTCTAACACCTTTTTCCAATGATCTTTCTATCTTTTACGATTTCACTATCATGTTCCGAAAAGATGACCTTATGTTGGGAATAAAATTAGCTACATCACTATGCCGCAGACAAACGGATTTCAGCCGCTCACAAGAGTTCTTTAGGCGCTGACAGATTGGACACTGAAAATAAATATTCAAGCGCTGACAAGTGAAATCCCAGCTACAACATAATACTTAGTCAACACATTTTTATATGTTAGGAAGATATGCATGTATATTGTATTTCTATGTTTATCTTAATATATCTTCCTATAATAGCTGACAAGTTTGCTTATTGTACAAGACTCCTTATGTTATAAAAGGAGGTCTTAGGGTTTAGTATTCATATAGTTTTTTGAATACTTTCATTTTACTTAATCGTTCATCAATACAAGTGAAAGTTTGATATACCTTGTGTTTTGTTTTGTTCTTTGATTTAAGTGTTAATTCTGCATAACACATAAACTGTTATAAGCATAAAGTTTCTCTACATGTTATACTTGATTCAATCTCGATAACACAAAGCTAATCGATCTAAGTTTAGGATCAACAAGTGGTATCAGAGCTTGTTGAGGAACTTTTGATCAGAAGAACATCAAAACCCTAATTTTTACAAAAACCCTAAAACCATCATGTCAGCCTCAACCTCAGAAAACTAAAGTTCAGGATCCTCAAACCATAACCTCAAAATCCCTATGCTTGACCCTGATAACTTTGAGATCTGGAAGTTCAATTTTGAGCAATATCTCCAAGTAGACAACTATGTTCTCTGGGAGGTTGTTGAGCTTGGAAACAAGTTCAACCAGGCTCAAAAGATATTGGACTCTGTTGACAAAAGGAGAACAGCCAATGCTAAGCCTGAAGATTTGATTCCTAGACATGAAGATGGAAGAGCCACCTCTGATGCAGAGGTAGCAGATAGAAGGCTTGACATGAAGGCATTGAGAATTCTCAAACTGGCTCTTGGAAGCAAAAATCAGCACAAATTCAGAAAGTATGAATCTGCTAAAGAGCTTTGGGAAGCCCTTTAAATCACCTATGGTGGTAATGAGGAAACTCTCCAACAGAGGAAGAAAAAGCTGGTAATGGAGTTTGTTATCTTTAAAGCTTGACCTAATGAAAAGTTAAGTGAAGTAAGAAGTCGTCTTCAAAACATTACTAGCAAGCTGGCATTCATGGAAACTGAGTTTGAAGATGATGATGTTAATGCTGCTTTTCTTGGAGCTCTTGGAGATGGTTGGGAAATCCATGCCAATACAATATTGGCCACACAAGCTTACAAGAATATGACCTTTGATGATATCTATAATCAATTAAAGGTTGTAGGATATTGTAAATCTTGCTTATGTTCTAGAGAGAGAAAGAGATAGAAAGATGGTGAATTTCACAAACACTTCTAGAGAGAGAAAGTGAAAAACTATGTGTTTTTATGAATGAAACCACACCCTCTCCATCTAAGGAAAGGGTTTATATACCCAAGCCTTATGATGGGCTTAGGCTTACATATTGGGCTTACATATTGGGTTGTCTATACATTCCATGGACTAGGCCTTTCCATGTTTACTTAATGTAAAATAACTAAACTACGAGCTACTACTTAATATATTGTCGGAGCGACCAAATCTTCCTAAATACGTAAAACGTATTTCCAACAATCTCCCCCTAAGGGAGGTCACTCCAAACAAGGGCGTTACCCAAGTTACAATAATAAAATAAACCTAGCATACTATGCTTGTCTTGAGCTCGTAGTCTTCGTCTTTCTTTTCTTTTTCTTTTCTGGTGAACATGTTGATGTGATATTTGATATCAATCTTTAGCATTAGTCTCTTTCCTTGATCTTGTGCATCCATCACTTGTGATATCCGCCTCCTCGTGACTTCATGTCCCACATACTTATACCTTCGTAATTCTTGAAAGCTTTAGAGTTCGATACAGCGGAAGACTTGTCTTTTAGGCTATCTAGAATTAGATGAAGTATTAAGTGCATAAAGTATAAGCATGCAGGGACGACTTCTTCTCAGATTCCGCAACGCCACCGTCTTCAAATGCCGCAACATAAGTAGACACGAACGAAATGGCTTTGAACATTTCATTCTAATTAGGTAGCATTTTACCTCCGGTCGGTGAAGACCGTTGGACGATATAAAATATCGTACTTGTGGCCGGTAGATTTAATCAAAAATATCCTTGACAAGATTTCGAGGGTAAACCCGTTCTCTTTACTCGATCGTCCAAAGCTGACTGCGAACGTAAAGAGTGAATCATTTGGATAAAATTATCCGCATGATTGAAGCCGTTATTTCTGATTCTTGGAACAAGTTTGATTCATTAAAGAGTCGCACCATCATTGCTTTCCAGTTGTCACGAGCTTGATTCATATTGAATCTTGCAGGTTACCTACCAAGTGCTTTTTGAGTTTAACACTAGAAGGATTTCCACTCATCACTATAAACACTTAAGAGTATCACTCTGAGTGTTCTAGCAAGATCATTAAGATATTGCTTAGAGGCCTGGAACGTATTTAAATTCAATTAATAATTAAACAACTGTTGCTTTCCAGTTATCATAAGTTTGATTCATAAAGAATCTCACAAGTCACCTGCCATGAGATTTTTGATAATCGCTAAAGAAGGATTTCCATCTTCATTGTAAATACTTACGTATTACTCAGATGTTCAGGCAAGATCATGAAGATATTGCGTAGGACTCTTAAGATCTTTCTTACTTTTCATAGTGTGTGAAGAAGCAAGGAATTATGAAAGTGTGTCCTAATGAGACATTTGATGATCTCAAATGGCTCTAGAATCGATCGTGCATTTTGGATTTTAGTGATCGGAGGCTGGAGAGGAGTGCCACCATTCCAATATCAATATATTCGGAGTGAATAAATCAATAGGTAATGCGTTGTCTCTGTGTGGTTAAAACAAATATCTTTTGAGAGATATCTGAGTTATCTGGGATGGGTTGTGCATTGCATCACTAGGTCCATGATGTCTATCTTCAATATCAAGCATCATTAAAATGATCTCAATAGCATATTTGTTGACCCGGTTTCTGCCTAAGGTTGTAAGGAGGACTTCTTTATTTAGACCCTTTATCTTTACAATTCTTTTTCATTCTTCAACCCCTTCAATGCTTACCAATACGTCATAACTAGCACCTTGTTGTGATTGTTCCAGTTCTAACTTAAGTACTTGGTCGGCATTCAGCTACTTTCACAATCTTCCTCATCTTTCCTAAGGACTACTATTTCTAGCTATTCAATGTCCTTGGGAAGATTCCTCCGATTTTGGAAGAATCATTGGACTTTAACCTATCCTACATCCTTATGTCACCACAATCTTCATCGTCGTGAAATAAATGGGTTGTGGGTAAGTATAAATCACCATGAAATCCATTTTGATATAGCAAATCCATTTTGTTCCCCCTTAACATATGCCACGATATTTGAAAACATTTCACACATGTCGGGATGAGCCATCATGTTAAGTCAAACCATTTGTGATAATTTCCCATATTAAATCACATTTTCTCCCCCATATAAAAAATATTAACCCAACCGATATTTTTGATATCAATTGATTTAATGAAGTTGTAAAAGTTTTTGGGAAGAAAAATGCAAATCCAATTTAATGTGAGAGATATGATATCGATTTGTAACATGATCACATATTCACCATATTAGAATAAATTGACAAGGTTGGACCTGATTGATGAGAACATCATATGATAAGATCAAATTGTTCTTGTCGGCAAATGTTGGTCGCCTCGTCACGTCTGAAGTCATCTCTTGACAACTCATGTACGATTGGTATTGTTTTCTTGACACCAATTAGTGAACTTGGCACTTTCGGCATTAAAGATTCTGAATGCTTGAAAATTGCTCCCCCTCAAATGTTGACCCGTGTTCTATTGAAAGAGTTGTAGTCGTCGTTTGAGTAGTCGCATCGTCGAGTACGTAGATACCAATTGTAGATTGCTATGGTTGTAGAGAAGATAACTTCATAAAAACAAGATTTCTCTTGTTTTAACAAATAAATGCACTGATGCGTACATATATCCGTGTTAGATTGTGTTATAACGTAAACACAATCCCTTACATGGTTATAAAGTAAACCATGCCCAAGAAAATTAATTCCCATTGAGAGCCAAAGTTTTCATAAGAAATACCTGACTTTAATATGAAAATCGGGTTGCAGACAGAAATAACTACAAGCCATATAGGCATGTTTTATGAAATATTTACAACTTTTGTACGAACTATATTTATGGCGCCGTGTCAATATTTAATCAACATTTCTAAGGCCGTAAATATTATCGTACCAAAAGACATGCCTTTGAAAAATAAAGTAAAAATATTTTTGGATTTTTATGAAATTTTTTAATTTTTATGGTTTTTATATGGTTTTATATTTTTGTGTTTTGCTTTTATGGATAAAAATATAAACAATATATACAGTGATCACCAAGTATACAGAGAATAGTTCACCACCACTATTCTTTTGCTTCATCTTCCAATTCCTTTAGAGTCTCAGGCGAGAAGGTTCTCAATCCTAGCTTGTCGGCCAAAAATTCAATTTGAGCGCGATCTAAAGCCTTCGTGAAAATATCCGCCAATTGATACTCAGATCGGACAAAGTAAAGCTCAATCACTCCATTTTTCACTTGCTCCTTGATGAAGTGGTAACAAATGTCAATGTGCTTCGACCAGGAGAATTGAACGTTGTTGCAGCATAATGCAATTGCACTCTTGTTGTCGCAGTACATCGGATTTTTGTTGAAACCTAGACCATAGTCGGTTAATTGCGATCTCATCCAGAGAATTTGAGCACAGCAACCGGACATAGTTATGTATTCTGCTTCCGTACTAGAAATTACAGCGCTTTTATGCCTTTTCGATGCCCAACTGATTAGTCGATCTCCTAGTAGTTGCAAAGTTCCACTCGTGCTACGCCTTGTATCTTGACAAACCGCGTGATCCACATCTGCATATGCCATTAGTGCAATCGAAGAGTCCTTCGAATACCAAAGTCCCTGATTAATGGTTCCTTTAAGATACCGAAAGATCCGTTTAACAGTAGCTAAGTGTAACTCAGTAGGCCTAGTTTGATACCTAGCACACATATAGATAGAAAATTGAAGGTCAGGTCGACTAGCTGTGATATACAGAAGGGTACCGATCATTCCATGATAAAGTGTCGGATCAACGGAAACTCCATGTGGATCTGCATCAACCTTAGTTCGTTCCACCATTGGAGTATCCACGGGGTCGCAAGATTCCATCTTATATTTCTTAAGAGATTCAAGGGCATACTTGGATTGATTGATGAAGATGCCTCTGGGACTCTGAGATATCTGAAGTCCTAAGAAGAATGATACCTTTCCCATCACTGACATCTTAAACTTGGAAGACATGAGTGTCCCAAACTCATCGGATAAGGTTTGGGTCGAGGCAGCAAATATAATATCATCAACATATATTTGTACCATAATCATATCTTTACCTTGTTTCTGAATGAACAAAGTGGGATCCACCTTGCCTTTAGCGAAGCCTTGCGTAATGAGGAATTGTGACAATAGATCATACCATGCGCGTGGAGCTTGCTTCAACCCATATAGAGCCTTCTTAAGCTTGTACACATGATTAGGATATTTAGGATTTACAAAACAATCCGACTGTTGAACATAGACCTCTTCCTTGATTTCACCATTAAGAAATGTCGTCTTCACATCCATTTGATAGACGATCATATTCATGTGGGCTGCATAAGTAAGGAATAGTCTAATAGCTTCCAAACGGGCAACGGGTGCAAAGGATTCCATAAAGTCGGTGCCTAATAATTGCTTGTATCCCCGAGCTACTAGTCGAGCTTTGTTATTTAATATTCCGCCTAACTCGTCGAGTTTCACCTTGTAAACCCATTTCAAAGTGAGTAATTGCACTTGATCCGGGCATGGGACAAGTTCCCATACATCAAGACGTATAAATTAATTAAGTTCTTCTTTCATAGCTTCTATCCAACAAGATTGGGTGAATGCTTGTTGCCACGTCTTGGGTTCAACTTCACTAAGAAAAGCATCAAAATGACAAAACATTTCACTTTCTTGTAACTGACTTCGTGTGGATGTCGGACGATTAGGGTCACCAATAATAGAATCTATAGGATGATCCTTTGTCCACTTGCTGTCATGTTCACGAATCCGTGGATTGGAGTAGACTGTAGTAGGATCTCCCTCTGAGGTGGACGACCCGACTTGATTAGGGTCGAGAATTAGTACACAAAAGAATGGAAGTTCACGCGTTTGAGTGAATTCCAAGTCGTGATCATCACCATCCTCTTCATCATCAATTGGCATTACATGGGTAGTTGATTCGGGTGTTGGTTAAGAATTACTCGTTGAAGGTATATCTTGACCAATTGTAGATGTAGACGTATCTGATTGTGCTTCGAATGCTGAAGCTACAAATTTGGTGACCGGAGCTATTACCTCAGGTTCTTGAGCAACAATACTCGGAGGAGTAAAGAATTCATCAAAGAACGGTTGAAACAACGTATCCCATTCATTCCCAGAAGGTGGTGTAAATGATGATGAAGTGGGGTTATTTGGGACAAGACCAGAGCTAATGTTACTGAGTCCCATTTCATGAAGTGCGGGTTCAGAGCTGCTTTGCTCAGAAGCCATTGCTGTCAACTCATCAAAATCGACATTCATAGTTTCAAGGATCTTGCGAGAATTACAATTGTAGATTCGGTATGCTTTCTTTGTGGGTGCATAACCAATGAAAATACCAATATCAGCCTTTGGTTGAAGTTTTCCCAAATTGTCACCATCATTATTTGGATAGAAAAGAGAACCAAATACATGAAGATATGATAAATCTGGTACTTTACCATGTAGAAGCTCATACGGTGTTTTACCATGGCGTTTACGAATTAGTGACCGGTTTTGGGTGAAAATTGCTGTAGATACTGCTTCTGCCCATAAAAAGAATGGAGCCTTTGCGTAAATTAACATCGTTCGAGCAGCTTCCATAAGGGTGCGATTTCGCCTTTCAACGACACTGTTTTGTTGTGGAGTGCGAGCAACAGATGTTTCATGAGATTTGCCAACTTCTTCATAATAATCACCCAAAATTTGATTTACAAAATCAGGTTCCATTATCTGTACGAATGCGTCGGACAATAGTGTTGAGACGCACTTGAATCATCTTGAGAAATCCGATGATGAATTTAGGTGCCTTATTTTTTGTTGCAAGAAATTTCACCCATGTAAACCGAGAGTAATGATCGACAATGACGAGGATGTACTTTTTACCACTAAGACTTTCAACACGCATTGGCCCACAAAGATCCATATGCAACAAATAAAGTTTCTCTTGGTTGGTGTTTTCTGTCTTGGATTTGTATGATTTCTTAGTGCTCTTCCCCATTGTACACGCGGAACATAAATGGTCCTTGTGAAATGTAAGTTTAGGAAGACCACAAACAAGTTTGTTTTTCGCCAAATGATTAATAGCGTCAAAGTTAAGATGAGATAACCGTCGATGCCATAACCATGACTTAGTCTTTGATGCTTTGGAGAGAAGACATACGGGAGAAGAGGCCATCATATCTTGTGGAGACAAAGTATACAAATTATTCCCTCGAGTACCTTTCAATAAATCAACCCCTTCCAAATTACGAATGAAGCAAGTATGCTCTCCAAAAGCCACTTCCAGTTTTGCATCACAAAATTGTCCCACAGAAAATAAGTTGTGACCAAGACCTTCAACATAATACACTCTTGAAATTATAACATTCCCAATATGATATTCAACGTAACCCATTATCTTTGCAATATGATCATTTCCAAATCGAACCGTACCAAGAAACTTGCTAACAAAATTTTTGAGCTGAGAGCGATCTCCGGTCATATGTTTAGAGCAACCAGAGTCCAAATACCAGAGAACAATTTGGACCACCTGTTTTCAACAACAACAGTAGACAATGCATTGGAAACTATTGGTTCTGGAGTGTTAGCAGATACAAATATAACATTATCAGAATTGCTAACATTTGTGTGACTCTTAGATTTCCTGCGTTTTCTAATGTGAGTTTTACCACTAACAGGTTTTATTGTTCCAACTTTCTGAGGTTTTGGATTATTAGCGGGCACTACAGTGGGAGTAGACCTATTTAAAGGGCACTTGTTTCTGACAATAGTGTTGGTGTTCCTAGTTAAAGGACACGCTTGTGTTTTGGTAGCCTTGGTACTCCTAGTTAAAGGGCACACTTTATTCGTTTTAGTGGGAGTGAACCTAGTTAAAGGGCACGCATTTCCTACTATAGTGAAAGTTCTACCAGTGGGGCGCCACAACCAACCAACTTGGGTTAACACTTTCCCAGTCGGTTTCCATTCTAATCCATTTTTCCGGGCATTCATCTCATTCAAATGGTCAATAAGGCAAGAATCATGACGACTAGAAAACATACATTCATTGCAATTCCAACATTTCTAATTAGAATTCACAGTAGGCTTAGAATGCTGCACAACCGCAGAGCCTTTAAGTTTAGCTACATGATTCATTTTATTCAAAACAGAAATAACATTCCTAGGATGGGCTTCTACTTTCTTCTTCACTTGACTACTAGATGGGAGCAAGATTCTATCATTCTTCTTGTTTCTTTTATGCTTAGATCTTTGACCCTTAGTAGTGGTGCTTACTCCTGTAGAAGGCAACACGAGAATATTAGAAACTGGTTTTGATTTTCCCTTATCTTTAATGACCAATGTTTGAGATGGTTTAGTCCTAGGGCCCTTGTTAAATGGTGTGACAGCAATGAGGTTCCTTTTGATTACACTAGAGGACAGTGCTGAGACGGTGGCTGCGTTATCCACAACATTCTTACCTTTTAGGGTACGAAGTGTTTCCTTTAACTCAGCCAAAGCCAAATTTTTATCACAAATTTGTTCCCTCAAATCAAATATTTCCACCGACTTTCGATTCAATCGTTCAATCAATGATTGATTCTGTGCAGTGGTATTATCACATGCGGGCTTTACTGAATTGAAGAGTTGTGTATTTTTCTGTTTTAAGTTATCAACTTTGGACAAAATCTGAGAAACTCGTTTATCTAGATCAAGTTTAAAATTCTCAACGGCCTCAAGTACGTTCACACAGTGAATCTCCTTAGATTTCTCTATGTCTATCAACAATGAGTTAGCAACCTTGTCACTTGGTTGAAGTTGTTTTCATTGTAAAATCAATCGAAAATTCTATTGAAAATTTGCATCATCAATATTAACACCTTCGAATGACGTTTCAAAGATTTCTTGAATAAATTGTTGCTTGCATTCAAGCGAAATACAATGTGTTTGAATCTCATCAAAACGTTTTGAAAGCGAAGAATATGAATCTTGAAGCTTTAAAAACTCAGCGTCAGATTCGTGACAAGTACTATCTACCACATTATCCACAGATTCAAAATTATGCACAATTGAATCATTATCAACACTTTTATTCACACAGACAGAAACAATATCATGAGACATCACTTTCTTCAGAAACTGATCATTTTGGCGTGAAACTCGTTCTATTTCAAGTAAACTGATTTCATAAGCATCATCTATTTCATTGAAAACACGTCTAACTTATTCTATTTCCAAAAGCAAATCTTGATCAGTATTACTAAGACTAGCTTTAACATTGTTTACAAATGGAACAATTTCGTCTCGGAACGTAACTCTAGTGTGCTCAAAATTCCATTCACCTTCCGTTATGGCCGAAGCCGTCATACGTTCCGTAATGACCTTGTCAAAATCGGCAAAGTGTTGGTGCACCGCATTTAAGCTATCTAACACCTTACTTACCGGTGAAATTAACATAGTTAAATCCTTTTTGACAAGTGTAGGAGACGTACTAGGGAGGTTTTCCGTTGACAAACTTTGGGGCACAAAAGCTGATAATTGAGCTAATTTCTTTTGTAAACGAATACGGGTCTTTTTAGAAAATTGATATTTATTATGCTTATCATAATCAATTTATGGAATTTTGAAAGCATTTAGAATGAGTTTCTTCCGCAAGTGACTGTGTCTCCTTAGTACTACGAACATAAGGTGCTTCTTTCGATTTGCCAATTAGGGTTACATCATAAAGAAAAGGAATATATTCCTGAGCTTGTTTTGCATAATCGGGATTAGGTGGTAAATCTTGAAGACGCTTAAGTTCGAGTTCTTTAAACGATTTAGTTAAAAGATGAACCTTTTCTGTGGAAGCGTATTGTTTTAAAAGTTGTTGTTCCTTGAATTTAAGAAGTTTGGTAGCATTAATTTCTGATTCAAACTTTTTAGACTCGAGAGTTTCGAAATCCAATTTAAGTTTCTGAAAATCATTTACAACCGACTCTTTTTCTTTTAATTCATTGGAAAGATTAGCTTTTAATGATTCTATTTCTTTTATGTGTTTAATCTTTTCAAAACGAAATTGGTCATATTCAGAACACGTTATTTTCTCTGCTTGAGGGACCATTTCAAAGGTTTTGACCTTTTCCTTATACAGCGCAAGCTCAGCGGTTAGGTTGGCATTCATATCTATGGTTTGTCGAACAGCCAAATTCATGTTATCAATAATATGTTTAGGCACCATTACCAAATCACGTTCATCATAAGATTCCATACCCGTCGTAGCATTTGGTTGAGGTTCACTTAAATGTGTTGGATTGGATACCATATCATTTGAGTTACTAGTTCCCGAATGTTGTTCAATGTTGTCATTTTCATGCTCAACATGATGTGGATTATCATGAATATTATTAGATGTGGTTGGTACCTCACTGACGACATCAGAACCGTAGTGAGAGAGATTAGCAACGAGAGTAGCTTGGGCAGAGTGAATGTCATCACAATCTGAATCATATGTGTCAAGATCATCGGCTTGATATGCTGCATTAGAAGTAGAGACGACTGCAATGCCTTCATTATCTACTGCCCCTGGGTCTGCAAGAAATGCTAACTCCTCTGAATCCAAGATCTTTCCTTTAGATTGAGCATCGACCAAATACATCTTCTCACGAAACCACGTTGCATCCCTTCTCCTTTTCGGCTGAGTGCATTCCCTAGCCATATGACCTTGTCCTCGGAAATTGTAGCAAGTCACAACCTTTTGAGGACCAATAGGGCTTCTATTTCCAGTAGCATGAGAAGTCACGGCTTGAGCGTTCACGGTCCTTGTAGGAGGTCCATATGAATTTTGCTTAGCCTGAATGGATTGCACCGTCACTTGACCATCTTCAATAGTAGCTTGTTGTCGAGGATTTGAAGAGGTGCGGAGCTGATTGTTTGTTGGTGGAAATCCTCTAGTTGCAACAAGTTTTGACAAGTAGGCAGTGAGATGGTTTAGAACATCAGTTGGCGTATCATTTGGAGTAAAGACCGGTTCTTCAATTGGTGGAAGTTCATTGGAGTAGAGGGCTTGTGCTTGTGGTGCTTCAATTGGAAAATATCCTTGTAGAGGAGTATAGCCAATTGGAGAAATGATAGCTTATGATGGAGATGCCTGATGTGTTGGTTGCTGCGGAAAACACTGTTGATGAACACTTTGTTGAAATGCTTGTTGTGGCATCATTAGTGGTTGATAAGATGGTTGTTGTGGTTGCTGATATGTGTGTTGTGGTGGCTGCTGCAAGTATGATTGTTGTTGATAAGTGTAAGCCATGTTTTGTTGGGGGACATTTGTTGAGAAGCATACATGGCAAGTGGATCACGAACTTGTGGTGTATACAACCGACCCTCGATCACATGGCATTCGTGTTGTTGAAGAAAAGCTTGAAGTTGATCCACATTGGTGTTATGCAAGTCCTTAGCCATTTTAACAGCCGTCACGTACTTATGCCGTTCTGAAGGAAGGGTGTTCAAATACTTGGTGTTTAATTGAAACGTAGGAATTGCCATGCCATAGATATTGAGCTTATTCAACAAGAGAGTAAATCTTAAATAGTAATCATTGAGAGTATCCCCATGAACATAGGAAAACTTATCAAATGTATCATAAAGCTTACACTCTCGTTCTTGTTTAGTTAATGAGGTGCCTTGCATTAGAACACGAATTCTATCCCATAACTCTTTGGCAACTTTATGTTTGCTGACAAGTTTGTAGACATCTAGAGGAAGGGCTTGGAGAATGATGTTTGTAGCATACTTATCACATTTTTCTTGAATCTTCATATCTCCGGTAAATTCACCCGTTGTGCGAGGACGGGTAACTGTACCTTCCATCACTGTACCATAATCTAATGGTCCATTGAGCACTGATGCCCAAATGAGATGTCCATTCTATTTGTTCAACATGTAAAGTTCCATTCGGGAAGTCCAATCCTCGTACATAGTCTTCTCCAACATTGGTGGACGATTATCCGTACCCGAGAGGATGGACTTATCCGTAGGAGATGTGTACTCCATTTCGAGAAGTTAAGATTTACAAACATTGATCGAACAATGAGAGAAAGTAAATGTGCTTGTTTTCGTGTGTTGAAATCAAGAAATTATGTTGAAATCCCCTAAATTTGTCTTTTTGAGAAACCAAACAATTCCACTGCAAAACTAATCACGTTTATCGAAAATCTTGAAAAAATTCCAAAGATTTCGCAATATGAATCTTCACAATTCCGTAATATGAATTTTTGATATAATTCCGCAATGAGAATAGTGTTATAATTCCATAATAGGAATGTGTAATGATTCCGCAATACACTCTGTGACAAGATTCCGCAATACGAGAATGAGTATAATTCCGCAATACTCAAATGAATACAATTCCGCAATCGTTGGAAAATTAATTCAATTACGCAATCAAATTAATGGTTCAATTCCGCAATCACTCTAGGGATTCAATTCCGCAATCTTAAGAAAGCAAGAATTCCACAATAAGGAAAAGACCACAATTCCACAATACAAAATGGAATTAATTTCGCAATACCAAGACTTGATTCAATTTCGCAATGCAAGTATGGATTCAAATTCGCAATCCTTGAGATGATTCAATTCCGCAAAGTTATGAAGGATTCAAATCCTCAATTTATCACAAGATATTGCGAAATTGTAACAGATATTGCGAAATGATGCAAAAAACAAGGAACTCGGATTGTACTTTAATATTTTCGAATCTAGATGCCTAAAATGAATCCAAACACTCAAAAATTTTGCGTTTTTGAGCGATCCAAGTAACTTAAATCACTAGCACGGATATGTAGATGATATTGGTGAAGATCAAACCACAAAAAACACAAAAAAAAAATTGGTAAGAGGGATTTATGATAAAAAAAAAACAAACGAAATCTATATGAACTGTGGAAACCTTAGTTTCCTCGATCTTTTAGCTACTAGTAATGATCATTGTTCATATGATTAACATAATCAAAACGGAATTAGAACAATAACCATTAACAAGGTGTTTGGGCACAATAACACATGAATTAAACCATTGGATTGCTAATTATATTAATAATCAACAACCACTAGACGTGTATACATTTAATCCCACGTCTAGTGCAACACACGCTTTAGGTTTACATTGTATGTGAAAGTTATGAATAAAACCTAAGACCCTTGTTCCTTTTATAGAGTAAGGAACAGAATCTACAAGAGATAAAATCAAATAAACATCTAAATATTCTATTTAGATAAACTATATATTGAATATATCATAAATAATATACTCAATATATTCCCTAAAAAGAATTCTCCATCAATCCGTAGACATCCATCAGCGTTGACTTTTGTTGACTGCGTTTGACTTCTGTTGACTTCTGTCAACGCCTAAGTTACTCTTGTCAACGCCTAATTTACTCCTGTCAACGCCTGAACAAATGTCTTCATGTTTTCTTTGTTTTTTAGTTTCTGCCACATTAACTTTTTGACCCAACAATCTTCCCCTAGTTGATGTCTGCAAAACTCTTTGTGTATCTCTTATAAGTTGTACATTATCTTAAAATTTCTTCCCATCAATTGTAGCATGTATGTCTTCCCCTTTTTGTCACATCAACAGGGAAGTAAACAATGTACGCAATCTTGAAGATTCGCCAAATGTAGGCTCTGTGTAATGATTTTGAAGAAAAATAAATATAATATTCTTGATGTAGAAGTAGAGTAACCCAAACCTATGTTTCATATCTTGTACGATGTGATGTGTGTTGCAGATAAAAAAATCCTCATCCTTTGTGAGATACTGAGCACGATAATGTAACTCCTTCAAGTGATAGAAAATATGTGCATAGAGTACCATAAGAAAAATCACATATTCCTAGATCTTGTATCACTTCATCAGTAACAATGTAAGTACAAACAAGTTACCTTAAAAGTCCATGACTGGAAGTGCACGACTTTAAGATATGATAGAACACAAACTCACGAAAATCTTCTTCAATCATCAAACTTACCATAAGAATTCTTCCCCTTAAGCCAACACCTCTTCATGACAAGTCTTAATGAACCAATATCTTCATATGTAAAAGCTGTTAGCGAATAACTCTTTCACAAGGCTATCCCGATTACATAATAAACATTACTCCAATAATACTTCGCTAATTAGTGCTAACTTAGAAAAATCATTGACCCCTTTAAAAATATCCGAGCCATTAATATCAATTTGATATTCTGTATAAAAACAGATATTCCATGTACCTTTGCGTGTAAATAACTCTTTTTGTGTGCTAAAATCGTATCAATTTTCCAAACAGCAGCTATTCCTTTGTTATCCGAAATCCTTCATTGTCCAATATCTCTGTCATGTGTATTGTCCCATATCGGACAATACCTATCAACGCTTGAACAAAGCTTTCTCGGACAACACGTGCCAAAGCTTTCTAACAGCGTTAAACTTATTCATGTCAGCGTCGAACCAAAACTTTGTCAGCGCCTAAATAGCAAACGTCAGCGGCTCATTTTTCCTTAAGCCATCAAATAGGTACCAGCTGTCGTACCCTATTTACTTTCTCCACACGTCATAAGAGCAGTAATAATTACCATATCATGTCTCTGTTTTACCCACGTATGTATCCTACAAAATCAGTAGCCACATTAATAGCATATATCCTTAAATAATATATGACCACCTTTAATCCAGCACATGTTTACATGTTTGATAAGGAGAATAATCCCTATAATATAGCAATATCTCCATACCATATTAAAATTGCTAAAAATTCGTGAAGACTAAAGACCTCCCACGTCTGATTATACGACAATCATTGGACCATAATCTAAACTCACGTCTCTTTCCATCTCATATGTCACATCTCCTTTATATTTTATGATGAGAAACACACGTGAATATTAAAAATATAATATTGGATCAGTACCTTGTTGTGCATGGATAATCAGTAGCCAATCGTTCAACAACTGTGATATCTATGAAAAGTCACGCAACCATACAGGTTGTTCATCCTTGTTTGTAGGTCACACACATTCATCAATTGTTCTGACCAAACGTACATCTTGTAAACTCATGACCCATATGTCACGTTCAAATAACCATAGTAGCAACAGAAAGAAAAATAGTACCTTGCATTTGCTTGTGCACTCAGATTCAGACCACAACTCACACTTCATTCATAAGAACCATACAAACTTCCAAAACTTTTGTACTTCACATGTGAACATCTTTTATGTTAGACAGGTACCACAAAGAACCTTTGATTTAATTATAAACAAACTGCTACGTATCCATGCTGCTGCTAATAGCTAGGACTACCAATCCATGACCTTGAGTTGGTTGTTGATTAACTATGGTTTGTATCCCTGCGCCACCTGCTGCTTCATCTCATAAGTATTCTAGGGTTTGTATAAACCCTAATAATTTGCTACAGCAGCCACAAAAATACATCCATGGTTGACTTCTATGTAGCAAGATCTACCACCATTAATCATTAATTACCATCGTTCACTAACCTGCTGTTAGTTCCGATGCCAGCCTTGAATCCGAAACATCAAAACAACCTTCTGCTTGTTTATATTATGAACAAATGAACAGCAAACCATAGATCAAACAATAATCGAATCTCAAGATAACCCCTTCTGGAACATCTTTTCTGTTTATAATGATCTAGGGCTTGGAAGAAACCCTAGATTTAACTTGAATAGCAAAAACAGAAAATAGAAAAATCACCTTCTACAGCCACCTTCGACTGCCTGTATCTCTTTCATGAGAGCTCAGATCTAAGATCCCTTCGGTGAGATTCCAGACACAAGTGCCAAGAACCTACAGTTCAAAAATCACGAAGATCCAACGGTTAACGAAGGAGAAAACGTGTTTTGAACATGGCTGTCCACAGAAAACTACATATACTCACTGCTGACTTCGACGCTTAATAACTATTTCTTGGAGATAAAACTTGACAATCCCTCCGGAGGATGTCTAGATATATGTGTATAGAACACACAAAAGAAATTTCGTGACGATCCAATGGTCCAATAAAAAGTTATGACCTTCTGAATACTGCTGCGCACACAAAAACGTCCAGAAAAACCCTAGACGGATTTTTCTTCTTCTTCAAAATACACGAACACCTTGTTGGTCCTAGCATCACGAGCCACGAGGATCTGATACCAACTGTGAAAACCTTGGTTTCCTCGATCTTTTAGCTACTAGGAATGATCATTATTCATATGATTAACATAATCAAAGCGAAATTAGAACAATAACCATTAACAAGGTGTTTGGGCACAATAACACATGAATTAAACAATTGGATTGCTAATTATATTAATAATCAACAACCACTAGACGTGTATACATTTAATCCTACGTCTAGTGCAACACACGCTTTAGGTTTACATTGTATGTGAAAGTTATGAATAAAACCTAAGACCCTTGTTCCTTTTATAGAGTAAGGAACAGAATCTACAAGAGACAAAATCAAATAAACATCTAAATATTCTATTTAGATAAACTATATATTTAATATATCATAAATAATATACTCAATATATTCCCTAAATAGAATTCTCCATCAATCTGTAGACATCCATCAGCGTTGACTTTTGTTGACTGCATTTGACTTCTGTTGACTTCTGTCAACGCCTAAGTTACTCTTGTCAACGCCTAATTTACTCTTGTCAACGCCTGAATAAATGTCTTCATGTTTTCTTCGTTTTTGAGTTTCTGCCACATTAACTTTTTGACCCAACAATTGTTGGGAATAAAATGTAGCCAGTACACTTGAACGCTGACAAGAATAAAACAAGCATTGATAAGAAGAAAACAAGCGTTGACAGATCAAGCGTTGACAGGAAGAAGTCAAGCGTTGATAGGTTGAAGTCAAGCATTGATAGAAAGATATGGTCTACGCGTATTATGTTTCTAGTTTGTTTCTAGTAAAGATAGGATCAACAATGTTTTTTCTATAATTATCTTTACCTAGAATAGCTGATACGTAGACTCTTGTACAAAGCTTCTTATGTCTATAAAAGAAGACCTTTAGGTTATGTTTCATATAAGTTTTTCATACGTTTAAACACTTTCATTGTAAGCAAGTTTGTTCTAATCAATCAAGTGAAAGTTTGTTTTACATTCTTTGTGTGTTCTTGTTTGAGTATTAATTCTGCATAATACTTAAATTGTTTTATACACAAAGAAAGTTTCTCTACGTGTTTAACTTGATTTAATCTCGTTTACACAAGCTAAATCGATATAAGGTTGGGATCAACAAGTGCTATCAGAGCTTGTTGAGAAACTTTGATCTAAAGAACACAAGAACCCTAAACTGCCAAAAACCCTAATTTTCACAAAACCCTAAAAACATTATGTCTACCCCAGAAGCAAACTCCTCCTCCTCCTCAAACCACAACATCAAGATTCCCATGCTAGACCCAGACAATTTTGAGCTCTGGAAGTTTAACTTTGAGAAATATCTACAAATCCATGACTACACTTTGTGGGAAATTATTGAATATGGAAAAACATTCGATAAGGCTGCAAAGATTGCAACTGCCATTGCTTCAAGAACAACAGTTCAAGGTTCTACTAAAGAGGAACAGAGAGAAAGACCTGATGATAGTAGAGCTGTCTCAGTTGAGGACATAGCAAAAAGAAGAGTTGATATGAAAACCCTAAGCATTCTGAAACTCTCTTTGGGACAAGAAAATCTGTAACACCCCCAAATTTACACAATTCAATACAGCGGAAGACTCGTTGGTGTTACGGGATAGCACATTACTCACATCATAGAAAACGCTTAAAAATCGCGTCGTTTAATAATAAAGCATTTCCATTCATAAATATCAAATTTACATAGGTCCCAAGTCATTGTATTTCATACAGGTTTTACAAAGCATTTTAATGGAAATTATTATTTAAGTGCGGGTCATGAATTCTTATTGTCTTCCCGAGAATTACCTTCAAGTACCTGAGATAAAACATGTTAAAAGAAAAGGTCAGCGAAAACGCCGAGTGAATTCATAGAGTTTTAATTAAATCCATCAATATAACATCGGTATAAAATTATTACCGAAAATCATTTTGTACAAATCTTTGTAATAGGCCATAAAATAGCCAAAGTCAGTTTATACAAATCCTTATCAAAAATCATAATATAGGCTTTTGCCTTCAAAATCATTATAAGAATCAAAGTCGTAAAAACATCATACAATACGTTTTATAACGTTGTATAGAGTTAAATAAAAATCGTTATATGAATATGGTTATGAAAAACCAAAATACGAACATAATATCAATAGTAAGACCCCGTATTGCTAGTCAGGAAATATATCGTAATTTAGTGCGTATAGCAGTATTTCGTTATTTATGGATTATTACAAGCCGCATGACATTGTTACCTTACTAAACCAAACGACGGGTAGCTAGCCCGAAACTCATTTGCCCATCTAATTTAGTGTGTCGTCACAATAATCACGCTTGTGTAAATCTTCTCATACATAAATTCGCTTACCAATCAATGTGGCACGACGGGGATCAACCGTCAAGGCGCGAACTGGGGTGTGACAACCGTGGTTTTGAGGTTCGTCACTTGGTCTTATTTTTAGGTTATTTTATGTGTGATTACTTGATTTGTGTGTTTACGTGTTTATTTTGTGTGAACGAGGTTGGTGTGGTTATCGTTTATGAGTATAGAGTACTCATAAGTAAATCGAGGAACGGTTATTTCATGTTCATGAGCTCACATTTAGTGACTATGAAATGAAATGGTGATATTTTGGTGTTTACGTATACGTATAAGTATTATAGTAATAGTATATTTTTTTAGGATTTACGGTTTAGCTTTTGGAGGTCTCGGATGAGCTAATTAGTCATATGAATATTTTTCGGGATGGTTTTAAGTCATTTAGGACTTAGTTATAAAGTTTATTTCAAAATTTGAGATTTTTTTTAAAGTGTATATTTTACGTCTTTTACGGTAAAACGCGTAAATTTGACTAGTTTTACGGTTTTGAGGTTTTGGAGGCTTTAGGAGCTGAAATAAATTAAGGAAAATTAAGGTAATATTATTAATACAAATATTAATAATAAAAAGGAAAAAAAACGAAATTAAATGGGTATAGGTCAGTTATGTGAAAAAAAGAAAAGAAAAGGGGAAAAAAGGGAAAAAGGGAACCGGGCTTTTGTATTTGGGCTAGGACTGGTTAGGATCAATTATATAAGGTTTTTATTTATCAAAACACTTCATAAAATCCCTGGAGATCAATAAGGAGTCGAAATATACAAGGGAGGAATTAGGGTTTTCATAAAAATCTTGGTTTTTCATAAATCAAAGGTAAATCTTTATAACCCTTTTTAATTAAAATGTTTTTATGTTTCTTTAATCATCTTATGATGGATTTAGGTTAGGGTTTATTATAAAAACAGTAATTTAATGTTATATTAATCATAAAATGATGATTACATAAATTAGGGCTTGTAATTAGAGGGATTAGGGTTAATTAATGAGGTTGATTTTGTTAAACCCGTTTTTAAAAATTGGGCAGAATTTTGGGTCATTGTTTTGATCATATAGGGAGTTCTATAAACTCTTATTTTATGATCCAAGTACCCCTGGAAAGGTATTTGAAGTGGCTTTCCAATGCAAGAAACTATAACTAAATTGGAGGTAGGGAAGTGGGTCAAAAACAGGTTACAACAGTCGGAGGTCAAAACAGTTTTGAATTCAGCTTGTTTTCTTTTTCAGTTTTGGGTTGTTTGGGGTACTTAGGGTTGCATTGGGATCTTCTCACGAACATGAGAGATGGTTTATATATTTTAGTAAGTATCTGCACTTGGGCTAAGGTTGTGGTTTAGGGTAAGACCCCTTAATGGTAACAATCTTTTAGTAGATTTAAAATCAGGAAATTTGGAATGACAAAAGTAGATATATGTATATCGGGGCCTTAACAGTAGCTTTAAGGTTAGGTCAAGTGGGAGGTGTTAGCCAACATACGTAAGGGTATGAATATTCCTTTTACAGAAACCATGGGTATGTTTAATTGGACGTTTGACTTAAAGTTTTGAGACCTAAAAACTAGGACTGTTTTGGGTAAAATATGAACGGGATAGTTATTAAACTTAACCAAGTTAAGAACTTGTTAAGGAAGGGTAATGGGGTGATTAGAGCTTAACAATGAGGTAATTATATGGGAATAGACTAGATGTCCATCATAGGTTGATGAGCCATCTCAGTGATTGGTTCGTGTATTGATTTCGTGTTTTTGGTTGTTAGCTTGTTGCTAGTGCGAGGACTTGTGAAGAAGCTATCAGGTGAGTTTCATAGTCCCATGTTTAATATTGATTTTGACTTCCAGATGGGATGGAAGAGACACTGTGTTGAGTTATTTTCTAAATTGATGCTGTGAATGTGTTTGCGATTTGAGATGGACTTGTGTGTACATTATGTGATTAACTGCTATGTGATTTTTGATTGTGTATGATTTGGATCGGGGGACACGAGCCGTCTCAGTTATTGTGGTTTGACAAGGTAGTGGCCTTGTGGTTTGACAAGGTAGTGGCCTTGTGGTTTGACAAGGTAGTGGCCTTGTGGTTTGACAAGGTAGTGGCCTTGTGGTTTGCCAAGGTAGTGGCCTTGGGATAGGTACATAGTGTGATCATCTATGGTACCATGATGTTGTTTGGCAAGGTAGGAGCCTTGGATTGGTTTGGTATGATTAATCTTGATTGATAGTTGTTAATGCATATGTGTAGCACATTGTCCATATGTTATTGTGTTGATGGTTGTTATTCACAGCTTATAACTGATTTAGCGTTAGAGTCTAAACCTATGACTCTGACCAACTTTATGTTGACGTGTTTTAGTGTCTCTTTCAGGTGAGAATGTGGTTAAGCTTGAGGATAGAAGTGGCTAGACTTGGATGCCTTAGGATTGCATATAGAAGGAGATCCCTGTTCCTTCTTAGCTTTGTTTGTTCATTTATCTAGTGATATTGTTGGCACCTATATGTTTGTTTGTTTGTGTTATTTGTTTGTCTTGGGTAAGAGGTAGGACTGTTACCTACTTACCTAGACTCCTGCATTGTTGAGATATTGTCATGACATTTGTGTCTCCATTTTATGACATTTCTTATATCATTTAGTTATCTCTATAGACACGCTATTGTTGTGATGATATCCATACGTCGTGCCCCATATTCCGCCATGGTGGGGTGTGACAGAATGGTATCAGAGCCAATGGTTATAGAGAATTAGGTTGCCTAGTCGCATAGCCTAGTCTATAGCTTAAGGGTCCCTGCATATAGGCGTCATAGGAGTATGTGTGCATTTTATATTTATTGATGTGTTTGGATGTTATTTATTGCGATGTTTTGACTAGTATGAATTGAACCGTAGTATGTTCATACTTAGTCACATGTTATTTTCTTTTCGGGTTTTTGACTAGTGCGGGTTGAACCATAATCGTCCACGCTAGTCACTGTAGTATTTTGCTTAAATTGTACATTATAGTACATAATTTAGTACAAGGTAGATTCTATCTTTTATCGAGTTATTTTACATACCTGAGGTATGTTATTTTCTTTTGATGTTTAAGTCATGTTCCCTACGAATCGTGTGGTGGTTCGAGTTACTAAGAGTAGGTGGATAGGAAGGATTTTAAGCTGTTTCCACTCTTACGGGCGACATGACTTATAACAGATTATGTTTTCGTTTTGGACTTAGTCTATGCTGTTTTAGCTAGACTATGGATTTACTTATTTCAAGAGTATTACTATGTTATTTTAATAGATGGATTTTTGGACTTTATTGTTTATGTGGTGATGAGCTTATGTGAGTAGATGGATTTATGTGTTATATGTTGTATTGATTCTTATAAGTGTCATCATAGGAGGGAGTGCATTGGGGAAAGGGTAATTGTATAAGTATGGTGGCCAACATAGTTATACAAGTACCACAACTTCAATGGGTTCTCAAGTATGATTGCATGAAGGAGGGTTAGTACATGCTTGTATATGATGAGATGTGGATTTTGGGTATATTTATAATATATGGGTATATGTAACGGCTGCCTACGATATGGCTTTTTTTTAGTGTGTTATATGTTTGAGTTATAGTCGTGTTATGTGATTATGAGGTCACACGATATGGGTTGGTTTTGGTAATGGGTTTTGTGCCTTGTTGTGGCATGGTGAGATGGTGAGATGGGGATTACTCGTATGGAAAAACGAGTGTATGACGCGATTGGTTGATCTGATATGTATAGTAACGAGTATGTTTTGGGTGATTTAATAGGTATATATGCGGATGTATATATACTACTATGTGTTAAGTTATGGTATATGGTCGTTCACTAGTTATTATAACTTGAACGTACCTTGTGTTTGCTCGTGTTTTATGGTGCTGGAGTTTTAATAGAGTTCCAACGACATTTTGAATCTTTTGAAGTGTGTCTGGTAGCGTATTCTTTTAGTTTCGTATTTCACGTGTACGTTTTAAAATGGTGTTCTTGGTTTTAAGTCTATTGAAATAACTTGGGATTCCTTTTGAGATAATGAAATCTTTTGTGTTGGGTCTTACATTTCTTTTGGTCGGTATATGTTGAGAAAAAGGGGGACTTGGAAATCTATTATAGGGTTAGATAGTTGGTTGTATTTGGTAAAATAAGGATAAGGTGTTGAAGTCATGTTTCAAACAAGATGTAACATAAGATTTCATTTTAATCAACACTTATATATTTCAAATTCTAAAAGACTTTCTTTGAAATAAAGCGAAATAAAAATTTCTTTCTACCTACATAGTTTATATAATTGAGTTCGACCGATTTATGTCATTTATAATTATTTATACAAGGTTAAATTGAGTTTATGAAGATTTCACGTACAATTATATCTGTCATTTAAAAGGAATACATTAATCACTAAGTTTATTCTTTAGTTTTTTTAAAACAACTAGTATAAAACTGTTTTGGTCATAACTTAATAGTTTTTAGAGTTTTTTGAGTGATTCAAAAGCCAAAAATTATGTACTCGGAACGTACTTTTCAAATATTCAGAAAGTATAGTCATGGGAGGTCAATGGACTGGTCGGAATTGTTGTACAAGTGTCGGGTTCAAGTTTGAGTTTTGAATAGTAGTTTATTTTTATTTGGGGTGCACGGGATACCTAGTCTTTGGGTTGAGTTTTGAGATCGCCTAGAAGGTTGTTGGTATATTGTTTGAGTCACATGGATGTGGGAGGTAATAATAAAAAAAAGATATATATTCTTTTGGAAAAGTCGATCTTTTGCACGGTTTAAATAATATGTCGCGGGACGTAATCTGTTTGGTTGCCATTGGGTGTTTCTTGGATTATTTTTCGTTGTCATGGGTCATTTTGAATTGATACGCGTTTTGGGTTTGAGTTTACTTTCGAGTCTCATGGTTTTGACTTGTTTTAACTGGTGCACGTGAAATGTCGTTAGTTATCCGTTGGTTTGATTTGTCGATCGTATCTGATGGATTCAAGATGTAGTTTTGGTTTCGTATTGTTCGGGAGCGTTGAGGTAGTCATATGAAAGACTTGGTCGCGCCTACACTCTTAAGTAGGTGACCATGAGAGAATGGTCGGAATGCCTTTAGTGGGGAGGAAAGGAGTTCGTAGACGAACTAAGGTGGTCATGAGGTCTCTTAGGAGTACCAAGGAGATAAATAGAGATTTGTGGGATACTAGCACAAGTAACGCGCCATAGAGGGTGTTGGAAGGGGATACAATACCTCAAAGGTATTTATGATTGTTCGTAGGGTATGTAAGTTTTCCGAAAATTTCCTGAAATTTAGTAGGTTTGCCTATTACGGTGAGGTAGAACCATAAATAGAGCAAGTAGGGGAGGTGAGAGGAGTTGTAGTTAGTGCCTTTCCAAGGAAAATCGTTGATGGAGTGATTTAAAAACAAGAGCTGTTAGAAATTGCAGGGAATGCCGGATAAAAGTTGAGTTGCTTAGTAGTAGATTGGATGTGGAAAGTGGTTGAGTGGTCTGATGAGAGGAAGCATTGGTCTTTTAAAATGCGTGTAGAATTTTTCAAGTAGAACGAGGTAGGAATTTATTCGTATTGCCGCTAAGAGAGGGTGCAAGGAGGACATAGTTGAAACTGCTAAGGATGTTGTATGAACGCTTTGGGTTTACGGTTATGCATTTGGCTTCGCCAAGCACTAGCGGATTTCATGGAGACAATGAAGCGAGTGTGCATGAACGTATATAAATGAGTTGTCATCGGGAGTATCGACGACATCTTGATCTACTCAAAGTCTAAGAAGGAGAGTGAGGCGAAGTATGTGTTGGTTTTGGAGTGGAAGTATACGTGAGATTTTCAAAGTATGAGTTTTAGTATTAAGTCTACCATGATGAGTAGTTAGAGATGATGGCATATCATGGAACCAGCAAGGGGCGAAGTGAAGAAGGATGAGGAAGCATTTTGGAGGATGAAGAGGTGGATTGGATAATGAGCGGATTTTGACATTATCGGAAGGACTGGATGAATTTGCGAGCATGACGATACGTGGAGCAAGGATTTGGATGTGTACGAGGACGACAAAGAAAGGCGATTGCTTATACGTTGCAGGAACTGAAGATTTGGAAGAACTGGATAGACTTAGTTAGTGGAGCTGGATTGTTATATCTGCCTAGAATGCTAGAGGCATTTGGGGTACGAGACGTAGAGAATGATCTATACGGATCATGAACGTCTCCAACACATATTCAATCACCTTGATTGAACATTTGGCAAAGGTGGTGGGTGGAGTTAAGTGACGAAAGAAAATTGCATGGCCAAGTACCATCTGGGAAAGGCAAGCATGGTCGATGAGACATGGAATAAGAAGGATGAGGCGAAACTAAGACGAACTTGAACTATAGGGATGACGTATTAGGGCGGTTTGGATAAAGGATATAGGTTGCACGAGTTTAGTTGTCTAAAGCAGAGAAAGCGTCAACATGTATGTTGCGTGGCTTGGACAATCATATGAAGAAAAGGGACGTAGACTATACTTCCTACATAGTTAGGAGTAGCTTAGAAAGGGCGATGTAAGGACGAAGTTGGTGGAAGGGATACATAATGCGGTGGAGGAATAAGTACGACGAGAGTTGGGTGATAGTCGATAGACAGACTAATTCATCTCACATTTCAAGAGGAATGAGAAGTCACGTAGTTGAGAAGTTGGAAGGATTGCGTACGGATATGATGGAATAGAGGGTTTTACGTAAAAGTTAGCCCGATATGTATGGAATGCCTTATGAGGGATTATGGAAAGGGAAGAAACGATGGGAAGCATCACATCGTGATGTATGGCATGAGTTAAGGAGGAAGAAGGAAGTGTGTATAGAAGCGAAGCATAAATGAAATAGGTCGAGATAGGAATCGAAGGTAGAACTTTGGTAGAGCCTAATGAGTAGAATAAAGCACAAAGCATGCTACTAATGTGGTAATGGTGTTTGTGGACGGGATGAGAGCAGCAAGGGATGCTATGTAGAGATGGAGGAAACCACTAGAGTTAGTGACAAAGTTGTGTATGAAGTTTCACCCATAGTAACGGCTGGTATGTTTTGGTAAAATGGAAGAGTTGATGTAGAGTTTTGTAGGTCCATTTATGATCTTTGGAAAGATCGGACCATTAGCTTATGAGTATAGAATTACCTGGGGAGAGTGAGTTGTATACATGATACATTTCATGTATTGAGATTGGTAAAGGTTGTTTGAGAATGCATTTTGCCTGTACGGTTATTCGGGACTTGTGTTAATAAGAGTCTTTGTTTTATCAAAGAGTCATTTGTGAGATTTATTGACTGTGAGGTCAAGAGTTTGGCAATAAATTTAAATATTGTTGGTTAGTATATGTGGTAATTTGAGACTTGAACTAAAGTTCACATGGAAATGAGAGGAGTTCGTTTAGAACAAGTATCCTCGTGTGATTTGTTGTTTGTGTGTTTGATCCTAAGGAGTAAATCTCAGGACGAGATTTCTATTAGGAGGGAGTGATGTGACAACCGTTGTTTTGAGGTTCGTCACTTGGTCTTATTTTTAGGTTATTTTATGTGTGATTACTTGATTTGTGTGTTTACGTGTTTATTTTGTGTGAACGAGGTTGGTGTGGTTATCGTTTATGAGTATAGAGTACTCATAAGTAAATCGAGGAACGGTTATTTCATGTTCATGAGCTCACATTTAGTGACTATGAAATGAAATGGTGATATTTTGGTGTTTACGTATACGTATAAGTATTATAGTAATAGTATTTTTTTTAGCATTTACGGTTTAGCTTTTGGAGGTCTCGGATGAGGTAATTAGTCATATGAATATTTTTCGGGATGGTTTTAAGTCATTTAGGACTTAGTTATAAAGTTTATTTCAATATTTGAGATTTTTTTTTAAAGTGTATATTTTACGTCTTTTACGGTAAAACGCGTAAATTTGACTAGTTTTACGGTTTTGAGGTTTTGGAGGCTTTAGGAGCTGAAATAAATTAAGGAAAATTAAGGTAATATTATTAATACAAATATTAATAATAAAAAGGAAAAAAAAACGAAATTAAATGGGTATAGGTCAGTTATGTGAAAAAAAGAAAAGAAAAGGGGAAAAAGGGAAAAAGGGAACCGGGCTTTTGTATTTGGGCTAGGACTGGTTAGGATCAATTATATAAGGTTTTTATTTATCAAAACACTTCATAAAATCCCTGGAGATCAATAAGGAGTCGAAATATACAAGGGAGGAATTAGGGTTTTCATAAAAATCTTGGTTTTTCATAAATCAAAGGTAAATCTTTATAACCCTTTTTAATTAAATTGTTTTTATGTTTCTTTAATCATCTTATGATGGATTTAGGTTAGGGTTTATTATAAAAACAGTAAATTAATGTTATATTAATCATAAAATGATGATTACATAAATTAGGGCTTGTAATTAGAGGGATTAGGGTTAATTAATGAGGTTGATTTTGTTAAACCGGTTTTTAAAAACTGGGCAGAATTTTGGGTCATTGTTTTGATCATATAGGGAGTTCTATAAACTCTTATTTTACGATACAAGTACCCCTGGAAAGGTATTTGAAGTGGCTTTCCAATGCAAGAAACTAGAACTAAATTGGAGGTAGGGAAGTGGGTCAAAAACAGGTTACAACAGTCGGAGGTCAAAACAGTTTTGAATTCAGCTTGTTTTCTTTTTCAGTTTTGGGTTGTTTGGGGTACTTAGGGTTGCATTGGGATCTTCTCACGAACATGAGAGATGGTTTATATATTGTATTAAGTATCTGCACTTGGGCTAAGGTTGTGGTTTAGGGTAAGACCCCTTAATGGTAACAAACTTTTAGTACATTTAAAATCAGGAAATCTGGAATGACAAAAGTAGATATATGTATATCGGGGCCTTAACAGTAGCTTTAAGGTTAGGTCAAGTGGGAGGTGTTAGCCAACATACGTAAGGGTATGAATATTCCTTTTACAGAAACCATGGGTATGTTTAAGTGGACGTTTGACTTAAAGTTTTGAGACCTAAAAACTAGGACTGTTTTGGGTAAAATATGAACGGGATAGTTATTAAACTTAACCAAGTTAAGGACTTGTTAAGGAAGGGTAATGGGGTGATTAGAGCTTAACAATGAGGTAATTATACGGGAATAGACTAGATGTCCATCATAGGTTGATGAGCCATCTCAGTGATTGGTTCGTGTATTGATTTCGTGTTTTTGGTTGTTAGCTTGTTGCTAGTGCGAGGACTTGTGAAGAAGCTATCAGGTGAGTTTCATAGTCCCATGTTTAATATTGATTTTGACTTCCAGATGGGATGGAAGAGACACTGTGTTGAGTTATTTTCTAAATTGATGTTGTGAATGTGTTTGTGATTTGAGATGGACTTGTGTGTACATTATGTGATTAACTGCTATGTGATTTTTGATTGTGTATGATTTGGATCGGGGGACACGAGCCGTCTCAGTTATTGTGTTTGACAAGGTAGTGGCCTTGTGGTTTGACAAGGTAGTGGCCTTGTGGTTTGAAAAGGTAGTGGCCTTGTGGTTTGCCAAGGTAGTGGCCTTGGGATAGGTACATAGTGTGATCATCTATGGTACCATGATGTTGTTTGGCAAGGTAGGAGCCTTGGATTGGTTTGGTATGATTAATCTTGATTGATAGTTGTTAATGCATATGTGTAGCACATTGTCCATATGTTATTGTGTTGATGGTTTTTATTCACAGCTTATAACTGATTTAGCGTTAGAGTCTAAACCTATGACTCTCACCAACTTTATGTTGACGTGTTTTAGTGTCTCTTTCAGGTGAGAATGTGGTTAAGCTTGAGGATAGAAGTGGCTAGACTTGGATGCCTTAGGATTGCATATAGAAGGAGATCCATGTTCCTTCTTAGCTTTGTTTGTTCATTTATCTAGTGATATTGTTGGCACCTATATGTTTGTTTGTTTGTGTTATTTGTTTGTCTTGGATAAGAGGTAGGATTGTTACCTACTTACCTAGACTCCTGCATTGTTGAGATATTGTCATGACATTTGTGTCACCATTTTATGACATTTCTTATATCATTTAGTTATCTCTATAGACACGCTATTGTTGTGATGATATCCATACGTCGTGCCCCATATTCCGCCATGGTAGGGTGTGACATGGGGTGATCGTCCCCAAATAGTACTATTATATGCATAAGCGTCTACCAAATCCCGGTAGTTCACAATCCATGCTAATGGGACTTTTAGTGACATAACCTAACTTTAATAATCCATTTCATTTCATCTATCGGGTCATTTAATCATTCATCGGGTCATACAATCATAAGGGTCCAAATCAATAAACCGACAATCGGGACAACTAGTGTCCTATTTTATAAAAGCTAACATGTTATCTCCCTCGCGGGTTTATAAAACATTTCATAAAAACATTTAAAAGAGTGCGAGGCTATGAACTCACGTTGAAGTGGGAAAGCGGGTTATCGGCAATTCGGATGTACGGTACGTGCTTCAATCACGGAAACCTGGACAAATAATACTCGTCTTAGACTTTTGTCCAATGAATTTATCAAAATAACAATTATGTATATATATGATGACTTTATACATATGATGATGATCAAGTGGGTTTATATATTCTCATTCACTCATTTTTGTGTTATGTGTTGACAACTTTTATATTAGTTTACTAGTTTTACCTATTTACATGTTTGAGGTCCAATAAGCCTTTTATAAGTCCATTAACTTGTATTAACCTATTTTATACTTTTGTTATCAGTATTATACCTCACATGTTGGGCCCGAGTGGGTTAAGCCCAATAAGTAAATTTATAAGTGTTTTACTAACTAGTCGGGTTTATAGTCCAATAAGGCTACTTTGGCCCGTTAATGTCTATATGTTATTTAGTTCGGGTTTTATTGGTTTTTACTTGTATTAAGTACTTATATATCAGTATATGACTTTTAAAAAGTTTACATTAGACGGGTCCGATCGTCTATGTTTTATTTGACGAAAAACTTAATTTTACGGTACTAGCCGAAAAGACGTAAAAATCATGTTTATAGTTTTTATAACTTATAAAACTTAACCAAACTACCATTTTTATATAATGTCCATTTATTTATCCTTATACATATTTATATAAATGAAATATATAAGTTAGTGGGTTTTAATTTCACATTTTATACTATATTATTTGAGTGCTTATATAATACTATTAAACTTTAATTTCACAAAATCAGTCCAAAATTTTAAGTTCACTAAAATGTCCATATCTTGAGTTCTATAATGAGATAGGACCTCAAATTTTTATCACGGAAACTACATGATATGTGCTTCATTTTATTACTTATATCTATTGATGAATCAACTTCTAAATATTTTAATAAATTCATCCAAAACAGTGTAGGCAGATTTGTACTCTAAACTTGTTTTGATCATATCTCACTCATTTTTATGATTCCATTGCATGGCCAACTCTCACATGTGTATAACACCTAATAATTACTGTATATTGATTCCACTTTACCATTTTATCAGTTTAACATTTGGTTACTTACTGTTTTTATACAACCATCACATTAAGCAAGATTTTAACCATTTTACCTATGGTTTTCCATCTTTTTAACCATGTTTATCAAATCTATCAACACCAAATCCCCACATAATATTTTTAATCATCATTCATCATCATATACATATACATAAATAAAGAAAATACAAGATTACATAATCAAAATAACAAGAAGGATAGGAAGAATGATCCTTATACCACCATAGTGATGAAAAGATGAGGTTGATAAACAAGGCTTGGATTTTGATGGCAAAACTTGTGATATACCAATATCAACTTCAAGATCACCTATCTTCATGAACATCTTGTGTAAAATCATCCCCACTTCATCTTGCAAACTTCTCTTTGGATGTTAAAATCACCACCAATCTATAGAGCTTCAAAAGGGCTTCATCATATGTGTGAATAACACATGATTTCATGGTTAATAATTGATCAAATGAGGGTGTTTTTGGTTGATATGGGACAAAAATGAGAGAGAGAGGAAGGGAGAATAGGTGGTTTTGCATGTATGAATGAGAGAAATGGTTTAGCAAGTGGTTTTGTGGTTTTGGTAGCTTACTTGCTAAGCTTAGTAAACATGTGTAAGCAACTAGCTAAAACTTGGACACATCACATGTTGTGGTGTCAAGTTTTGGCCATCCCATGTGTGGGGGTGGGGCAAAACTTGTTTTTGTCTCATCCCCAATTATTTACGGGTACTCCTCGATTCTAGTTTCCTCGATTTACGTGCCCTCGGGTCGTTTTACGAAAAACATTTTTATAAATTATGAATCAACGGCACAAAACGAATCTAATAAAAATTATCTCATTAAAAACGGAGTTCGAAAACGTAAATACATAATCCTAAGGTTTCCGGTTTAGTCGTAAAGGACGTTAAATTATAATCGTAAGTCCTAATCTCTTCTCGTAAATTTGTGAGTTCATGAACCAACACAAATTTAAAATCTCAAAATAATATTCACGGATAAATTTATTTTCTGAAATGTCGGACTGTCACCAAAAACGGTGTATGTAAACGTAAGCACGTAACGTAGAATCCTCCGGTTTAGATGTAGTCGATGCTACTTCAAGACGTAAATCCAAATTTCTTCCCATAAATAAGTGAGTTCATAATATAACATTAAAATAATGTTTTTAAATAACACTTGAGAATAAAATATCAACCATAAATTGACAGATTGTCACAGCATTTACCCCGAAACAGGATCTTTGTCCTCAAAGATCAATTTATCTTATTACTCGCTTCTTATAGAGTTAAAGCCATGTGGGTATTTCCTCCACATTCGGTCTTTTCTCACACGTGTAATTCATTACAATACGCGAGTTTCATCAAACATGACTACGGAAATAAGATTAGGCTTAATGTTGACTTACTTTCTCTATCCATGATGTTCACGGGTTTTTTATGAATGTAACTTTTCGCCGATCTAAACTTCATTAAGGAATAGTCAGATTTTCACTTGATAGACATTTCATCAAGGTCGATATACGAAACATAATTCACGCAGCTCTCGAAGTCCTAGGGTAGATCCAGCTTATATGCCTTTCAAACCAACTTTTTACATCATCTCAATGGTCCCATACAACGGGGACTTATTTCCCATGATCCTTCATATCATCTATTCGTTTTTCCAAGGTAAAAATTTTTTGGCATAACTTCGCTACCCATCAGGCACTTCAAGATCTACATTTCATATTCACATAACCTCCTACCTACTACCGGCAGTCAATAATCAGATCCTAATTTCAAAAACCATTTTAGGTCTCGCGGGTCGGGTATTTTGTAAGGTTAGGTTTGTCGTCATAGGCAACCTTAAACCTAAAATACATGTCCAACTCACAATGGGTGTATGTCGGGTGTCTTCCTCCCAACTCCTGCTTACAGATGCTCTCATATTTAGATCCTAACAAGATTTAATCTTGATCCTAATACGATAATTATCAATAATAATCCCTCCAAAGGAAAAAGATTATACGGTTTATTAACAAAGGTCAATCATTCAACCATAAAACAGCGCTTCTAGCATTTTGTATCGTTACTTTACCTCGTCCCTTCGATTGGGGTGGTAAACAGTACTCTCATCAAGGTTCGTTCCCAATGACTTCTGAGTAAATCTCTAGAAATTCGATGTGAAGCGAGGATCTTGATAGAGATGAACGATACAGGAACACTATGTTTACACAACTCTTTTAAGTACAAAAGAGTCAATTTCTTCATCAAGAATCTATCATTAACAAGAATGATATTAGCATATTTGGTCAGTCTGTCGACGATGACCCAAATCGAATCAAATTCAGATGATGACCTTTGTAATAGTTAGACGTTTACTGATGTATGAGGCGATGTCTGTCCTCATAATTTGCCATCAGTACAACTTCTTCAGATAAGGATACATTTAGTCAGAAATGACATGAATAGAATACTTAATCTTATTAGATTCCAGCATAACTAAATCTCAAAATTTCCATATTTAGGCAACCACAAGTGGCCTTTTATACATTTAACGCCATCGGCTCTTATTACTAATGGTTCACATTAGCCGCGAACCTCTTTCATTATCTATATTATCCTTTTTACAAGCATCGGCTATATTTTAAGTTGCTTGGCAATTTATTTTCACATTCATTATTAAGGAACACATCCTAATTGGTTCTTTATCATTTCTACATAATGTGTCAGTATCTACATTCACCTTCCCTGATGAAATAATTATCATGATCGTATTTATTCAAAAATTCTTTCTTCACATTTTCTAAGTTTTAGTTTCGTCTCAACTATCATTTTTATCAGTTTTGCTCAATCCGACGTTTTAAAGCGTCGATAAGTATTACAAGTAATTAAATAATAAATATTCAATTTTTATGAAACGTAAGCGTAAAAAGTTTTAAATTTCTTAGTTCGACCAATTATATAAAAATGTTCAAAATAAATTTGAATTTAACTAACAAGATTTTTGTTGATTTATCGAAAATAATTAAAATAAGGGTTAAGTCCATAAAATAGAAACCTACTTTCCAAATTTTACAAATATAGCAAATCAACTTTTTTTATTACCAATATAAGTATTCAAACTTGTTATTTTGTACCATTATAGCAAATAAGCTGGGATGTTACCTATTACTCAAGGTTACTTAAAAAAAATGACTGGCACGTCATCAAATGAGCATAATAACATTATTGTTAGGGTAATTTAGTCATTTGAATGTTCATCTTCAACCTCTCCAGAATAAAATCCCAGATTCCGAATCAAAAACCAAAAAAAAAAAAAATTTACACAATCAGAAACAAATCCCAAATCAAAATTCATTTAGCTTTTTTCTTTTATTTATATAATCAATCTTCTATTACAAGATCATGGGAAAAGAATGCAAATGACATCAAATCCATAAACCAAAACACGAAAACCTTCACCATTACCCTCATTTTCTACAACCTGAGTCTCCACCAACACCACTGCCGCAGCCCTCACCTTCTACCACCAACGACCACCTTCACTCCATCTAACGCCGCCAACGACGAACAACCATACACCGGTTTCCCCAAAAAAATCTATTTTGACACCACTCATCCATTTACACCACCAATTAACCATAAGCACGAGCTACCATCATCCATGGTAAATGAGAAAGGCGGTTATAGATACATGTGGGAATTTTATATGGTAAATGAGAGGGGCGGTTATGGATATATCTTTGGGATTTGATTTCTTTATTAACATATTCATATATGAAGAAATTGTTGGTTTAATTTATCTAACTGGTGTCCAAATTAATTGTCTTGAATCTGGCTTTGTTTGCTTGGTTTTTTGTTTTTTGAAGATGATGAAGTTTATACATGAAAAGGTTGAATTCGATGGGTATTTTTGTAATTTTACGTAAAATCCACCAAAACATAAGAATTATTTATGTACAGTAGTTAACTAAATAAAAGTGGCAATGAAAACCTATCAGCAACTTGCTATCTCAGGTAATTTCTGAAAAATTAGTTATATTGAAACGAATTTGAAAGTTTGATTACCTATATTGATCAATAAAAAAGTTTATAGCTTATAATTGTAAATTTTGGAAAGTACATTTCTATTTTATAGACTTAACCCTTAAAATAATTAATAAGATCCGTGAATGTTCGAAAAATCTTTGGTTAAAAGTTTCTTAATTGAAAAGCCAACATTGTCGTTTTAAGTCTTGGTTTAAACGGTTTTCTCAATCCCTCTTAGGTTGTCTTGAGGTATACACAAACATTTACCCCTAAACAGGAGTTTAGTTAAATGATTTGTGTATAAGGGAATAATTTCTTAAAAATCCTTTGATAAATTATTTGTCAAAACATATTTCCACTTTCTTTTTGGTAAAACGCAAAATCTTAAATGGCTCAAATTATTGAAGAGTCAATATAGATTCCATTATCTATTAATCACACGGTCAAATAATGTAAAGGATTAAGCCTTAAATCTCATGTTTAAATATTCAAGGTACAGGTTTTCATTGTTCGGCCAATTCAGGGCAATCTATAAATAATTATCAACTCCTTCTTATTCTTATAAACAAACAAATGGTCCTTAATGATCACAAGCATGAATTTATCAATTTACAGCCTACACACGTGATTCAGCCAATTTATGAATGTTACATGTGTATTAGTCAATCCAAACGTCATCACGTGAAACTCATAATGTTCTTACAAGTATCGAATGTAGTTATTGGAATAGATAATCTTTTTCGCGGATGCGAAATTGATGATAACCATGCCGAGGAACAAATCTTTGAATATACACTAGAACCTTATAAATGATCGAACAATCTATTATCTTGGGTAGTGGATATAGATTTTAATCGTTAATTTACTTAGTTCACGGTAATTAATAAATATAAGGAATGATAATACCATAGCTCTTCATGATGACGAGCTTGGTAAAATAAAAGCTTTCTCTGACAACTCTCTCAGTTGTACAATAATTCTTTTAATTCAAATGGTGCTGGCGACAGTGCACATGCTACAAGTGCAACACCGGAAATATAATCAATACCAAATTCAACTTACCTTAATGGCGAAAGTCTAGGTAATTCACCAATAAATACCTACTAAAGTTTCTATTAACAGAAATATCTTTTAATAAATTCATATTAGGTTCATTCTAGATTATAATATCTATGACTAATTCACAACCATTCATGGTATAATTTCAAGTCTAAATGCAGGATATAGTCATCCATCAAGAATTATTTAAATAACTTTTGATAATCAACAACTTATCTTTTAGGGGAATTCTACTCGAGTTCCCATCAACTAAGACAATGTCGTCATGTCATAATCAATCAATCCATTCTACTGGCACTATCAACTTTCCAGTTTCATTGCCGTCGATAAGATGTGAATTTCTCAAAAGACTAATAATAATTCATAATCTTTCACAAATTCAAGGATATATGGAGACACAACTATCACTAAAAGAGTAAGGTCAACGCATAATCTACGCGAGAGCATTTCAAATCAGATACAGACGAAAAAATTTAACGAATATGAATATATCCTATGTTTTCATAATTTGAGTACGCATTCGAAAGCTCCTCGGATCGTTACCCAGGTCATTCAAATGAAATCAAATCAAAAGAAATGATAGGAACGTCGATACATCCAGTCGGGTATCAACACTCGGTAATCAGATACTTTTCCTAAGAATCTCACTACGGGAGAATTGGACAAGAAAGAATTGTCAATTGTCAAATAAGACAATTTCCACAGATGAGTAAATTCGACTCAGAAGAATAGATGCTACAGGCACATATGTAGGTGTCCCTAACACTATGTCCCTATTTTTCACTTCTTGCAGATCTCATAAAATTTAATCTTTCACAATCTTCAAAGAAAATGTAGTGTTTATTATTCAGTTTTATGGTGACTACTAATCAGCCTTGCATGGTCCATTCCAAATTGTATGTAGGCGCGCAACTATATACAATTTCAAGATTAACGATGCAATACTCAGTTCGTCAAAATTTTATCATCATGTTTATAATAAAAACACTTTCATGCTTAATTCTTAAATAAGAATCAAAAATAAATTTACAGAGATGTTCTTTGTTATGGAAACAATTAAGTTTTCCAAGGTGTTTTATAAACAACTTCATTTCGAATCACTTATAAATCTCACTTTGAATAATACTTATAGTGATGAAAATTCAATTTTTCTCAAGGAATACTGTTTTATCTTATAAAAACAATGAGTGATCTGCAAAAGAGTGATGAAAAGTTGTTTACCAAGAATTAACCACAATATAATAGGAAATGAGCTTAGCCAATTAATCATGAGGTGCATGACCTCGATGGCACTCAAAAAGAATAATTCACAATGTAACTCAATTTGAGACGAGTACTTGTTCAACGGTTGCATCACTAATGAGAACATTAGGATGAAGCAGGAAAAGATAGATAATATTGATACATGTAGAATTTAGCAATCAAATGTAGTCTTTTTATTAATCACAAACAAGTCAGAATTGTACCGTAACACATTACGTGTCACTATGTCATACAATTCCAAAAACTCATCCTACCAACTGATGTCTCAGTTAAGTTAGGGATTATTTTTAAAAGATACCATAATGAATACTAATCTACAAGAGTCATTAGGTGTCCCACCTGTCCCGGAAGATCCACCGGTCCCAATTCAGAAGAAGATTTCTTCAATTTATTTTTTGGACACTAGGCATCCTCGTAAGTGGACAATGGCCTAGGAACAACCCTTAACACGAACCAAAAATCATTTAAAACCTTATAATTTAATCACAGAACTCAACAACTTCCTCTTAACAATTTCTTATTCCATACAAGTTAAATTTTACTTTATTCAAGTTTCAACCAATTTTATACTCAATTCGATATCCTACCTCATTTCCCAATACTTCAACTTTATTCTTAGACCTTGAAAGGGCAATAAAAGCTCGATATGATCAACACTTAATTTCCAATCCTATAGCTCCTTCATCAATAGTTATCAAATGAGTCACTAGTATGAAACGACTCACACATTCAATTAGACTTCTCGGAAAGGTACTAGTGGCATGAGGCTTTTGGGTAATGGTTCCAATTACAGCCTCAAGTGCAACATTCACCCTTTCGATTTCAAATTTAAGATTTGGGTGACAACGAATCAGATGACACCTTTCCAGGTGGTAACATTTTGTTAAACTCCACTCTATAAGGAAAGATCGTCATGACATCGATATCAGTTTTAATCTCGCCAATTCTTCTTCAAGATTACAATCAACTAATATCAACACTTCTACGAATATCAACCATTTTGTTGGGATCATTAATATCCACAACTTGGTTTAGATCTAGGATAGCTAGAATTCCTACGGGAATAGCTTCGATTAATTTACTAGGGGATTTAGGGTTCCTTGTGACAATCTACGTCGTATAAATACCTCGTATAAATATCAAAATAATCATCAAACAATCATGTAATAAAATTACATCATATATATATATATATATATATAATCCAAGTTATATATATATTAAAATAACACTTCTCAGTCTGGCCTTGTCGGTAACTCGGGAATTCTTCGGCACCGTTATAGTCAAAATATTTTTAGACATTTTTAGAAAAATGTTTATAGTTAAAAGATTTTGAAATGTGTTATTCAAAACCTTAGTTTTAAAAATCTTTCGTTCTCTAAAACGAGAGCTCTGGTACCAAACTGTAACACCCCCAAATTTACACAATTCAATACAGCGGAAGACTCGTTGGTGTTACAGGATAGCACATTACTCACATCATAGACAACGCTTAAAAATCGCGTCGTTTAATAATAAAGCATTTCCATTCAAAAATATCAAATTTACATAGGTCCCAAGTCATTGTATTTCATACAGATTTTACAAAGCATTTGAATGGAAATTATTATTTAAGTGCGGGCCATGAATTCTTGTTGTCTTCGCGAGAATTACCTTCAAGTACCTGAGACAAAACATGTTAAAAGAAAAGGTCAGCGAAAACGTCGAGTGAATTCATAGAGTTTTAATTAAATCCATCAATATAACATCGGTATAAAATTATTACCGAAAATCATTTTGTACAAATCTTTGTAATAGGCCATAAAATAGCCAAAGTCATTTTATACAAATCCTTATCAAAAATCATAATATAGGCTTTTGCCTTCAAAATCATTATACGAATCAAAGTCGTAAAAACATCATACAATACGTTTTATAATGTTGTATAGAGTTAAATAAAAATCGTTATATGAATATGGTTATGAAAAACCAAAACACTAACATAATATCAATAGTAAGACCCCGTATTGCTAGTCAGGCAATATATCATAATTTAGTGCGTATAGCAGTATTTCGTTATTTATGGATTATTACAAGCCGCATGACATTGTTACCTTACTAAACCAAACAACGGTAGCTAGCCCGAAACTCATTTGCCCATCTAATTTAGCATGTCGTCACAATAATCACGCTTGTGTAAATCTTCTCATACATAAATTCGCTTACCAATCAATGTGGCACGACGGGGATCAACCGTCAAGGCGCGAACTGGGGTGATCGTCCCCAAATAGTACTATTATATGCATAAGCATCTACCAAATCCCGGTAGTTCACAATTCATGCTAATGGGACTTTTAGTGACATAACCTAACTTTAATAATCCATTTCATTTCATCTATCGGGTCATTTAATCATTCATCAGATCAACCGACAATCGGGAAAACTAGTGTCCTATTTAATAAAAGCTAACATGTTATCTCCCTCGCGGATTTATAAAACATTTCATAAAAACATTTAAAAGAGTGCGAGGCTATGAACTCACGTTGAAGTGGGAAAGCGGGTTATCGGCAATTCGGATGTACGGTACGTGCTTCAATCACGGAAACCTAGACAAATAATACTCGTCTTAGACTTTTGTCCAATGACTTTATCAAAATAACAATTATGTATATATATGATGACTTTATACATATGATGATGATCAAGTTGGTTTATATATTCTCATTCACTCATTTTTGTGTTATGTGTTGACAACTTTTATATTAGTTTACTAGTTTTACCTATTTACATGTTTGAGGTCCAATAAGCTTTTTATAAGTCCATTAACTTGTATTAACCCATTTTATACTTTTGTTATCAGTATTATACCTCACATGTTGGGCCCGAGTGGGTTAAGCCCAATAAGTAAATTTATAAGTGTTTTACTAACTAGTCGGGTTTATAGTCCAATAAGGCTACTTTGGCCCGTTAATGTCTATATGTTATTTAGTTCGGGTTTTATCGGTTTTTACTTGTATTAAATACTTATATATCAGTATATGACTTTTAAAAAGTTTACATTAGACGGGTCCGATCGTCTATGTTTTAATTGACGAAAAACGTTAATTTTACGGTACTAGCCGAAAAGACGTAAAAATCATGTTTATAGTTTTTATAACTTATAAAACTTACCAAACTACCATTTTTATATAATGTCCATTTATTTATCCTTATACATATTTATATGAATGAAATATATAAGTTAGTGGGTTTTAATTTCACATTTTATACTATATTATTTGAGTGCTTATATAATACTATTAAACTTTAATTTCACAAAATCAGTCCTAAATTTTAAGTTCACTAAAATATCCATATCTTGAGTTCTATAATGAGATAGGACCTCAAATTTTTATCACGGAAACTACATGATATGTGCTTCATTTTATTCCTTTATAGCTATTGATGAATCAACTTCTAAATATTTTAATAAATTCGTCCAAAACAGTGTAGGAAGATTTGCACTCTAAATTTGTTTTGATCATATCTCACTCATTTTTATGATTCCATTGCATGGACAACTCTCACATGTGTATAACACCTAATAGTTACTGTATATTGATTCCACTTTACCATTTTATCAGTTTAACATTTGGTTACTTACTGTTTTTATACAGCCATCACATTAAGCAAGATTTTAACCATTTTACCTATGGTTTTCCATCTTTTTAACCATGTTTATCAAATCTATCAACACCAAATCCCCACATAATATTTTTAATCATCATTCATCATCATATACATATACATAAATAAATAAAATACAAGATTACATAATCAAAATAACAAGAAGGATAGGAAGAATGATCCTTATACCACCATAGTGATGAAAAGATGAGGTTGATGAACAAGGCTTGGATTTTGATGACAAAACTTGTGATATACCAATATCAACTTCAAGATGACCTATCTTCATGAACATCTTGTGGAAAATTAGCCCCACTTCATCTTGCAAACTTCTCTTTGGATGTTAAAATCACCACCAATCTATAGAGCTTCAAAAGTGATTCATCATATGTGTGAATAACACATGATTTCATGGTTAATAATTGATCAAATGAGGGTGTTTTTGGTTGAGATGGGACGAAAATGAGAGAGAGAGGAAGGGAGAATAGGTGGTTTTGCATGTATGAATGAGAGAAATGGTTTAGCAAGTGGTTTTGTAGTTTTGGTGGCTTACTTGCTAAGCTTAGTAAACATGTCTAAGCAACTAGCTAAAACTTGGACACATCACATGTTGTGGTGTCAAGTTTTGGCCGTCCCATGTGTGGGGGTGGGGCAAAACTTGTTTTTGTCTCATCCCCAATTATTTACGGGTACTCCTCGATTCTTGTTTCCTCGATTTACGTGCCCTCGGGTCGTTTTATAAAAACGTTTTTATAAATTATGAATCAACGGCACAAAACGAATCTAATAAAAGTTGTCTCATTAAAAACGGAGTTCGAAAACGTAAATACGTAATCCTAAGGTTTCCGGTTTAGTCGTAAAGGACGTTAAATTATAATCGTAAGTCCTAATCTCTTCTCGTAAATTTGTGAGTTTATGAACCAACACAAATTTAAAATCTCAAAATAATATTCACGGATAAATTTATTTTCTGAAATGTCGGACTGTCACCAAAAACGGTGTATGTAAACGTAAGCACGTAACGTAGAATCCTCCGGTTTAGATGTAGTCGATGCTACTTCAAGACGTAAATCCAAATTTCTTCCCATAAATAAGTGAGTTCATAATATAACATTAAAATAATGTTTTTAAATAACACTTGAGAATAAAATATCAACCATAAATTGACGGATTGTCACAAAATCAGCACAAATACAGAAGTTATGAGTCTGCAAAAGATCTTTGGGCAGCTCTTGAAGTTGCTTATGGTGGTAATGCTGATACTGTGCAAGAGAAAAAGAAGCAACTCTTGCATGAGTATGTTGCTTTTAAGGCTCAATCTAATGAGAAGCTAAGTAGTGTGAGAAGCAGATTGCTGGACATCACAAGCAAGCTATCCTTCATGGGAACAGTGCTTGGTGATGTTGATATTATCTCCACTTTTCTTAAAAACCTTGGCGATGCATGGAAGATTGAGGCAAGGTCTATAATTGCTAATAACACTCACAAAAGTTATACCTTTGATGATGTGTATAATAAACTGAGGCTGATAGAGAATGAAACTCTTTTGGATCATGGAAGCAAGTCTACCAATGGAAACATGGCCTTCTTCTCACATAGTGAAGGAAAATTTAATCAAAAGGAGTCATATATGCACCCAGTTACTGGACCAACTTGTGTCAACGCCGGATCATATCCTGTCAACGCCTCACACTCAGACGCTGACACATACAAAATTGACTCACCAAGAGTTAAACCTGCTGGTATTGATCTGGATACTGTGTGTGCATACATTGCTTCATTGCCCAATGGTTCAGTGATTACTTATGAGGACCTTGAGCAAATAAGTGATGAGCATTTGGAGGAGATGGACATAAAGTGGAATATGGCTCTTGCAAGTATAAGAGCAAACAGATGGAATAGAAGATTCAAGAAGAATATGACTTTTAATGCAAAGGACACTGCTGGATTTGATTAATCCAAGGTTGAGTGTTACAATTGTCATCGTATGGGACACTTTATGAGAGAATGTAGATCTCCAAGAAGATCTGATGCTGGAAAACCCTCAAGCCAAATTGTTAAGGCTCGGGATCCCAAGGCCATGGTTGCAATGTAATAAATTGATGGTATTGCATGGGATTGGAGCTATTTGGCTAAGGATGAGGAAGAGAATAAAGCTTTGGTTGCTGAGATGGAAGAAGAAGAGCACGTTCACTATGCTCTCATGGCACATTCCTCATCTTCATCAGACAATGAGGTATATGATGATGCTTTTTGTAGTAAGGGTTGTCGTTTAAATACTGAACGACTTAACAAAGAGGTTTTAAGATGGTCAACAGATGTGAGTAATGAGAGATGCAAGTTGTCTAACTATCAACTTGCTCATACTTAAACTGAAAAGACTATAGCTGAGTATAAGAAAATGGAGCTTGACCTAAAAGATAAAATTAATATCTAACATGATTTAAATGCTAGTACTGATATTAGAAACATCATGGAGAGGGTCAATGCTGAACTACAGGCTAAGTTAGATGAGGCTATCAAGAATAAGGATAATGTAGATCTTAAAATTCAGAGATTTGATAAAGCCTCACAAACCCTAGGAGAATGTGTTAGTAAACAAAGGGATTCTAGGGATATGACTGGGACTGTGATGAAAGAGTATGTTGGTGTTCCACCACCAGCTGGGGACTTCTATGGTGTCCAAAGAAAGGACTTATCTTAGACTGGTTTACCACAACTCCAAGAAGAGGAATTTATTCCTCCACCAAGAGTCCTTAACCCAGTAGAAGAATATAGGCAAAAGTTGACTGATTTGGATCAATGGAAGAAAGCCAACCCTACCTTGTTTGTCAAGGGTGGCATGCTTAGTGATAGCCCAAATGAGTCTACCCCTATCAAAGTAACAAACCCAATCACTGGCAAGACTGTTGACCTTGGCTCAAACGTTGTTAGAAAACCTAGCATTAAGTATGCAGAAATGTATAGAAATACTAGGTCACCAAAAAGCCAAGTTAGTGATAATGGAACATGTTTCTTTTCTTCTACACCTAGAGTTATGTCTAGAAAAGCTTGTTATACTTGTGTTAGCTTTTCACATTTAGCCTATAAGTGTGTCAACGCTTCCAAGGTCAACGCAGACAAAAAGTCACACACTGTCAAACCCAAAACTTTTGTTCAGCAAAGTCCACAAGTTGTTAGACCAGCTCCATTCTTTTCAAAAGGGTCTAATACTTATGGACAAAGACCTTTTCAAAAGACCAATACATGGTCTAATAGGCAATGGGTTCCTGTAGCAAACCCTAGGTTCAACGCTGATAAGGGTAATTTCAGCGTTGACAAGACCAAATCAAACGCTGACAGAAACGTTGCCAGACCAAATAATGGTAAATATTTGCAACCACGGGGAAAGGGGTCTAAAGCTTCTTCTTTCTTGACATGGAGACCTAAGCAAGATCAAAACCCTAAATCTAATGGGATTTCTATGACCTGTAACAGATTTAATTATATTTCAAAGGTCATCACAAAACCAATTGGGGTTAACTAGGTGTTCAATCCAAAAAGGGATGAACAAGGGGTTGTTATGAGGACTAAGTCTATTCTTGTTGAACAACCAAATGAATCCAAGTCTGCTCAGGCTTGGGTTCCCAAAGAAAACTAATTTGTTTTCTTTATGTACAGGGCATTCAAAAGCAGGTTAATGATTATGGCTATTGGGATAGTGGATGCTCTAGGCACATGACTGGGAAGGAAGATTATCTCACAAACTTCACTCCCATTAAGGATGGTGATAAAGTTTACTTTGGAGGCGAATATGGAACTATCACAGGCAAAGGAACTCTTTTCACCAACAATTTGTGTTTTGAAAACGTGTTTCTGGTAAAAGAACTTGACTATAGTCTTTTTAGTGTATCACAAGTTTATGATAACAAAAATAAGGTTCTTTTCACTGATACTGAATGCTTGGTGTTGAGCAAATACCAGATGAGAAATTCATTGATTATAGGACACCTAGGCATAAAGACATTTATAATGTGAATCTTAATGGGATTAGGATGAATAATAACTTGTCATGTCTTTATGCTAAGGCTTCAGTTGATGAGAGTAATCTATGGCATAGGAGACTAGGGCACATTAACTTTAAAAATATAAACAGACTTGTGAGACATGGCTTAGTTGATGGTCTGCCTGAAAAGGCTTTCCACAATGACTACTCTTGTGTTACATGCCTTAAAGGCAAACAACACAAGGTTTCATTTAAGTATAAACAGGTGCACTCTAGTTCTAAACCACTTCACTTGCTGCATATGGACCTGTTTGGTCCAACTAATATAGAAAGCTTGAATGGTACATCTTGCTATTTTGTCATCACTGATGATTTTTATAGGTTTACTTGGACTTTCTTTTTAGCTTTGAAAAGTGACACTGCTGATACATTAATTAACTTTATTAACCAAATTAAGAAGAAAACTGGTAATGAAGTTAAGATGCTTAGAAGTGATAATGGTGGTGAGTTTAGAAATAAGCTATTGGATGATTTTTGTGCCAAAAAAGGGATTACTAGACAGTTTAGTGTAGCCAGAACCCCACAACAAAATAGGGTTGATGAGAGAAAGAATTGAACCCTCATTGAAGAAGCCAGGACTATGTTGGATGATGCTCACTTTCCCATTGCTTTTTGGGTTGAGGTTGTGAATACAGCTTGTTATGTTCAGAATAGAGCATTAGTCAACAAGATACATAACAAAACACCTTATGAGTTACTTTGGGGAAGGAAACCTAATATTGGTTTTCTTAGACCTTTTGGTTGTCATGTAGTTGTGCTGGACACTAGTGATGCCTTAGGTAAATTTAGTGCCAAAGGTGATGGGCTACTTCATGGGTTATTCAGTGCAGAGTAAAGGATATAGAGTTTACATTAAGAAGGAAAAACGTATACTTGAAAAAGTACATGTTAGGTTTTTAGAAAGTAAACCTAGTGATCCTAAAAGTGGTCCAAATTGGTTATTTGACTTGGAACCTATATCTAGGACTTTGAATTATATGCCTGTTACTAATCCAAACATTGTGAAGGTAACTTCAAGTGTTGTAGAAGAACCAGTTGTTGATGTTTCAGGTACACAGGTTAATGAAGAGGTTGGATCACAAGCAGACAAGTCATCACCCATACTTGAGTATGTCACTATTCCCATATGGACAGATGTTTTGCTGCTGTTGCTGCTGCTAGAAAGGAAAATGGTGATCCCCAAGTATCACCAGTTAACAACATGCATGGTCTTTCAGGCGCTGACAAAGGAAAATCTGGCACTGACAAGACAAATTCAGGCGTTGATGGCTCAAACGTTGACAACTCTATTTCAGGCGTTGATGGCTCCAACGTTTACAACCTTGGTTCAGGCGTTGACAACTCTTTGACCATATTTTCTCTTCCAATTTTGAACAAGGTGAACCTTCAAGCAGAAATGGAGAGGTTCATACAGATATTAATGGAAGAGAGTCTGAAGAAGATATTGGTAACATGGAAGATGAGATTGAAGACAACAGACTTTTTGAGGGAGGAGTTCTTACTTCTACAATGAAGGATCACCCCTCTTCTCTCATTATTGGTGATGTGATATCTCCTGTTCAAACTAGAAGATCTCATCAGAATCTTGGAGGATTTATTGCCAATATAAACAAGAAGGTTGATACCCCTCTTGTTCAAGCATGTTTGTTTTCCTGTTTTCTGTCACAACAGGAACCCAAGAAGATTTTTGATGCTCTCAAAGAACTAAGTTGGGTGGAAGCAATGCAGGATGAGCTTCACCAATTTGCTATTCAGGATGTTTAGGAGTTAGTTGATTGTCCCAGATATGTCAGACCTATTGGGACAAGATGGGTTCTTAGAAACAAGAAAGATGAAAGAGGCATTGTGGTCAGAAACAAGGCACATTTAGTGGCTCAAGGATATATACAAGAGGAAGGGATAGACTATGAGGAGGTCTTTGCACCAGTTGCAAGGATTAAGGCTATCAGGATATTTCTAGCCTATGCTTCCTGCATGGGCTTTACTGTCTATCAAATGGATGTGAAGAGTGCTTTTATTTATGGCACAATTGTAGAGGAGGTGTATGTAATGCAGCCTCCTTGTTTTGAAGATCCAGAGCATCCATACAAGGTATATAGAGTCAAGAAAGCTATAGATGGACTTCATCAAGCCACAAGAGCATGGTATGGCACATTGTCCACCTATCTGGTGGAAAATGGATTCAAAAGGGGCACCATAGACCAGACCTTATTTACAAAGAAGACTGGTAAGGATGTCTTACTTGTTTAGGTTTATGTAGATGATATCATCTTTGGATCATCAAACCCAAAGATGAGTGAAGACTTTTCCAAGCTTATGACAGACAAGTTCAAGATGAGTGCAATGAGGGAGATGAACTTCTTTCTAGGGTTACAAGTTCAGTAGAAAGAAGATGGTATCTTCATCTCTCAAGATAAGTATGTAGCAGAAATCTTGAAGAAGTTTGGCTTTTCTCCACATGAGAAAAGGGCTAGTACTCCTATGGATAGAGAACACCCTTGGGGAAAAGTTGGAGATGGAAAAGATGTGGATGTCAGGCACTATAGATAAATGATTGGTTCATTGATGTATCTCACAGCCTCAAGACCTGACATTATGTTTGTTGTGTGTGCATGTGCACGCCATCAAGTGACTCCCAAAGAGTGTCACCTTCATGCTGTCAAGAGAATCTTTAGGTACCTTAGATTTTATCTAGACTTAGGGTTATGGTATCCAAAAGATTCACCATTGGAGCTTATTGCATATTCAGACAGTGACTATGGTGGTGACAAATTTGATAGAAAATCCACAACTGGTGGATGTCAGTTTCTTGGGAGTAGATTGATATCTTGGCAATGCAAGAAACAAACAGTGGTGGCCAATTCTACAACTGAAGCAGAATATGTGGCAGCAGCTGCTTGTTGTTGACAAGTCTTATGGATTCAGAACCAGCTGTTGGATTATGGGTATAATTTCATGCATACCAAGATTTTTGTAGACAATAACAGTACTTTATGCATTATTAAAAATCATGTACATCACTCTAAAACAAAACACATAGAAATTAGACATCATTTTATAAGAGATTGTTTTGAAAGGGTTTAATACAACCAGATAGGGTTGACACAGAAGAAAATGTGTCTGATTTATTAACTAAACCTTTTGATACTGAAAGGTTTCAATACTTGGTAACAAGTATTGGAATGATCAATCTCACCTAATAGCTATTTTGGGGTCTTATCGTAAAAGTATGTACAGGATACGCATTGTTATTGGTCTTTTTGAGAAGTTAGATTTTCCACTATATTTGTCTAACGCTGACAAAGGTTATTTTAACGCTGATAAGTGTTATCGTGACGTTGTCAGCAACATGTTAGTTTTGTGGTTTTTGATCTAAGTGTGCAGGCGTTGTTAGCATTGTACCATTGGATATAGAGTTGCTTATGGATCCTTGGAGAATCATTGGAGCATGTTTCAATTTATGGATGATGGTTGGAATGTTTATATTCCTATCTTGACATAAATTTTTATATATATACATGCATATTATTGGGCAACATATGTATTACAGTTTAAAGGGAGGTTTTAGGAACCTTTAGGACTTTTGGGTATTCTTATAATACTCTTATCACAATTCTAGATTGTGTCCACTGGTGAGTATGAGTTAGTTTACTAAATCATGAGGCACTGTAGCATGCAAAGTTGACATACTATGCATGCTGCCAAGACCTTTTTGGCCTAGAATTGGAGATGGTCTGTTGGGAGAGTTGGGAATGATTTATAATGGGTTTACCTGGGAGTTACAAGGGATTTTATGAGATAACTTAATTGTTAAGAATTTTGGTTAGCAAGGGACACTAGAGGACTGTTATGTCTATCTTGCATAAGCAAGTGTGCATAACTGGACAGTGCTTGCCGCCCTATAATAGTTATCAATTTATAGGTTATCTTCACTAGGATAAATTACTTTGTTAAGGTCCTTTTTCATTTTTATTACTTTTATTTTTGGACGCTGACAAATATTTTTCCAAGCGTTGTTGTGACCAATTAAGACGCTGACATGGCTTTTGCAAACGTTGACAAGAATATAGCCGTTGGGCGTTGATGGGTTATTTTTGACCGTTGACACTCATTGGGACCTACCCATTTGTTATTTTTGACGAATTTTGGGGCCGTAATTTTGGGAGTAGATAACTTTTAATTAATGCACAAGATATCTTATTTTCTTTTCAATATTTTCATCATTATATTTTGAAAATACTTGCCTTATTTTTTACCAATCACATGTGCCTATCTCTCCTATATATTTGGCTCCTATTTTTAAACAGTGTACTATCATATTCTTGTCTCACACTTTTTCTCCTATTATTCATCTTTCATCAATCTTTCACAAACAACTTTCTTCAACAATGGCACCAAAGTTTAAACCAAGTGACTTGGTATTGGGATTCAGGAGTCAGCACAACATGATTGCTTATTTGGAGGCTGATGATACTTTGTTTCCACAATACACTCAGATGGTGGCGTATTTGAATGCATCTCCACTTAGGTATGCACTTTCTCATGCTCCTCTCATCCCTGTCACTCATATTAAACAGTTTTGGAACACTGTTAGTTCCTCAATGCTTAATAATGTGACTACATTAACAACTATTGTTCATGGGCGTACTTGGGTGGTTACTGAAGCCTTGGTTCGCCAGGCTTTGCATCTTAATGATGCAAATGGTATAACCACTCTCCCCATTAATGAAATAGAACAAGGACTTCGGGCTTTGGGGTATCCTTTCCTTGATGAGGGTACTTTGAATAAATATCATAAACAAGAATTTCCCCCAGCCTGGAAGTACCTCATACATGTCATCCTTCAATGTTTGAGTCCCAAATGTACTGCACATAATGAAATTAACAGATCTGTTGCTAGTGCAATTGTGTGCATTACAAATGGGCAAAAGTTTAATTTTTCAAAACTGATTTTTGATGGCATGTGTAAAAACAAAGGGAATAAGATGACTTTGGCTTATCCTAGATTTTTACAAATGGTTTTTGATGAACAAAGGTACTGCATAAGGGATCATGATGATTTTTATGAGATCCCTGTGCAAAATAAAGCTATTTTTAGCAAGATGAACTCACCCCCTCTCCGTAAACTACCCCTCACCCAAGCTATGCTTGCTGTTATTGCAGCAGCACAACCCCAACCAGACCGACAACCACAACTTGACCTGATATGTGTGTAAACACCCATCCTTTTTACCACTTGATTACAATAATAACCGGACCAAAACGTGTATTTTATGCCATTTATGTCGGAATTATGCGTGGTTTGTGTTTTTATTATGATTTAGGACGAAAAGGTGAAAATTGGAGAAAACACGGGCATTTATGGGCTTTTATTGAAGAAAAAGATGAAAGATGAAGTCGAAAAGTCAAGAGTGCAAAAAGAACGGAAGTCCAAGACCAATTCTGAAGATTTATCGAAGAAAAAGTCAAACGACAGAAGTTTACTAAAAGCCGAAGAACTCGAGTCATATTTAATGAAGAATTAAAAGACGAGTTCGAAGAAATCCCGAGCCAAAAGTCATTTAAGTCCAAGATTAAAGAAGATTTAAAGGCTTAAGGACTAATGGTGCAATTAACAAAGAGATTAAGAAGGAAGGACCTAATGATGCAATTAAGAGAAAATGAAGGAGGGGAGGAAGCTTCCTAATCCTCCCCTATATATAGATCATTAAGTTAATCTTTTCATTTTTGTTAGCTAATTTGACAAATTAGTTCTCCACTTTATTTTATGCACCTTTAATTACTTGTCATTTTAAATACTTGTTTTGCACTTTAATTTCTTTAAATTCCAAGTAAGTGTTTTAATTTTCTTGCTTTAATCTTTATTTAATTTTGATCAAGTTTACTTTTATCAATCTCATTCTACTCTTCTTCTTTTTGATTCGGTTCCAATTTCGGATTAAGCAAGTTTTTGCTTAATCCATTTGCTTATTTGATTAAAAGTTTTGTCTTTTCTTTTTCCTTTTAAGTTTTCATACGAAATAGCCATAAGCTTGACAATCATATGTGCTTATTTGGTATTTAACTTAAGTGTTTTCAAAGTTTTCTTAAATGTTTAAGTCTTTTTAATTTTCGTGTCTTGTTTTTGTTGATTTCATACATTTTATCTTTGATCTAAGTTTTTTATCTAGCTTATTGGTGTTTTACTTTGCTTATTGTCTTCCAAAAGTTAAGATTTTTGAGCTTATTTTCGTACTTTTTGTGTTTTCCTAGTTTTTAGGAAATCTGATTCGATTTAGGAACTTTTTCATTAATTGCGAAATTGAATTCTTCCAAAGTTGCGAAATCTTGCCTTTTCTGCTAATTGCGAAATTGATCATTTTCCAAAGTTGCGAAATTGTGACATTCGCATCATTGCGAAATTGATCTTTATTTGGATTGCGGATTTGTGGTTTCAAGCATTGCAAAATTGTTCTTTTTCGTATTGTGAAATCTTCACATTTCCAACATTGCGGAATCATCAATTCCGTAATTATTGTGGAATTGTTTCCCTCAGCTTATTGCGAATTTGTACCCTTTTGCTAATTGCGGAATTAATACACAATTTCGCAATCATTGCGAAATTGTGTAAAGATTTCAAGGTTGCGAATTTGTTTCTTTTTAATTGCGAATTTAATTACTTTTTTTCAGTATTGCGAATTTAATTCTTAGATTGTGAAATTAATTCTTTTTTTATTGCGAATTTTATTAGTTTTAGTTTAAATTTAATTTTCAAATTTATTTTTCCCGCCTTTCTCCTTAGTCGCACTTTAAGTTTATTTGTCTTAGATTTATTTTAGCATTGCCTTAGTTTAAGTTTTAGCTGCGTTTTAAGTTCGCCTTAGATAGATTTAAGTTTGCGTTATTTACATTTAGTGCCTTTTAAATTTTCGTCACGTTTTAAATACTTGCACCCTTTATTTTAATTAGAGTTAGATTTACTTTAAAGTCAATTACTTTAATTGTTTTTGCACATTTTATTTAAAAACAACCAAAAATATTTGTTTCACCAAAATCAACTGAGTCGTACTTTGAACCGGAAATCAATTCGTTAAGATACCGAGAAAACGAACAATTGAACCTAGAAAAATCTCTACATTAAAATGGCCAATACCAGAACCTTTGCCTTCACCTCAACACATGGAAATTGACCAAGAATCCTTCAACGCTGACACGTTAAATGTTGGCGTTGACATAAATAATCCAAACGTTGACACCTTCCTTCACAGACCCAAACACCCTTTAACCTTCAAACTAACACTCAATCCACATCATCTTCTACACCCCCTGAATATAGGTTGATTAAACGCCCAAGGACTACTGGAGTGTTCTCCTCTAGTGGTCCTAGCCATGTTGCAGAGAGAACCACCACCACAAGTGTGGTTGGTGCTATGGATGAGGCTGGGACTATTGGTGCTAGCTTAGATGCAGGCCAAGCCAGTCCTACCATCTTTAAGACCTCATCCATGCCCCATGACTCTACTTTGGGAGGTCAAATACCCATTTTAGAGGAGGACAGATTGGAACCATACACATTGATGGAATTGACGGCTGTCTGCATTGGCTTGAAAAAGCAAAATGCAGACCTGGTACAAACAGTCAGTACACAAGGCCTTGAACTCAAGCAATTGAGGGAGAGGATTGTTATTTTGGAGGATGCTAACACTAGGCGTGGAATGGAGGAATCTTCCAAAGGAGAGGATGAGCAAATCTATGTGAGTGACAAAGGCTCACATGATGGAGAATCTTTGGGTGTTGCTGAAGCCCTCACTGAATTGAAGAAGCGACCAGGTTTTGATACATCTTTGGTTACTCCTACAAACTTGAACTTGTCTTTTACAGCTATGATGGAGCAGTTCACAAGAGGCGTTGAGACAAGTAAGGTGAGCGTTGACAAGGAAATTTTGGACGCTGACACACCAAGCGCTGACAAGAGTAATTTGGGCGCTGACACACAGAATTTGAGCGTTGATAGACCTACATATATGGTTGATGTATTCCACTCATCAACTATCATCAAAGAAGTGTCTTCACAGGTACCATCATCATCTTTACCCATCATTGATCCATTAGACAAGGGTAAAGGAATTATGGTAGAAGTAGAAGTTCCAAAGGATGCAGCACAAGTAGAGTTTGATTCAAGGTTGGCTGCACAGCTTGTGGAACAAGAAATTAAGAAGGTTGGTGAATCATTTGTTGTCACTTTTGAGGAACAAGAAGGAAGTGATGAAGGGAGTTCAGATTCAAGTGTGATGATAATTGAACAACCAGAAAGACTTGAATATTGTGATGACTTGGCAAGAGAGAAGCTTAGAGAGATAAAATTGCAAGTAGACTTTGATATGCCAGAAGTTGTTCAGATGTACCATGCTTGGGAGAATAAGATTATGGAGAATCCAGATTTAACAATTTCAGATCAAATTTGGGGATTGGAGATTCTTCTAAGAGTTTAAAGAGACTGTAAGGTAATTCTGAAGCATAAGGCTAGCAATGTTTTCTCACTGCTGAAGAGGGATAGAAGGGAGCTTTACTACATGTTACTCAGATGTCATGGAACTGGATGGACCTTCAAGAAATTGCAGGGATTATCCTTTGAAGAATTGAAGTACAAGGCTTATCCCATTTGGGCAAGAGTGCAGGAAATGAATAATCTTAGACTTCTTTCAGATGAAAGGAAAGAAGAACTTGCAGAAGAGATGGAGATTCAAAAGGCAATGATTGTTCCAAGGCCTTTGAAGAAGGGAGTTCCACTTGAGTTTCCTAAAGATTTAAATAAATTGGTTCCCAATGAAGCTGTTCTTAGAAGGAGCATTAAGCTCTCACCCATGGAAGCTTCAGATATGGTACAAGTGTTACCTCTTGATGCCAGAAACCCTATCATTAGCTATGAGGAAGATGCAAGTGGGTTTTGGATGATTGGCAGATATGGGAAAGAGGTACACACATTTACTACTCTTATGTCTCTCTTTGCAAGTATGGATAGGGAAGACTTGGCAGACCTTTGGAGGTTGTTGATGGCCAAGTATGAGACTGAAGCACCTACTTCAGTCAATGGAATAAAGCTTTGGTCAACATTCAAGAGAATGTGTGCACCAGAAGAAGAAGATCCTGTTTGGAAGGATCTTGAGGATGATATCAGTGGAGTTCAATGGCGTTTGTATTCAGCTGCTGGTGTTTATTTTTTGAGCTCTACAAAGTTTGCTGAGTATCTTCTTGTAGATGCTGAGTATCCCATGTCCAAAGAAGTTTTGGAAAAGATGAAGACAACACAGGTGGAGATTGACTATTCAAGTGACGTGGCCAGAGATTTGATTAGGCATGTTTATTACTAATATGATAAGATTTGTAAGATTCCTCCTAGTTCTTAAATTTTATTTAGAAACTTGATTTCTAGAGTAGATATCAAGTTTAGGGGAGGATTGTTGGGAATAAAATGTAGCCAGTACACTTGAACGCTGACAAGAAGAAAACAAGCATTGATAAGAAGAAAACAAGCGTTGACAAATCAAGCGTTGACGGGAAGAAGTCAAGCGTTGATAGGTTGAAGTCAAGCACTGATAGAAAGATATGGTCTACGCGTATTATGTTTCTAGTTTGTTTCTAGTAAAGATAGGATCAACAATGTATTTTATATAATTATCTTTACCTAGAATAGCTGATACGTAGACTCTTGTACAAGGCTTCTTATGTCTATAAAAGAAGACCTTTAGGTTATGTTTCATATAAGTTTTTTATACATTTAAACACTTTCATTGTAAGCAAGTTTGTTCTAATCAATCAAGTGAAAGTTTGTTTTACATTCTTTGTGTGTTCTTGTTTGAGTATTAATTCCGCATAATACTTAAATTGTTTTATACACAAACAAAGTTTCTCTACGTGTTTAACTTGATTTAATCTCGTTTACACAAGCTACATCGATCTAAGGTTGGGATCAACATGAACAAACACATAAACAATACAATCATCCCATGGCTCTTGATACCATTTGTAGGATATTGTAAATCTTGCTTATGTTCTAGAGAGATAAAGAGATAGAAATATGGTGAATTTCACAAACACTTCTAAAGAGAGAAAGTGAGAAACTATGTGTTTTTATGAATGGAACCACACCCTCTCCATCTAAGGAGAGGGTTTATATACCCAAGCCTTATGATGGCCATGGGATTACATATTGGGTCGTCCATACATTCCATGTACTAGGCCTTTTCGTGTTTACTTAATGTAAAAGAACTAAACTACGAGCTACTACTTAATATATTGTCGGAGTGACCGAATCTTCCTAAATGCGTAAAACGTATTTCTAAACAAGGTCATGGAACCATAAATTCTGCTTAAACAAGAATGTAAAACACCTTTAGGAAGCATGGATTTTATTTCCCAACATGACACTTCAGACGCTTACAACTCTTGCTTTGTCAGCGGACAAACTTCTCTTGAAAGTGGCTCATCAGACGCTGACACATACAATCATGCTTCACCAAATCTTAAACCAGCAGGAATTGATTCAGATACTGTATGTGCCTATATTTCTTCTTTACCCAATGGATCATCAATTTATTTTAAAGATCTTCAGAAAATTAGTGATATTGATCTTGAGGATATGGATATCAAGTGGAATATGGCTCTTAGCAGTATAAGAGCCAGTAGGTGGAACAAGAGATTTGGAAGAAAAATGACTTTCAATAGCAAAGAGACTGTTGGATTTGATAAATCCAAAGTTAAGTGTTACAATTGTCATAGAATGGGACACTTTGCTAGAGAATGTAGATCTCCCAAGAGGAATGATGGTGAACAAAATTCTAGACAGATTATCAAGGTTGAAGATGCTATGTGACAATCCGTCAATTTATGGTTGATATTTTATTCTCAAATATTGTTTGAAAATATTATTTTAATGTTATATTATGAACTCACTTATTTTTGGGAAGAAATTTGGATTTACGTCTTGAAATAGCATCGACTACGTCTAAACCGGAGGATTCTACGTTACATGCTTACGTTTACATACACCGTCCTTGGTGACAGTCCGACATTTCAGAAAGTAAATTTATCTGTGAATATTATCTTGAGATTGAAATTTGTGTTGGTTCATAAACTCACAATTTTACGAGAAGAGATTAGGACTTACGATTTTATTTTAACGTCCTTTACGACTAAACCGGAAACCTTAGGATTACGTATTTACGTTTTCGAACTCCGTTTTTGATGAAACAATTTTTATTGGATTCGTTTTGTGACATTGATTCATAATTTATAAAAACGTTTTTCGTAAAACGACCCGAGGGCACGCAAATCGAGAAAACAAGAATCGAGGAATACCCGTAAACTAGTGAGATGGGACAAAATACATTGTCCCACCCCACTAGCACACATGGGGCGGCCAAACTATTGCCTCAACACCATGAGGTGTCAAAGCCTTACAAACAAGTTATACACTTGTCCTTTATGCTTACAAAGTAAGCTAACACTTACTCAAAACCATCAAACCATTTCATTTCTACCATTTCACCATGCAAACAACCTTCAAACTCTCTCCTCCCTTCCCTTTGTGCCGTCCATATCCACCCCAAAAACACCATCATTGATCAATTTAAACCACAAAATCATGTGTTATTTACACATATGTTGAAGCCCCTTTGAAACCCTATTGATTGGTGGTGCTTATAACATCCAAGGAGGAGTTTTTATGGAGTAGTAGGGCTGATTTTCCACAAGGTATTCATAAAGATTGGTGATCTTGAAGATGTTCATGGTTATCCACAAGTTTCTCCATCCAAATCCATGTCCAAATCACAACCTACATCAACTTGGTGGTATAAAGATTATCCTCCTAATCCTCTTGTTATTTTATTATGTAATCATGTATTTTATTTCCTATTGTATATGTATATGATGATTATATAATGATAAAAGTATTGTGTGGAGATTTGATGTTGATAAACATGATTAAAAAGGTGAAAAACTATAAAGAACAAGGCTAAAATCTTGCTTAAAAATGATGGCTGTATAAAACAGTAAAGAAACATGTCATGAACTGATAAAATGATGAAGTAGAATCCATTTACAGTAAGCTATGGGTCTTGTACACATGTGAGAGTTGGCCATGCAATGGAATCATTGTAATGAGTGAGATATGATCAAAACAAGTTTAAGGTACAAATCTGAGTTCACTGTTTTTGACGATTTTTAGAAAATATTTAGAAGATGATTCAACAGTAGCTATAGAAGAGTTAAATGGAGCACATATCAGGTAGTTTATGCGATAAAAATTTGAGCTTCTATCTCCATATAGAACTCTAGATATGGCAGTTTTGGTGAAAGTGAAGATAAAAATCAGATTTTGGAAATTAAAGTATAATACTATTATATAAGCACTCAAAATTTAATAGTATAAAATATAAATTAAAACCAACTAACTTTTATAATACATTTATATAAATATGTACAATGGTAAATAAGTGGACATTTTATAAAAATGGTAACTTGTTAAGTTTTATAAGTTATAAAACTATAAACATGATTTTTACGACTTTTTCGGCTAATACCGTAAAATTAACGTTTTTGTTAAATAAAACCTAGATGGTTGGACCCGTCTAATGTAAACTTTATAAAACTTATATACTGATATATAAACATGTATAACAAGTAAAAACCGATAAGACCCGAACTATAGGACATACGGACGTTAACGGACTAAATTAACGTTATTGGACTAATAATACAACAAAAATGGACTAAAACACTTATAAACTTATTATTGGGCTTAACCCATTTAGGCCCAACTTGTAAAGTGTAGATACTGATAATATAAGTATAACAAGGATTAATACAAGTTAAGAACTTATAATAGGCTTATTGGACCTAAAACACGTAAATAGGTAAAACGAGAAAACTAGTATAAACGTTATCGACACATAACACAAAAATGAGTAAATGAGAATATGTAAACCCACTTGATCATCATATGTATATAATCATCATATGTATACATAATTGTTATTTTTATAAAAGTCATTGGACAAACGTCTAAGACCGAGTATTATTTGTCTAGGTTTCCGTGATTGAAGCGCGTACCATACGACCGAATTGCCGATAACTCGTCTTCCCACATCAACGTGAGTTCATAGCCTCGCACTCTTTTAAATGTTTTATAAATGTTTTATAAACCCGCGAGGGAGATAACATGTTAGTTTTTATAAAATTAGGACACCATTTGTCCCGATTGTTTGTTTATTGATTTGGACCCGAATGATTGAATGACTCGATTGTATGACCCGATAAATGATTAAAGGACCCGATAGATGAAATTAAATGGATTATTAAAGTTAGGTTATGTCACTAAAAGTCCCATTAGCATGAATTGTGAACTACCGGGATTTGGTAGACGCTTGTGTATATAATAGTACTATTTGGGGACGATCACCCCAGTTCGCGCCTTGACGGTTGATCCCCGTCGTGCCACATTGATTGGTAAGCGAATTTATGTATGAGAAGATTTCTATAGCGTGACCTTTGTGACGATACGCTACTTTAGATGGGCAAATTGAGTATCGGGTTAGCTACCCGTTGTTGGTTTAGTAAGGTAACAATGTCATGCGGCTTATAATAATCCAAATTAACAAAATACTACTAGACGCTCCGAATTACGATGTATTGCCTAACTAGCAATACAGGGTCATACTATTGATATTATGTTCGTGTTTTGGTTTTCATAACCATATTCATATAACGGTTTTTATTTAATCTATACAACATTGTAAAACGTATTGTATGATGTTTTTACGACATTGGCTCGTATTATGATTTTTAAGGCAAATGCCTATATTATGATTTTCGATAGGATTTGTATAAAATGACTTTGGCTATTTTATGGCCTATTAAAATGATTTGTACAAAAATGGTTTTCAGTAATAATTTTATACTGATATTATATTGATGGATTTTATTAAACTCTATGAATTCATTCGGCGTTATCGCTGACCTTTTATTTTAACATGTTTTATCTCAGGTACTTGAAGGTAATTCTCGGGAAGACAACAAGAATTCATGGCCCGCACCTAAATACTTATTTCCATTCAAATGCTTTGTAAAACCTGTATTAAATATAATGACTTGGGACCTATGTAACTTTAATATTTATGAATGGAAATGCTTTATTAATAAACGACGCGATTTTTATGCGTTGTCTATGATGTGAGTAATGTGCTATCCCGTAACACCAACTAGTCTTCCGCTGTATTGAGTTGTATAAAATTTGGGGGTGTTACATGCTAAGCCTAAAGCCATGGTAGAAATGTAAGGAATTGATGGCGTTGGATTTGATTGGAGCTTTCTGGACAAAAATGAAGTGGAGAATCAAGCATTGGTAGCTGAAAAGGATGAAGAGCATGTTCAATATGCTCTCATGGCCAGATCCTCTTCTTCATCAGACAATGAGGTATATGATGATGCATTATGTAGTAAGGGTTGTAGACTTAATACTGATAAACTTAATAAAGAAACTTAAAGCTACAATATGATGTTCTTGGGTTGAATATCACTATTTCAAACTACAAAAGGGGGCTTGCACAATCTGATGGGATGGTGCAAGAGTATAAGGACATGGAATTTAACCTAAAAGATCAAATAACTATTCTTAAAAGGGATCTAGCTCTTAGTTTTGAAGCAAAAGCTTCTTACATAGAAGCAAATAATGATCTGAAACTAAAGCTAGATGAGGCCATTCAAGCTAGAGAGAATGTAGGGCTTAAAATTGAAAAGTTTGAAAAAGCTAGTCAAACCCTAGATAAGGTCTTAACTGAACAGAGAAACCCTAAAGACATGTCTGGGATTGGAATGCATTCTAAGGAGTATGTTGTTGTTCCACCCTCAGCAGGTGACTTCTATGGGGTTCTTAAGAAAGACTTGTCTTGGACTGGAATACCATAGCTCCAAGTGGAAGAATTTACTCCTCCACCACGTGTGCTCACACTAGTTGAGGAGTACAAGCAAAGTGTGATTGACCATGACCTTTGGAAGAAGGCTAACCCTTCTCTCTTTGTTAAAGGAGGACTTCTTAGTGATGAATAGACTGACCCTAAACCCATTATCATCACTAACCCTACTACTTGCAAACCTATTGACCTTGGCTCACAATCTAAAAGCAATTCAAGTATTAAGTATGCAGAAATGTATAGAAAACCTAGATCACCAAAGAGTCAAGCTAGTGTTAATGGGACTAGATTTTATGAACCTAGACCTAAGGTTATGTCTCAAAAGGCTTGTTATACATGTGGGAGCTTCTCACATTTGGCTTATAGATGTGTCAGCGGATACAAACCAGCCACTGATAATAAGTCAACCATGGTCAACTCAAAGCCTTATGTTCATACTAGACCAAAGGCCACTAGACCAGCTCCTTATTTCACTAAGGCTACTAACACCCAAGGCCAAAGACCTTTCCAAAAGAAAAACACTTGGTCTAACAAACAGTGGGTTCCTATAGCAAACCCTAATTCAAACGCTGACGGGAATAATTCATCCGCTGACAGGGCAAAATTATCCGCTGACAGAATTAGGTTTGGTATGAAAATGCCACAGTTAGCAGCTGTCAGATCCAATGTTAGACCCAGTAATAACAAGTACTTACAACCTAAGGGAAAGGGATCTAAGGCATCATCCAACCTAACATGGACACCTAACAAGACTAGTCATCAACTTCTAATGGTGTCTCCATGACATGCAATAGGTTTAAATATCTTGAAAAGCATGTTGGGACAAATTGGGTTTTAATGTTAAAAGGGATGAACAGGGGGTTGTTACAAAAAACAAGTCTATTATTGTTGAACAACCAAATGGATCCAAGTCTACTCAGGCTTGGATTCCCAAAGAAAACTAATTTGTTTTCTTTATGTGCAGGGCATTCCAAAGCAGGTTAATGATTATGGATATTGGGATTATGGATGCTCAAGGCACATGACTGGAAAGGAGGACTACTTGACTAACTTTACTCCTATTCTAGATGGTGATAAAGTGTATTTTGGAGAAAGATGTGGAACAATATCAGGCAAAGGCACTCTTATCACCAACAACTTACATTTTGATGAAGTTTTTCTAATAAAAGAACTTGACTACAACTTGTTTAGTGTGTCACAAGTATGTGACAACAGAAATAAAGTTCTTTTCACTGATACCGAATGTTTAGTCTTGAGTAAAGACTATGTGTTACCTTTATATTGAGTTTAGGATACCTAGACATAAGGACATTGATAATGTCAACTTACAAGGGATTAAAATAAATAATAACTTGTCTTGTCTATATGCTAAAGCTTCAGTAGATGAGAGTAACTTATGGCACATAAGGTTAGGGCACATTAACTTTAAGAACATGAATAGACTTTTGAGGCATGGTCTTGTGAGAGTACTGCCCTCAAAAGCATTCCATAATGATCATAATTGTGTTGCATGTCTTAAAGGCAAAAAACACAAGTCCTCATTTAAGTCTAAGAATGTTCAATCTAGTTCTAAACCACTTCACCTACTTCACATGGACTTATTTGGACCAACTAATATAGAAAGTTTAAATGGCAAGTCTTATTGCTTTGTGGTTACTGATGACCACTCCAGGTTTACATGGACTTTCTTTTTAGTTAAAAAGAGTGATACTGCCAAAACATTAATTAATTTAACTGATCAAATGGAAAAGAAATCAGGGTTTACAGTTAACATTCTTAGAAGTGATAATGGTGGAGAGTTTAGGAATGACCTACTAGATGCCTTCTGTGTGGATAAGGGGATTACTAGGGAGTTTAGCATAGCTATAACTCCACAGCAAAATGGTGTAGCTGAAAGGAGAAATAGAACTCTTATTGAAGCAGCTAGGACCATGTTAGCAGACGCTAAGTTACCCATTGCATTTTGGGCTGAGGTTGTGAATATTGCTTGTTATGTTTAGAATAGAGCCTTGGTCAATAAGATTCATAATAAGACCCCCTATGTGCTCTTTTAGAATAAAAAACCTAATATAGATTTTCTTAGACCCTTTGGATGTCATGTAGTGATTCTGAATACTAGTGACAACCTAGGTAAGTTTAATTAAAAAGGTGACGGGGGTTATTTTATGGGTTATTCTATGAACAGCAAAGGGTATATGGTTTACCACAAGAGAGATAAGGTCATAACAGAAAATATACATGTTGACATTTTGGAGAGTAAACCTAGTGATCCTACTAATGGACCAGACTGGCTTTTTGATTTAGAGCCATTATCTAGGCCCATTAATTATTTTCATGTTACTAATCCAGTTGTGTTGGAGACTCCTCCAAATATTGTGGAAGAAACTGTTGTTGATAATGTAGGTATACAGGCTACAAAAGAGCAAGGATCACAGGCAGATGAGGTCACTCCCACACTTTCTTTGGTAGATTTCCCCATTTGGAGTGAAGAATTCATCCAGGTATCTGCTGTTGAAAGGGAAGTAGAAAGAAAGCAACAAGAAGAAAATGTCAGTGAAAGTGTTTCATCCGCTGACAAAATTACTTCAGCCGCTGACACACCAAATCCAAACGCTGACACATTGCTTTCATCCGCTGACAAAAAATGTGTTTGAACTAAGTGAAAATTCCACACTCAATGAAGATGTCAGCGTCATAAATTTAAAAGCTGACAATGTGCTTCATAGTTTAAGTGAGTATGAAACTAATGATGGTGAGGATCATGGTACTTTGGAATCTACAGTACATGACAACACCTTATTTGGGGAAGGAATTCTTACAAAGGTGTCCAAAGCTCACCCTCCTACCCAAATCATTGGTCCTATCAATTCACCAGTTCAAACAAGAAGAACAAGGAATCCTAAAGGAGGATTTATTGCAAACATTCACAAAAAGGATGATACCCCTTTGGTTCAAGAATGTTTGTTTGCTTGTTTTCTATCACAGAGTGAGCCCAAGAAAATTTTTGATGCTTTCCAAGAACCAAGCTGGGTTGAAGCAATGCAGGATGAGCTTCATCAGTTTGTAATTCAGGATGTTTGGGAGCTTGTGGATTGTCCCAAGCATGTGAGACCTATTGGAGCATGTTGGGTTCTAAGAAACAAGAGAGATGAGAGAGGTATTTTGATTAGAAACAAAGCAAGACTAGTTGCTCAAGGATACACACAAGAAGAAGGCATTGACTATTAAGAGGTTTTTGCACCTGTTGCCAGAATTGAAGCAATAAGGATTTTCCTAGCCTATGCTTCTTGCATGGGTTTCACAGTCTACCAGATGGTGTCAAGAGTGCTTTCTTATATGGCATAATTCAAGAGGAAGTGTATGTTATGCAGCCTCCTGGTTTTGAAGATTCAGAGCATCTATACAAGGTTTATAGAGTTAAAAAGGCCATGAATGCTCTTCATCAGGCCCCTAAAGCTTGTTATGGTACTCTTTCAACATATTTGGTGGAAAATGGTTTCAAAGGGGGAACCATAGATCAAACATTGTTCACAAAACAAGAAGGGAAGGATTTTCTTCTTGTATAGGTCTATGTTGATGATATCATCTTTGGTTCTTCTAACCAAAGGATGAGTGATGATTTCTCCAAGCTGATGACTAATAAATTTCAAATGAGTGTTATGGGAGAGATGAATTTCTTTCTTGGTCTTCAAGTCCAACATAAAGAAACTGATATCTTCATCTCACAAGACAAATATATAGCTAAAATTTTGAAGAAGTTTGGTTTTTCCCCTCATGAAAAAACGGGCTAGCACACCCACGGATTGGGAACACCCTTGGGGAAAGATTGGAGATGGAAAGGATGTTGATGTAAGGCATTATAGGTCAATGATTGTATCCTTGATGTATCTTACTACTTCTAGACCTGATATCATGTTTGCTGTGTGTGCATGTGCACGTCATCAAGTGACTCCCAAAGAATGTCATATTCATGATGTCAAACGGATCTTTAGGTATCTTAGGTGTTATCCCACTTTGGGATCATGGTACCCTAAGGATTCTCCATTGGAACTTGTGGGCTATTCTGACAGTGATTATGGAAGAGACAACAATGATAGGAAATCCACAACTGGTGGATGTCAATTTCTTTGGAGCAGACTTATATCTTGGCAATGCAAGAAACAAACAGTGGTGGCCAATTCAACAATTGAGGTTTAGTATGTAGTAGCTGCTGCATGTTGTGGGCAAGTGTTCTGGATTCAAAATCAGCTTTTGGATTATGGGTACAATTTTATGCATACCAAGATTTTCGTAGATAATAACAGTACTCTATGCATTATTAAAAATCTTGTACATCATTCTAAAACTAAACACATAGAAATAAGGCACCATTTTATAAGGGATTTTTTTGAAAAAGGTTTAATACATCCAGATAGAGTAGACACAGAAGAAAATGTGGCTGATTTGTTAACTAAACCTTTTGATGTTGGGAGGTTCTAGTACTTGGTAACAAGTATTGGGATGATCAATCTATAAAATATGTGTTTTTGAGATTATTGTATAATATGTACAGGATATGCATTGTTATTATCTCATGTAAATGTGTTAGATTTTCCACTATAATTTCTAACTCTGACAAAGGCATTTTATCCGCTGACAAGTGGATTTTGGCCGCTGACAGCCTATGTTAGTTTTTGTGGTTTTTCATCTAATCATGCGGGCATTTTGAGCATTGTGCAATAGGATACAAAGTTTCCTATGGACTTCATAGATATGAAGAATCTTTATTTATGATGGTTGGAATGTTTACATTCCTATCTTGAAATAAAAATTTATCATATTCATTTCTTTTGCAATCTGTGTAAGTTTAAGGGGAGGTTTAGGAAACCTTTAAGTATTTGGGTACTTATAGAGTGCTCTTATCATAATTCTATATTGTGTCCACTGGTGAGTAGGAGTTAGGAATAATGAAGGCTTTTCTATTTAAGAATTATTGGAATAAATCTTGAGGCACTGTAGCATGCAAAGTTGATATAATGTGCATGATGCCAAGAATTTTTGGCCTAGAATTGGGATTGGTTGGTTGGAGACTTGGTGTAAATAAAAATAGGCTTACCTGGGAGTTACCAAGAGTTTATATGAGATTACTTCATCCTAAAGGACTTACCTTACCAAGGTTCACTTGAGGACAGTTATGTCTATCTTGCTTATGCATGTGTGTATAATTGAACAGAGAATGCTAATTTCAGTCTGTGTCAGGGATGAGTTATCTTTATTAGGGTAAACTTCTTGGTTAAGGTCTTTTTAATTATTACTTTTTATTTTTGGCCGTTGACACATAGTGGTTCATCCGTTGACAAGCACATTTTCAAACGCTGACATGGCAAATTTACACGCTAAAAAATATAGCCGTTACCCGCTGACACAAATATTTTGACCGTTGAAGAACACTTGGACCCACCTAGTTGTTACTTTTCCGATATTTTGGGCCGTAATTTTATGGGATTTGGTAAATTCTTTTAAAGCTAAGAGATAAGCTATTATTTTTCAAGATTTTCATCATTATATTTTGAATAGCTTACCTCGTTTTCAACCAATAGTAGTTTAGCTTACCACCTATAAATACGGCTCATACTATTTTACACAGGGTAACTTGCTTGATTGTCTCATATTTTCTCCATAACCATCCATTATCACTTTATACTTTCTAACCTCTCACAAAACAGTTTTCATGGCCCCTTTGTTTAAACCTGCTGGTGCTACTTTGAGGTTTATGGATCAACAAAACATGGTGGCATATCTTGTTGCTGATCATGATCATCATCCCCAGTATATAAAAATGATAGAGTATCTCTTGGCTTCTAATTTAAGGTATGCTTTGACCCATGCTCCACTCATTCCTATCACACACATCAAACAGTTTTGGAACAGTGATAATTCTGAAACAGTTGATGGAGTGATTACATTGTCAGGGACTGTTCATGGGACTAAATGGATAGTTACTGAAGCACTTATTCGTCAAGCTTTACAGCTTGATGATGCTGATGGTGTAACTACCCTTCCTAATGATCAGTTAGAAGAAGGGCTTCGAGGCTTGGGGTATGATTTGCCCCCTGAGGGAAAAAATAATAAATATTCTAAAAAAAAAAATTCCCCCAGCTTGTAAGTTCTTGATACATGTCCTCTTGCAATGTCTTAGTCCCAAGTGTACTTCTTTCAATGAAATCAATCAATCATTTAGTTGTATTCTTGTTTGATTGGCCATTGGGCAAAAATATAATTTTTCCCACATGATTTTTGAGGGCATGTTGCACAATAAGGGTAGCAAGATGACTTTTGCTTACCCAAGGTTTTTACAAATGGTTTTTGAACAACAAGGTTATTATCGTAGGGATCATGAAAATTTTTACAAGATCCCTACTCAAAAACCTAAAAAAATTTTGTCCATGAACACCAGACCTTTCAGACCTTTACCTTAGACCCCTCCCATGTTGGTTGTTACTGAGGCAGCCAACAACCCTCAACCTCACCAAGCACCTGAATCTGAACCATCATGTCACACCCCCAAATTCACCAGAGCGGAAGACTGGCTTTGGAAGGCTGTGACTTCATGAGTAATCGAGAGTTTGATCCGGGAACGACCTCTACATGCCAAAACCACATAGCAGACTCCAAATAGTCCATACAGTCAAGTACCTGAAAATACATGCTTAAAAATGTCAACATAAAGTTAGTGAGTTCATAAGTTTGTTTTAAAATGTTTATGAAAAATATGAGTTTATACCTACCACTACACCTTGCAGTAAAATGTAAGAGTTTAAAAATCATAGTTTCTGTTAAATAGACTTTCTTTGATGATTTTGAGGTTTATAAATAAAGACAGAGTTTATTGATAAAAACAGAGTTTACTGATAATAAATATAGTTTACTGATAAAATCAACGTTCACTAGAAATAAATGATGTTTTCTAATAAAACATAATTAACTGATAATAAATATACTTTACTGATAAAAACAGAGTTTACTAGAAATAAATGGAGTTTTATAATAGAATATAATTTTTTATGAACCACAAGATTTTCCAACCACTTAGTGACAATATAACAAATACAAAGTCACTAACTAAAATAAAGCATTTATTATTGTCTAAGCTCATGACACGGAAGCGTTAACAACACCGGTAGTATAATCACATAATGTATCCCTTACGGATGCCTAACCCACGACATCCGTCCACATACTCAAATGAAACTGTGCTCGCTTGTCATCTGTTGGACCAAGCCGGACTAGGGCATCAACCTCGATAGATCTATCCATAACATTCGCACTTTCGACCGGTCATCGGGTCCGAAATTAACGGTTCATGATAATGGGCCAAAGTAATTGGGTTAAAGTGGGACTTAGACCAATACATAAACGAGTATATGCACTTGTGTTCATTCTTACAGCCATTTTCTCTACCCGAGAACCAGTGAAAAGCAGTTAAAGTTTTGGGCTATGAAACTCCCAATAGAAATATTAGTAACATCATTCATAAGTATAAGAATTAGAGGAGTTGACCTCTCAGCACGTAACAATTAAACCAGTTTAAAGATAGTTTATGACCAATCAAGTAAGCTTAAAACTAGCTTATGGCAATCAAATATTTTATAAACAGTTATTGACAACCAAACAAGTTTAATATCAATTTCTGACAACCAAACAAGTTTATAAGTAGTTTCTGACCAAGCATGTACCTCCCCCAAAGAGAAATTATAAAACATTTATAATTCGATTTAAAGCAAGAAAAGGTGGGGTATGAACTCACCTCGATGATGTAGAGCAAACTAGTGATGCTAATAATACGCTCCGCATAAACACAAATCAAAACGGATCGGTTATGGTGTTGTGGTTTAACTAATCGGCTAAATTCAATAACTTAAAAATGTATATTTGAGTTCTCGATGGATATGTACATCAATGTGACCCGTTAATAAAATATTTAAGTTCCAAGTTATAATAGTTCTGGTTGCTTAAATAAAATGAATAAATTAGGCACACACCAAGTATGTAGTGTATTCCTTACACATTACGTATAACCAAGCGATTATATAATTCTTATGTTGGATTATATAATAGAGACAACAATCTTACAAAATAAACCAAAGTTCATATTTATTTTGTATGTACAGTATAAAGATCGTGATAAAAAAAAATTAGACAGTACAGTTCGACCTATTTAATGTAAATCACCACTTAGTAATTGTCACTTTTTATCAATACAATAGAATCTGTTTATTTATCGGTTTACAAATATAGTAGTATTTATTTATTTATCAGTTTATAAATATAATAGTAGTCTATACTGAACAAAATATAAAGTATATTATTTTATCGAGATTTCAACATGACCTATTCGTTTATACAACATTTTCCATACTAACCAATTTCAATATTTCCTAAACAATCCGCGTTACGTAAATCACGTTTTAACATATATCCAAACTAAACCATTTAATCACTATAATTAAATAGGACCAAACACAACCTATGTGTTATAAATTAAAAGCGAAGCGCTCGATGTGAGCTAGTTAAAAACATACTTAAACGTATAATCATTTTTATAGTTCTCGTGATAATAATAGTGTCCGACATATTTTGTTTAACCAAATATATATACTTATATATGTATACCACCATTTAATCCTTTTTAGTTAGTTAATAGAGTTAAATGCGTTATTTGCCGATTCCTAAACTATAAACAACCATGAATTGTAATCGTGCCCGGTTCTCTAAATCTTTGAAATACCACGTCCAAACGCACAGAAACTAATAAACAGCAAACCAAACGCCTCTTTGTACTTAACAGCAGTCCCAAACGCTCCTTTACCTGTGCTGCTAATCCCAAACCCACCCTTATACCCTGTCTGCAGTCCCAAACACCCCTTATACGCCTGTCTGCAGTCCCAAACACCCCTTATACGCCTCTGCAGTCCCAAACACCCCTTATGCGCGTGTCTGCCGACCCAAACGCACCTTACTGCAGTGCTGCTGAACCAAACGCACCCTACCGCTGGTGCTACTGAACCAACACGTCCTACTACTGGTGCTAATGAACCAACACGCCCTACTTCTTGTGCTACTGAACCGAACGCATTCCTATGGCAGTATATACAAAGAACTAAACGCACTTCTATGCCTGTTTAACAACGAACCAAATGCACCGCTGCTGTTAACAGCAAGCCAAACGCATCGCTGCTGCTAACAGCGAGCCAAACGCTTCATGTGTTGATTTTCTGCCAAAACAAACGCCTTATTTACGGACCATGAAAACCCGAAACAAACGCGCCAACGGTGGTTGTTATACCCAAATGGAAACGCACCTTCGTTGGCTAATTTAGATCAGATTACCCACTGTTTATATTGGTCTTAGTGGAGCACAAATAAATAAACACACCACGCCATGGTGTTTTATGGCAGAGGTGAAAAATGTCACGGGGATCCGTGGTGATTTGAAAGTAGCGACCAATGGGTTTATAGATCTACTGGTGAAGGCCACCTATGTTGCACGGAAACGCCTCTCGGGTGCCGTGCCCGTCCCGGAAACGTTTCGGAAACGGGAAACGGCTGGAAACGCCCGGAAACGCGGCGGAAACGTTTCCCCAAAAAGGGAAACGTTTCCTGAAGATAGGAAACGCCGAGGCTCTAGCAGAAACGCGAAGGGAAACGTTTCTTTGGATTTTAACACGTTTCTGGGCTAGTTTTTGGGCCATGAAACATTTTTTGGTCCATTTATATTGTTAGTAGGTCGTCATATCTTCTAACAAATCTCTAAAAATTGACTATCAGTATTTGTTTAATGTTAAGTATATATTATGTGGCTCACTATCAGTATTTATTTTTTCTTGCTTTATCGGTTAAAAATTCATGTTTATTTAATTTATTAATAAATATATATAAATACAAAAACGTTTCCAGCCGTACCCGTTTCATGGATTTTGGGACATTAACGTTTCTAAGTACCCGTCCCCGTACCCGTCCCCGTTTCCGTATCCATCTCCGTGCAACATAGAAGGCCACAAAAATGATGGTGGATCTAGGTGCTTGTGGTTGTCGATCCGGTCGTGGAGGATCTTCTATGGTGTTGGTTTACTTAAGTGGTAGTGGGGTGGAGAGAGAGGGTGGTCCTCTATGGTGGTGTGGCGGCATAATGATGGTGAAGCAAAGATGTGGCGGTTACGGAGGGTAATTCGTCAGTGTAGTGGTGGATCAAGGGTATATTGATGTGGATCAGATAAATCTTATGGTAACATGGTGGTGGTAGTTTTTTCGGCGGCCAGAATTACTCGCCGGGAAAAGTGACGGCGTCGGAAAATGTTAAGAGATGCTAGGGTTTTGTATGTGTTTTAAATTAGGGTTTGTGTTTGTTATAAAATGAATAAAAGGGTTATTATTTTCTATTTATATCAAAATGAAAGTGAAAAATGCATATAGTTGAGGGTCCAAAGTGTAGTTAGTTACTAGCTTTTCTTTTATCTTGTTAAAAACGTGATTCGGGGCTCGATCGGGTTTGATAAAATTCGATTCGTTTTATAAAATTTGCGCCATTGATTTCAAAAATACTTTTCCAATAAATTATTATTCAAACGACTTAGATTTATGAACAATTTGTTCGTTCATTTGAAATGACGATTATCTATCGATTGCCATAGAAACGCGTCGTTTAAAACAAAATGACTTTCCATTAAATATCTTCGTTCATTTTTATAATAAAATATTAAATAATTTAATGAATCTTTTTATCGAATATCTCTGTAATTAAATATAAATTTAATTCTTATCGCGTCAGTTCTCAGATTTTTACGTAGTCTTTTACAATATGGACAATAAGCTCCCGCTTTCGATTCAAATAACTTTGATATCTCTCGAAAACGAATTTTGATTAATAAATAATATTATTTATTCTTATTTAAAGCCTGGAAAATTCTCAGTTGTGACATACAATCCGTGTTATTTGAAGTTAGTCCTCGAACTCAATCGCTGTTACCCTAGTAAAAGTGTAGAGAAAAGGATTTTGAAATTCTACCCGGTTATTATATCGAATATACTTAGATCTACTCACATATAATTATGTCCGAACTTTTAATATCGTGTTATCCACCAATAATTAATTAGGTAAGCTATAGGTAGAAGCGAAATATATCTTAGCGGTTCTTACTGTCAAACTAACAAATCGGCTATCGTCCATAGAACGATAAGAGGAAGCAATTCGAAGCGAAGAGTCTAGAAAAATATCGGCTCTTAAAAGTCTATGGTGCCGTTTGGTTCAAGATATTGAAATTCTAGAATTCTAAATTTTAGTAAATTAAAATTCCTAGGATTTAAAATTCCAGAATTTAAAATGACTATGCATGTTTGGTTGGCAAAAATCTATAATATTTTGAAATCTTGATTTTGTGTTGAACCAATTAACGAATAAATACTTTTTATAAAAAAATTATTGAAATGAGTAAAAATCGAATTTCAAATTTTATATAGATTTTACAAAAAATTTATAAAAAAATCTTATAAGTTTTTTTATAAATAATCTATATAATATTAAAAAAAATTTATATAGTTTTTAAAAAAGTTTATATAAAGTTTATAAAAAATTAATATAATTTTTATACAAAATATTTATAATTTATAAAAAAATTAAATAAAATTTTTTAAAATTTATATAAATTTTATTAAAAAATTCATTAAAATCTTTTAAAAATTTATATAAATTTTGTAAAAAATTAATATAAACTTTATAAAAAATGTTATAAATCTTATAAAAAATTTAAATAATTGTTTACAAATTTTATAAAAATTTTATAAAAATTTATATACATTTTATGAACAATTTTTATAGATTTTATAAACAAATCTATAAATTTTTTATATAAATTTTATTTTTGCTATTTAAAAGAGTAAAAACCAAAAAAATTCATATAAATTTTTATATAAACATAAAAACCCAAATAAAAACGATTAAAAAAGTTTATAAAAGATAACTTCAAGTAAATTAAAATTCCTCACTTTTTGGAGGAATTCTAATATCCTTCATTTTGGGAATTCAGAGAATTTTAAATTCCTTCTTTAGTGATACCAAACGCAATATTCGGGAGAAATTAAAATGTAAATATTTTAAATATCCTCCAATATCCTTCGATATACCCCACCCAAACGGCACCTAAGAGGTTTCACCACCACCAGCTCGTTGGGTTCACGTCGATCCGTGTATTTAATTTTTAGAAAATTCCCGCAATAATTCGTGAATTAAATGAAGCTTAAAGAAGCACTCGCCAAATGTCGTAATGATAACGATAACACGGTAAAAAACGATTAACTCGTACGGACGTATCATGAGTCAAAAGAGTTACCCTCTCAAAACTAGAGTACTAAATCAATACCATAAATATACAAGGTCACGTCGGATATCCTTAATCCCACTCATTTATAATATCATATATGCATACAAAAGCGTCCTAATCTATGCAAATATGTCATTATAAACTTATGGTTCGGTGATTTATGATTTCTTTATTCAAATGCAAAGGTGTCCCAATCCATTTCAATAAAGAATTCATAAATCATCCTACTTAAGTGTCACCGGCAAAATACCCAATTCAGTATCGTTAAAATCTCAAAACAATATCATCTAAAATTACCAAAAGCAAAGAGCGTGAGTTGCTAATAGGTAGTCTTCCAAAAGTAGACATTTCGAAAGTACTTGTAGGATTGTAAATCTTGCTTATGTTTTAGAGAGAGAAAGAGATAGAGAGATGGTGAGAACACACACACTTAGAGAGAGAAAGTGAAAGAAAAACACTTTTTCACTATGTGTAAAAATGAGACCACACACACCCTCTCCATCAAAGGAGAGGGTTTATATACCCAAGCCCTTGTCATGGGCTTGGGCTTACATTTGGGCCGGCCTACACATGTTGTAGGCTAGGCTTGATGTTGTTTGTTAAGTAAAGACACATAACTAAACTACGAGCTATTACATCGACTATCGTTGGAGTGACCGATCCTTCTTAATACGTAAAACGTATTTCCAACAATCTCCTCCTAAGGGAGGTCACTACAAACAAGGGCGTTACCCAAGTTACAATAATAAAATAAACCTAGCATACTATGCTTGTCTTGAGCTCGTAGTCTTCGTCTTTCTTTTTCTTTTTCTTTTCCGGTGAACATGCTGATATGATCTTTGATATCAATCTTGAGCATTAATCTCTTGCCTTGATCTCGTGCATCCATCACTTGTGATCTTTGCCTCTTCGTGACGCCATGTCCCACATACTTATACCTTCGTAATTCTTGAAAGCTTCAGAGTTCGATACAGCGGAAGACTCAACTATTAGGCTTTCTTGAATTAGATGAGATATTAAGTGCATAAAGTATAAGCATGCGGGGACGACTTCTTCTTGGATTCCGCAACGCCACCGTCTTCGAATGCCGCAACATAAGTAGACACGAACGAAATGGCTTTGAACATTTCATTCTAAATCGGTAGCATTTTACCTCCGGTCGGTGAAGACCGTTGGACGATATTAGATATCGTACCCGTGACGGATAGTTTCAATTAAGTAACTTCCTGACAGGAATTCGGCGGGTAAACCCGTTCTCTTTATTCGACCGTCCAAAGCTGACTGCGAACATAAAGAGTGAATCATTTGGATAATAATATCCGCATGATTTGAAGCCGTCAATTCATGTTCCTGGAACAAGTGAAATTCAATTAAGAACCGCACCATCGTTGCTTTCCAGTTGTCACGAGCTTGATTCGTATAGAATCTTGCAAGTTACCTACCAAGTGCTGTTTGAGGTTAACACTAGAAGGATTTCCACTCATCACTGTGAACACTAAGGTATCACTCTGAGTGTTCTGGCAAGATCACTAAGATATTGGGTAGAGGCCTGGAACGTGTTTAAATTCAGTTAAGAATTAAACAGTTGTTGCTTTCCAGTTATCACAAGTTTGATTCATAAAGAATCGCACAAGTCACCTACCATGAGCTTTTTGATATTCGCTCAAGAAGGATTTCCATCTTCATTGTAAATACTTTCGTATTACTCGGATGTTCAGGCAAGATCATGAAGATTTTGCGTAGGACTCTTGAAATCTTTCTTACTTTTCACAGTGTGTGAAGAAGCAAGGAAATATGAAAGTGTGTCCTAATGAGATATTTGATGATCTCAAATGGCTCTAGACTCGATCGTGCATTTTGGATTTTAGTGATCGGAGGCTGGAGAGGAGTGCCACCATTTCAATACCAATTTATTCGAAGTGAATAAATCGATAGATAACGTGTTGTCTCCGTGTGATTAAAACAAATACCTTTTGAGAGATATCTGAGTTAGCTGGGATGGGTTGTGCATTGCATCACTGGGTCCATGATGTCTTATTTTCAATATCAAGCATCATTAAAAATGATCTCAATAGCATATGTATTGACCCGGTTTCTGCCTAAAGTTGTAAGGAGGGCTTCTTTCTTTACAACCTTTATCTTTACAATTCTTTTTCATTCTTCAACCCCTTCAATGCTTACCAATACGTCATAACTAGCACCTTGTTGTGATTGTTCTAGTGCTAACTTAAGTACTTGGTCGGCATTCAGCTACGTTCACAATCTTTCTCCATCTTTCCTAAGGACTACTATTTCTAGCTATGGAATGTCCTTGGGAAGATTCCTCCGGTTCTGGAAGAATCATAGGACTTAACCTATCCTACCATCCTTATGTCACCACAATCTTCATCGTCGTGAAATAACTAGGTTTTGGGTAAGTATATGTCACTATGAAAATCCATTTTGATATAGCAAATCTATTTTGCTCCCCCTTAACATATGCCACGATATTCAAAAATATTTCGCACATGTCGGGATGAGCCAGCACATTAAGTCAAACCTTTTGTGATAATATCCCATATTAAATCACATTTTCTCCCCCATATTAAAAATATTAACCCAATCGATGTTTTTAATATCAATTGATTTAATGAAGTTTTAACAAAGGTTTTGGGAAGAAAAATGCAAGTCCGTTTAATCTTCATGATACCAAATGTATGAGATATGGTATCGAATTGTAGCATGATCAGATATTCACCATATTAAAAAGAATTGACAAGGTTGGACCTGATTGATGAGAACATCATATGATAAGATCAAATGGTTCTTGGCAGCATATGTTGGTCGCCTCGTCACGTCTGAAGTCATCTCTTGACACCACGTGTACGATTGGTATTGTTGTCTTGACACCAACTTGTGAACTTGGCACGTTCAGTATCGAAGATTCTGAATGCTTGACAAGTGCTCCCCCTCAATTGTTGACCCGTGTTCTACTGAAAGAGCTGTAGTCGTCGGTTGAGTAGTCGCATCGTCGAGGATGTAGATACCAATTGTAGATTTGCTATGGTTGTAGAGATGATAACTTCATAAAAACAAGACTTCTCTTGTTTTAACAAATAAATGCACTGAGGCGTACATAGATTTGTGTTAGACCAAGTTATAAAGTAAACTTGATCCCTTACAAGGTTTTAAAGTAAACCTTGCCCGAGAAAATTAATTCCCGTTGTGAGCCAAAGCTTTCATAAGAAATACTTGACTTTAATATGAAAACCGGGTTGCAGTCTGAAATAACTACAAGCCATTTAGGCATGTTTTATGAAATATTTACAACTTTTGTACGAACTCTATTTATGGCGCCGTGTCAATATTAATCGACATTTCTAAGGCCGTAAATATTATCGTACCAAAAGACACGCCTTTGAAAAATAAAGTAAAAATATTTTTGGATTTTTCTAGATTTTTCAATTTTTATGGTTTTTATATGGTTTTATATTTTTCTATTTTGCTTTTGAGGATCAAAATATAGACAATATATACTAATGATCACCAAGGATACGGAGAATAGTTTTACCACCACTATCTTTCGCTTCATCTGCGAGTTCCTTTAGAGTCTCGGGCGAGAAAGTTCTCATTCCTAGCTTGTCGGCCAAAAATTCAATTCGAGCGCGATCTAAAGCCTTCGTGAAAATATCCGCCAATTGATACTCAGATCTGACAAAGTAAAGCTCGATTACTCCATTTTCCACTTGCTCCTTGATGAAGTGGTAGCGAATGTCAATATGCTTCGACCGGGAGAATTGAACGTTGTTGCAGCATAAGGCAATTGCACTCTTGTTGTCACAGTACATCGGAATTTTGTTGAAACCTAGACCATAGTCGGTTAATTGCGATCTCATCCAAAGAATTTGGGCACAGCAACCGGACATAGCTATGTATTCTGCTTCCGTACTTGAAATTGCAGCACTTTTCTGCCTTTTCGATGCCCAACTGATTAGTCGATCTCCTAGTAGTTGCAAAGTTCCACTCGTGCTACGCCTTGTATCTTGACAACCCGCGTGATCCGCATCTGCATATGCCATTAGTGCAATAGAAGAGTCCTTCGAATACCAAAGTCCCCGATTAATGGTTCCTTTAAGATATCGAAAGATCCTTTTAACAGTAGCTAAGTGTAACTCAGTAGGCCTAGTTTGATACCTAGCACACATACATATAGCAAACTGAAGATCAGGTCGACTGGCTGTGATATATAGAAGAGTACCTATCATTCCACGATAAAGTGTCGGATCAACGGCAACTCCATGTGGATCTGCATCAAGCTTAGTTCGTTCCACCATTGGAGTATCCACGGGGTCGCAAGATTCCATCTTATACTTCTTTAGCGATTCAAGGGCATACTTGGATTGATTGATAAAGATGCCTCTGGGACTCTGAGATATTTGAAGACCTAAGAAGAATGATACCTTGCCCATCATTGACATCTTAAACTTGGAAGACATGAGTGTCCCAAACTCATCCGATAAGGTTTGGGTCGAGGCTGCAAATATAATATCATCAACATATATTTGTACCATAATCATATCTTTACCTCGTTTCTGAATGAACAGCGTAGGATCCACCTTGCCTTTTGCGAAGCCTTGTGAAATGAGGAATTGTGACAGTAGATCATACCATGCGCGTGGAGCTTGCTTCAACCCATAGAGAGCCTTTTTAAGCTTGTACACATGATTAGGATAATTAGGATTCACAAAACCATCCGGCTGTTGAACATAGACCTCTTCCTTGATTTCACCATTAAGAAATGCCGTCTTCACATCCATCTGATAGACAATCATATTCATATGGGATGCATAAGCGAGGAATAGTCTAATAGCTTCCAAACGGGCAACAGGTGCAAAGGATTCCATAAAGTCGATGCCCAATAATTGCTTGTATCCACGAGCTACTAGTCGAGCTTTGTTCTTCAATATTCCGCCTAACTCATCGAGTTTCACCTTGTAAACCCATTTCAAAGTGAGTAACTGCACTTGATCCGGGCATGGGAAAAGTTCCCAAACGTCAAGACGTATGAATTCATTGAGTTCTTCTTGCATAGCTTCTATCCAAAAAGATTGAGTAAAAGCTTGTTGCCATGTCTTAGGTTCAACTTCAGTGAGAAAATCATCAAAGTGACAAAACATTGCACTTTCTTGTAACTGACTTCGTGTGGATACCGGACGATTAGGGTCACCAATAATAGAATCTATAGGATGATCCTTTGTCCACTTGTTGTCATGTTCACGAATCCGTGGATTGGAGTAAATTGTAGAAGGAGCTTCCTCTGAGGTGGACGACCCGGCTTGATTAGGGTCGGGAATAGGTACACCAAAGAATGGAAGTTCACGCATTTGAGCGAATTCCAAATCGTGATCATCATCATCCTCTTCATCATCAATAGGCATGACATGGGTAGTTGGTTCGGGTGTTGGTTGAGAATTACTCGTTAAAGGTATATCTTGACCAATTGTAGGTGTAGATGTATCTGATTGTGCAATGGTTGCTGGAGCGACAACTTCGGTTACCGGAGCTATTACCTCAGGTTCTGGAGCGACAATACTGGGAGGAATAAAGAATTCATCAAAGAACGGTTGAAACAACGTATCCCATTCAGTCCTAGAAGGTGGTGTAAATGATGATGAAGTAGTTTGGGACAAGACCAGAACTAATGTTACTGGGTTCCATTTCATGAAGTGCGGGTTCAGAGCTGCTTTGCTAAGAAACCATTGCTGTCAGCTCATCAAAATCAACATTCATAGTTTCAAGGATTTTACGAGAGTTACGGTTGTAGATTCGGAATGCCTTCTTTGCGGGTGCGTAACCAATGAAAATACCAATATCAGCCTTTGGTTGAAGTTTTCCCAAATTGTCACCATCATTATTTGGATAGCAAAGAGAACCAAATACATGAAGATATGATAAATCTGGTACTTTTCCATGGAGAAGCTCATAAGGTGTTTTACCATGGCGTTTACGAATTAGTGACCGGCTGTGGGTGTACACTGCTGTAGATACTGCTTCTGCCCATAAAAACAATGGAGCCTTTGCGTAAATTAACATCGTTCGAGCAGCTTCCATAAGTGTGCGATTTCGCCTTTCAACGCCGCCGTTTTGTTGTGGAGTGCGTGCAACGGATGTTTTATGAGATATGCCAACTTCTTCATAATAATCACGCAAGATTTGATTCATAAATTCGGTTCCATTATCTGTACGAATGCGTCGGACAGTAGTGTTGAGACGCACTTGAATCATCTTGAGAAATCCGATGATGAATTTAGGTGCCTCATTTTTGGCTTTAAGAAATTTCACCCATGTAAACCGAGAGTAATCATCGACAATGACGAGGATGTACTTTTTGCCACTAAGACTTTCAACACGCATTGGCCCACAAAGATCCATATGCAAAAGATAAAGTTTCTCTTGGTTGGTGTCTTCAGTCTTGGGTTTGTATGACTTCTTAGTGCTTTTCCCCATTGTACACGCGGAACACAAATGATCCTTGTGAAATGATAGTTTAGGAAGACCACGAACAAGTTCGTTTTTCGCTAAGTGATTAATAGCGTCAAAGGTAAGATGAGATAACCGTCGATGCCATAACCATGACTTAGTCTTCGAAGCTTTGGAGAGAAGACATACGGGAGAAGCGGCCATCATGTCTTGTAGAGACAAAGTATACAAATTATTCCCTCGAGTACCTTTCAATAAATCAACCCCTTCCAACTTACGAATGAAGCAGGTATGCTCTCGAAAAGCAACTTCTAGGTTTGCATCACAAAATTGTCCCACAGAAAATAAGTTGTGACCAAGGCCTTCCACGTAATACACTCTTGAGATTATAACATTCCCAATATGATATTCACCGTAACCCATTATCTTTGCAATATGATCATTTCCAAATCGAACCGTACCAAGAAACTTGCTGACAAAATTTCTGAGCTGAGAGCGATATCCGGTCATATGCTTGGAGCAACCAGAGTCCAAATACCAGAGAACAATTTGGACCACCTGTTTTCAATAACAACAGTAGACAATGCATTGGAAACTATTGGTTCCAGAGTGTTAGCAGATACAGATACAGAATTATCATAATTGCTGACATTTTTGAGACCCTTAGATTTCATGCGTTTTCTAATGTGAGTTTTAGCACTAACAGGTTTTACTGTTCCAACTTTCTTAGGTTTTGGATTATTCGCGGGCACCACAGTGGGAGTAGACCTATTTAAAGGGCACTTGGTTCCTACAGTAGTGTCGGTGTTCCTAGTTAAAGGACACGCTTGTGTCTTGGTAGCCTTGGTACTCCTAGTTAAAGGGCACGCTTTCTTCGCTTTAGTGGGAGTGATCCTAGTCAAAGGGCACGTATTTCCTACTATAGTGAAAGTTCTACCAGTGGGGCGCCACATCCAACCAACTTGGGTTAACACTTTCCCAGTCGGTTTCCATTCTAATCCATTTTTCCGGGCATACATCTCATTCACATGGTCAATAAGGCAAGAATCATGACGACTAGAAAACATACATTCATTGCAATTCCAACATTTCAAATTAGAATTCACACTAGGCTTAGAACGCTGCACAACCGCAGAGCCTTTAGGTTTAGCTACATGATTCTTTTTATTCAAAACAGAAATAACATTCCTAGAATGGGCTTCTACTTTCTTCTTCACTTGACTAATAGATGGGGGCAAGATCCTATCATTCTTCTTGTTTCTTTTAAGCTTAGATCTTTGAGCCTTAGTAGTGGTGCTTACTCCTGTAGAAGGCAACACGGGAATATTAGAAGCTGGTTTTGATTCCGCCTTATCTTTAGTGACCAAAGTTTGAGATGGTTTAGTCCTAGGGCCCTTATTAAGTGGTGTGACGGCTATAAGGTTCCTTTTGATTGCACTAGAGGACGATGCTGAGACAGTGGCTGCGTTATCCACAATATTCTTACCTTTTAGAGTACGAAGTGTTTCCTTTAACTCAGCCAAGACCAGATTTTTATCACAAATTTGTTCCCTCAAATCAGATATTTCCACCGACTTTCGATTCAATTGTTCAATCAATGATTGATTCTGTGCAGTGGTATTAGCACATGCGGGCTGTATTGAATCGAAGAGTCGTGTATTTTTCTGTTTTAAGTTATCAACTTTGGACAAAATATTGGAAACTCGATTATCTAGATCAAGTCTAAAATTCTCAGCGGCCTCAAGTACGTTCACACAGTTAAGCTCCTTAGATTTCTCTATTTCTATCGGCAAAGAGTTAGCAACTTTGTCACTTGGCTGACGCTGTTTTGATTGTAAATTCAATCGAAAATTCTTTTCAAAATTTGCATCATCGATATTAACACCTTCGAATGACGTTTCAAAGATTTCTTAAATAAATTGTTGCTTGCATTCAAGCGAAATACAATGTGTTTGAATCTCATCAAAACGTTTTGAAAGCGATGAATATGAATCTTGAAGCTTTAAAAATTCAGCGTCAGATTCGTGACAAGTACTATCTACCATAGTATCCACAGATTCAACATTATGCACAATAGAATCATTATCAACACTTCTATTCACACAGACATCACTTGATTCAGAAGCAGATCATTATGGCGTGAAACCCGTTCTATTTCATGTAAACTGTTTTCATAAGCATCTTCCATTTTATTGAAAACACGTCTAACTTCTTCTATTTCCAAAAACAAATCTTGATCAATATTACGAAGACAAGCTTTAACATTGTTTACAAACGGAACAATTTCATCTCGAAACGCAGCTCTAGTGCGCTCAAAGTTCCATTCACCTTCCGTTATGGCCGTGGCCGTCGTACGTTCCAAAATGACCTTGTCAAAATCGGCTAAGTGTTGGTGAACCGTATTTAAGTTAACGGACGCCTTACTTACCGGTGGAATTAACTTCGTTAAATCCTTTTTGACGAGTGTAGGAGACGTACTAGGAAGGTTTTCATTTGACAAACTTTGGGGCACAAGAACTGTTAATTATGCTAATTCCTTTTGTAAGCGAATGCGTGTCTTTTTCGAAAATTGATCTTTGTTATGTTGATCATAATCAATTGTATGGAATTTTGAAAGCATTTTAGAATGAGTTTCATCCCCAAGTGATTGTGTCTCCTCAGTACTACAAACAAAAGGTGCTTCTTTCGATTTTCCAATTATGGTCATATCATAAAGACCGGGAATATATTCCTGAGCTTGTTTTGCATAACCGGGATTAGGTGGTAAATCTTGAAGACGCTTAAGTTCAAGTTCTCTAAATGATTTAGTTAAAAGATGAACCTTTTCTGTGGAAGCGTATTGTTTTAAAAGCTGTTGTTCTTTGAATTTAAGAAGTTTGGTAGCATTAATTTCCGATTCAAGCTTTTTAGACTCGAGAGTTTCGAAATCCATTTTAAGTTTCTGAAAATCATTGACAACCGACTCTTTTTCTTTTAATTCATTGGAAAGATTAGCTTTTAATGATTCTATTTCTTTCAAGTGTTCAATCTTTTAAAAAGAAATTGGTCAAATTCAGAACATGTTATTTTCTCTTCTTGAGGGACCATTTCAAAAGTTTTGACCTTTTTTTTATGCAACGCAAGCTCAGCAGTTAGGGTGGAATTCGTATCTATGGATTGTCTGAGAGCCATATGCATTTGATCAATAATATGTTTAGGCACCATGACCAAATCATGTGGAGCATAATATTTCATACCCGTCGTATCATTTGGTTGAGGTTCACTCAAATGTGTAGGATTGGGTACCACATCATTTGAGTTACTAGTCCCCGAATGCTGTTTGAGGTTGTCATTTTCATGCCCAACTTGATGTTGGTTATCATCAATATTATTAGATGTTGTTGGTACCTCACTGATGACATCAGAACCGTAGTGAGAGAGATTAGCAACGAGAGCAGCTTGGGCAGAGTGAATGTCATCACAATCCGAATCGTATGCATCAAGATCGTCCGCTTGATAAGCTGCATTAGAAGTGGAAACGACTGCAATGCCTTCAGTATCTGCTGCCCCTGGGTCTGCAAGAAATGCTAACTCCTCTGAATCCAAGATCTTCCCCTTAGACTGAGCATCAACCAAATACATCTTCTCACGAAACCATGCATCATCCCTCCTCCTTTTCGGCTGAGTGCATTCCCTAGCCATATGAACTTGTCCTCAGCAATTGTAGCAAGTCACAACCTTTTTAGGACCACTAGGACTTCCATTTCCATTAGCTTGAGAATTCACAGCTTGATTGTTCCCAGTCCTTGTAGAAGGTCCATATGAATTTTGCCTTCCCTGAATAGGTTGCACCGTCACTTGACCATCTTGAACAGTGGCTTGTTGTCGAGGATTTGAAGAGGTGCGGAGCTGATTGTTTGTTGGTGGAAATCCTCTAGTTGCAACAAGTTTTGACAAGTAAGCAGTGAGATGGTTTAGAACATCAGCTGGCGTATCATTTGGAGTAAAGACCGGTGCTTGGATTGGTGGAAGTTCATTAGAGTAGAAAGCTTGTGCTGGTTGTGCTTCTATTAGAAAATATCCTTGCTGAGGAGTATAGCCCAATGGAGAAGTGTTGGCTTGTGATGGTGATGTCTGATATTGTGGTTGCTGTGGAAAAGATTGTTGATGAACACTTTGTTGATATTCTTGCTGTGGCATCATTGGTGGTTGATAAGATGGTTGCTGATAGATGTGTGGTGGTGGCTGCTGCAAGTATGATGGTTGTTGATAAGTATAAGCCATGTTTTGTTGAGAAGCATACATTGCAAGTGGATCATGAACTTGAGGTGTAGACAACCGAGCCTCGATCACATGGCATTCGTGTTGTTGAAGAAAAGCTTGAAGTTGATCCACATTGGTGTTATGCAAGTCCTTAGCCAATTTAACATCCGTCACGTATTTTTTCCATTCTGAAGGAAGAGTGTTTAAATACTTGGTGTTCAATTGAAAGGTAGGAATTGTCATGCCATAGATATTGAGCTCATTCAACAATAGGGTAAATCTCAGATAGTAATCATTGAGAGTCTCCCCTGGCACATAGGCAAACTTATCAAAAGTATCATAAAGCTTACACTCTCGTTCTTGTTTAGTTAACGAGGTGCCTTGCATTAGAACCTGAATTCTATCCCATAACTCTTTGGCAACTTTGTGTTTGCTGACGAGTTTGTAGAAATCTGGAGGAAGGGCTTGGAGAATGATGTTTGTAGCATACTTATCACATTTATCTTGAATCTTCATATCTCCAGTCAACTCACCCATTGTGCGAGGACGAGTAGTCGTACCTTCCGTCACTGTACCATAATCTAATGGTCCATTGAGCACCGATGCCCAAATTAGATGTCCATTCTCCTTGTTCAACATATAAAGTTCCATTCGGGAAGCCCATTCCTCATACATAGTATTCACCAACATTGGTGGACGATTATCCGTACCCGAGAGGATGGATTTATCCGTAAGAGATGTGTACTCCATTTCAATAAGTTAAGATTTACAAACTTTGATCGATCAATGAAAGAAAGTAAATGTGTTTGTTGTTGTGAGTTGAAGTCGAGAAACAATGTTAAAATTCCCTAAAATATGTTCTCAATAAACCAAAAATTCCAAGTCAAAATTACACACGAAAGGAATAATTTTGTTATCGGAATGTTGATCGGAATAGTGATCGGAATATCAGTCGGAATAGTGATCGGAATATCAGTCGGAATCTCCCAAATCGGAATACCTTGATCGGAATGTACCTAGTCGGAATACCAAATCTGAATACCAATCAGAATGTACCTAATCGGAATGCCTAATCGGAATACCTAATCGGAATACCTTGATCGGAATACCAAATCTGAATACCAATCGGAATGTACCTAATCGGAATGCCTAATCGGAATACCTAATCGGAATACCTGATCGGAATGTACCCAAAATTGGAATCCCTAAACCCTATTCCGATTACACTGATCGGAATGTTCTATAAACCCTTTTCCGATGACATGATCGGAATAATTCCCACTTTTCTCGGACAAAACTCAACCAATTCGTGATTTTAAGCCAAAAAATGATCAAAACACCCAAAATTTTTGTGTTTTTAGCCAAAGTAACTGTAAAACCCGCATGCTTTTACCATGAATAGTGCCCTTAAGATCGTACGTCCTAGATTAAAACTTACCCTATTTAGTATTGATCACATTCATGTGCTAATAATCAAGCAAGTGCATACGTGTATGACATGATAAGTATCGATTACGTACAAACTCATGATAAACAGTTAATAGATATTCACGTGAACATAATTAAATCATGATCACCATTTTAAAACACGAACTAAAATAATTACGTAAGTACTTAATTACGAGTGTAAATAATATGATAAACTACATGATAAAATAAACAGAAACACTTTAAACACGAACACGTTTAACCACGAACGAACACGAAACATCGGGACACGAGAAAAGGTACGGGTACCCCATGTGGGGCCCCATACCCACGACACACATAACCAAAATGGGCTTAGCCCATTGACTTTTACATGAAGGGGGGGGGGGGGGGGGTTATGGTAAATATGCATTTCATTTTTACATTTCAAGCAAAATAACATTTAACCTAAAAAGTTTTCTCTCCTCCTCCTTGGTCTCTCTTTGTGCCGCCACCCCTAAGACCACCAAAGGTGGTTGTTGATTGATTTTGATCTTGAAAACCATTGCTATAAACCGTGTTTGTTCATCCTCTTCCAAGCTACGTATTGGTATATCATTCTAAACCTTTCTTTTTAATTCTTTTTAAATCTTTGATTATTTTCATGAACATGTTATTGTTATTCTTATTAAAACATGATAATTAAACATAGATCTAACATGTTTTGGGGTTAATTAAAATCAAAGGTTGTTATATGAGGGAGTTTGTTTTTGGCCGCCTAGTATAACCAACCCGAGGGGGGTTCGGTTTGCTTTTAGCCGCCACCACCAAGACCATTTTGGTCTTGGTTGGTGCATGTGGGACCCACGGCAGCAAGGGGACACAAGTACCCCGAGTTGGCTCGGGGTACGGTGTCGAGTTCATGCCCGATTCATGGTTCGTTGGTTAAAACATGATTTATGCTACATGTTAATTTTATGAATTATGAACTTAGGATATAAATTAATTAATAACATGAGATATTAATTAAACCATGACTTAGGTTATTTTTAATTATTAATTTAGCATGATATTAATTTAACCTAAGTATTTTTATGTTATAAGTTATAATTAATTAATTATTTAAAACATGCTTATAATTAATTAATTTAGACATGACTTAGGTTATGTTATTAATACATAATAATACACATTTTAACCTAAGTATTTTATTCCATTTTAATTAAAACATGTTATACTTTAATTAAAATGCTTAACCTATAGTTTAATTAAAATACATGAAATAATAATTAAACTATACATTATATCATATGACTTAAGAAATAAGCTTATAAACACTTAGACTTATATGTTAGCTTATGTAACCAGCTTAATTCTAATTATAGAAACTTCTATTTATAGAAACTTCTATTTATAGAAACTTAATTAAATAAGGCAACTAATCTATTAATGGAAACCTTCTATATATGGAAATCTATCTATTTCAGGCAGCTAATCTAATCATGGAAACCTTCTATATATGGAAACTTATTTAATTAAGGCAGCTGATCTATTTTTGGAAACTTTCTATTTTTAGAAACTAATCTATTTTAAGCAGTAAATTCTATTTTAGGAAACTTTCTATTTTTGGAAACTTTCTATTTTTGGTAACTTTCTATTTTTGGAAACTTTCTATTTTTGGAAACTTTCTATTTTTGGAAACTTTCTATTTTTGGAAACCTGCTATTTTTGGAAAGTTACTTATTATTACACAGTAAGTATAATAATACATGAATTACCAGTAATACTTTATCAGATTAACCAGAGTACAAGGTAAACACAGATAGGGCTTTAAACAGTAAACCATGACCTAAAACATACAAAGTAAGCTAAGATGAGACATAAAACCCAGTACGTAATCAGTGATTCGATACTTATACACGTGTGTATTCATGTAGCGTTAGTGATCCAGAAGTAGGAGTCTTTCTTCCGTTCATTCACTGAACTTGAGGTACGGATTCCCGTCCTTTCAGTATGGACATTCCTTCCTTATTAGGATTTCCCCGTATGTAGCCAACTGTTTCCCCAGTATTTGTTTTATTGTTTTGAACTGCTTATGTTTAATTAGCATAATCTATAGCCATATACAAGCATGACCAGTTTCATCTAGTTATGGAGGTACCATAACCATAACATTGGAGGCACCAATGTTATGACTTCCCTACGGCGGAGTGATTGCTCGTGGCGTCCCTTTCAGTTTTGGCCACATTATTATATCATGTGGGGCGTATGGGTGCATCCTAGTTACATGTTTTATTCAGTATTTCATGGTGAATGTGGTGTGTGCCTTGCATCCTTCACAAGGAGTTGATCCCTCCTACCCAGACCAGTATATTAATTAGAGGCATCCCCTCTAATCAGCATGATGAGGTCACCCCTCCAAGTATTCATGCACGTGACCTTTTCATGACCTATATGGGCTATAGTATATATATGTTAAAACAGTTTTCATAAGATAAACATAAGGCTTTTCAAACTATAAAACCAGTTTTCTCAATACTTAACCAGTCTACTCAGAACTTAGTCTTCCGCTGTTATATGTTACATGCTTATCCTATTTCATGCTATATTGTATATCCGTGCACTGAGCGTTTTGCTCAGCCGTTACTTTCCTTTCCATGTCCCAAAACGGCAGGTACCCAAGACTCGAGCATTTGGAGGACATGCATAGGATGGAAGTTGCCATAGACTTCTTCTCCTGTTTCCTTCATATATTTATGCTGGTTTAGTCTTTCATTCAGTTCATTTACTTTCTTATGTTTTGGCTTACGCTTAGGAACCGATGTTTGATTCCGGTTTTCCCTATGGTCATGTATGTTTTGCTACATATTACCTTGCATGCTTTGATGACACGCCATAATTACGCGTGACATGCCATTTATCAAAATGGGGTGTTACAATTATGGTATCAGAGCCAAGGCTTCGACCTGAAGGCTCTAAAACTCGACCTGTGACTAGTGGGTAGTCACCAGGAGCTTCCTAAGCCAACGTTTGTTATTCCACGTATTGATGTTTTCAGCGCATTGTTGTTTTAACCATGATGTTTTCAGCACCTTGAGGTTGTAACCTTGATGTTTTCATCGGTATTGTTTTACAAATATGGATGGACAGCCGTCATTCATATTTAGTTATGTGTCACTGTTTCATGCATAATGTTCCTCGTGAACTGTGGCTATGTGGACTGAACCCCAGTAGTTCATAATTAGTCACATAAAACTTTTTTTTTCTGATAAGTTTTGACATATGAGTCTCATTTATTTATGTTTCATGTATCATTGTTGCAGGGATTATGACTAAGTAATGGTTGGTACAGGACTAGCCCTATTTAGTCGCATGTGCTTTTATCAAAACTTTTAACTTTGGGACCGACCCATAGGCGTCCCCTCGCCATGTCTTTGTTTTGGAACCGACCCATAGGCGTTCCCTCGCACATATAAAGGTTTTATAAACTACATTACGCATTCATGCACTGTTTTTCTTGCAGAAAATTTTTCTCATGATTTAAATTGGCATAAATTTTTTTCATGTCCCCTCAGAAGTTATTATGTTTTATGTCAAGTATGTTTTCATATTGTCATTGTTAACTTCAGTTTCATGCTGATTATGTTATACACTTCCTTGTGATAGATGGTTTCATGTTTCTTCATGATAATTCCGTCTTCATGTTGATTATGTTTTACGCCTCTTTTGGTTATTTACGTTGTCCTGCAAGACATTGTAGGGTTTCATTAAATCCTGTTTCATAACAGTCATGGTTGGTTTTCATTAATCATGCTTTCATGATAATCATTGTTGGATTTCGATCCACCACACTCTTAGGTGTTTTCCTATGTAACCAGAACGATGTCTATGCTAATATTGCTAGGCTATCATGATGATCAGCCCAGTTTGGTCTTCAAACCGTTAATCAATTATTTCATGCGAATCATGTTAGATGATCAACCCATATCGATCATTTCATGTGCATTCCATGTGTACTCCAGTACCGTATTTCATGTGTATTACACTTACCATATTCCATGTCTATTTCTCTGAAAATACTCCATGAGTATTCACTAGACGATTCTAAATCTTATTAGGCATATTCCACTTGTTGATTTTCTACAAGATACTGATGCCGCTCATAACTCGGAGATGCTACTAAAGGTTGATGTTGTTGATGTTTGGAGACGCTACGAGATGCTGATGATGTTTACAACCTGGAGATCCTAAAAGACGAAGACAAAGGCGTTAGATCGAAGCGGTCGGACGAGATGATGATTCACCACCGGAGGATTTCCATCACAATCCATGCCCTTATTTTATCAGATGTCACACACCGTGCAGTTGTCTTTTCAGTCACATGAGTGAGAACCGGTACCAGCCGGCCACTCAGCTGAATAGTACATGAATTACAGTCATGAAAATGACAGTCATGGAACTGACAGACACGATGATAGTAACCATTACTATCACTGCAACCATCATGGTAATCACCATAGAACACGGTCACGGACGTGATCGGGTATTACAAGGGTTAGCATGCCAATTTATCGAATTTTGGCATACTAACCTAGTATGGTATTCCTATTTGTTTCACATCTCGAGACACGTGTCAAGACATCAGTCAAGACACATGTCTCACGTATACCTTGAAGACACATGTCAAGACACCAGTCAAGACATATATCATGCTTATACTTCCAAGACACGAGTCAAGACACATGACTCATGTCCAATTATGGAACATTTCTAAGAAATTCAGGGTACCCTCCCAGGGTATATCTATGTTGTTGTGCCATGTATTAATCAGGCCACAAGAATTTCAATACCATTATCGGCGCATCAGCGAGAACTGTCACGTTGCCGATGTCACTTTCATTTCTTTCACCATAGTTCATATATTCATAACCATGAAGGACGCCTTTCGTATTCCCATGCATACGAAGGTTTTCCTTCAGCTTAATGATAATATCCAAGCTGCTAACGCATTTCCTCGGACAGACACGAGATGAATTTTATCCTAATTATGTACTATGAACACCACACCATGCTATGATTCATAATTATGTACAGTAATGTTCAGGCTCCTGAATACATTCAGCTTGATTTTCCATCAGGAAAATCTGTACAAGTTATCTATGCTTTTCAAGCACGTGCTTTGTTAGCCATAATTGCTAAAATTTTCTAGCTGTCAGTAACACACGACTACTAAGGTCCTTTTACGCATAACCAACGGATTATTCCAAAATTGTTCCTTACACTCCAGAAGAACCTTCAAGGAGAAGGATGGTACCATGAGATTATGTGTCGACTACCGTCGACTTAAACAAATCACCATTCATGACCGTTATTCTCCTCCACATATTGACAACATGTCCAATCAACCGTATGGTGTTAATCACTTTTCCAAGATCGAACTCACGATCATGCTGCCAACAGTGACGAGTGAAAAAGCAGGACATGTCCATGACTGCTATTTGTACACGACTCGGTCATGCTAGATTTAGGATTTTGAATTAGTCTCATCAATGCTCCAACCGCATTATGGACTTAATAAATTGAGTTTCCATGAACTCCTAAACAAATTCATCAGCGTTTTCATTGAGGATAACCTGATTTCCTCTAAGCCTAGAGAAGAACAGGAAGACCATATCTGCACTATGTTGCAAATTCTATGACAAGAGAAATTCTACCCTGGAATTTTTTTTTTTTTCAATATCAATTCTGTTTGATTACAGTGACACACTGAATCACATGGGTTTCTATGGTTAATCTTACCATGACTCAGCTTATGCGTAAAGGAGAGAACCCTACACTACATTAGGTGTTCTAGAAAATTATACGCTAGGAGAAGTCTAGATTCAGAGACTCAGAGTTTCGCAAACTCCTAGGTATCAAGTTCTACGAAGCAAGATACAGTTACGTTCATATCTAGGTACCTGACATACCAACAGGTTAAGATAGGACACCAACAAACTGGGATGTTTTCATCATATGAAATTGTGAATCGAAAAGGGACAAGATCTCCATGGATTTTAGTTACCAGATTTCAGCAAACTCAGAAGAAGCATGATGCTATCTGGGTTATTGTCAACAGTTTGATCAAGTCTGCAGAATCCTTACATCCATACGGATTTCAGAACCAACAGATTGAACGAACATGTTCCAGCCAAGGCTCATCCGATCACTTGGCAATCCCTCAGCTATCGGGTCAGACAAAGATTCATAATTGTACTCCTAACTTACTTCACGTCTTCATTCTAATTCCACGACTTGCTTTCGCGCTCACGTTCATGACACTATTCACGTTCATGATCGTATTTTGGCTTACGATTTTACGTTCATTTCTTTTCTCATTCTGGGAAGTTTGCAAGAACTTGTGAGACCAGACCCAAGTTTAGTATAACTCTCCATCATCAGATAGACGTTTCACGTCATATTCCACGTCTCACCTTGTAGCGTTTGGCGTTACCGCCATTATATTCTATGATCACGATATGTCTCACATGTCATGTTCATTCCACGTCCTCATATCATGATCAAAATATGTTACACGTATCATGGATCACGATATGTTTACTCATACTACACTCGCCATATCTCCACGTAGCACGTTCAAAATTTTTCACGTATCACGTTCAAAATTTTTCACGTACTACGTTTCTTTATGTCTCGCGCATCGTTTCTAATTATCAGTTAAGTCAGATTGTCTTGCATCGTAACGTTTCAGTTACCCTTGCACGTTAACTCTTATTTTCCTCGATCGAATTTAGGGGATCTACCTTCCGTTGATAACCAAGAATTCCTTCGTATTCCAAGTCAAGGTCAGGAGGACCAAGATTTATCATTAGTGTCAGGATCTTCTGAAGGAACCGTTCCAAGAGGGAGGCCACTTGGAAACGGACAAGTTCATCCGGACTTCTTACCCATTTTTTTTCTCTTATCGATTAGATATGTCCTTTCAGTCACGTCACGTTCAATGTCTTTTCAAGACATGTCACGTTCCACGTTCCCTTCTACCATGTCACCTTCATTTCCGTTATTTTGCATAACCTCTCAGTCTGATTCGGGTATGTTACTTCTTCCTAGTTTACTTTACCTATAATTCGGGGACGAATTATTCTTTTTAGGGGGGAAGAATTGTAAAACCCGCATGCTTTTACCATGAATAGTGCCCTTAAGATCGTACGTCCTAGATTAAAACTTACCCTTTTTAGTATTGATCACATTCATGTGCTAATAATCAAGCAATTGCATACGTGTATGACATGATAAGTATCGATTACATATAAACTCATGATAAACAGTTAATATATATTCACGTGAACATAATTAAATCATGATCACCATTTTAAAACACGAACTAAAATAATTACGTAAGTACTTAATTACGAGTGTAAATAATACGATAAACTACATGATAAAATAAACAGAAACACTTTAAACACGAACACGTTTAACCACGAACGAACACGAAACATCGGGACACGAGAAAAGGTACGGGTACCCCATGTGGGGCCCCATACCCACGGCACACATAACCAAAATGGGCTTAGCCCATTGACTTTTACATGAAGGGGGGGGGGGGGGTTATGGTAAATATGCATTTCATTTTTACATTTCAAGCAAAATAGCATTTAACCTAAAAAGTTTTCTCTCCTCCTCCTTGGTCTCTCTTTGTGCCGCCACCCCTAAGACCACCAAAGGTGGTTGTTGATTGATTTTGATCTTGAAAACCATTGCTATAAACCGTGTTTGTTCATCCTCTTCCAAGCTACGTATTGGTATATCATTCTAAACCTTTCTTTTTAATTCTTTTTAAATCTTTGATTATTTTCATGAACATGTTATTGTTATTCTTATTAAAACATGATAATTAAACATAGATCTAACATGTTTTGGGGTTAATTAAAATCAAAGGTTGTTATATGAGGGAGTTTGTTTTTGGCCGCCTAGTATAACCAACCCGAGGGGGGTTCGGTTTGCTTTTAGCCGCCACCACCAAGACCATTTTGGTCTTGGTTGGTGCATGTGGGACCCACGGCAGCAAGGGGACACAAGTACCCCGAGTTGGCTCGGGGTACGGTGTCGAGTTCATGCCCGATTCATGGTTCGTTGGTTAAAACATGATTTATGCTACATGTTAATTTTATGAATTATGAACTTAGGATATAAATTAATTAATAACATGAGATATTAATTAAACCATGACTTAGGTTATTTTTAATTATTAATTTAGCATGATATTAATTTAACCTAAGTATTTTTATGTTATAAGTTATAATTAATTAATTATTTAAAACATGCTTATAATTAATTAATTTAGACATGACTTAGGTTATGTTATTAATACATAATAATACACATTTTAACCTAAGTATTTTATTCCATTTTAATTAAAACATGTTATACTTTAATTAAAATGCTTAACCTATAGTTTAATTAAAATACATGAAATAATAATTAAACTATACATTATATCATATGACTTAAGAAATAAGCTTATAAACACTTAGACTTATATGTTAGCTTATGTAACCAGCTTAATTCTAATTATGGAAACTTCTATTTATAGAAACTTAATTAAATAAGGCAACTAATCTATTAATGGAAACCTTCTATATATGGAAATCTATCTATTTCAGGCAGCTAATCTAATCATGGAAACCTTCTATATATGGAAACTTATTTAATTAAGGCAGCTGATCTATTTTTGGAAACTTTCTATTTTTAGAAACTAATCTATTTTAAGCAGTAAATTCTATTTTAGGAAACTTTCTATTTTTGGAAACTTTCTATTTTTGGTAACTTTCTATTTTTGGAAACTTTCTATTTTTGGAAACTTTCTATTTTTGGAAACTTTCTATTTTTGGAAACCTGCTATTTTTGGAAAGTTACTTATTATTACACAGTAAGTATAATAATACATGAATTACCATAATACTGTATCAGATTAATCAGAGTACAAGGTAAACACAGATAGGGCTTTAAACAGTAAACCATGACCTAAAACATACAAAGTAAGCTAAGATGAGACATAAAACCCAGTACGTAATCAGTGATTCGATACTTATACACGTGTGTATTCATGTAGCGTTAGTGATCCAGAAGTAGGAGTCTTTCTTTCGTTCATTCACCGGACTTGAGGTACGGATTCCCGTCCTTTCAGTATGGACATTCCTTCCTTATTAGGATTTCCCCGTATGCAGCCAACTGTTTCCCCAGTATTTGTTTTATTGTTTTGAACTGCTTATGTTTAATTAGCATAATCTATAGCCATATACAAGCATGACCAGTTTCACCTAGTTATGGAGGTACCATAACCATAACATTGGAGGCACCAATGTTATGACTTCCCCACGGCGGAGTGATTGCTCGTGGCGTCCCTTTCAGTTTTGGCCACATTATTATATCATGTGGGGCGTATGGGTGCATCCTAGTTACATGTTTTATTCAGTATTTCATGGTGAATGTGGTGTGTGCCTTGCATCCTTCACAAGGAGTTGATCCCTCCTACCCAGACCAGTATATTAATTAGAGGCATCCCCTCTAATCAGCATGATGAGGTCACCCCTCCAAGTATTCATGCACGTGACCTTTTCATGACCTATATGGGCTATGGTATATATATGTTAAAACAGTTTTCATAAGATAAACATAAGGCTTTTCAAACTATAAAACCAGTTTTCTCAATACTTAACCAGTCTACTCAGAACTTAGTCTTCCGCTGTTATATGTTACATGCTTATCCTATTTCATGCTATATTGTATATTCGTGCACTGAGCGTTTTGCTCAGCCGTTACTTTCCTTTCCATGTCCCAAAACGGCAGGTACCCAAGACTCGAGCATTTGGAGGACATGCATAGGATGGAAGCTGCCATAGACTTCTTCTCCTGTTTCCTTCATATATATATGCTTGTTTAGTCTTTCATTCAGTTCATTTACTTTCTTATGTTTTGGCTTATGTTTGGGAACCGATGTTTGATTCCGGTTTTCCCTATGGTCATGTATGTTTTGCTACGTATTACCTTGCATGCTTTGATGACACGCCATAATTACGCGTGACATGCCATTTATCAAAATGGGGTGTTACAGTAACTATACCAAATCCCTACCACAACTATGTAGAAGATTTGTATCAAGAAAAAACCATCAAAAACACAAAAAAAAATTTGGACGTGTGAAAATGGATCAAAAATGGCGTATGAATCAATAACATAAACACATGAACAATACAATCATCCCATGGCTCTTGATACCATTTGTAGGATTGTAAATCTTGCTTATGTTTTAGAGAGAGAAAGAGATAGAGAGATGGTGAGAACACACACACTTAGAGAGAGAAAGTGAAAGAAAAACACTTTTTCACTATGTGTAAAAATGAGACCACACACACCCTCTCCATCAAAGGAGAGGGTTTATATACCCAAGCCCTTGTCATGGGCTTGGGCTTACATTTGGGCCGGCCTACACATGTTGTAGGCTAGGCTTGATGTTGTTTGTTAAGTAAAGACACATAACTAAACTACGAGCTATTACATCGACTATCGTTGGAGTGACCGATCCTTCTTAATACGTAAAACGTATTTCCAACAGTACTGATCGGAAGAATATAAATATCGATAGGCAATAACGCGATTACTGACGTATATCAAGTAGAGGAACTCACTGTTACAAGTAGGATAATTATATAGTACTCGGTTATAAATTATCTGATCATACAAATCTTTCCCATCCTCGAGGAAGATTCATCAAACACTAAGCTGAGTAATAATTTATCATAACCCAACCTCGAAACTCACTCACAAAGAATGGCCTCGGGTTTTGTTATGAATTATTACACATCTCAACCTTTTTATGACTCAGCTCGACTATGAGCATACAACACATTCCACATTAACACGTAAGACTATGAGTCTTACCCACCCTCGAGGTAATCCATAAAAAATCATAGGTTATGTAACGTCCCATACTTAATTCCATCTCGCAATCAATCAAACATGAGGCCCACTGAGGCATAGTTAAGTATTGTTACACCTCTCAACCTTTTTGAATGAATTAGCTCGGACTTGGAGATTACTCATGACCAATCGTCAATAAAAAATCACATAATGTCTCTAGGTTTGATTATAAAAAGATTTGTGGGTCCATTGCATAACTCAAGATGCCCAATGAATGTTCTAGCGTTCATATATAAAAACATATTATATGTATGAGTGCACTAATCAAGCAATCGAACTCATGTAAACTAGTAATAACATGGCAGACAACAAAGCAATAGCAACACGTATTGCAAGTATTTATATAGCAGCGGAATAAGTATAATGTGATGAATGTTACTACTAAATAAAAACGAGAGCCGGTTATAGTCTATAGTTACTAATGCAACCTAATTCTCTATAAACAAGGCTCTAATACTAATATGTCACACCCCCAAATTCACCGCAACAGTCGACTGGCTTTGGATGGCTGTGACTTCATGAGTAATTGAGAGCTTGATCCAAGAACGACCTCTACATGCTAAAACCACATAGAAGACTACAAATAGTCCATACAGTCAAGTACCTGAAAATACATGCTTAAAATGTCAACATAAAGTTGGTAAGTTCATAAGTTTGTTTTAAAATGTTTATGAAAAAATTGAGTTTATACCGACCACTGCACCTTGTAGTAAAATGTAAGAGTTTAAAAATCACAGTTTCTATTAAATAGACTTTCTTTGATGATTTCGAGGTTTATAAATAAAGACAAAGTTTATTGATAAAAATAGCGTTTACTGATAATAAATATAGTTTACTGATAAAATCAACATTCAGTAGAAATAAATGAAGTTTTTTGATAAAACAGAATTAACTGATAATGAATATAATTTACTGATAAAAACAGATTTTACTATAAATAAATGGAGTTTTATAATAGAATAGAATTATTTTATGAACCAAAAGATTTTCCAACCACTTAGTGACAATATAACAAATACAAAGTCACTAACTAAAATAAAGCTTTTATTATTGTCTAAGCTCATGACACCGAAGCGTTAACAACACCGGTAGTATAATCACATAATGTAGTGTTGGAAATACGTTTTTCCAAGGAAAGTCTCGGTCACATCATTATTAGCATAGATCACGAGCTATAGACTATTTAGGACATTGTAACTTGGAGTGACCCCCTTTGGGGGAGATTGTTGGAAATACGTTTTTACGTATTTAGAAAGGATCGGTCACTCCAATGATATTGGGCTCGTGATCCAATATAGCCCATATAGCCCACATGTAGGGTGGGCTATATAAACCCCCTCCTAGCATGTTAGGAGGGGTTGGTGGTTGAACACATAATCACATTTCATCTTCCTTTTCATTCTCTCCTTTCTCTCTCTTCTTTCTCTCTCTAAGTTTTCCATTTGTCATCCATCTCAATAGGGTAATCCATAACAATGTCTAATCCTTAGAAAAACACGATCCTTCAATTGGTATCAAGAGCTTTGGTGAATTCTTTGGACTTACGTTTTTGTTTATCTATTGATTTGGTCATAAAAACCTTTTCTTTCTAAAAAAAAAAAAAAAAATTTCTCGTTTCTTTTTTTTTTGTGTTGTGTGTTTATCAAATTGATAAAAACATTTTTAATAGTTACTGTATTCTAGTTATCAGTTCTGGTATCATCATTTCTCTCATCTATTGTCTATCAAATTTTATTATTTTTTTTCTATTAGTTCTTTTTTTATCAGTTTTTCTTTTTGGTTAACAGGTTATCAAATTTTTAATATCTTTTTTTATCACATTTTGTCTTCTATCAGTGTCACATAATCTTTCATATCACATATCAATTTTTCTCTTATTTGAGTAGCAGTTCTCGTGTTCATCCAGAATCAAGGTTTGTACTTTGCGTTTTACTCACCCATCGGAAAGAACCAAGTTTGAACATTCCGATCGCAATAACCCTCGGGTTCTACTTTGCGATCAAGTTTTTCAGATTCCCTTACTCCGACGTGATTGCGATAGCCGTTTTGCGATCGTGATTGCGACAGATTTAAGGACCATAGAGACGAAACTCTGCCCAAATTTTTATAGACACATTGCGATGGAAATACTTTGAGTATTGCGATGGATGTTTGTGGATATTGCGATGAAAAATTAAGTATTGCGATAGGTTGTAGTTTTTGAATATTGCGATGACTATTTGGGAGATTGCGATGAGAAATATAGTTTTGACTATTGTTTTGACCTAACATTTAGCACACCCAAGACTTAATCCATCTCCACTCGACACGGACTCACTCTTTAACTCGTCACCCACAGACCCACGCACACCCTAGACCCTTAACAGACCTAAGAAAGTCTCTAACCAAAACCCCTCACACTCAACATACCAACACAGCCTCGCACAACCCACACACACTCGAACAGACTAACACCCTCACCCTCGACTCGCCCTCACCCTCACCCTCACCCTCACCTTCGTACACAACAGCCAAACCAACTCCTCTCACACCCTCGAACTCAAACACACAAGACTCGACAAACAAGACTCACCCTCACCCTCTCACACTCGACTGACTCAAACTCCTCTCTCGACTGTCACAAAAACATCACGTCTGATTATTTCAACACCATAACTCACAACCCTCGACTCAACCCAACAAACACAACAAAATCAGAAACTCACCCTCGTCTCATCTTTTACAAACAAACAAGACTCACCCTGACCCTCTCTCTTGACATTCACAAACACACATACACAAACACACCCACTCTTCACACGAACCCACACGCTATTCAAGATCTCTGGCACCCCATCCTCGATCTAAGACTCAAAAATAAAATAAAACATCTCCTAACCTTACCCGAGACCACAATTATATGATCTTGATGCCAATTTCTTGATTCGAAATCTTCTGAGCACAAATAATATAAAGTTTTTAGGTACAATCATAAGGATATTTGAGATTGGTTTTTGAGTTTGATAGAAGGCGGTTGTGATTCGAATTCTTTGATTTAATTTGAAATCCTTGATTGTTATCACTAGATTTCGTGAGATTGAGGGTGCGGAGGAAGAAAGGAGGGTTGGGTAGCACAGACAGAAAAAAGGAGGAAAAAGAGACGGTGGAATTGTTTGTTGGGAGAAGAGAGAGTTAATAGGAGTAAATTGAATAACTGTGTGCCTTTGTTTTTATGTTTTATACATAGAAAAATCAGACGGAGAAACCTATGTTCTCCCTTTATTTATTGTTTCTAGGCCACGTTTGTCTTCCTTTAAATCCTTTTGGCAAACACGTGGACTCAATCTTTGACAAATCTTATCTTATTTTTTTTAAACCGATACATACCAGTTTTTTTCTTTCTTTCTTTCTTTATTTATTTATTTATTAATTTATTTTTTGAATTTGAGTGAAGCAAATTTTTTAAAAGTTAAACTTTTTATATTTTATATTTTAAAGTTAATTTTTTTTAGTTAAGTTTATGTTGGATTTGGTACATCGTGTTGAGGCGGATACTTAGACAGAACCAAAGCGATAAAATATTTAACGGGCCGATCATCATATTTACCGTAGTTTGGATTTATTTGGTCTCTGGTTTATTTTTTCAACGTTTGAGCCGACAATAATTTTTGAGCCGAGAAAAGTGCGATCTCATCTATCGTGGATTTTTAAAAAGTTATTTACGGATCTTTCGAAATTTCTTCACGAATTGTAAGATTCCGAATACAACTACAATCACGATCATTTTTCATCATAATTCAATGGAGTCTTTGGATTCGAAATTTCAAGAGGGAGACTTGCATCACATGCAAGACACAGCTAGAGAAAGTGGTATAATTTCATGTCGACTACTTCAGTCACATCTTAGGACTATTGCATGGGTTCAAGGAGGAAGCGAATTTGTGACACTCTTTGGTCAACATCATTATACATTCATCGATTCACTATTTCTCAACTTGAACCACCTAGCTAAGCAACTTCACAAAGAAGAATTTAATCACTCTGCATCAGAAACTGCATATCAGGCTCTTGTGACACAACTCACGCCTTTCCTCCAATTCAATATCATCAAGTATGACAATTCAGGGATATGCCGGCCATTTTTTCAATACACACAGAACGATGTTAAAGATTTCCGTGATAAACTGTTGAAATTTATGACATCGGTTTCGTCTTCGATTTATGAAAGATCCAGACTTCACCAAGTGTATGATAATGGAGTGCAAGAATCTATGATGCAAATACAAGAGGAGAATGGTCATACGGTTGACAACTTGGAGCCTAACGATGGCAAGAGCACAGAATCAGGAGGACAACATGATACCAGTGGCACGTCAGGCAATGTTCACGAGAACTCTTTTGATGACAACTTACCCGTTAATGACGAAGAGCCTGCGGACATGGTAAAATGTAATGTTGATGATGTATATGCTGATGAAATACCGCATATTGAGCATTCTGAACCTAACTATGACAAACATGGGATGGAAAAGAGTGATAGAAATACCACTTCTGATTCATCCGATGTGAGTCATAATGGGGGAGAAAGTGTTCAAAATGCTAAACATCATGATAATTGTCTTATAACTGCTTCATTAACTACTTCTGATTCCAAGATTAGAGAGCTCGAAACGATTGTAGCTCAACAATTAAAAGATCTTGAGGATGCCAAACTTGAATTTTCTAAGAAAACGGACAAATTTGAAACATACTTTGAAAAACTTGAAAAGTCAAACGTTGTTCTTGAAAGAAAATTGGATCAAAAAGTTTGAGTCTAAAGCTGAAAAGGATAATCTTTTGAAACAAATTCAGTTACTAGAGTCTAAATTGACATCCCAAGATAGATTGCTAAAAGAACATGAAACGTTAAAAGCTCAAGTTCAGGAAAAGGTTTTTGCTATAGCTGCATTGAAAAACGAGTTACGGAAAACTAGAGGACCTAGTATGGACACTAAGCTTGAAAACCCATCAATCTTGGGGAAACCGCCTACAAATCAGTTCGTCAGACAACCGCCTGTCAGACAACCTACTGCATTTAGATCCGAGCGACCACAATCCTCGAGACCGCGGTTTGCCTCCCAAGTTGATTTGGTTCATTTTCCTAGACCAGTCACTCCACCATCTAGGCCCAGTGTGACTAAAACATCTTTTGCAAGACCTAATCACATGATTTCCTCTAGTCTCCCTAGACATAGTCCAAAGAACACGTCTCGAACTAGTTCAAATGACGTTCGCCATACATTTGGTCTAAGGGAAGCTAAGCAACAAACACAAGTAAGAGATAGGAATTTCAAACCTAGTCAGATGCCTTCTAGCTTACCCAACACTGCTAAACGTAGCATGTCACATCCTAGGAGCATCAATCAATCATCTACGAATTCTAGATCTTACTCGGACATTAAATATGCTACTTGTAAAACATGTAGAAAATGTGTCTTTACGACAAATCATGATTCTTGTATCAAGAAACTACTTAATGAGGTGAACTCCCGTGCTAGACTTAAATCCCAGTGGGTTGCCAAAATCAAACCCATTGGTAAAATGTGGCGCCCCACTGGTAGAACTTTCACCCTTGTAGAAAACGAGTGCCCTTTAACTAGGATAGTCTCCGATTCTATTAAGACTACTAGGGAGGAAATTGAAAAGGAGGATGCATCACCTAAGCATGAACTTAAGGTTTTCTATAAAAGGAAACGTTTACCAGCTAAGACAAGTGAGTCATCTCCTCAGAACACCTCTAGCACAAGAAAAGAAAACTACGAACCCCCACTTGCTTCTAAGATAGATATCGCTAACCCATATCAAAGCATGCAAATTCCTAATGAGAATGCAGGTACCAAAGAGGATGTTCCAAAAGAACGAAGTGGTCCAATCATTGTATACCATTCAATTAAGGACACTCTTAGAGTTTGGTTGCTGAAAAAGCTAATATCTAAGAAACAAGTGTCTCAGGGGATTTGTAGTTAAGCTTGTAGTGTGTCAAGGACTTATAGTCACATCACAGACTATAACTCGATCTTCAAAGAAAGGAAAGTTTATCGCCGATGGTAAACTTATCCTAACAACGGGAAATTAATTTTTCTCGGGCATGAGCTTATATAAAAAAACATTCCAAGTTTTTAAGCTCATGCACAATGGCTCCTCGTTAAATGACAGACGATGACCCGGACTTCAGAGACATGGAAGTTTATCTACGCAACGATAACTTACCCTCTTAACAAGAAATTAAGTTTTCTTGGACACGAGCTTATCCTAAAACCATTCAAAGGTTTTAAGCTCGTGTATATGACTTACAGTTAAATGTCAGACTGTAACTCGAACTTCAAATAAAGGAAAGATTATCTTTTATGATAACTTATCCTCATAACGAGAAATTAACATTTCTCGGTCATGAGCTTGTATTAAAACATTCGAAGTTTTAAGCTCAGAAAGGAAAGTGTATCTTTTAAATAAGAGAACTTTTCCTCCTAATGAGAAATTAACCGTTCTCGGTCATGAGCTTTCCGTTAAAACAGTCAAAGTTTTCAAGCTCATGAAGACGACTTCTAAGTAAATGTCAGCTTAGGACTCGTCCTTCAGATAAAAGGAAAGTTTATTGCCGATGGTAACTTATCCTTAACAACGGGAAGTTCACAACTTCTCGGACTTGAGCTCGCTTTTAAGATATTCAACATCTTAAGCTCAAGTAATTGGTTTTCAAAACTTTGAACACAATTTTTCAAGAATTTCTCAAAAGGTTTTCTAAATCTTTCAAAATTGTGTGTTCAAAAACTTTTTGATAAAACGATCATGTCTTCTGGAATCGATAATATTTACGAACCTAGAAATGTCATTCAATAATGACACGGGGTTGTAAATAAAGTTCGAGCAGAAGTTTAAAAGATTTAAAACATGCTCCATATGGTTTGCTATTATTTCAGATAATAACCCGCTTTTATATTTTAGTCAAGCATTTCACCGGAAAGCTTTGACTCAACAACGGGAATTAATTTTCTCGGGCATGGTTTACTTTATAACCATGTAAGGGATTGTGTTTACTTTATAACACAATCTAACACGAATATATGTACGTGTCAGTGCATTTATTTGTTAAAACAAGAGAAATCTTGTTTTTATGAAGTTATCATCTCCACCAACCGTAGCAATTTACAATTGATATCTATATACTCGACGATGCGACTACTCAAACCACGACTACAGCTCTTTCAATAGAACACGGGTCAACAATTGAGGGGGAGCAATTGTCCAGCATTCAGAATCCTTGATGCCGAGAGTGCCAAGTTCACATATTGGTGTCAAGACAACGATATCAATCATACACATGGAGTCAAGAGATAACTTCAGACGTGACGCGGTGACCAACATTCGTGAACAAGAACCATGTGAATCTTTCATATGATGTTCTCCATCATTCAGGTCCTACCTCGTAAATTGCTAATCTTGTGAATTTATTATCATATATGATCTTTGCACGTGATAAATACCTTACACTTGTGTTTAAAAGGTATTTTATTTACGTTTCAAGTACACCCTCATTAATTTGAGGGGGAGCTTGTATATTTCATGAAGATAATTGGATTTGCATTTTTCTTCCCAAATTTTACTTAAAATGCTATTAAATCAATTGATATTAAAAACATCGATTGGGTTAATATTTTTAATATGGGGGAGAAAATATGATTTAATATGAGAAATGATTAATCACAAATGGTTTATCTTAACATGCTAGCTCATCCCGACATGTGCAAAATGTTTTCGGATATCGTTGCATATGTTAAGGGGGAGCAAAATGGATTTGCACTTCAAAATGGATTTCATGGTGACATACACTTACCCAAAACATCTCTATTCACGACGGTGACGATTGTGGTGACATAAGGATGGTAGGATAGGTTAAAGTCCAATGATTCCTCTAGAACCGGAGGAATCTTCCCAAGGACATTCCATAGCTAGAAATAGTAGTCCTTAGGAAAGATGGAGAAAGATTGTGAACGTAGCTGAATGCCAACCAAGTACTTAAGTTAGCACTGGAACAATCACAACAAGGTGCTAGTGATGACGTATTGGTAAGCATTGAAGGGGTTGAAGAATGAAAAAGAATTGTAAAGATAAAGGGTGTAAAGAAAGAAGCCCTCCTTACAACTTTAGGCAGAAACCGGGTCAATACATATGCTATTAATATCATTGTTTAATGATTCTTGATATTGAAGACATACATCATGGACCCAGTGATGCAAGGCACAACCCATCCCAGCTAACTCAGATATCTCTTAAAAGATATTTGTTTTAATCACACGAAGACAACGCATTATCTATTGATTTATTCACTCCGAATAAATTGGTATTGAAAAGGTGGCACTCCTCTCCAGCCTCCGATCACTAAAATCCAAAGTGTACGATCGAGTCTAGAGCCATTTGAGATCATTAAATATCTTATTAGGACACACTTTCATAATTCCTTTCTTCTTCATACACTGTGAAAAGTAAGAAAGATCTTAAGAGTCCTACGCAAAATCTTCATGATCTTGCCTGAACATCCGAGTAATACGAAAGTATTTAAAATGAAGATGGAAATCCTTCTTGAGCGAATATCAAAAAGCTCATGGTAGGTGACTTGTGCGATTCTTTATGAATCAAACTTGTGATAACTGGAAAGCAACAGCTGTTTAATTCTTAACTGAATTTAAACACGTTCCAGGCCTCTACGCAATATCTCAGTGATCTTGCCAGAACACTCAGAGTGATACCTTTGTGTTCACGGTGATGAGTGGAAATCCTTCTAGTGTTAACCTCAAACAGCACTTGGTAGGTAACTTGCAAGATTCTATACGAATCAAGCTCGTGACAACTGGAAAGCAACGATGGTACGGTTCTTAATTGAATTTCACTTGTTCCAGGAAAATGAATTGACGACTTCAAATCATGCCGATATTATTGTCCAAATGATTCACTCTTTATGTTCGCAGTCAGCTTTGGACGGTCGAATAAAGAGAACGGGTTTACCCGCGAAATCCTGTCAGGAAGTTACTTAATTGAAACTATCCGTCACGGGTACGATATCTAATATCGTCCAACGGTCTTCACCGACCGGAGGTAAAATTCTACCAATTTAGAATGAAATGTTCAAAGCCATTTCTTTCGTGTCTACTTATGTTGCGGCATTTGAAGACGGTGGCGTTGCGGAATCCAAGAAGAAGTCGTCTCCACATGCTTATACTGCATACACTCAGTACTTCAACGAATTCAAGAAAGTCTGAAGATCAAGTCTTCCGCTGTATCAAACTCTTAAGCTTTCAAGAATTATAAAGGTATAAGTATGTGGAACATGAAGTCACGAAGAGGAGAATATCACAAGTGATGAATGCACAAGGTCAAGGCAAGAGAACATGCTCAAGACTAAAGTCAAAGATCTCATCAGCATATTCACAAGAACAAGATCGAAGACTCAAGCATAGTATGCTAGGTTTAAGATTTTGTAAAATGGTGTGACCTCGCTTTGGGGGAGATTGTTGGAAATACGTTTTTCCAAGGAAAGTCTCGGTCACATCATTATTAGCATAGATCACGAGCTATAGACTATTTAGGACATTGTAACTTGGAGTGACCTCCCTTTGGGGGAGATTGTTGGAAATACATTTTTACGTATTTAGAAAGGATCGGTCACTCTAATGATATTGGGCTCGTGATCCAATATAGCCCATATAGCCCACATGTAGGGTGGCTATATAAACCCCCCTCCTAGCATGTTAGGAGGGGTTGGTGGTTGAACACATAATCACATTTCATCTTCCTTTTCATTCTCTCCTTTCTCTCTCTTCTTTCTCTCTCTAAGTTTTCCATTTATCATCCATCTCAATAGGTTAATCCATAACAATGTCTAATCCTTAGAAAAACACGATCCTTCATGTAGCCTCTACGGATGCCTAACCCACGTTATCCGTCCACAGACTCAAATGAAACTGTGCCCGCTTGTCCTCTGTTGGATCAAGCCGGACATGGGCGTCAACCCCGATAGATCTATCCATAACATTCACGCTTTCGACCGGTCATCCGGTCCGAAATTAACGGTTCATGATAATGGGCCAAAGTAATTGGGTTAAATCTGGACTTAGACCAATACATAAACGAGTATATGCACTTGTGTTCATTCTTTCAACCATTGTCTCTACCCGAGAACCACTAAAAAGCAGTTAAAGTTTTGGGCTATGAAACTCACAATAGAAATATTAGTAACAACATTCATAAGTATAAAAAATAGAGGAGTTGACCTCTCAGCACGTAACAATTAAACCAGTTTAAAGATAATTTATGACCAATCAGGTAAGCTTAAAACTAGCTTATGACAATCAAATATTTTATAAACAGTTATAGACAAACAAACAAGTTTAATATCAGTTTCTGACAACCAAGCAATTTTATAAGTAGTTTCTGACCAAGCATGTACCTCCCCCAAAGAGCAATTATAAAACATTTATAATTCGATTGAAAGCAAGAAAAGGTGGGATATGAACTCACATTGACGATGTAGAACAAACGCTAGTGATGCTAATAATACGCTTCGCACAAACACAAATTAAAACGGCTCGGTCATGGTGTTGTGGTTTAACTAATCGGCTAAATTCAATAACTTAAAAATGTATATTTGAGTTCTCGATAGATATGTACATCAACGCGACCCGTTAATAACATATTTAAGTTCCAAGTTATAGTAGTTCTATGGTTGGTTAAATAAAATGAAATTAGGCACACACCAAGTATGTAGTATATTCCTTACACAATACGTATAACCAAGCGATTATCTAATTCTTATGTTGGATTATATAATAGAGACAACAATCTTACAAAATAAACCAAACTTTATATTTATTTCAACATGACCTATTCGTTTATACAACATTTTTCATATTAACCAATTTCAATATTCCCCAAACAATCCGCGTTACGTAAATCATGTTTTAACATGTATCCAAACTAGAACATTTAATCACCATAATTAAATAGGACCAAACACAACCTATGTGTTATAAATTAAAAGCCAAGTGCCTGATGTGAGCTAGTTAAAAACATATTTAAACGTATAATCATTTTTGTAGTTCTCGTGATAATTATAGTGTTTGATACAAGTGTTTTGCTATGGTTCAGATTAAGTCTCTCGGTATCTCCTCGAATTGATCTCGGTTCTAAGTGGAATGATTTGTTCTTGGTTAATAGAAAGGTGTTGGTTTGTTTATCTATTTTAAACTAATAGAAAATAAATGTAAGTGGCGTTGAGTAAATTATAAGCTTTGAAAGATTAAACTAAATTTACGAGTTAAAAATAAAAGCTTGAAAACGTAAAGAAAAGATTAGAAAAATACTTTGAAAACTTAATTAAACTAACACTTAAAAAACTTTGCTAAAACTTTAAAACTTAATAACTTAAACTATCGGAATATTGCAAATCATTTCTATCGGAATGCATTAAAGTCATAAGCATCGGAATGTAACTAAAACGAACCATCGGAATGTCAAGGTAAAGTCCATCGGAATGTCCATGTTAGTTACCATCGGAATAATCAAAATCAAAGCTGTCGCAATATGGTCAATCGCAATGATCATGATCGGAATAGTCTAGATAGGAAAGTCAGATCGGAATGGCATAAATACTTCTGTCGCAATGCACTACTATCGGAAAGTTGCAAACTAAAAATGGGCAGAGTTTCGACTAAAAAGGAACCTTAGTCGCGTAGGAATATGCGATCGCAATACGCGATCGCAATCCAGATCGGAATAAGGGGGAATGACCAACCGATCGCAAAGTAAAACCCTTAAGGGTTATTGCGATCTAAACCAGTGAACCCGTCGAAATGTGTATAAACCCTTGGATTGCGATGGAAGCTCAAATCAATACGAAAATGGTGGCAACCTTAGAACTAAATAAGCACAATCCATAAGCTAATTACCCGCAACTTAAATACTTCAAAAAGCTTAAATTTGACAACTTTCAAAAATATAAAATCATAAACTTGATAAACGAAACTTTTGAATGACTAAAACCTTGATGAAATCCGAAAACCACTAAGCTAAAATAAGTAACAAGCCAATAAGCATAGAGAACTTATGGCTTAAACCAAATGAAAGCTTATGTAGGAACAAGCAAGAAATGAACTTTCTAAATACACGACCTCAAATTCAACCACGAATAATGAAGGATTCGGATCAAATTAAAGATTTCGGATAAAGGAATAAGCAAAATCAAGAAATGTAGAAAGAGATTAAAAAGCTAAACATGAATTAGATTAATGAAATCCAAAGTACAAAATTAAAGAAAGCTTAAACTTAAGAGATGAAAACAAAGAAAAATTTAGTGAGAGAAAGTTGGGAACTTTCTCTCTCTAAAACTAGAAAATGAAAAACTAAGACTAACTAACTCCAAAATTGTGAAGTGGAATCCTTTATATAGGTGTCTCTTGTGGGCTTTGTGAATGGGCTTGGTTTTGGGCTTCTATTCTTCTTTCTTCTTTAGTCTTTACGTTTCTTTAAATAAACGTCTCCGACTTTAGATTTTGAGAAGTGTCGGTGAATAATTCCAACTCGTCTTATAATCTTTTGTTTAATAGACTCGAGTTCTTCGACATATATGAATCTTCCATCTTTGGCCTTTTCTTCGATAAATCTTCAAATAGGCGCAATGACTTCAAATCTTTTGCATCTCTTGGACAATAGACTTCGTCTTGAGTCTTTTTCTTCGATAAAACCCGTGCAATCCCATGTTTTCTTCAATATTCATCCGGTTGTCTCTGAAAACACAATAAACAAAAAAACCACGCATAATTCCAAACAAATGATATTAAATACGTGTTTTGGTCTTGTTTTAGCCCGAAATAAGTGGTAAAAGGATGGGTGTTTTCACACCTATCAAATCTCCTACACTTAACCATTGCCATGCCCTCATGCAATGCTTAGCGATAAAGCAAGTTTACATTTTTCTCATAACTAATCAACCTTGGCCTTATTAAAATATTACTAAAAAAAAATTAAAGTTCTACGAGAGATTAAAACTTTAAAGTAAACAAAAGGATAGAGAATAGATACGTGGAAATAACTTGCAAAGAGATCAAAGACTTACATTAGGGCTTCGGTGCTGTGACGATTCATCACCCTCAAGTTTCACGTTCCCCACACTAAGCTTAAAAATGAGATCATTGTTATTATAAGTTAGTAAATCAAACACTTACACACATGGCTTAATTAAATGCTTAAACTCCCTTATTCCTAGGTGTATCTCTTATATTTTATTTTTGTCTTAGAATGATCATGAAGATGCATTTTTGGACTTATTTCGATAGTTTATTTAGGCCGAAAGCAAGGTAGGACGATTTGATCAATAGTTAGCTAAAGGACAAAATCTCTTAAAACTGCTTCTCAGGATATCAAAAAGTTCATATCTTGGCATAACTTGGTTCACGATTTGAGACCTTTCTCGGGCCGATATTTGGCATGTACTTCATACTTCATATCTTTGAGAGACGTTCTTGAGATAATGGTCTTCTCATCGTTAATAGAGTTTCTTCACTTGGAGACTTTTGAGGGGTACTCCAACTTTGTTGACCACGACTTCATGATTATTTCTTCAATCTCTAATTGGGATTTTGAGATACAACGATCCGCCTCCTTTTCGGACTTGGATCTATTTATCCTCATACCTTGTTAGGGTCTTTTCGGATAGACTTCTCCATGATCTTTATGGGAGTTGATTGCTTTTCGTCGTGAGTCTTGATCCTTCATATTGATTTTGGGAATAATGCTTTTCACATCACTTTGGATCTTCAGCAATAAAATGGAATCCTCATGCCTTGTTAGGGCCTTTTCGGACTCGCCAATCTTCGCGCCCCGCTTCATAAGTTATGCCTTGGCTATGAACTCTTATCATTACCGAGCAAATTTTAAACGATCTTGGGCTAGAAGCTAAGTAACTTTTCAAATCGTACGACCTTACTTATTGCAGATAAATTATAAGCAATTGATGGGAGAATAGGCAAATAATTACACCAAGTGAGCTTGTGTAAGAAGACCGACTTATAATTGACTTTATCATTTCTCGTTCTCCACAATTTAAAATCTCAAGTAATGAGACTCGTGGATGCTTAGCCTAATAAACCAATTAAGGTCTACATGGTTAATGATTGAAGTGAAATACGACCTTTAGGAAAAGGAGCATAAAAGCGGTAAGTATTGAACAAATGACTTTAGGAAAAATCAAGTGTTAATGACCCTTAATGAAATGAAAGTTCGTTTCCCAAGGAGGTATATGTGTGTGAGAAACTTGTTAAATGTTTGTGATTAATGATTGGTTTAGAAGGGGATGAGAAAAGAAGATGACGAAGACGTAAAAATAAAAATAAACACTACTAGAAAGTTAAAACGTAGAACCTTAAAAATCACAAAAATAAAAATTAATTCTAAAAATTACCAAAAATTCACCAAAAATCAAAATAAATAAACTGAGAGTTTACCAATGATCAAAACTTTTTCAAACCTTTTAAATAATTAAATATTTAATTTTTAAATGCTAATTAAAGCCCTAAAAATCAAATAAATTACCAAAAAGCCCAAATAAAGATTTTTCAATTGGTCAACCTCTAAAATAAAGATTAAAAACTATTTTTAGAAATTTTTAAACTAATAAAAACTATTTAAAATGATTTAAAAACTATTAAAACTTAAAATAATTATAAAAATTAATCTAAAAGAGATAAAATTATTCTAAAAGTTGCTAAATTCCTATTTTAATGTATTAAACCTAAGAAAAATGTAAAAAGTTGGAAAATATGAAAATTTGAAAATAATAATAAAATAATAATAAAATAATATTAAAAATCCAAAAATTATAAAAAATTCTAAAAACTTGCAAACTAGTTTATTTTAACCTAAATAATCAGAAAATCAAAGTGAAATTACCAAAATACCCCTATTGGGCCCTCAAATGGGCCAAAACCAAAAACAGTCAACCAAATTGGGCTTTTGGGCCCAAAAAGTCAAACTTGGCCCAATTGACTTGGAAAAGACCTATCTGACTTAAAATTCAATTCTAAGAACAAAACTCTAAAGGCCCAAAAGCTGAATATGAGCTTATCACAACTTATTTATCACTTAGCTTATTCTTATTGGGCTTTTCAGCCCATTAAGCCATAAGCTAATGCCATAAGCTCTAATTTGACACACAACCTTCTTTTGGGATGCTTATGAGATCTGTAAAAAGAATTTTTGAAAAAGCTTACTCAATAAGCCAGAAATAAGCAAATTAAAATTTCACTAAAAGACAAAATAGTCGTTTTAGAGATTTAGGGCACCTCAGGACTTGATTCAACTTGCAAAAGATTTCAAATGGACTCAATAAGCAAAATCAATCAACAAAAATCCAATAAAAACAACCAATAAGCCAGAATAAGCACAAATGAACTTATGAAAAAGTCAAAGGAGTTGATTTTCTAGTCAAACCCTAAAGTCAACCACCCAAATGCTCCAGTATGAACAAATGGGTCAAAATATGAGCACCTATTACAAAAACAAAGTTGTTGCTGGTTAAAATAAGCTTTAATAGCTTATTGATAAGCTGAACCCAATTTTACACTATCAGTGGCAACAAGCAGGGGAAAGGAGTTCCCACTGCTTTGACTATTTGACCAAGCTTATATGAGAGTTCTGGTTTGATTCAATTGGAAACAAAGGCACCCTTGTGATCAGTGAATCACAAGAAGTCAATAGCAACAATAAAATCACAAATTGGTTCACACAATAAGCTACAATAAGCCAAACAGTCACCAGATATGCACCAGATATGGAAATAAGCAGTTAAGCACTTAATAAGCAGATTTAGACTGAATAAGCTAACCAAACTTAATAGGATGCATACACAAGCTATATAAACTAAGAACAAACACAAAGCAACAAGAATCAAACACTGAATCAAAGTAATCAACAAGATCAAAGCACAAAATGTTTCTGATGAACAATGAACAATATGCAGACAAGTTTTGCTGATCTATTTGGCACTTGATCCAATTTCAAGCCTCAAATCCTTCTTCTCTGGTGTGATTAACTATGATTTAGCACTTGTTAGCCCTAGCCTAAGCTTAGATCTAGGTGTCCTCAAAATCCTAGCCAATTTTACCAAGTATTTAAGATTTTATAGCCAAATTATGAATCTATGTGTTCAAAACCACAAAACCTGCAAACTGATGAACACAAGCACTCAAATAACAGATACCAACACTTGCTTGCACAAAACAACCACTTAGCAAACCACAAATCCAAATAATGAAGTAATCCCAAACACTCCTTAATCTACCACTTAACAAAGAAACTTGTGATTTCAACTAATAACCTACTGGTTTTAATGATCAAAAACACTTCCTAGATAGCAACTAACACAATCAAACTCAAAAATCACCAGCACAAAACAAATACTCGAAATCAAAGCACAAAATCCAAAACAGTCATAAACATGAAATTTTTAGGGTAATCTTAACCAAGAGATTATACCTGCCTTCCACAACATCCTAGGAAGGTCAGCTATGCTCCTTGGACCTTGTTCAACAACTAGAACAAGACCAAGGTACTTCAATGAAGATGATGCAAACTGCCTTGGTTGATGGTTCAAAGTAGAACCTCAAGGACTTTATATCTTCAACACAAGCAACAAACAACTCAACCAAGGGCTCTAATCCCTTCACAAGCTTGGTGTCAACAAGCTTGTAAGAGCTTATAGCAAATGGCCAAGGGTTAGTACACAAAATAAGCCAAAATCAGAAACAAGGACTTCAAGGCTTTTGAACCTTGAAAACCTTTCAAACCTAGACGTGCCTTAACCACAAGGTTAAGGAAGGTCTAATCAATCAAATGGAACTCAGAATTAGGCTACTCAAACACCAAAGTTTTAATTAAATCAAAAAGAGATTTCAAAATTTCAGAAATTCAAATTTTATTTAAACTTAAAAAGGAATTACAAAGATAATAGCCTAAAACTAGAACAAAGGGACTCTCACATGTTGAGGTCTCCTTTTATAGGCAAATGCCTGGCTAAACACTATTCACAAACCCTAGCAACTGAAATTCCTATTCTATCCTTGCAGAACCTTTTAGGTGTGTTGCCAGCTGTTTTGGGAGAATCCTGGACGTTTGTTGAGTGCTTAGGGACCAAGTAATGATTTGTAGCCCTTGATTTTGCCAAGTAAGGATCAAGTGCCAAGTGTCGTATTGTGAGTGGGGACGGGGGTATCATTCTGGTAGTAGGATTTGGGGTTTAAGGTATGGGATGTGATTGAGGTGATGTGAATCACACGTGGGTTGAGTCAATTTTGATTTCCCCTTTGTTTTGCTCTTTTTTTGATCCTGGGTAAAAAGCTTGTTCATGCCTGGTAAAAATCCAAACAGTAAGTGTTTGGCGCATTTTTAGGAATTTGAAGTTTGGAATTGGCAGTTTAGGTCCTTGAGTTTTGGAAAAGAGTGAATAGAAAGTTTATTTTGCAAACAAAACTTGTTCCTTTGTTATATAACTTTCACCACTTGGCCGTTTTGGCACAAACTTTCCAAAAAGTGTTTCAAGGGTTATTTTTGACACTTTTGCATATTTCAAGGGCTGATTTTGGACAAAGTTGATCTTAAAAGGTCTTCAATGCAACATAAACTTCATGAGGGACCATTGTTGGCAATTTGGATTTGTTGAGGGACTAATCTTGCCATTTCTTCAAAGTTGAAGGACCTTTTGTGTAATTTTGACAAACTTAAGGGACCAAACTTGTAATTATCAACATACAAGGGTTTTAAGTGTCATTTCTTCAATAAATAAGGATCAATCTTGCACATCTTTAAGTCTTCAAGGATAATTGTTGAATATTCCATGATTAGGGCCCGGTTCCTTGTACGGCTTCGTTTCTCGTGTCCGTTTTTCCTTATAACTTGTGACCTTTTGCCTTTTTCACGATATCCATACCTAAAATACACAAGTAAACAAACACAAGCATATATATGGTATATTATGACATTTTTATGCATTTAAAGCCTGAAAAGAACGATGAGATCATGTATAAATGCCATCTCATCACTCCCCCATACTAAGCCATTGTCGTGCCCTCACGCAATGCTAGAATAAAGTATCTAAGCATCACCAAAGTTCAATTTTATTAACCTTTATTGAAGAGTAAAAGACTTGCAATATACTACGAAGATGTGTAAAGACATAACATATGATTTTCATCACAAAAAGTGACTTTTAAGGTCAAAGAATAGAAACAAGTAAATGTCCCTTAGAGTAAACTTCGTCATCCTTGATTGTCATACATTCCATGCTAAGTGCAAAAACGAGATCATTGTTGGTACAAGTCACAATGCTAACACTACTCATATGTCCAAATTGTGTAATACTTTTTCTCCCCGTAATCCTAGTTATTATAAAAGGAAATGGGTTACTAGCATTTTTTATCTATTTGTCATGGATCACAAGTGATTCATATTGACTTATTTGAGTAGTTATTAGTCCGAAAGAAAAGTAGCATGATTTGATCAATAGTTAGCCGAAGGACAAAATATTTTAAAACGACTTCTCGTGTATCTCCTTAAGTTCATATCTTGGCAAAACTCGTTTCACGATTTGAGACCTTTCTCGGACCGATATTTGGCATGTACTTCATACTTCAAATCTTGGGAAGACGTTCTTGAAATTATGGTCTTCTCTTCACATATTTGGAATTTCTTCACTTGACGTTTTTGAGAGATTCTTCATATTGGACCACGACTTCATCATTTTTCTTTAATATTTAGTTTGGATTTTGATATACAACGATCCGCCTCCTTTTCGGACTTGGATATATTTATCCTCATAAGTTATGCCAATCTTCGCGTCCCGCTTCAATAAGTTATGCCTTGGCTATGAACTCTATTCAACCCCGAGAAACTTTTAAACGATCTTGCGCTAGAGGCTAAGTAACCTTTCAAATCGTACGACCTTACTTATTGCAATTATGATTATTCCTAATGCATTGATCTTATGGGAAGAAAAAGCCACAATTAAAAACATATGAATTTTTGAAAGAACACTTTCATGTTCTACGTTTAGCATGATCACTTGTCTAACTCTATCATTTCTCGTTCTTCACTATATAAAGACCTCTAATTAAAGAGACTCGTGAATACTTAGTCGTGCAAGTCAAAATTAAGCCAAATTTGGATTAGCTTTCATTAAGACTATATCAAATCAAAGTTTTGGGTTTTCAAGCCACCTATAGGATCTTGCACTTTCTTGGAATTTTTCAAGTTTAGAGAATGCGTTTTAAAGTTCCCTTGATAAGTGACTTTCTAGGATCAATTATAGGAACTTGCGAAAAGTTCTTGTTCTTAACCCGAATGAGCTAAGACTTTCGCATTTTAAAGCTCCCTATATAAAAGTCTAGCAAAACTTGAATTGAGCGGGTTAAGGAATGTAAATGGCTCCAAATGCCCATCAAGTCAAAAATTAACTCTTATTCTACCCAACGGAAAATATACATTCGTGTCTTAAAAACACTTATGAAAACTAAGAAAAAATTTAAAATTTGGCCATTTTTAGCCTTATTAGCAAAACAAAACATTGAAAGTTGGAAAGCGTGAGGGCGTAGCAAAGCAAGTACCTATTCACCCCACCATACTAAAAGTAAACATTGTCCTCAATGTTTCGAGTCTAAAGGTGGAGCACCCCCATACTAGAGACGAAGAGTCGAATGCTTAGGATCTAGCATGGAAAGGGTGATCAACAATATATCTAAAGCCGTTTATTAAGTATGCTAAAAGATAATTGTTAGAACAATAAAGGATATGTCATGGATTCGTGAAAAACTTCTTCAAACGAACGATGGAGGCTCACGTAAACGAACACGAGAGTCTTCAATCGTAGATGATGATGATCTAGATAACACAATCACAAACAACCACGAGACAACGAGTTGAAAGGGTATAAGTCCCCTTATTAGTGAATAGTTAGCATAAAAGATAAGCATGGGATCTCCCCCACGAGGCACCTCTTTTTTGATTACCGAGTCATGAGCTCGACTCGATCCCCTCAATGCTAATTATCATTGGGGAAGGTGACTTGGTCGAGGGCAACCATTGAAAGAATTTCCCCACCAAAGTAGTGCTTAAGCCTATGTCCATTCACCTTGAAATTAGGACCATCATCTTGAGCTAGCTCAATGGTCCCATAAGGAAACACTTGTGTAATGGTGAACGGACCCGACCAACGAGATTTCAATTTCCCGGAAAATATCTTAAGACGAGAGTTAAAAAGCAACACTTGATCACCAACGTTAAAAACCCGGTTTTTAATCTTTGAATCATGAAACTTTTTAGTCTTTTCTTTAAAAATTAATGAATTTTCATAAGCATTATCTCTTAATTCATCCATATCATTCAATTGTATTTTCCGGTGATCTCCCGCGGTCTTCAAGTTAAAGTTTGCATGCTTAAGGGCCCAATATGCCTTGTGCTCCAACTCAATGGGCAAATGACAATTCTTCCCATAGACCAACTTATAAGGAGTGCAACCGATAGGTGTCTTATAAGCGGTCCTAAAGGCCCATAAAGCGTCATCAAGTTTGTCGGACCATGAAGCACAGTTTTCTCCAAGTGACCTCTCTAAAATCCTCTTCAAAGCTCGGTTCGAAACCTCGACTTGCCCACTCGTTTGCGGGTGATAAGCCGTAGAAAGACGATGAGTAACTCCATATTTCTTTAGAACCTTTTCGAATTGGTCATTACAAAAATGGGTTCCACGATCGCTTATAATAGCACGAGGGGTTCCGAACTGAGAGAATAGTTGCTTCAAAAGTTTCACTACCACACGAGCATCATTAGTAGGCAAAGCCTTAGCTTCCACCCACTTAGAACGGTAGTCCACCGCGACAAGGATATATTTGTTGCCATGAGACGATGGGAACGGCCCCATAAAGTCTATTCCCCATATGTCGAAAATTTCACACACTTGAATTATGTTTTGCGGCATTTCATCACGTTGAGACGATTTTCCTTGACGTTGGCACGAATCACACGACTTCACAAGTGCGTGTGCATCACGATAGATAGAAGGCCAAAAGAAGCCGGCATCGAACACTTTCTTAGCCGTGAGATTAGCACCGTGGTGACCACCCGTGGGTCCCTCGTGACAAGCTCTAAGGATATTAGAAGCTTCGGCACCAAACACACAACGTCGAACAAGTTGATCCACACAAACTCGAAAGAGATAAGGGTCGTCCCAAAAATAGAACTTGACGTCACGAAAGAATTTTCGTTTTTGTTGTGTCGTCATACCCTTGATTATGAAATTGCCCGCATGGTAATTTTCAATGTCGGCAAACCATGGGGTGGTGTCTTTAGAATTCACTACACCGAGAGTCTCAAGAGGAAATGTTTCGGTGATTTCCTTGTTCTCGAAAACATCTTTGTGAGGATCTTCTAGACGAGAGAGATGATCGGCCGCTAGATTCTCGGCTCCTTTTTTGTCAAGCACGGTCACATCAAATTCTTTGAGGAGGAGCATCCAACGAAGCAATCTCGGCTTAGCATCTTGCTTAGCTAAGAGATACTTGATAGTCGAATGGTCGGTATACACGATGCTTTTAGTCAAGACGAGATAAGGTCGGAATTTCTCAAAAGCATAGACCACGGCAAGGAATTCCTTTTCCGTTGTGGTGTACTTTAATTGAGCCTCGGTCATCGTCTTACTAGCATAGTGGATAGGACGGAAATGCTTGTCATAACGTTGCCCTAAGACGGCCCCTATAGCATAATCACTTGCATCGCACATGATTTCAAAGGGTAATTCCCAATTAGGAGCAACAAGAATGGGAGCTTCGGTAAGTTTCCTTTTAAGAGTTTCGAAAGCCTTAACACAATCCTCATTGAAGTTAAAAGGAGCATCCTTCTCGAGAAGGTGTGTCATAGGACGAGAGATTTTCGAAAAGTCCTTGATGAAACGACGATAAAAGCCCGCGTGGCCTAGGAAACTCCTAACTCCCTTAACGGTTTTGGGATGTGGTAACTTGGCGATGACGTCTACCTTACCTTTATCGACCTCAATCCCCGCCTTCGACACCTTATGTCCTAAGACGATTCCTTGTTTACACATAAAATGACATTTTTCCCAATTAAGCACAAGATTGGTTTCTTCACAACGTTTTAACATTTTCTCAAGATTAGATAAACATGACGTGAACGAATTACCAAACACCGAGAAGTCATCCATAAACACTTCCATCGACTTCTCGATCATTTCGTGAAAAATCGCCATCATACACCGTTGAAACGTACCGGGTGCATTACAAAGTCCGAAAGGCATCCTACGATAAGCGAACGTTCCATAAGGACACGTAAACGTAGTCTTCTCTTGATCACGAGGGTCGATAGGGATTTGAAAGTAACCTGAAAAACCATCTAAAAAGCAATAGAATTCATTTCCCGCAAGTCGCTCCAACATTTGATCCATGAAGGGCAAAGGAAAGTGGTCTTTACGAGTGGCGTCATTTAACTTTCGGTAGTCAATACACACCCTCCAACCGGTCACAACACGAGTGGGAATTAACTCGTTGTTTTCATTAGGCACAACGGTCATTCCTCCCTTTTTAGGGACACAATGGATTGGGCTCACCCATGGGCTATCGGATATAGGATAAATCATTCCCGCGTCAAGGAGTTTAAGGACCTCCTTTTTAATGACATCGTGAATTTTGGGATTCACCCTTCTTTGACTTTGAATTGCGGGTTTGTAGTCCTCCTCCATTAAAATCTTGTGAGTACAAAATTTTGGGTCAATACCCTTAATGTCGGATATTTTCCACGCAATTGCCCCTTTATGAGCCTTAAGAACTTTCAAGAGCTCGGTTTTTTCATTATTGGCAAGACCTTTTGCAATAATAACCGGCAACTTGTCATCACCTTCCAAGAATGCGTATTCAAGGTGAGAAGGAAGATCTTTCAATTCAAGGATAGGTGGTTCCTCGATTGAAGATTTTGGTTCAACACTCATAACTTCCATCGGCGAAAGAAATGGTGGAATAAAAGTATCATCACTAATCAACACCTCATCTTCATTGTCGATTTCATTTGAAGTGAGATCGCCTCCTTGGAATGGAGTGAGATTTGGTGTGGAATTAGCAAGAATTGGATCCAAAATAGTGGGATTGCCACTTGACGAGCTATCAGAAAAACCTAACACTTCTTGTGAAAACTCATCGCAAACCACATCAACGATGTCAATGTGATTGATGGTAGCGATTGCATAAACATGAGAAGGTTTCGAGTTTTGAGTAGCGTTTATAACAAGTTCCTCTTCGTTGAATCTCAAAGTGATAGTTCTCGCATGAACATCGATAAGCGATCTCGAAGTATCTAAAAATGAACGACCTAAAATTAGAGGAACTTGAGGATCCGCGGGGATGTCAACTACTATAAAATCAACGGGATAGTAGAACTTCCCCACTTTCACGAAAACATCTTCGGCTACTCCACATGCCATAATCGTAGAATGATCGGCCATCTCGATGGACATGTTCGAAGGAATGAGATCCGGAAGCGAAAGCGATTTCCAAATGGAAAATGGCATCAAATTAATGCTCGCACCAAGATCGGCCAAGGCGAGGCATTCTTTCATATCTTGTATGTCACAAGGAATGAGAAACTTTCCGGGATCACCAACTTTTTCCGGTATGCGGTTAAGATAAACCGAAGAACAATTAGCAAGCTTTGAAAGCTTTTCCTTATCGCTCATTATACTTTTAAAAGTGGAAGCGAAACGAGGCATATATAACAACGCGTCGGCTAAAATCACATCAAAATGCACTTGTTGAAACATTTTTATAAAAAGCTCGATTTGTTGTTTGTTACGTTCTTGCAACTTCTCTTTGTTTCGTCTCGAAGGGTAGGGTAAGGGTGGTGTGGGTTGGACATTAGGCAACGGCCTTGGAAACTCGGGTTCCACAATTGGTATTGGTTCAACCGTAGGGGTGGTTTGAGCGGTACTTCGTGGGCTTGTAATGTGCTCCTTTTCGACCATCACCTCGGGTTCTTTCTCGATTTCCTTCTCCGTAGAAGTACTTGGACGAGAGATTGGTTCCTTGAAAGTTTTACCACTTCGTGTAGTAATAACCTTCATTTCTCCCTCCGGGTTTGCAATGGTATCACTAGGAAGACCACCCGAGGAAGAGGGTTTACACATGATTGCTTCAAACATCTTAGCCATTCGGTCCTCAAATTTTGATTGCCTAGCATCCGCTTTTAATAACTCTTGCTTAATCTCATGTTGTCCTAATTCCATCTTTTGTTGATTTTGTTGAAGACGTTGGACATTTCCTTCCATTTTGTTTGCATGAGTTTTAAGTTCATTAGCAAGTTCATTTTTTAGCTCGTTTTTCAACTCGGATCTTAAGCTAATCATCTCACGTTGCATGTTATCAAATTTAGCATCATTTGCTTTTGCATAATCCAAAAATTCTCCTTGCAAATTTTTAGTGTGAGCATTTTGAAAACCTTGTGTAGTGTTTTGAAAATCACGGTTTTGGTTTTGATTAGAAATTTGTCCATTCCCATTTTGATAATTCCCTTTGTTGTAATTGCGTGAATTGCCTTGGTAATTACCTTGGTTGTTGTTTCGATAATTGTTAACATTTTGATTTGGTGGAGCTTGATTTTGGCGGGAACCTTGACCGTTTTGGTTGTAAGTTCCCGTTGCTACATAAGCACTCGAAGTGTTACCATCCGCGGTAATGCACTCGGAAAGATCATGAGCTCCCCCACAAGATAAACAACTCTTAGCAACCGCTTTAACCGAAGCGGAATTGGAAGCTTCTTTAGCCTTCCAATGGGACATAAGATTAGCAAATCTATCAAAAAACCGATTTTCCTCATTAGCTTCATCATGTAAGGCATTAATGCTACGAGACGATTGTGACGATGACGAACCCAAAATGGCAACACTCGGTGTGTTATGAGGGTTATAAACGTTAGATCTATTCTCGATGATTTGTAAAGCCTCATTTGTCGTCTTGCACAAGAAATTACCACCCGCGGCGGCATTCAAATAATCTCGTTCATGATCATTAAGCCCATTATAAAAAGTATCAACTTGATGCAATTCCGTAAAATCATGGTGTGGACATTCATGTAACATTTCTTTAAATCGTTCCCATGCCATTGAAAAACTTTCATTATTTCTTTGCACAAATCGTGAAATCTCATTTTTCAAGTGTGTTGTTTTAGATGGTGGAAAAAACTTGTTCACAAATAGAAACGAGATCGGCCCATGTCAAAATCGAATTTGGCGGTTCTTTCTCAAGCCAAATTTTTGCGGGTCCATCTAACGAGTATGGAAACAACATCATCTTAATTGCGTCATGTGGAACATCCTTAAACTTGCTAGTGGCGGTGAGACGGTTAAAATTCCTAATATGATAATGCGGGTTGTCTTTCTCGTGACCTCTAAACTTATTTGCTAGCAACATCGACATTAAACCCGTCTTAATCTCGAAATTCTCCGCAAGGATGGCGGGAATCACAATAGCCTCTCCAAAACCCTCGGTGGGTGCTTGTAGCAACTCCATCATAGTACGATTAGCCATGACGACTTCTTGTTCTACAATAGGTTCAACAATTGGAGGTTGTTCTTCAACAATCAACGTCTCTTGATTGGCTTGCTTTTGAAGTCGTTTACGAGCTCGTTTTGCTTGATTACGAGTGATCATAAACTTCACGAAGAATGGGAGGTGAGCAAAGAAGATTCTTTTTGGGTGTTTTGTGAATTTTCAATTTTTTTGTGTTTTTGATGATATTTAATTTTTTGGATTTTGGTGTATCTTCGTAGACAACAATCTACAAAATCTCTCCTCGAATCAAACTCTTGATTAAAGAAGCCTCAAAGGAATGAAAACGATCACGTGGAGTGAACGCCTTCGAATGACTTTAGAACTTTGGTGAAAACCAAATTGTTCAAGAGGGTTTAATCACAAAGAAACCAAGCAAATATATTATACGTAATAATACTTCGGGCGGCAAAACCCTCGATTAGCCTTCAATCTCAAAATACTCACAAGCAAGCGGGGAAACGAGGCGGCGCGAAGCACTTAACAGCCTTTTTCCTTAGGGTATATTTTATAATACCCGCCTTATACCCACCTTATAGTTTGTATTCTTCAAAATCGAGCTTCACGAAAGTATTTATCTATTTTTGCCTTTTTCTTTTTGTTTGAGATTCGAATACAATAATTGAGTGATGAAATCCCAATTAAGGTTGTGTTCTCACACTTTTGGAGATATTGTGAATTTATTGTGATACTTAATACAATATATTAATAATATTTGTACAAGAAAAACCAAGAAAACCGATAATACGTATTAGTAGAGTTCTACTAATACAAATACTATTTTGGTTAATATTAAAAACAACAATGCAAATTAATCACGACACACCTCCCCGGCAGCGGCGCCAAAATGATTGAAGTGAAATACGACCTTTAGGAAAAGGAGCGTAAAAGCGGTAAATATTGAACAAATGACTTTAGGAAAAATCAAGTGTTAATGACCCTTAATGAAATGAAAGTTCGTTTCCCAAGGAGGTATATGTGTGTGAGAAATTTGTTAAATGTTTGTGATTAATGATTGGTTTAGAAGGGGATGAGAAAAGAAGATGACGAAGACGTAAAAATAAAAATAAACACTACTAGAAAGTTAAAACGTAGAACCTTAAAAATCACAAAAATAAAAATTAATTCTAAAAATTACCAAAAATTCACCAAAAATCAAAATAAATAAACTAAGAGTTTACCAATGATCAAAACTTTTTCAAACCTTTTAAATATTTAAATATTCAATTTTTAAATGCTAATTAAAGCCCTAAAAATCAAATAAATTACCAAAAAGCCCAAATAAAGATTTTTCAATTGGTAAACCTCTAAATGACCTAAAAAGATTAAAAACTATTTTTAGAAATTTTTAAACTAATAAAAACTATTTAAAATGATTTAAAAACTATTAAAACTTAAAATAATTATAAAAATTAATCTAAAAGAGATAAAATTATTCTAAAAGTTGCTAAATTCCTATTTTAATGTATTAAACCTAAGAAAATGTAAAAGTTGGAAAATATGAAATTTTAAAAATAATAATAAAATAATAATAAAATAATATTAAAAATCCAAAAATTATAAAAAATTCTAAAAACTTGCAAACTAGTTTATTTTAACCTAAATAATCAGAAAATAAAGTGAAATTACCAAAATACCCCTATTGGGCCCTCAAATGGGCCAAAACCAAAAAAACAGTCAACCAAATTGGGCTTTTGGGCCCCAAAAGTCAAACTTGGCCCAATTGACTTGGAAAAGCCCTATCTGACTTAAAATTCAATTCTAAGAACAAAACTCGAAAGGCCCAAAAGCTGAATATGAGCTTATCACAGCTTATTTATCACTCAGCTTAATCTTATTGGGCTTTTCAGCCCATTAAGCCATAAGCTAATGCCATAAGCTCTAATTTGACACACAACCTTATTTTGGGATGCTTATGAGATCTGTAAAAAGAGTTTTTGAAAAAGCTTACTCAATAAGCCAGATATAAGCAAATAAAAAATTCACTAAAAGATAAAATAGTCGTTTTAGAGATTTAGGGCACCTCAGGACTTGATTCAACTTGCAAAGGATTTCAAATGGACTCAATAAGCAAAATCAATCAACAAAAATCCAATAAGCACAACCAATAAGCCAGAATAAGCACAAATGAACTTATGAAAAAGTCAAAGGAGTTGATTTTCTAGTCAAACCCTAAAGTCAACCACCCAAATGCTCCAGTATGAACAAATGGGTCAAAATATGAGCACCTATTACAAAAACAAAGTTGTTGCTGGTTAAAATAAGCTTTTATAGCTTATTGATAAGTTGAACCCAATTTTACACTATCAGTGGCAACAAGCAGGGGAAAGGAGTTCCCACTGCTTTGACTATTTGACCAAGCTTATATGAGAGTTCTGGTTTGATTCAATTGGAAACAAAGGCACCCTTGTGATCAGTGAATCACAAGAAGTCAATAGCAACAATAAAATCACAAATTGGTTCACACAATAAGCCACAATAAGCCAAACAGTTACCAGATATGCACCAGATATGGAAATAAGCAGTTAAGCACTTAATAAGCAGATTTAGACTGAATAAGCTAACCAAACTTAACAGGATGCATACACAAGCTATATAAACTAAGAACAAACACAAAGCAACAAGAATCAAACACTGAATCAAAGTAATCAACAAGATCAAAGCATAAAATGTTTCTGATGAACAATGAACAATATGCAGACAAGTTTTGCTGATCTATTTGGCACTTGATCCAATTTCAAGCCTCAAATCCTTCTTCCCTAGTGTGATTAACTATGATTTAGCACTTGTTAGCCCTAGCCTAAGCTTAGATCTAGGTGTCCTCAAAATCCTAGCCAATTTTACCAAGTATTTAAGATTTTATAGCCAAATTATGAATCTATGTGTTCAAAACCACAAAACCTGCAAACAGATGAACACAAGCACTCAAATAACAGATACCAACACTTGCTTGCACAAAACAACCACTTAGCAAACCACAAATCCAAATAATGCAGTAATCCCAAACACTCCTTAATCTACCACTTAACAAAGAAACTTGTGATTTCAACTAATAACCTACTGGTTTTAATGATAAAAAAACACTTCCTAGATAGCAACTAACACAATCAAACTCAAAAATCACCAGCACAAACACAAATACTCAAAATCAAAGCACAAAATCCAAAACAGTCATAAACATGAAATTTTTAGGGGAATCTTAACCAAGAGATTATACCTACCTTCCACAACATCCTAGGAAGGCCAGCTATGCTCCTTGGACCTTGTTCAACAACTAGAACAAGACCAAGGTACTTCAATGAAGATGATGCAAACTGCCTTGGTTGATGGTTCAAAGTAGAACCTCAAGGACTTTATATCTTCAACACAAGCAGCAAACAACTCAACCAAGGGCTCTAATCCCTTCACAAGCTTGGTGTCAACAAGCTTGTAAGAGCTTATAGCAAATGGCCAAGGGTTAGTACACAAAATAAGCCAAAATCAGAAACAAGGACTTCAAGGCTTTTGAACCTTGAAAACCTTTCAAACCTAGACGTGCCTTAACCACAAGGTTAAGGAAGGTCTAATCAATCAAATGGAACTCAGAATTAGGCTACTCAAACACCAAACTTTTAATTAAATCAAAAAGAGATTTCAAAATTTCAGAAATTCAAATTTTATTTAAACTTAAAAAGGAATTACAAAGATAATAGCCTAAAACTGGAACAAAGGGACTCTCACATGTTGAGGTCTCCTTTTATAGGCAAATGCCTGGCTAAACACTATTCACAAACCCTAGCAACTGAAATTCCTATTCTATCCTTGCAGAACCTTCTAGGTGTGTTTCCAGCTGTTTTGGGAGAATCCTAGACGTTTGTTGAGTGCTTAGGGACCAAGTAATGATTTGCAGCCCTTGATTTTGCCAAGTAAGGATCAAGTGCCAAGTGTCGTATTGTGAGTGGGGATGGGGGTATCATTCTGGTAGTGGGATTTGGGGTTTAAGGTATGGGATGTGATTGAGGTGATGTGAATCACACGTGGGTTGAGTCAATTTTGATATCCCCTTTGTTTTGCTCTTTTTTTGATCCTGGGTAAAAAGCTTGTTCATGCCTGGTAAAAATCCAAACAGTAAGTGTTTGGCGCATTTTTAGGAATTTGAAGTTTGGAATTGGCAGTTTAGGTCCTTGAGTTTTGGAAAAGAGTGAATAGCAAGTTTATTTTGCAAACAAAACGTGTTCCTTTGTTATATAACTTTCACCACTTGGCAGTTTTGGCACAAACTTTCCAAAAAGTGTTTCAAGGGTTATTTTTGACTCTTTTGCATATTTCAAGGGCTGATTTTGGACAAAGTTGATCTTAAAAGGTCTTCAATGCAACTTAAACTTCATGAGGGACCATTGTTGGCAATTTAGATTTGTTGAGGGACTAATCTTGCCATTTCTTCAAAGTTGAAGGACCTTTTGTGTAATTTTGACAAACTTAAGGGACCAAACTTGTAATTATCAACATACAAGGGTTTTAAGTGTCATTTCTTCTATAAATAAGGATCAATCTTGCACATCTTTAAGTCTTCAAGGATAATTGTTGAATATTCCATGATTAGGGCCCGTTTCCTTGTACGGCTTCGTTTCTCGTGTCTGTTTTTCCTTGTAACTTGTGATCTTTTGCCTTTTTCACGATATCCATACCTAAAATACAAAAGTAAACAAATGCAAGCATATATATGGTATATTATGACATTTTTATGCATTTAAAGCCCGAAAAGAACGATGAGATCATGTATAAATGCCATCTCATCACTCCCCCAAACTAAGCCATTGCCGTGCCCTCACGCAATGCTAGAATAAAGTATCTAAGCATCACCAAAGTTCAATTTTATTAACCTTTATTGAAGAGTAAAAGACTTGCAATATACTACGAAGATGTGTAAAGACATAACATATGATTTTCATCACAAAAAGTGACTTTTAGGGTCAAAGAATAGAAACAATTAAATGTCCCTTAGAGTAAACTTCATCATCCTTGATTGTCATACATTCCATGCTAAGTGCAAAAACGAGATCATTGTTGGTACAAGTCACAATGCTAACACTACTCATACGTCCAAATTGTGTAATACTTTTTCTCCCCGCAATCCTAGTTATTATAAAAGGAAATGGGTTACTAGCATTTTTTATCTATTTGTCATGGATCACAAGGGATTCATATTGACTTATTTGAGTAGTTATTAGTCCGAAAGCAAAGTAGCATGATTTGATCAATAGTTAGCCGAAGGACAAAATCTTTTAAAACGGCTTCTCGTGTATCTCCTTAAGTTCATATCTTGGCATAACTCGTTTCACGATTTGAGACCTATCTCGGACCGATATTTGGCATGTACTTCATACTTCAAATCTTGGGAAGACGTTCTTGAAATTATGGTCTTCTCTTCACATATTTGGAATTTCTTCACTTGACGTTTTTGAGAGATTCTTCATATTGGACCACGACTTCATCATTTTTCTTTAATCTTTAGTTTGGATTTTGATATACAACTATCCGCCTCCTTTTCGGACTTGGATATATTTATCCTCATACCTTGTTAGGGTCTTTTTGGATAGACTTTCTCCATGATCTTTAGGGGAGTAATTGCTTTTCGTCGTGTGTCTTGATCCTTCATATTGATTTAGGAATAATGATACTTCACATCATCTTGGATCTTTAGCAAAAATAGAGCTCCTCATGCCTTGTTAGGGCCTTTTTGGATAATCGCCAATCTTCGCGTCCCGCTTCAATAAGTTATGCCTTGGATATGAACTCTATTCAACCCCGAGCAACTTTTAACGATCTTGCGCTAGAGGCTAAGTAACCTTTCAAATCGTACGACCTTACTTATTGCAATTATGATTTATTCCTAATGCATTGATCTTATGGGAAGAAAAAGCCACAATTAAAAACATATGAGTTTTTGAAAGAACACTTTCATGTTTTACGTTTAGCATGATCACTTGTCTAACTCTATCATTTCTCGTTCTTCACTATATAAAGACCTCTAATTAAAGAGACTCGTGAATACTTAGCCGTGCAAGTCAAAATTAAGCCAAATTTGGATTAGCTTTCATTAAGACTATATCAAATCAAAGTTTTGGGTTTTCAAGCCACCTATAGGATCTTGCACTTTCTTGGACTTTTTCAAGTTTAGAGAATGAGTTTTAAAGTTCCCTTGATAAGTGACTTTCTAGGATCAATTATAGGAACTTGCGAAAAGTTCTTGTTCTTAACCCGAATGAGCTAAGACTTTCGCATTTTAAAGCTCCCTATATAAAAGTCTAGCAAAACTTGAATTGAGCGGGTTAAGGAATGTAAATGGCTCCAAATGCCCATCAAGTCAAAAATTAACTCTTATTCTACCCAACGGAAAATATACATTCGTGTCTTAAAAACACTTATGAAAACTAAGAAAATTTTTAAAATTTTGCCATTTTTAGCCTTATTAGCAAAACAAAACATTGAAAGTTGGAAAGCGTGAGGGCGTAGCAAAGCAAGTACCTATTTACCCCCCCATACTAAAAGTAAACATTGTCCTCAATGTTTCGAGTCTAAAGGTGGAGCACCCCCATACTAGAGACGAAGAGTCGAATGCTTAGGATCTAGCATGGAAAGGATGATCAACAATATATCTAAAGCCGTTTATTAAGTATGCTAATAGATAATTGTTAGAACAATAAAGGATATGTCATGGATTCGTGAAAAACTTCTTCAAACGAACGATGGAGGCTCACGTAAACGAACACGAGAGTCTTCAATCGTAGATGGTGATGATCTAGATAACACAATCACAAACAACCACGAGACAACGAGTTGAAAGGGTACAAGTCCCCTTATTAGTAAATAGTTAGCATAAAAGATAAGCATGGGATCTCCCCCACGAGGCACCTCGTTTTTGATTACCGAGTCATGAGCTCGACTCGATCCCCTCAATGCTAATTATCATTGGGGAAGGTGACTTGGTCGAGGGCAACCATTGAAGGAATTTCCCCACCAAAGTAGTGCTTAAGCCTATGTCCATTCACCTTGAAATTAGGACCATCATCTTGAGCTAGCTCAATGGTCCCATAAGGAAACACTTGTGTAATGGTGAACGGACCCGACCAACGAGATTTCAATTTCCCGGAAAATATCTTAAGACGAGAGTTAAAAAGCAACACTTGATCACCAACGTTAAAAACCCGGTTTTTAATCTTTGAATCATGAAACTTTTTAGTCTTTTATTTAAAAATTAATGAATTTTTATAAGCATTATCTCTTAATTCATCCAATTCATTCAATTGTATTTTCCGGTGATCTCCCGCGGTCTTCAAGTCAAAGTTTGCATGCTTAAGGGCCCAATATGCCTTGTGCTCCAACTCAATGGGCAAATGACAATTCTTCCCATAGACCAACTTATAAGGAGTGCAACCGATAGGTGTCTTATAAGCGGGCCTAAAGGCCCATAAAGCGTCATCAAGTTTGTCGGACCATGAAGCACGGTTTTCTCCAAGTGGCCTCTCTAAAATCCTCTTCAAAGCTCGGTTCGAAACCTCGACTTGCCCACTCGTTTGCGGGTGATAAGCCATAGAAAGACGATGAGTAACTCCATATTTCTTTAGAACCTTTTCGAATTGGTCATTACAAAAATGGGTTCCACGATCGCTTATAATAGCACGAGGGGTTCAGAACTGAGAGAATAGTTGCTTCAAAAATTTCACTACCACACGAGCATCATTAGTAGGCAAAGCCTTAGCTTCCACCCACTTAGAAAGGTAGTCCACCGCGACGAGGATATATTTGTTGCCATGAGACGATGGGAACGACCCCATAAAGTCTATTCCCCATATGTCGAAAATTTCACACACTTGAATTATGTTTTGCGGCATTTCATCACGTTGAGACGATTTTCCTTGACGTTGGCACGAATCACACGACTTCACAAGTGCGTGTGCATCACGATAGATAGAAGGCCAAAAGAAGCCGGCATCGAACACTTTCTTAGCCGTGAGATTAGCACCGTGGTGACCACCCGTGGGTCCGTCGTGAAAAGCTCTAAGGATATTAGAAGCTTCGGCACCAAACACACAACGTCGAACGAGTTGATCCGCACAAACTCGAAAGAGATAAGGGTCGTCCCAAAAATAGAACTTGACGTCACGAAAGAAATTTTGTTTTTGTTGTGTCGTCATACCCTTGATTATGAAATTGCCCGCATGGTAATTTGCAATGTCGGCAAACCATGGGGTGGTGTCTTTAGAATTCACTACACCGAGAGTCTCAAGAGGAAATGTTTCGGTGATTTCCTTGTTCTCGAAAACATCTTTGTGAGGATCTTCTAGACGAGAGAGATGATCGGCCGCTAGATTCTCGACTCCTTTTTTGTCAAGCACGGTGACATCAAATTCTTGGAGGAGGAGCATCCAACGAAGCAATCTCGGCTTAGCATCTTGTTTAGCTAAGAGATACTTGATAGCCGAATGGTCGGTATACACGATGCTTTTAGTCAAGACGAGATAAGGTCGGAATTTCTCAAAAGCATAGACCACGGCAAGGAATTCCTTTTCCGTTGTGGTGTACTTTAATTGAGCCTCGGTCATCGTCTTACTAGCATAGTGGATAGGACGGAAATGCTTGTCATAACGTTGCCCTAAGACGGCCCCTATAGCATAATCACTTGCATCGCACATGATTTCAAAGGGTAATTCCCAATTAGGCGCAACAAGAATGGGAGCTTCGGTAAGTTTCCTTTTAAGAGTTTCGAAAGCCTTAACACAATCCTCATTGAAGTTAAAAGGAGCATCCTTCTCGAGAAGGTGTGTCATAGGACGAGAGATTTTCGAAAAGTCCTTGATGAAACGACGATAAAAGCCCGCGTGGCCTAGGAAACTCCTAACTCCCTTAACGGTTTTGGGATGAGGTAACTTGGCGATGACGTCTACCTTACCTTTATCGACCTCAATCCCCGCCTTCGACACCTTATGTCCTAAGACGATTCCTTGTTTACACATAAAATGACATTTTTCCCAATTAAGCACAAGATTGGTTTCTTCACAACGTTTTAACATTTGCTCAAGATTAGATAAACATGACGTGAACGAATTACCAAACACCGAGAAGTCATCCATAAACACTTCCATCGACTTCTCGATCATATCGTGAAAAATCGCCATCATACACCGTTGAAACGTACCGGTGCATTACAAAGTCCGAAAGGCATCCTACGATAAGCGAACGTTCCATAAGGACACGTAAACGTAGTCTTCTCTTGATCACGAGGGTCGATAGGGATTTGAAAGTAACCGGAAAAACCATCTAAAAAGCAATAGAATTCATTTCCCGCAAGTCGCTCCAACATTTGATCCATGAAGGACAAAGGAAAGTGGTCTTTACGAGTGGCGTCATTTAACTTTCGGTAGTCAATACACACCCTCCAACCGCTCACAACACGAGTGGGAATTAACTCGTTGTTTTCATTAGGCACAACGGTCATTCCTCCCTTTTTAGGGACACAATGGATTGGGCTCACCCATGGGCTATCGGATATAGGATAAATCATTCCCGCGTCAAGGAGTTTAAGGACATCCTTTTTAATGACATCGTGAATTTTGGGATTCACCCTTCTTTGACTTTGAATTGCGGGTTTGTAGTCCTCCTCCATTAAAATCTTGTGAGTACAAAATTTTGGGTCAATACCCTTAATGTCGGATATTTTCCACGCAATTGCCCCTTTATGAGCCTTAAGAACTTTCAAGAGCTCGGTTTTTTCATTATTGGCAAGACCTTTTGCAATAATAACCGGAAACTTGTCATCACCTTCCAAGAATGCGTATTCAAGGTGAGAAGGAAGATCTTCCAATTCAAGGATAGGTGGTTCCTCGATTGAAGATTTTGGTTCAACACTCATAACTTCCATCGGCGAAAGAAATGGTGGAATAGAAGTATCATCACTAATCAACACCTCATCTTCATTGTCGATTTCATTTGAAGTGAGATCGCCTCCTTGGAATGGAGTGAGATTTGGTGTGGAATTAGCAAGAATTGGATCCAAAATAGTGGGATTGCCACTTGACGAGCTATCAGAAAAACCTAACACTTCTTGTGAAAACTCATCGCAAACCACATCAACGATGTCAATGTGATTGATGGTAGCGATTGCATAAACATGAGAAGGTTTCGAGTTTGAGTAGCGTTTATAACAAGTTCCTCTTCGTTGAATCTCAAAGTGATAGTTCTCGCATGAACATCGATAAGCGATCTCGAAGTATCTAAAAATGAACGACCTAAAATTAGAGGAACTTGAGGATCCGCGGGGATGTCAACTACTATAAAATCAACGGGATAGTAGAACTTCCCCACTTTCACGAAAACATCTTCGGCTACTCCACATGCCATAATCGTAGATTGATCGGCCATCTAGATGGACATGTTCGAAGGAATGAGAGCCGGAAGCGAAAGCGATTTCCAAATGGAAAATGGCATCAAATTAATGCTCGCACCAAGATCGGCCAAGGCGAGGCATTCTTTCATATCTTGTATGTCACAAGGAATGAGAAACTTTCCGGGATCACCAACTTTTTCCGGTATGCGGTTAAGATAAACCGAAGAACAATTAGCAAGCTTTGAAAGCTTTTCCTTATCGCTCATTATACTTTTAAAAGTGGAAGCGAAACGAGGCATATATAACAACGCGTCGGCTAAACTCACATCAAAATGCACTTGTTGAAACATTTTTATAAAAAGCTCGATTTGTTGTTTGTTACGTTCTTGCAACTTCTCTTTGTTTCGTCTCGAAGGGTAGGGTAAGGGTGGTGTGGGTTGGACATTAGGCAACGGCCTTGGAAACTCGGGTTCCACAATTGGTATTGGTTCAACCGTAGGTGTGGTTTGAGCGGTACTTCGTGGGCTTGTAATGTGCTCCTTTTCGACCATCACCTCGGGTTCTTTCTCGATTTCCTTCTCCGTAGAAGTACTTGGATGAGAGATTGGTTCCTTGAAAGTTTTACCACTTCGTGTAGTAATAACCTTCATTTCTCCCTTCGGGTTTGCAATGGTATCACTAGGAAGACCACCCGAGGAAGAGGGTTTACACATGATTGCTTCAAACATCTTAGCCATTCGGTCCTCAAATTTTGATTGCCTAGCGTCCGCTTTTAATAACTCTTGCTTAATCTCATGTTGTCCTAATTCCATCTTTTGTTGATTTTGTTGAAGACGTTGGACATTTCCTTCCATTTTGTTTGCATGAGTTTTAAGTTCATTAGCAAGTTCATTTTTTAGCTCGTTTTTCAACTCGGATCTTAAGCTAATCATCTCACGTTGCATGTTATCAAATTTAGCATCATTTGCTTTTGCATAATCCAAAAATTCTCCTTGCAAATTTTTAGTGTGAGCATTTTGAAAACCTTGTGTAGTGTTTTGAAAATCACGGTTTTGGTTTTGATTAGAAATTTGTCCATTCCCATTTTGATAATTCCCTTTGTTGTAATTGCGTGAATTACCTTGGTAATTACCTTGGTTGTTGTTTCGATAATTGTTAACATTTTGATTTGGTGGAGCTTGATTTTGGCGGGAACCTTGACCGTTTTGGTTGTAAGTTCCCGTTGCTACATAAGCACTCGAAGTGTTACCATCCGCGGTAATGCACTCGAAAAGATCATGAGCTCCCCCACAAGATAAATAACTCTTAGAAACCGCTTTAACCGAAGCGGAATTGGAAGCTTCTTTAGCCTTCCAATGGGACATAAGATTAGCAAATCTATAAAAAAACCGATTTTCCTCATTAGCTTCATCATGTAAGGCATTAATGCTACGAGACGATTGTGACGATGACGAACCCAAAATGGCAACACTCGGTGTGTTATGAGGGTTATAAACCTTAGATCTATTCTCGATGATTTGTAAAGCCTCATTTGTCGTCTTGCACAAGAAATTACCACCCGCGGCGGCATTCAAATAATCTCGTTCATGATCATTAAGCCCATTATAAAAAGTATCAACTTGATGCAATTCCGTAAAATCATGGTGTGGACATTCATGTAACATTTCTTTAAATCGTTCCCATGCCATTGAAAAACATTCATTATTTCTTTGCACAAATCGTGAAATCTCATTTTTCAAGTGTGTTGTTTTAGATGGTGGAAAAAACTTGTTCACAAACTTAGAAACGAGATCGGCCCATGTCAAAATCGAATTTGGCGGTTCTTTCTCAAGCCAAATTTTTGCCGGTCCATCTAACGAGTATGGAAACAACATCATCTTAATTGCGTCATGTGGAACATCCTTAAACTTGCTAGTGGCGGTGAGACGGTTAAAATTCCTAATATGATAATGCGGGTTGTCTTTCTCGTGACCTCTAAACTTATTTGCTTGCAACATCGACATTAAACCCGTCTTAATCTCAAAATTCTCTGCAAGGATGGCGGGAATCACAATAGCCTCTCCAAAACCCTCGGTGGGTGCTTGTAGCAACTCCATCATAGTACGATTAGCCATGACGACTTCTTGTTCTACAATAGGTTCAACAATTGGAGGTTGTTCTTCAACAATCAACGTCTCTTGATTAGCTTGCTTTTGAAGTCGTTTACGAGCTCGTTTTGCTTGATTACGAGTGATCATAAACTTCACGAAGAATGGGAGGTGAGCAAAGAAGATTCTTTTTGGGTGTTTTGTGAATTTTCAATTTTTTTGTGTTTTTGATGATATTTAATTTTTTGGATTTTGGTGTATCTTCGTAGACAACAATCTACAAAATCTCTCCTCGAATCAAACTCTTGATTAAAGAAGCCTCAAAGGAATGAAAACGATCACGTGGAGTGAACGCCTTCGAATGACTTTAGAACTTTGGTGAAAACCAAATTGTTCAAGAGGGTTTAATCACAAAGAAACCAAGCAAATATATTATACGTAATAATACTTCGGGCGGCAAAACCCTCGATTAGCCTTCAATCTCAAAATACTCACAAGCAAGCGGGGAAACGAGGCGGCGCGAAGCACTTAACAACCTTTTTCCTTAGGGTATATTTTATAATACCCGCCTTATACCCACCTTATAGTTTGTATTCTTCAAAATCGAGCTTCACGAAAGTATTTATCTATTTTTGCCTTTTTCTTTTTGTTTGAGTTTCGAATACAATAATTGAGTGATGAAATCCCAATCAAGGTTGTGTTCTCATACTTTTGGAGATATTGTGAATTTATTGTGATACTTAATACAATATATTAATAATATTTGTACAAGAAAAACCAAGAAAACCGATAATACGTATTAGTAGAGTTCTACTAATACAAATACTATTTTGGTTAATATTAAAAACAACAATGCAAATTAATCACGACACACCTCCCCGGCAGCGGCGCCAAAATGATTGAAGTGAAATACGACCTTTAGGAAAAGGAGCGTAAAAGCGGTAAATATTGAACAAATGACTTTAGGAAAAATCAAGTGTTAATGACCCTTAATGAAATGAAACTTCGTTTCCCAAGGAGGTATATGTGTGTGAGAAATTTGTTAAATGTTTGTGATTAATGATTGGTTTAGAAGGGGATGAGAAAAGAAGATGACGAAGACGTAAAAATAAAAATAAACACTACTAGAAAGTTAAAACGTAGAACCTTAAAAATCACAAAAATAAAAATTAATTCTAAAAATTACCAAAAATTCACCAAAAATCAAAATAAATAAACTAAGAGTTTACCAATGATCAAAACTTTTTCAAACCTTTTAAATAATTAAATATTCAATTTTTAAATGCTAATTAAAGCCCTAAAAATCAAATAAATTACCAAAAAGCCCAAATAAAGATTTTTCAATTGGTAAACCTCTAAAATGACCTAAAAAGATTAAAAACTATTTTTAGAAATTTTTAAACTAATAAAAACTATTTAAAATGATTTAAAAACTATTAAAACTTAAAATAATTATAAAAATAATCTAAAAGAGATAAAATAATTCTAAAAGTTGCTAAATTCCTATTTTAATGTATTAAACCTAAGAAAAATGTAAAAAGTTGGAAAATATGAAATTTTAAAAATAATAATAAAATAATAATAAAATAATATTAAAAATCCAAAAATTATAAAAAATTCTAAAAACTTGCAAACTAGTTTATTTTAACCTAAATAATCAGAAAATCAAAGTGAAATTACCAAAATACCCCTATTGGGCCCTCAAATGGGCCAAAACCAAAAACAGTCAACCAAATTGGGCTTTTGGGCCCAAAAAGTCAAACTTGGCCCAATTGACTTGAAAAAGCCCTATCTGACTTAAAATTCAATTCTAAGAACAAAACTCTAAAGGCCCAAAAGCTGAATATGAGCTTATCACAGCTTATTTATCACTCAGCTTATTCTTATTGGGCTTTTCAGCCCATTAAGCCATAAGCTAATGCCATAAGCTCTAATTTGACACACAACCTTATTTTGGGATGCTTATGAGATCTGTAAAAAGAATTTTTGAAAAAGCTTACTCAATAAGCCAAAAATAAGCAAATTAAAAATTCACTAAAAGACAAAATAGTCGTTTTAGAGATTTAGGGCACCTCAGGACTTGATTCAACTTGCAAAAGATTTCAAATGGACTCAATAAGCAAAATCAATCAACAAAAATCCAATAAGCACAACCAATAAGCCAGAATAAGCACAAATGAACTTATGAAAAAGTCAAAGGAGTTGATTTTCTAGTCAAACCCTAAAGTCAACCACCCAAATGCTCCAGTATGAACAAATGGGTCAAAATATGAGCACCTATTACAAAAACAAAGTTGTTGCTGGTTAAAATAAGCTTTTATAGCTTATTGATAAGCTGAACCCAATTTTACACTATCAGTGGCAACAAGCAGGGGAAAGGAGTTCCCACTGCTTTGACTATTTGACCAAGCTTATATGAGAGTTCTGCTTTGATTCAATTGGAAACAAAGGCACCCTTGTGATCAGTGAATCACAAGAAGTCAATAGCAACAATAAAATCACAAATTGGTTCACACAATAAGCCACAATAAGCCAAACAGTCACCAGATATGCACCAGATATGGAAATAAGCAGTAAAGCACTTAATAAGCAGATTTAGACTGAATAAGCTAACCAAACTTAACAGGATGCTTACACAAGCTATATAAACTAAGAACAAACACAAAGCAACAAGAATCAAACACTGAATCAAAGTAATCAACAAGATCAAAGCACAAAATGTTTCTGATGAACAATGAACAATATGCAGACAAGTTTTGCTGATCTATTTGGCACTTGATCCAATTTCAAGCCTCAAATTCTTCTTCCCTGGTGTGATTAACTATGATTTAGCACTTGTTAGCCCTAGCCTAAGCTTAGATCTAGGTGTCCTCAAAATCCTAGCCAATTTTACCAAGTATTTAATATTTTATAGCCAAATTATGAATCTATGTGTTCAAAACCACAAAACCTGCAAACAGATGAACACAAGCACTTAAATAACAGATACCAACACTTGCTTGCACAAAACAACCACTTAGCAAACCACAAATCCAAATAATGCAGTAATCCCAAACACTCCTTAATCTACCACTTAACAAAGAAACTTGTGATTTCAACTAATAACCTACTGGTTTTAATGATCAAAAACACTTCCTAGATAGCAACTAACACAATCAAACTCAAAAATCACCAGCACAAACACAAATACTCAAAATCAAAGCACAAAATCCAAAACAGTCATAAACATGAAATTTTTAGGGGAATCTTAACCAAGAGATTATACCTGCCTTTCACAACATCCTAGGAAGGCCAGCTATGCTCCTTGGACCTTGTTCAACAACTAGAACAAGACCAAGGTACTTCAATGAAGATGATGCAAACTGCCTTGGTTGATGGTTCAAAGTAGAACCTCAAGGACTTTATATCTTCAACACAAGCAGCAAACAACTCAACCAAGGGCTCTAATCCCTTCACAAGCTTGGTGTCAACAAGCTTGTAAGAGCTTATAGTAAATGGCCAAGGGTTAGTACACAAAATAAGCCAAAATCAGAAACAAGGACTTCAAGGCTTTTGAACCTTGAAAACCTTTCAAACCTAGACGTGCCTTAACCACAAGGTTAAGGAAGGTCTAATCAATCAAATGGAACTCAGAATTAGGCTACTCAAACACCAAACTTTTAATTAAATCAAAAAGAGATTTCAAAATTTCAGAAATTCAAATTTTATTTAAACTTAAAAAGGAATTACAAAGATAATAGCCTAAAACTGGAACAAAGGGAGTCTCACATGTTGAGGTCTCCTTTTATAGGCAAATGCCTGGCTAAACACTATTCACAAACCCTAGCAACTGAAATTCCTATTCTATCCTTGCAGAACCTTCTAGGTGTGTTGCCAGCTGTTTTGGGAGAATCCTGGACGTTTGTTGAGTGCTTAGGGACCAAGTAATGATTTGCAGCCCTTGATTTTGCCAAGTAAGGATCAAGTGCCAAGTGTCGTATTGTGAGTGTGGATGGGGGTATCATTCTGGTAGTGGGATTTGGGGTTTAAGGTATGGGATGTGATTGAGGTGATGTGAATCACACGTGGGTTGAGTCAATTTTGATTTCCCCTTTGTTTTGCTCTTTTTTTGATCCTGGGTAAAAAGCTTGTTCATGCCTGGTAAAAATCCAAACAGTAAGTGTTTGGCGCATTTTTAGGAATTTGAAGTTTGGAATTGGCAGCTTAGGTCCTTGAGTTTTGGAAAAGAGTGAATAGCAAGTTTATTTTGCAAACAAAACGTGTTCCTTTGTTATATAACTTTCACCACTTGGCAGTTTTGGCACAAACTTCCCAAAAAGTGTTTCAAGGGTTATTTTTGACACTTTTGCATATTTCAAGGGCTGATTTTGGACAAAGTTGATCTTAAAAGGTCTTCAATGCAACTTAAACTTCATGAGGGACCATTGTTGGCAATTTGGATTTGTTGAGGGACTAATCTTGCCATTTCTTCAAAGTTGAAGGACCTTTTGTGTAATTTTGACAAACTTAAGGGACCAAACTTGTAATTATCAACATACAAGGGTTTTAAGTGTCATTTCTTCAATAAATAAGGATCAATCTTGCACATCTTTAAGTCTTCAAGGATAATTGTTGAATATTCCATGATTAGGGCCCGGTTCCTTGTACGGCTTCATTTCTCGTGTCCGTTTTTCCTTGTAACTTGTGATATTTTGCCTTTTTCATGATATCCATACCTAATATACACAAGTAAACAAACACAAGCATATATATGGTATATTATGACATTTTTATGCATTTAAAGCCCGAAAAGAACGATGAGATCATGTATAAATGCCATCTCATCACTCCCCCATACTAAGCCATTGCCGTGCCCTCACGCAATGCTAGAATAAAGTATATAAGCATCACCAAAGTTCAATTTTATTAACCTTTATTGAAGAGTAAAAGACTTGCAATATACTACGAAGATGTGTAAAGACATAACATATGATTTTCATCACAAAAAGTGACTTTTAGGGTCAAAGAATAGAAACAAGTAAATGTCCCTTAGAGTAAACTTCGTCATCCTTGATTGTCATACATTCCATGCTAAGTGCAAAAACGAGATCATTGTTGGTACAAGTCACAATGCTAACACTACTCATACGTCCAAATTGTGTAATACTTTTTCTCCCCGCAATCCTAGTTATTATAAAAGGAAATGGGTTACTAGCATTTTTTATCTATTTGTCATGGATCATAAGTGATTCATATTGACTTATTTGAGTAGTTATTAGTCCGAAAGCAAAGTAGCATGATTTGATCAATAGTTAGCCGAAGGGCAAAATCTTTTAAAACGGCTTCTCGTGTATCTCCTTAAGTTCATATCTTGGCATAACTCGTTTCACGATTTGAGACCTTTCTCGGACCGATATTTGGCATGTACTTCATACTTCAAATCTTGGGAAGACGTTCTTGAAATTATGGTCTTCTCTTCACATATTTGGAATTTCTTCACTTGACGTTTTTGAGAGATTCTTCATATTGGACCACGACTTCATCATTTTTCTTTAATCTTTAGTTTGGATTTTGATATACAACGATCCGCCTCCTTTTCGGACTTGGATATATTTATCCTCATACCTTGTTAGGGTCTTTTTGGATAGACTTTCTCCATGATCTTTAGGGGAGTAATTGCTTTTCGTCGTGTGTCTTGATCCTTCATATTGATTTAGGAATAATGATACTTCACATCATCTTGGATCTTTAGCAAAAATAGAGCTCCTCATGCCTTGTTAGGGCCTTTTTGGATAATCGCCAATCTTCGCGTCCCGCTTCAATAAGTTATGCCTTGGCTATGAACTCTATTCAACCCCGAGAAACTTTTAAACGATCTTGCGCTAGAGGCTAAGTAACCTTTCAAATCGTACGACCTTACTTATTGCAATTATGATTTATTCCTAATGCATTGATCTTATGGGAAGAAAAAGCCACAATTAAAAACATATGAGTTTTTGAAAGAACACTTTCGTGTTCTACGTTTAGCATGATCACTTGTCTAACTCTATCATTTCTCGTTCTTCACTATATAAAGACCTCTAATTAAAGAGACTCGTGAATACTTAGCCATGCAAGTCAAAATTAAGCCAAATTTGGATTAGCTTTCATTAAGACTATATCAAATCAAAGTTTTGGGTTTTCAAGCCACCTATAGGATCTTGCACTTTCTTGGACTTTTTCAAGTTTAGAGAATGCGTTTTATAGTTCCCTTGATAAGTGACTTTCTAGAATCAATTATAGGAACTTGCGAAAAGTTCTTGTTCTTAACCCGTATGAATTAAGACTTTCGCGTTTTAAAGCTCCCTATATAAAAGTCTAGCAAAACTTGAATTGAGCGGGTTAAGGAATGTAAATGGCTCCAAATGCCCATCAAGTCAAAAATTAACTCTTATTCTACCCAACGGAAAATATACATTCGTGTCTTTAAAACACTTAGGAAAACTAAGAAAAATTTTAAAATTTGGCCATTTTTAGCCTTATTAGCAAAACAAAACATTGAAAGTTGGAAAGCGTGAGGGCGTAGCAAAGCAAGTACCTATTCACCCCCCATACTAAAAGTAAACAATGTCCTCAATGTTTCGAGTCTAAAGGTGGAGCACCCCCATACTAGAGACGAAGAGTCGAATGCTTAGGATCTAGCATGGAAAGGGTGATCAACAATATATCTAAAGCCGTTTATTAAGTATGCTAAAAGATAATTGTTAGAACAATAAAGGATATGTCATGGATTCGTGAAAAACTTCTTCAAACGAACAATGGAGGCTCACGTAAACGAACACGAGAGTCTTCAATCGTAGATGATGATGATCTAGATAACACAATCACAAACAACCACGAGACAACAAGTTGAAAGGGTACAAGTCCCCTTATTAGTGAATAGTTAGCATAAAAGATAAGCATGGGATCTCCCCCACGAGGCACCTCGTTTTTGATTACCGAGTCATGAGCTCGACTCGATCCCCTCAATGCTAATTATCATTGGGGAAGGTGACTTGGTCGAGGGCAACCATTGAAGGAATTTCCCCACCAAAGTAGTGCTTAAGCCTATGTCCATTCACCTTGAAATTAGGACCATCATCTTGAGCTAGCTCAATGGTCCCATAAGGAAACACTTGTGTAATGGTGAACGAACCCGACCAACGAGATTTCAATTTCCCGGAAAATATCTTAAGACGAGAGTTAAAAAGCAACACTTGATCACCAACGTTAAAAACCCGGTTTTTAATCTTTGAATCATGAAACTTTTTAGTCTTTTCTTTAAAAATTAATGAAATTTCATAAGCATTATCTCTTAATTCATCCAATTCATTCAATTGTATTTTCTGGTGATCTCCCGCGGTCTTCAAGTCAAAGTTTGCATGCTTAAGGGCCCAATATGCCTTGTGCTCCAACTCAATGGGCAAATGACAATTCTTCCCATAGACCAACTTATAAGGAGTGCAACCGATAGGTGTCTTATAAGCGGTCCTAAAGGCCCATAAAGCGTCATCAAGTTTGTCGGACCATGAAGCACGGTTTTCTCCAAGTGACCTCTCTAAAATCCTCTTCAAAGCTCGGTTCGAAACCTCGACTTGCCCACTCGTTTGCGGGTGATAAGCCGTAGAAAGACGATGAGTAACTCCATATTTCTTTAGAACCTTTTCGAATTGGTCATTACAAAAATGGGTTCCACGATCGCTTATAATAGCACGAGGGGTTCCGAACTGAGAGAATAGTTGCTTCAAAAATTTCACTACCACACGAGCATCATTAGTAGGCAAAGCCTTAGCTTCCACCCACTTAGAAAGGTAGTCCACCACGACGAGGATATATTTGTTGCCATGAGACAATGGGAACGGCCCCATAAAGTCTATTCCCCATATGTAGAAAATTTCACACACTTGAATTATGTTTTGCGGCATTTCATCACGTTGAGACGATTTTCCTTGACGTTGGCACGAATCACACGACTTCACAAGTGCGTGTGCATCACGATAGATAGAAGGCCAAAAGAAGCCGGCATCGAACACTTTCTTAGCCGTGAGATTAGCACCGTGGTGACCACCCGTGGGTCCCTCGTGACAAGCTCTAAGGATATTAGAAGCTTCGGCACCAAACACACAACGTCGAACGAGTTGATCCGCACAAACTCGAAAGAGATAAGGGTCGTCCCAAAAATAGAACTTGACGTCACGAAAGAATTTTCGTTTTTGTTGTGTCGTCATACCCTTGATTATGAATTTGCCCGCATGGTAATTTGCAATGTCGGCAAACCATGGGGTGGTGTCTTTAGAATTCACTACACCGAGAGTCTCAAGAGGCAATGTTTCGGTGATTTCCTTGTTCTCAAAAACATCTTTGTGAGGATCTTCTAGACGAGAGAGATGATCGACCGCTAGATTCTCGGCTCCTTTTTTGTCAAGCACGGTGACATCAAATTCTTGGAGGAGGAGCATCCAACGAAGCAATCTCGGCTTAGCATCTTGCTTAGCTAAGAGATACTTGATAGCCGAATGGTCGGTATACACGATGCTTTTAGTCAAGACGAGATAAGGTCGGAATTTCTCAAAAGCATAGACCACGGCAAGGAATTACTTTTCCGTTGTGGTGTACTTTAATTGAGCCTCGGTCATCGTCTTACTAGCATAGTGGATAGGACGGAAATGCTTTTCATAACGTTGCCCTAAGACGACCCCTATAGCATAATCACTTGCATCGCACATGATTTCAAAGGGTAATTCCCAATTAGGAGCAACAAGAATGGGAGCTTCGGTAAGTTTCCTTTTAAGAGTTTCGAAAGCCTTAACACAATCCTCATTGAAGTTAAAAGGAGCATCCTTCTCGAGAAGGTGTGTCATAGGACGAGAGATTTTCGAAAAGTCCTTGATGAAACGACGATAAAAGCCCGCGTGGCCTAGGAAACTCCTAACTCCCTTAACGGTTTTGGGATGAGGTAACTTGGCGATGACGTCTACCTTACCTTTATCGACCTCAATCCCCGCCTTCGACACCTTATGTCCTAAGACGATTCCTTGTTTACACATAAAATGACATTTTTCCCAATTAAGCACAAGATTGGTTTCTTCACAACGTTTTAACATTTGCTCAAGATTAGATAAACATGACGTGAACGAATTACCAAACACCGAGAAGTCATCCATAAACACTTCCATCGACTTCTCGATCATATCGTGAAAAATCGCCATCATACACCGTTGAAACGTACCGGGTGCATTACAAAGTCCGAAAGGCATCCTACGATAAGCAAACGTTCCATAAGGACACGTAAACGTAGTCTTCTCTTGATCACGAGGGTCAATAGGGATTTGAAAGTAACCGGAAAAAACCATCTAAAAAGCAATAGAATTCATTTCCCGCAAGTCGCTCCAACATTTGATCCATGAAGGGCAAAGGAAAGTGGTCTTTACGAGTGGCGTCATTTAACTTTCGGTAGTCAATACACACCCTCCAACCGGTCACAACACGAGTGGGAATTAACTCGTTGTTTTCATTAGGCACAACGTTCATTCCTCCCTTTTTAGGGACACAATGGATTGGGCTCACCCATGGGCTATCGGATATAGGATAAATCATTCCCGCGTCAAGGAGTTTAAGGACCTCCTTTTTAATGACATCGTAAATTTTGGGATTCACCCTTCTTTGACTTTGAATTGCGGGTTTGTAGTCCTCCTCCATTAAAATCTTGTGAGTACAAAATTTTGGGTCAATACCCTTAATGTCGGATATTTTCCACGCAATTGCCCCTTTATGAGCCTTAAGAACTTTCAAGAGCTCGGTTTTTTCATTATTGGCAAGACCTTTTGCAATAATAACCGGCAACTTGTCATCACCTTCCAAGAATGCGTATTCAAGGTGAGAAGGAAGATCTTTCAATTCAAGGATAGGTGGTTCCTCGATTGAAGATTTTGGTTCAACACTCATAACTTCCATCGGTGAAAGAAATGGTGGAATAGAAGTATCATCACTAATCAACACCTCATCTTCATTGTCGATTTCATTTGAAGTGAGATCGCCTCCTTGGAATGGAGTGAGATTTGGTGTGGAATTAGCAAGAATTGGATCCAAAATAGTGGGATTGCCACTTGACGAGCTATCGGAAAAACCTAACACTTCTTGTGAAAACTCATCGCAAACCACATCAACGATGTCAATGTGATTGATGGTAGCGATTGCATAAACATGAGAAGGTTTCGAGTTTTGAGTAGCGTTTATAACAAGTTCCTCTTCGTTGAATCTCAAAGTGATAGTTCTCGCATGAACATCGATAAGCGATCTCGAAGTATCTAAAAATGAACGACCTAAAATTAGAGGAACTTGAGGATCCGCGGGGATGTCAACTACTATAAAATTAACGGGATAGTAGAACTTCCCCACTTTCACGAAAACATCTTCGGCTACTCCACATGCTATAATCGTAGAATGATCGGCCATCTCGATGGACATGTTCGAAGGAATGAGAGCCGGAAGCGAAAGCGATTTCCAAATGGAAAATGGCATCAAATTAATGCTCGCACCAAGATCGGCCAAGGCGAGGCATTCTTTCATATCTTGTATGTCACAAGGAATGAGAAACTTTCCGGGATCACCAACTTTTTCCGGTATGCGGTTAAGATAAACCGAAGAACAATTAGCAAGCTTTGAAATCTTTTCCTTATCGCTCATCATACTTTTAAAAGTGGAAGCGAAACGAGGCATATATAACAACGCGTCGGCTAAACTCACATCAAAATGCACTTGTTGAAACATTTTTATAAAAAGCTCGATTTGTTGTTTGTTACATTCTTGCAACTTCTCTTTGTTTCGTATCGAAGGGTAGGGTAAGGGTGGTGTGGGTTGGACATTAGGCAACGGCCTTGGAAACTCGGGTTCCACAATTGGTATTGGTTCAACCGTAGGTGTGGTTTGAGCGGTACTTCGTGGGCTTGTAATGTGCTCCTTTTCGACCATCACCTCGGGTTCGTTCTCGATTTCCTTCTCCGTAGAAGTACTTGGACGAGAGATTGGTTCCTTGAAAGTTTTACCACTTCGTGTAGTAATAACCTTCATTTCTCCCTTCGGGTTTGCAATGGTATCACTAGGAAGACCACCCGAGGAAGAGGGTTTACACATGATTGCTTCAAACATCTTAGCCATTCGGTCCTCAAATTTTGATTGCCTAGCATCCGCTGTTAATAACTCTTGCTTAATCTCATGTTGTCCTAATTCCATCTTTTGTTGATTTTGTTGAAGACGTTGGACATTTCCTTCCATTTTGTTTGCATGAGTTTTAAGTTCATTAGCAAGTTCATTTTTAGCTCGTTTTTCAACTCGGATCTTAAGCTAATCATCTCACGTTGCATGTTATCAAATTTAGCATCATTTGCTTTTGCATAATCCAAAAATTCTCCTTGCAAATTTTTAGTGTGAGCATTTTGAAAACCTTGTGTAGTGTTTTGAAAATCACGGTTTTGGTTTTGATTAGAAATTTGTCCATTCCCATTTTGATAATTCCCTTTGTTGTAATTGCGTGAATTGCCTTGGTAATTACCTTGGTTGTTGTTTCGATAATTGTTAACATTTTGATTTGGTGGAGCTTGATTTTGGCGAGAACCTTGACCGTTTTGGTTGTAAGTTCCCGTTGCTACATAAGCACTCGAAGTGTTAACATCCGCGGTAATGCACCCGGAAAGATCATGAGCTCCCCCACAAGATAAACAACTCTTAGCAACCGCTTTAACCGAAGCGGAATTAGAAGCTTCTTGAGCCTTCCAATGGGACATAAGATTAGCAAATCTATCAAAAAACCGATTTTCCTCATTAGCTTCATCATGTAAGGCATTAATGCTACGAGACGATTGTGACGATGACGAACCCAAATTGGCAACACTCGGTGTGTTATGAGGGTTATAAACCTTAGATCTATTCTCGATGATTTGTAAAGCCTCATTTGTCGTCTTGCACAAGAAATTACCACCCGCGGCGGCATTCAAATAATCTCGTTCATGATCATTAAGCCCATTATAAAAAGTATCAACTTGATGCAATTCCGTAAAATCATGGTGTGGACATTCATGTAACATTTCTTTAAATCGTTCCCATGCCATTGAAAAACATTCATTATTTCTTTGCACAAATCGTGAAATCTCATTTTTCAAGTGTGTTGTTTTAGATGGTGGAAAAAACTTGTTCACAAACTTAGAAACGAGATCGGCCCATGTCAAAATCGAATTTGGCGGTTCTTTCTCAAGCCAAATTTTTGCGGGTCCATCTAACGAGTATGGAAACAACATCATCTTAATTGCGTCATGTGGAACATCCTTAAACTTGCTAGTGGCGGTGAGACGGTTAAAATTCCTAATATGATAATGCGGGTTGTCTTTCTCGTGACCTCTAAACTTATTTGCTTGCAACATCGACATTAAACCCGTCTTAATCTCGAAATTCTCCGCAAGGATGGCGGGAATCACAATAGCCTCTCCAAAACCCTCGGTGGGTACTTGTAGCAACTCCATCATAGTACGATTAGCCATGACGACTTCTTGTTCTACAATAGGTTCAACAATTGGAGGTTGTTCTTCAACAATCAACGTCTCTTGATTGGCTTGCTTTTGAAGTCGTTTACGAGCTCGTTTTGCTTGATTACGAGTGATCATAAACATCACGAAGAATGGGAGGTGAGCAAAGAAGATTATTTTTGGGTGTTTTGTGAATTTTCAATTTTTTGTGTTTTTGATGATATTTAATTTTTTGGATTTTGGTGTATCTTCGTAGACAACAATCTACAAAATCTCTCCTCGAATCAAACTCTTGATTAAAGAAGCCTCAAAGGAATGAAAACGATCACGTGGAGTGAACGCCTTCGAATGACTTTAGAACTTTGGTGAAAACCAAATTGTTCAAGAGGGTTTAATCACAAAGAAACCAAGCAAATATATTATACGTAATAATACTTCGGGCGGCAAAACCCTCGATTAGCCTTCAATCTCAAAATACTCACAAGCAAGCGGGGAAATGAGGCGGCGCGAAGCACTTAAGAGCCTTTTTCCTTAGGTTATATTTTATAATACCCGCCTTATACCCACCTTATAGTTTGTATTCTTCAAAATCGAGCTTCACGAAAGTATTTATCTATTTTTGCCTTTTTCTTTTTGTTTGAGATTCGAATACAATAATTGAGTGATGAAATCCCAATTAAGGTTGTGTTCTCACACTTTTGGAGATATTGTGAATTTATTGTGATACTTAATACAATATATTAATAATATTTGTACAAGAAAAACCAAGAAAACCGATAATACGTATTAGTAGAGTTCTACTAATACAAATACTATTTTGGTTAATATTAAAAACAACAATGCAAATTAATCACGACACACCTCCCCGGCAGCGGCGCCAAAATGATTGAAGTGAAATACGACCTTTAGGAAAAGGAGCGTAAAAGCGGTAAATATTGAACAAATGACTTTAGGAAAAATCAAGTGTTAATGACCCTTAATGAAATGAAAGTTCGTTTCCCAAGGAGGTGTATGTGTGTGAGAAATTTGTTAAATGTTTGTGATTAATGATTGGTTTAGAAGGGGATGAGAAAAGAAGATGACAAAGACGTAAAAATAAAAATAAACACTACTAGAAAGTTAAAACGTAGAACCTTAAAAATCACAAAAATAAAAATTAATTCTAAAAATTACCAAAAATTCACCAAAAATCAAAATAAATAAATTAAGAGTTTACCAATGATCAAAACTTTTTCAAACCTTTTAAATAATTAAATATTCAATTTTTAAATGCTAATTAAAGCCCTAAAAATCAAATAAATTACCAAAAAGCCCAAATAAAGATTTTTCAATTGGTAAACCTCTAAAATGACCTAAAAAGATTAAAAACTATTTTTAGAAATTTTTAAACTGATAAAAACTATTTAAAATGATTTAAACACTATTAAAACTTAAAATAATTATAAAAATTAATCTAAAAGAGATAAAATTATTCTAAAAGTTGCTAAATTCCTATTTTAATGTATTAAACCTAAGAAAAATGTAAAAAGTTGGAAAATATGAAATTTTAAAAATAATAATAAATAATAATAAAATAATATTAAAAATCCAAAAATTATAAAAAATTCTAAAAACTTGCAAACTAGTTTATTTTAACCTAAATAATCAGAAAATCAAAGTGAAATTACCAAAATACCCCTATTGGGCCCTCAAATGGGCCAAAACCAAAAACAGTCAACCAAATTGGGCTTTTGGGCCCAAAAAGTCAAACTTGCCCCAATTGACTTGGAAAAGCCCTATCTGACTTAAAATTCAATTCTAAGAACAAAACTCTAAAGGCCCAAAAGCTGAATATGAGCTTATCACAGCTTATTTATCACTCAGCTTATTCTTATTGGGCTTTTCAGCCCATTAAGCCATAAGCTAATGCCATAAGCTCTAATTTGACACACAACCTTATTTTGGGATGCTTATGAGATCTGTAAAAAGAATTTTTGAAAAAGCTTACTCAATAAGCCAGAAATAAGCAAATTAAAAATTCACTAAAAGACAAAAGTCGTTTTAGAGATTTAGGGCACCTCAGGACTTGATTCAACTTGCAAAAGATTTCAAATGGACTCAATAAGCAAAACCAATCAACAAAAATCCAATAAGCACAACCAATAAGCCAGAATAAGCACAAATGAACTTATGAAAAAGTCAAAGGAGTTGATTTTCTAGTCAAACCCTAAAGTCAACCACCCAAATGCTCCAGTATGAACAAATGGGTCAAAATATGAGCACCTATTACAAAAACAAAGTTGTTGCTGGTTAAAATAAGCTTTTATAGCTTATTGATAAGCTGAACCCAATTTTACACTATTAGTGGCAACAAGCAGGGGAAAGGAGTTCCCACTGCTTTGACTATTTGACCAAGCTTACATGAGAGTTCTTGTTTGATTCAATTGGAAACAAAGGCACCCTTGTGATCAGTGAATCACAAGAAGTCAATAGCAACAATAAAATCACAAACTGGTTCACAGAATAAGCCACAATAAGCCAAACAGTCACCAGATATACACCAGATATGGAAATAAGCAGTTAAGCACTTAATAAGCAGATTTAGACTGAATAAGCTTACCAAACTTAACAGGATGCATACACAAGCTATATAAACTAAGAATAAACACAAAGCAACAAGAATCAAACACTGAATCAAAGTAATCAACAAGATCAAAGCACAAAATGTTTCTAATGAACAATGAACAATATGCAGACAAGTTTTGCTGATCTATTTGGCACTTGATCCAATTTCAAGCCTCAAATCCTTCTTCCCTGGTGTGATTAACTATGATTTAGCACTTGTTAGCCCTAGCCTAAGCTTAGATCTAGGTGTCCTCAAAATCCTAGCCAATTTTACCAAGTATTTAAGATTTTATAGCCAAATTATGAATCTATGTGTTCAAAACCACAAAACCTGCAAACAGATGAACACAAGCACTCAAATAACAGATACCAACACTTGCTTGCACAAAACAACCACTTAGCAAACCACAAATCCAAATAATGCAGTAATCCCAAACACTCCTTAATCTACCACTTAACAAAGAAACTTGTGATTTCAACTAATAACCTACTGGTTTTAATGATCAAAAACACTTCCTAGATAGCAACTAACACAATCAAACTCAAAAATCACCAGCACAAACACAAATACTCAAAATCAAAGCACAAAATCCAAAACAGTCATAAACATGAAATTTTTAGGGGAATCTTAACCAAGAGATTATACCTGCCTTCCACAACATCCTAGGAAGGCCAGCTATGCTCCTTGGACCTTGTTCAACAACTAGAACAAGACCAAGGTACTTCAATGAAGATGATGCAAACTGCCTTGGTTGATGGTTCAAAGTAGAACCTCAAGGACTTTATATCTTCAACACAAGCAGCAAACAACTCAACCAAGGGCTCTAATCCCTTCACAAGCTTGGTGTCAACAAGCTTGTAAGAGCTTATAGCAAATGGCCAAGGGTTAGTACACAAAATAAGCCAAAATCAGAAACAAGGACTTCAAGGCTTTTGAACCTTGAAAACCTTTCAAACCTAGACGTGCCTTAACCACAAGGTTAAGGAAGGTCTAATCAATCAAATGGAACTCAGAATTAGGCTACTCAAACACCAAACTTTTAATTAAATCAAAAAGAGATTTCAAAATTTCAGAAATTCAAATTTTATTTAAACTTAAAAAGGAATTACAAAGATAATAGCCTAAAACTGGAACAAAGGGACTCTCACATGTTGAGGTTTCCTTTTTATAGGCAAATGCCTGGCTAAACACTATTCACAAACCCTAGCAACTGAAATTCCTATTCTATCCTTGCAGAACCTTCTAGGTGTGTTGCCAGCTGTTTTAGGAGAATCCTGGACGTTTGTTGAGTGCTTAGGGACCAAGTAATGATTTGCAGCCCTTGATTTTGCCATGTAAGGATCAAGTGCCAAGTGTCGTATTGTGAGTGGGGATGGGGGTATCATTCTGGTAGTGGGATTTGGGGTTTAAGGTGTGGGATGTGATTGAGGTGATGTGAATCACACGTGGGTTGAGTCAATTTTGATTTCCCCTTTGTTTTGCTCTTTTTTTGATCCTGGGTAAAAAGCTTGTTCATGCCTGGTAAAAATCCAAACAGTAAGTGTTTGGCGCATTTTTAGGAATTTGAAGTTTGGAATTGGCAGTTTAGGTCCTTGAGTTTTGGAAAAGAGTGAATAGCAAGTTTATTTTGCAAACAAAACGTGTTCCTTTGTTATATAACTTTCACCACTTGGCAGTTTTGGCACAAACTTTCCAAAAAGTGTTTCAAGGGTTATTTTTGACACTTTTGCATATTTCAAGGGCTGATTTTGGACAAAGTTGATCTTCAAAGGTCTTCAATGCAACTTAAACTTCATGAGGGACCATTGTTGGCAATTTGGATTTGTTGAGGGACTAATCTTGCCATTTCTTCAAAGTTGAAGGACCTTTTGTGTAATTTTGACAAACTTAAGGGACCAAACTTGTAATTATCAACATACAAGGGTTTTAAGTGTCATTTCTTCAATAAATAAGGATCAATATTGCACATCTTTAAGTCTTTAAGGATAATTGTAGAATATTCCATGATTAGGGCCCGGTTCCTTGTACGGCTTCGTTTCTCGTGTCCGTTTTTCCTTGTAACTTGTGATCTTTTGCCTTTTTCACGATATCCATACCTAAAATACACAAGTAAACAAACACAAGCATATATATGGTATATTATGTCATTTTTATGCATTTAAAGCCCGAAAAGAACGATGAGATCATGTATAAATGCCATCTCATCACTTAACGATACTAGCTAGAATAAACTTTGATAAGTCTATTCGGGTTGAGTCAAAATAATCGCAACGGGCCTAATATGTCAAAGACTTCAAAACTAGCTACACCACTTTATTAATATTTTTGGCTTTATTGTGGGATATATACATATGAAAGGATCGATAAAAATTTAAAAATTACGACTATATGGCCAAAGTTAAAAAAATTTGAAAATGCTGAAAAAAGATGATTTTCTGGTTAAATGAAGGCATTTTAATGGAAAAGTCCACTTAAAACTTCGATAGAAGTCCCCCTACACTTAAGATAAACATTGTCCTCAATGTTTAAGCATGTGGAAAAAGTCTCCCCTACACTTATGACATTGTGCACGTTGGTTAAATCAAGTTAAGGAAGAGACGACTAACGTGATCAATTTCAAATGTGAGTATGAAGAAAATTGAATCACGATAGTTGAGAGATAGAACCGGATTTCGGATAACACGGGAGCACGGTTCTTCAAAAGTTCCAAAAGTGCATTCATCCCTGTAATCACATCACCACACAAACACAAAGAACCTATTGAGGTACCCCTACACTTAGGAGGTTAAAACAGAAAAGGATAGATACTCGGGTTGCCTCCCGAGGAGCGCTTGTTTTTGATAACCGAGTCACGAGCCTGACTCGACCCAAAATTAGTTCATGGGGAACGTGGTGAGGGATGGAATCATCTCCTGAGAGATGTCCTCACCAAAGTACAACTTCACTCGTTGGCCATTCACCTTAAAATTAGGTCCATTAGGTTGAGCGAGCTCGAGAGTACCATATGGAAAAATTTGGGCAATGGTGAATGGGCCGGACCAATGAGATTTCAGCTTGCCTGAAAAGATTTTCAACCGAGAGTTAAAGAGTAAAACTTTGTCTCCATCTTGGAACTCTCGGTTTTTAATCTTGGAGTCGTGAATGAGCTTAGTCGTTTCCTTATAGATCAAAGAATTTTCATAAGCCTCATTACGGAGTTCATTCAGCTCATTGAGTTGGATCTTGCGTAGGTCACCGGCTTTGTTGATATCAAAATTAGCCCACTTCAAGGCCCAGTAAGCCTTGTGCTCCAACTCATTGGGGAGGTGGCATGCTTTCCCGTACACGAGACGATATGATGTACAACCAATCAGAGTCTTGTATGCGGTACGGAAAGCCCACAAAGCATCATCATGTTTATCCGCCCATGAGGCACGATGCTCTCCCACGGTTCTTTCGAGAATTCGCTTTAATCCTCGGTTGGATATTTCAGCCTGGCCATTAGTTTGTGGGTGGTAGGCGGTGGAAAGACGATGATTTACACCATACTTAGCCATGACTCTTGCGAATTGGTCATCGCAAAAATGAGTCCCGCAATCACTAATAATGGCACGAGGCACACCGAATCTAGCGAATAGCGATTTCAAAAAGTTACAAACCACCCTTGCGTCATTAGTGGGTAAAGCTTTGGCTTCAACCCATTTGGAGACGTAGTCAACGGCTACAAGGATGTATTTGTTTCCTTTTGATGAAGGGAATGGCCCCATAAAGTCGATACCCCAAACATCAAAGATTTCACACTCTTGAATGAAATTCTGAGGCATCTCATCTTTATGTGTGATCTTGCCTTGTTTTTGGCAAGCATCACATCGTTTAACCATCTCGTGAGCATCACGGTAAATGGTGGGCCAATAAAATCTCGAGTCAGACACTTTTTTGGCGGTGTAGTTGGGACCAAAGTGACCACCGGTGGGTCCTTTGTGGCAAGCGTCAAGGATTTCTAAAGCTGCCGGTCCATCAACACATCGGTGAATAATCAAGTCGGCACATTGTTTGAAAAGATACGGGTCATCCCAAAAGTAAGTCTTAATGTCTTTGAAGAACTTTGATGAAATGGCATTTATACATGATCTCATCGTTCTTTTCGGGCTTTAAATGCATAAAAATGTCATAATATACCATATATATGCTTGTGTTTGTTTACTTGTGTATTTTAGGTATGGATATCGTGAAAAATACAAAAGATCACAAGTTACAAGGAAAAACGGACACGAGAAACGAAGCCGTACAAAGAACCGGGCCCTAATCATGGAAAATTCAACAAATACTCTTGAAGACTTGAAGACAAACAAGATTGATCCTCATTTATTGAAGAAATGACACTTAAAACCCTTGTATATTAATAATTACAAGTTTGGTCCCTTAAGTTTGTCAAAATTACACAAAAGGTCCTTCAACTTTGAAGAAATGGCAAGATTAGTCCCTCAACAATTTCAAATTGTCAAATATGGTCCTTCATCAAGCCAAAGATACATTGAAGACCTTTGAAGATCAAGAATGTCCAAGATCAGTCCTTCAAAAATGCAAAAAGTGTCAAAAATAACCCTTGAAACACTTTTTGGAAAGTTTGTGCCAAAACTGCCAAGTGGTGAAAGTTATTAACAAAGGAAAACACGTTTATGGCTGAAATGCTTGATTTACCAAAAATCCTAAAACACAAGGGCCAATTATTTGCATTTGAAACATTTGAAACGAAATTGCGCCAAACACATTACTTTCCCCCAATTTCGGATCAAAGTTACTACTATTCACCTTTCTTCACCCCCAGATTTTACACCACTTAAACTTAGGGTAAAAACCAATTCACTTTGCACACACTTGATTCACATGTGCAGAAACCTATCCCACACCAAAAACCCTCACTCCCACTCACAATGGACCCCACCCCCAATTCCCTTTCCACCAATCAGAATGCTACTTGCCCTCCAAGTTATGTGACGTGTCCAAATCAACAGCCAAGGATCATTGCTTCATATCAAAGCTGAAATGAACGACCAAGATGAATTTGAACAGCTCATTCCATCAAAACGTCTAGAAGGACCTAGGGCATTTAGGGAATTTCACTTCTAGGGTTTGTGAATAGTGTTTAGCCAGGCATTTGCCTATAAAAGGAGACCTCAACATGTGAGAATCCCTTTGTTCCAGTTTTAGGCTATCAATCTATGTAATTCCTTTTTAAGTTTAATAAAATTTGAATTTCTGAAAATATTGAATTCTCTTTTTGATTTGATTAAAAGTTGGTGTTTGAGTAGCCTAATTCTGAGTTCCATTTGATTGTTAAGGCCTTCCTTAATCTTGTGGTTAAGGCACGTCTTGTTTCATTAGGTTTTTAAGGATTGAATACCTTGAAATCCTAGGTTCTGTTTTGGCTTATTTTGTGTACTAACCCTTGACCATTTGCTATAAGCTCTTACAAGCTTGTTGACACCAAGCTTGTGAAAGGATTAGAGCCCTTGGTTGAGTTGTTTGCTGCTTGTGTTGAAGACATAAAGTCCTTGAGGTTCTACTTTGAACCATCAACCAAGGCAGTTTGCATCATCTTCATTGAAGTACCTTGGTCTTGTTCTAGTTGTTGAACAAGGTCCAAGGAGCATAGCTGGCCTTCCTAGGATGTTGTGGAAGGCAGGTATAATCTCTTGGTTAAGATTCCCCTAAAAATTTCATGTTTAAGGCTGTTTTGAATTTGGTGCTTTGATTTTGAGTATTGGTGTTTGTGCTGGTGATTTTTGTGTTTGATTGTGTTAGTTGCTATTGTTTAAGTGTTTTTGATCATTAAAATCAGTAGGTTATTAGTTAAAATCACAAGTTTCTTTGTTAAGTGGTAGATTAAGGAGTGTTTGGGAATACTGCATAAGTTAGGATTGTGGTTTGCTAAGTGGTTGTTTGTTGTGTGCAAGAGTTGGTATCTGTTGTTTTGGTGTATTTGCTCATCTGTTTGCAGGTTTGAGGGTTTTGAACACATAGATTCTTGATTTGGCTATAAAATCTTAAATACTTGGTAAAATTGGCTAGGATTTTGAGGACACCTAGATCTAGGCTTAGGCTAGGGCTAACAAGTGCTAAATCAAAGTTAATCACACCAGGGAAGAAGGATTTGAGGCTTGAAATTGGATCAAGTGTCAAGTATATCAGCAAACTTGTTTTCTACATATGTTCATTGTTCATCAGTAACTTCTAGTGCTTTGATCTTGTTATTTACTTTGATTCAGTGTTTGATTCTTGTTGCTTTGTGTTTGTTCTTAGTTTATATAGCTTGTGTATGCATCCTGTTAAGTTTGGTTGGCTTATTGTGGCTAAATCTGCTTATTAAGTGCTTAACTGATTATTTCCATATCTGGTGCATATCTGGTGACTGTTTGGCTTATTGTGGCTTATTGTGTGAACCAATTTGTGATTTTATTGTTGCTATTGACTCCTTGTGATTCACTGATCACAAGGGTGCCTTTGTTTCCAATTGAATCAAACCAGAACTCTCATATAACTTTGGTCAAATAGTCAAAGCAGTGGGAACTCCTTTCCCCTGCTGGTTACCACTAATAGTGTAAAACTGGTGTCAGCTTATCAATAAGCTATAATAGCTTATTCCAACCTGCAACAACTTTGTTTTTGTAATAGGTGCTCATATTTTGACCCATTTGTTCATACTGGAGCATTTGGATGGTTAACTTTAGGGTTTGACTAGAAAACCAACTCCTTTGACTTTTACATAAGTTCATTTGTGCTTATTCTGGCTTATTGGTTGTGCTTATTGGATTTTTGTTGATTGATTTTGCTTATTGAGTCCATTTGAAAGCTTTTGCAAGTTGAATCAAGTTCTGAGGTGCATTATTTCTCAAACCCGACTATTTTGTCGTTTTGTGAAATAATACATTGCTTATTTCTGGCTTATTTAGTAAGCTTTTTCAAAAATTCTTTTTACAGATCTCATAAGCATCCCAAAAGAAGGTTGTGTGTCAAATTAGAGCTTATGGCATTAGCTTATGGCTTAATAGGCTGAAAAGCCCAATAAGAATAAGCTTTGTGTTCAATAAGCTGTGATAAGCTCATTTTCAGCTTTTGGGCCTAGACTTTTGTTCTTAGAACTGAATTTTAAGTCAGATAGGGCTTTTCCAAGTCAATTGGGCCAAGTTTGACTTTTTGGGCCCAAAAGCCCATTTGTTTTGACTGATTTTGGATTTGGCCCATTTGAGGGCCCATTAGGGGTATTTTGGTAATTTCACTTTGATTTTCTGATTATTTAGGTTTAAATTAACTAGTTTGCAAGTTTTTAGATTTTTTTATAATTTTTGGATTTTTAATATTATTTTATTATTATTTTATTATTATTTTTAAAATTTCACATTTTCCAACTTTTTACATTTTTCTTAAGATTAATACATTAAAATAGGAATTTAGCAACTTTTAGAATAATTTTATCACTTTTAGATTAATTTTTATAATTATTTTAAGTTTTAATAGTTTTTAAATCATTTTAAATAGTTTTTATTAGTTTAAAAATTTCTAAAAATAGTTTTTAATCTTTTTAGGCCATTTTAGAGGTTTACCAATTAAAAAATCTTTATTTGGGCTTTTTGATAATTTATTTGATTTTTAGGGCTTTAATTAGCATTTAAAAATTGAATATTTAATTATTTAAAAGGTTTGAAAAAGTTTTGATCATTGGTAAACTCTTAGTTTATTATTTTTGATTTTTGGTGAATTTTTGGTAGTTTTTAGTAATTATTTTTATTTTTGTGGTTTTTAAGGTTCTACGTTTTAACTTTCTAGTAGTGATTTTTTGTTAATTTTTATTTTTTCGTCTTCGTCATTTTCTTTTCTCATCCCCTTCTAAACCAATCATTAATCACAAACATTTAACAAGTTTTTCACGCACATATACCTCCTTGGGAAACGAACTTTCATACCTTAAGGGTCATTAGTGTTACGTTTTCCTAAACGTACACTTAATACTTCCCAATTTACGCTCTTTTCCTAAAGAGTAGTAAAATTCTACAATCATTTTTGGCGCCGCTGCCGGGGAGGTGTGTCGTGATTAATTTGTATTGTTGTTTTTAATATTAACCAAAATAGTATTTGTATTAGTAGAACTCTACTAATACGTATTATCGGTTTTCTTGGTTTTTCTTGTACAAATATTATTACTATATTGTATTAAGTATCACAATCAATATACAATATCTCCAAAAGTGTGAAAACACAACCTTAATTGGGATTTCATCACTCAATTTTTGTATTCGAATCTCAAACAAAAAGAAAAAGGCAAAAATAGATAAATACTTTCGTGAAGCTCGATTTTGAAAGATACAAACTATAAGGTGGGTATAAGGCGGGTATTATAAAATATACCCTAAGGAAAAAGGCTCTTAAGTGCTTCGCGCCGCCTCGTTTCCCCGCTTGCTTGTGAGTATTTTGAGATTGAAGGCCAATCGAGGGTTTTGCCACCCAAAGTATTATTACGTATAATATATTTGCTTGGTTTCTTTGTGATTAAACCCTCTTGAACAATTTGGTTTTCACCAAAGTTCTAAAGTCATTCGAAGGCGTTCACTCCACGTGATCGTTTTCATTCCTTTGAGGCTTCTTTAATCAAGAGTTTGATTCGAGGAGAGATTTTGTAGATTGTTGTCTACGAAGATACACCAAAATCCAAAAAAATTAAATATCATCAAAAACACAAAAAATTTGAAAAATCACAAAACACCCAAAAAGAATCTTCTTTGCTCACCTCCCATTCTTCGTGAAGTTTATGATCACTCGTAATCAAGCAAAACGAGCTCGTAAACGACTTCAAAAGCAAGCCAATCAAGAGACGTTGATTGTAGAAGAACCTCCAATTGTTGAACCTATTGTAGAACAAGAAGTCGTCATGGCTAATCGTACTATGATGGAGTTGCTACAAGCACCCACCGAGGGATTTGGAGAGGCTATTGTGATTCCCTCCATCCTTGCGGAGAATTTCGAAATTAAGACGGGTTTAATGTCGATGTTGCAAGCAAATAAGTTTAGAGGTCACGAGAAAGACAACCCGCATTACCATATTAGGAATTTTAACCGTCTCACCGCCACTAGCAAGTTTAAGGATGTTCCACATGACGCCATTAAGATGATGTTGTTTCCATACTCGTTAGATGGACCCGCAAAAATTTGGCTTGAGAAAGAACCGCAAAATTCGATTTTGACATGGGCCGATCTCGTTTCTAAGTTTGTGAACAAGTTTTTTCCACCATCTAAAACAACACATTTAAAAAATGAGATTTCACGATTTGTGCAAAGAAATAATGAAAGTTTTTCAATGGCATGGGAACGATTTAAAGAAATGTTACATGAATGTCCACACCATGATTTTACGGAATTACATCAAGTGGATACTTTTTATAATGGGCTTAATGATCATGAACGAGATTATTTGAATGCCGCCGCGGGTGGTAATTTTTTGTGCAAGACGACAAATGAGGCTTTACAAATCATTGAAAATAGATCTAAGGTTTATAACCCTCGTAACACACCGATTGTTGCCAATATGGGTTCGTCATCTTCGTCACAATCGTCTCGTAGCATTAACGCCTTACATGATGAAGCTAATGAGGAAAATCGGTTTTTTGATAGATTTGCTAATCTAATGTCCCATTGGAAGGCTCAAGAAGCCTCCAATTCCGCTTCGGTTAAAGCGGTTGCTAAGAGTTGTTTATCTTGTGGGGGAGCTCATGATCTTTCCGAGTGCATTACCGCGGATGGTAACACTTCGAGTGCTTATGTAGCAACGGGAACTTACAACCAAAACGGTCAAGGTTCCCGCCCAAATCAAGCTCCACCAAACCAAAATGTTAACAATTATCGAAACAACAATCAAGGTAATTACCAAGGCAATTCACGCAATTACAACAAAGGGAATTATCAAAATGGGAATGGACAAATTTCTAATCAAAATCAAAACCGTGATTTTCAAAACACTACACAAGGTTTTCAAAATACTCACACTAAAAATTTGCAAGGAGAATTTTTGGATTATGCTAAAGCAAATGATGCTAAATTTGATAACATGCAACGTGAGATGATTAGCTTAAGATCCGAGTTGAAAAACGAGTTAAAAAATGAACTTGCTAATGAACTTAAAACTCATGCAAACAAAATGGAAGGAAATGTCCAACGTCTTCAACAAAATCAACAAAAGATGGAATTAGGACAACATGAGATTAAGCAAGAGTTATTAAAAGCGGATGCTAGGCAATCAAAATTTGAGGACCGAATGGCTAAGATGTTTGAAGCAATCATGTGTAAACCCTCTTCCTCGGGTGGTCTTCCTAGTGATACCATTAACAACCCGAGGGGAGAAATGAAGGTTATTACTACTCTTAGTGGTAAAACTTTCAAAGAACCCATTTCTCGTCCAAGTACTTCTATGGAGAAGGAAAAAGAGAAAGAACCCAAGGTGATGGTCGAAAAGGAGCACATTACAATCCCACGAAGTACCGCTCATACCACACCTACGGTTGAACCAATACCTATCATGGAACGCGAGTTTCCAAGGCCGTTGCCTAATGACCAACCCGCACCACCGTTACCCTACCCTTCGAGACGAAACAAAGAAAAAGCACAAGAACGGAACAATTATCAATTTGATTCCGTGTGCCATTCAAGATATGGAGGAATGCTACGCCTTGGCCGATCTTGGTGCTAGTATTAATTTAATGCCTCTTGAGATTTTCAAATCGCTTTCGCTTCCGGCTCTTACTCCTTCGAACATGTCTATCGAGATGGCCGATCATTCTACGATTTTAGCATGTGGAGTAGCCGAGGACGTTTTCGTTAAAGTCGGAAAGTTTTACTATCCCGTTGACTTTATCGTTGTAGACATTCCTATCGATCGAAAAGTTCCTCTCATTTTGGGTCGTTCATTTTTGGATACATCAAGAGCACTTATCGATGTTCATGCTCGAAAAATCACCCTTCGTTTCAATGAAGAAGAACTTGTCATCAATGCAACACAAAACTCCAATCTTTCTCATGTCTATTCTATTGCAACTTTAAATCATGGTGATTCGACCAATGTCGTTTGCAAAGAATTTTTACCAAGAGTTTTAGGAAATGTCGCCAAAAACAATTTACCATTTCCTCCGCCGGTGGAGGTTATGAGTGTAAAGCCTACAAAGAAGAAACCGTCAATACTTGAATCGAAAAATCCTTCGCCTCACCTCGAACATTCATTCTTAAAAAGTGTTGATAAGTTGCTGGTTTCTACGGAAAATCTTTCGGATGATGAATATGTTGACCCCGATGGGGAGGTTTTCTTCGTCGATAAACGTTTTGAGAACTTACCACCACCGAAACCAAAACGATTTTCAAATGTGAGAATTTTTAGTGTGACTAACATCGTCTTAGAAACACCAAATATTTTCGACATAATCAAAAAGGGTTTTCATAAGGAGAGTTCTAAAGATAAAAATGGAAAAGATTTTAAATGTGATTTAATTGATTTTTCTACAAATCTAACTCCGTCATCACCACGTGTTTTGAGTGCTACAAGCTCGTCTACTCCTTTTGACGATGCTTTGTGTGGTTCTAGTATGGGGGAAGCCCCTTATGTTCCCTCATCCTTGTCCACCGAGGACGAGATATTCGATCCCGGAATTTCATGTAAAGGGAAATCTCGGTCTTCCACTGATGCAATAAATGGATAATCTTTCTATTTTATTGGTGCGAGTCTACCTCGAGTAGCTCAAAAGTTTGTCATACCCATTGTCCCACCCTTCTACTTCTCATCTCTTTTCTTAAAACTCTTTGAGTTTATGGCACATGTTGAAGTGGCGTTGAATTGTTTTTCCAATGAAAACGAGAACACCATCTTCGATCCCGGTATTTTGCACCATCAAAGGACTTAGTCCTTTATACCGGTTGTTTTTGGACATTGTTTATCATGTAAGCCCCATCAAAAATTGACCATACCATGATTTTCCCTAAATGTTCACATATTGAGGGGATCGAGTCGAGCTCATGACTCGGTAATCAAAAACGAGGTGCCTCGTGGGGGAGATCCCATGCTTATCTTTTATGCTCACTATTCACTAATAAGGGGACTTGTACCCTTTCAACTCGTTGTCTCATGGTTGTTTGTGATTGTGTTATCTAGATCATCATTATCTACGATTGAAGACTCTCGTGTTCGTTTACGTGAGCCTCCATCGTTCGTTTGAAGAAGTTTTTCACGATTCCATGACATATCCTTTATTGTTCTAACAATTATCTTTTAGCATACTTAATAAACGGCTTTAGATATATTGTTGATCACCCTTTCCATGCTAGATCCTAAGCATCCGACTCTTCGTCTCTAGTATGGGGGTGCTCCACCTTTAGACTCTAAACATTGAGGACAATGTTTACTTTTAGTATGGGGGAGTGAATAGGTACTTGCTTTGCTACGCCCTCACGCTTTCCAACTTTCAATGTTTTGTTTTGCTAATAAGGCTAAAAATGGCCAAATTTTAAAATTTTTCTTAGTTTTCATAAGTGTTTTAAGACACGAATGTATATTTTCCGATTGGTAGAATAAGAGTTAATTTTTGACTTGATGGGCATTTGGAGCCATTTACATTCCTTAACCCGCTCAATTCAAGTTTTGCTAGACTTTTATATAGGGAGCTTTAAAACGCGAAAGTCTTAATTCATACGGGTTAAGAACAAGAACTTTTCGCAAGTTCCTATAATTGATTCTAGAAAGTCACTTATCAAGGGAACTATAAAACGCATTCTCTAAACTTGAAAAAGTCCAAGAAAGTGCAAGATCCTATAGGTGGCTTGAAAACCCAAAACTTTGATTTGATATAGTCTTAATGAAAGCTAATCCAAATTTGGCTTAATTTTGACTTGCATGGCTAAGTATTCACGAGTCTCTTTAATTAGAGGTCTTTATATAGTGAAGAACGAGAAATGATAGAGTTAGACAAGTGATCATGCTAAACGTAGAACACGAAAGTGTTCTTTCAAAAACTCATATGTTTTTAATTGTGGCTTTTTCTTCCCATAAGATCAATGCATTAGGAATAAATCATAATTGCAATAAGTAAGGTCGTTCTATTTGAAAGGTTACTTAGCCTCTAGCGCAAGATCGTTTAAAAGTTGCTCGGGGTCGAATAGAGTTCATAGCCAAGGCATAACTTATTGAAGCGGGACGCGAAGATTGGCGATTATCCAAAAAGGCCCTAACAAGGCATGAGGAGCTCTATTTTTGCTAAAGATCCAAGATGATGTGAAGTATCATTATTCCTAAATCAATATGAAGGATCGAGACACACGACGAGAAGCAATTACTCCCCTAAAGATCATGGAGAAAGTCTATCCAAAAAGACCCTAATAAGGTATGAGGATAAATATATCCAAGTCCGAAAAGGAGGCGGATCGTTGTATATCAAAATCCAAAGTAAAGATTGAAGAAAAATGATGAAGTCGTGGTCCAATATGAAGAATCTCTCAAAAAACGTCAAGTGAAGAAATTCCAAATATACGAAGAGAAGACCATAATTTCAAGAACGTCTTCCCAAGATTTGAAGTATGAACTACATGCCAAATATCGGTCTGAGAAAGGTCTCAAATCATGAAACGAGTTATGTCAAGATATGAACTTAATGAGATACACTAGAAGCCGTTTTAAAAGATTTTGTCCTTCGGCTAACTATTGATCAAATCGTGCTACTTTGCTTTCGGACTAATAACTACTCAAATAAGTCAATATGAATCACTTGTGATCCATGACAAATAGATAAAAAATGCTAGTAACCCATTTTCCTTTTATAATAACTAGGATTGCGGGGAGGAAAAGTATTACACAATTTGGACGTATGAGTAGTGTTAGCATTGTGACTTGTACCAGCAATGATCTCGTTTTTGCACTTAGCATAGAATGTATGACAATCAAGGATGACGAAGTTTACTCTAAGGGACATTTACTTGTTTCTATTCTTTGACCCTAAAAGTCACTTTTTGTGATGAAAATCATACATTATGTCTTTAAACATCTTCATAGTATGTTGCAAGTCTTTTTACTCTTCAATAAAGGTTAATAAAATTGAACTTTGGTGATGCTTAGATACTTTATTCTAGCATTACGTGAGGGCACGGCAATGGCTTAGTATGGGGGAGTGATGAGATGGCATTTATACATGATCTCATCGTTCTTTTCGGGCTTTAAATGCATAAAAATGTCATAATATACCATATATATGCTTGTGTTTGTTTACTTGTGTATTTTAGGTATGGATATCGTGAAAAAGACAAAAGATCACAAGTTACAAGGAAAAACGGACACGAGAAACGAAGCCGTACAAGAACCGGGCCCTAATCATGGAAAATTCAACAAATACCCTTGAAGACTTGAAGACAAACAAGATTGATCCTCATTTATTGAATAAATGACACTTAAAACCCTTGTATATTAATAATTACAAGTTTGGTCCCTTAAGTTTGTCAAAATTACACAAAAGGTCCTTCAACTTTGAAGAAATGGCAAGATTAGTCCCTCAACAATTTTAAATTGTCAAATATGGTCCCTCATCAAGCCAAAGATACATTGAAGACCTTTGAAGATCAAGAATGTCCAAGATCAGTCCTTCAAAAATGCAAAAAGTGTCAAAAATAACCCTTGAAACACTTTTTGGAAAGTTTGTGCCAAAACTGCCAAGTGGTGAAAGTTATTAACAAAGGAAAACACGTTTTAGGGCTGAAATGCTTGATTTACCAAAAATCCCAAAACACAAGGGCCAATTATGTGCATTTGAAACATTTGAGACGAAATTGCGCCAAACACATTACTTTCCCCCAATTTCGGATCAAAGTTACTTTTTTTTTTGAACGGCGAGTTAGTAGTTAGTGATTCGAGCTTACAGTGACATCCAATTGGGCAGTATGCAAGCCTCGAACCTTCTCCTTAGGGGATAAACCCCACTCCTGCTTCTTAATTCGGGCCCCTGAAGGTTCTTGATGAGACTCGAACTCGAGACCTCTCCAAGAATACCTCCCCAAGGATACCCTTGGTGGCCAACTGAGCTAACTCAGCTGGTTTCGGATCAAAGTTACTACTATTCACCTTTCTTCACCCCCAGATTTTACACCACTTAAACTTAGGGTAAAAACCAATTCACTTTGCACACACTTGATTCACATGTGCAGAAACCTATCCCACACCAAAAACCCTCACTCCCACTCACAATGGACCCCACCCCCAATTCCCTTTCCACCAATCAGAATGCTACTTGCCCTCCAAGTTATGTGACGTGTCCAAATCAACAGCCAAGGATCATTGCTTCATATCAAAGCTGAAATGAACGTCCAAGATGAATTTGAACAGCTCATTCCATCAAAACGTCTAGAAGGACCTAGGGCATTTAGGGAATTTCACTTCTAGGGTTTGTGAATAGTGTTTAGCCAGGCATTTGCCTATAAAAGGAGACCTCAACATGTGAGAGTCCCCTTGTTCCAGTTTTAGGCTATCAATCTTTGGAATTCCTTTTTAAGTTTAATAAAATTTGAATTTCTGAAAATATTGAATTCTCTTTTTTATTTGATTAAAAGTTGGTGTTTGAGTAGCCTAATTCTGAGTTCCATTTGATTGTTAAGGCCTTCCTTAATCTTGTGGTTAAGGCACATCTTGTTTTATTAGGTTTTTAAGGATTGAATACCTTGAAATCCTAGGTTCTGTTTTGGCTTATTTTGTGTACTAACCCTTGACCATTTGCTATAAGCTCTTACAAGCTTGTTGACACCAAGCTTGTGAAGGGATTAGAGCCCTTGGTTGAGTTGTTTGCTGCTTGTGTTGAAGACATAAAGTCCTTGAGGTTCTACTTTGAACCATCAACCAAGGCAGTTTGCATCATCTTCATTGAAGTACCTTGGTCTTGTTCTAGTTGTTGAACAAGGTCCAAGGAGCATAGCTGGCCTTCCTAGGATGTTGTGGAAGGCAGGTATAATCTCTTGGTTAAGATTCCCCTAAAAATTTCATGTTTAAGGCTGTTTTGAATTTGGTGCTTTGATTTTGAGTATTGGTGTTTGTGCTGGTGATTTTTGTGTTTGATTATGTTAGTTGCTATTGTTTAAGTGTTTTTGATCATTAAAATCAGTAGGTTATTAGTTAAAATCACAAGTTTCTTTGTTAAGTGGTAGATTAAGGAGTGTTTGGGATTACTGCATAAGTTAGGATTGTGGTTTGCTAAGTGGTTGTTTGTTGTGTGCAAGAGTTGGTATCTGTTGTTTTGGTGTATTTGCTCATCTGTTTGCAGGTTTGAGGGTTTTGAACACATAGATTCTTCATTTGGCTATAAAATCTTAAATACTTGGTAAAATTGGCTAGGATTTTGAGGACACCTAGATCTAGGCTTAGGCTAGGGCTAACAAGTGTTAAATCATAGTTAATCACACCAGGGAAGAAGGATTTGAGGCTTGAAATTGGATCAAGTGTCAAGTATATCAGCAAACTTGTTTTCTGCATATGTTCATTGTTCATCAGTAACTTCTAGTGCTTTGATCTTGTTATTTACTTTGATTCAGTGTTTGATTCTTGTTGCTTTGTGTTTGTTCTTAGTTTATATAGCTTGTGTATGCATCCTGTTAAGTTTGGTTGGCTTATTGTGGCTAAATCTGCTTATTAAGTGCTTAACTGCTTATTTCCATATCTGGTGCATATCTGGTGACTGTTTGGCTTATTGTGGCTTATTGTGTGAACCAATTTGTGATTTTATTGTTGCTATTGACTCCTTGTGATTCACTGATCACAAGGGTGCCTTTGTTTCCAATTGAATCAAACCAGAACTCTCATATAAGCTTGGTCAAATAGTCAAAGCAGTGGGAACTCCTTTCCCCTGCTGGTTACCACTGATAGTGTAAAACTGGTGTCAGCTTATCAATAAGCTATAATAGCTTATTCTAACCTGCAACAACTTTGTTTTTGTAATAGGTGCTCATATTTTGACCTATTTGTTCATACTGGAGCATTTGGATGGTTGACTTTAGGGTTTGACTAGAAAACCAACTCCTTTGACTTTTACATAAGTTCATTTGTGCTTATTCTGGCTTATTGGTTGTGCTTATTGGATTTTTGTTGATTGATTTTGCTTATTGAGTCCATTTGAAAGCTTTTGCAAGTTGAATCAAGTTCTGAGGTGCATTATTTCTCAAACCCGACTATTTTGTCGTTTTGTGAAATAATACATTGCTTATTTCTGGCATATTTAGTAAGCTTTTTCAAAATTTCTTTTTACAGATCTCATAAGCATCCCAAAAGAAGGTTGTGTGTCAAATTAGAGCTTATGGCATTAGCGTATGGCTTAATGGGCTGAAAAGCCCAATAAGAATAAGCTTTGTGTTCAATAAGCTGTGATAAGCTCATTTTCAGCTTTTGGGCCTTTAGAGTTTTGTTCTTAGAATTGAATTTTAAGTCAGATAGGGCTTTTCCAAGTCAATTGGGCCAAGTTTGTCTTTTTGGGCCCAAAAGCCCATCTGTGTTGATTGATTTTGGATTTGGCCCATTTGAGGGCCCATTAGGGGTATTTTGGTAATTTCACTTTGATTTACTGATTACCTAGGTTTAAATAAACTAGTTTGCAAGTTTTTAGAATTTTTTATAATTTTTGGATTTTTAATATTATTTTATTATTATTTTATTATTTTTTTAAAATTTCACATTTTCCAACTGTTTACATTTTTCTTAGGATTAATACATTAAAATAGGAATTTAGCAACTTTTAGAATAATTTTATCACTTTTAGATTAATTTTTATAATTATTTTAAATTTTAATAGTTTTTAAATCATTTTAAATAGTTTTTATTAGTTTAAAAATTTCTAAAAATAGCTTTTAATCTTTTTAGGCCATTTTAGAGGTTTACCAATTAAAAAATCTTTATTCAGGCTTTTTGATTATTTTTTTGATTTTTAGGGTTTTAATTAGCATTTAAAAATTGAATATTTAATTATTTAAAAGGTTTGAAAAAGTTTTGATCATTGGTAAACTCTTAGTTTATTATTTTTGATTTTTGGTGAATTTTTGGTAATTTTTAGTAATTATTTTTATTTTTGTGGTTTTTAAGGTTCTACGTTTTAACTTTCTAGTAGTGATTTTTTGTTAATTTTTATTTTTTCGTCTTCGTCATTTTCTTTTCTCATCCCCTTCTAAACCATTCATTAATCACAAACATTTAACAAGCTTTTCACGCACATATATCTCCTTGGGAAACGAACTTTCATATCTTAAGGGTCATTAGTGTTACGTTTTCCTAAACGTACACTTAATACTTCCCAATTTACGCTCTTTTCCTAAAGAGTAGTAAAATTCTACAATCTAACTTCTTCTTTTGTTGGGATGTTAACCCGTCAAAAAGAATTCCACCCGCCAAGTAGTTTGCAATGTCCGCAAACCACGGGGTTTCATCAGAAGTCGAGTTGATAGACATTAAGGTCTCCAGGGGAAAAGAATCATTGATTTCTTTGTTCGGATGATCCCCTTGGTAAGGATCCTCAAGTCTACTGAGATGATCCGCGGCTAGGTTTTCAGCTCCTTTTTTATCGCGAATTTCGATTTTAAATTCTTGGAGTAGCAAAACCCAGCGAAGAAGTCTTGGTTTAGAATCTTGTTTAGTCAACAAGTACTTCAACACGGAATGATCGGTATAAACGATTGTGGTAGAAAGGACAAGATAGGGGCGGAACTTTTCAAAGGCATAGACAACAACTAAAAGCTCTTTTTCAGTTGTCGTGTAATGAAATTGAGCCCCCGTAATTGTCTTGCTAGCATAGTGGATTGGTTGGAAGTGTTTATTCACTCTTTGGCCCAAAACCACACCAATAGCAAAGTCGCTAGCATCGCACATCAACTCAAAGGGAAGCTCCCAATTAGGGGTAACCAAGACTGGTGCATTAGTAAGCTTATCCTTAAGCAAGTTGAAGGCTTCAATACACTCTTTGGAAAAGATAAAAGGAGTATCTTTTTTCCAAGAGGTGGGTCATCGGGCGAGCGATTTGAGAAAAATCTTTGATGAATCGACGGTAGAAGCCCGCATGACCGAGGAAACTTCTCACACCCTTCACGGTTGAAGGTGGAGGCAACTTAGAAATAACATCGACTTTAGCACGGTCCACTTCAAGACCGGCTTTGGAAATTTTATGTCCTAGCACGATGCCCTCTTTTACCATGAAATGGCATTTTTCCCAATTAAGAACAAGGCGAGTGTCTTCACACCGCTTAAGCATACGTTCTAAATTGGCAAGGCAAGCAGAGAATGAATCGCCATAAACCGAGAAATCATCCATGAATACTTCCATAGTGTCTTCCACCATGTCATGGAAGATAGCCATCATACACCTTTGGAACGTCCCAGGAGCATTACATAAACCGAAAGGCATACATTTGTAAGCAAATGTTCCGTAGGGACAAGTGAATGTGGTCTTTTCTTGGTCCTTGGGATCGATGGGAATTTGAAAATACCCGGAGAAACCGTCTAAAAAGCAGTAATAGTCATTACCCGTAAGACGCTCGAGCATTTGATCCATGAAAGGAAGAGGAAAGTGATCTTTTCTCGTGGCATCATTGAGCTTGCGATAGTCAATACAAACTCTCCACCCAGTAACGAGACGAGTGGGAATCAACTCGTTGTGTTCATTGGAAACAACGGTTATTCCGCCCTTCTTGGGCACACAATGGACGGGACTTACCCACGGCGAATCCGAAATAGGGTAAATCAAGCCAGCATCTAGAAGTTTGATAACCTCTTGTTTGATGACGTCATGAATGCGAGGATTAACCCTTCTTTGGCTCTGGATTGCGGGTTTAAAGTCATCTTCCATGAGAATCTTGTGAGTACAAAAGTTCGGATCAATTCCGCGGATATCGGAAATTTTCCAAGCAATTGCCTTCTTATGATCTTTAAGCACGGCGATGAGGCGAGATTTCTCTTCTTCTTTCAAGTCCTTAGCAATGATGACAGGCGACTTCTTGTTTTCTTCAAGGAACACGTACTCGAGATGGGGCGGCAACTCTTTAAGTTCTAAATCCAGAGGATTTTCGATGGGAGGCGTTTTTAAAGTCGGAGCATCGATAGCAATAACCGTGGGAGATGGTGGAGAAATATTGTCGTCTTTAAGAATGTTCTCAATGAGGCGAAGATCTTCATCCCAATCGGTGGGAGAATCGGTATGTTCTAAGTTCACATCTCCCATGGTGGCTTCCAAATCTTTCCAAAGGAAATCACTTTCTCCAAATAGAGATAGTGATGAGTCAATAGAGGAAACGGTCTCAACATTGGGAAGAGAGGTAGGAATACTTTTACAAGCATCTTTGAAGTGTTCTTCACAAGCATCATCAAGAACGTCAATACAATTAACACTCTCGTTAGAATAAGGCTGTTTAGACAACTTTCCCATGTTGAAGACAATTTTATCGTCACCCACTCTCATGATAAGCTCAACAGCTTCAACATCGATGAGAGTGCGACCGGTCCTCAGGAATGGACGACCAACAATCAATGGCACACGAGGGTCCATATCGTAATCAACAACGACGAAATCGGCAGGAAAAGTGAATTTGTCGACTCCTACAAAGACGTCTTCGGCTATCCCCACTGGATAAGCAACCGTACGGTTAGCTAATTCCAAAGTCATTTTGGTGGGGACTAGCTCAAGGAGAGATAATTGCTTCCAGACACTTAAAGGCATTAAGTTAATACTGGCACCTAGATCGGCTAGGGCCATGCAATTCTCTACTCCCGGAAAATTACAAGGGATTAAGAAGCGACCCGGATCACCAAGCTTAGTTGGCAATTTCCTTAAGAGCACTGCAGAGCAATTCTCATTAAGTTGGGTGTTAGAAATATCAAGAAGCTTCTCCTTGTCGCTAAGAAGATCTTTGAACATTTTTGCATACTTAGGCATGTGAGCGAGAGCCTCAGCGAAGGAGATGTTGAAATTCAATTGTTTAAACATTTTTAGAAAGTTCGAAACTTGAATATCATCCTTGCTTTTGAGCTTCTCTTTCCTCAACCTTGATGGATAAGGTATATCGGAAGAAGAGGAAGGCTTTGGAAGAATAGGATCACTCACATCCTTGGGTGGAGGAGGGATAGAAGTAAGAGGTGGAGAAATTGGGGAAGTAGAAGGATGAGGAATAGGAGCAGGTGACTCGTTCTCCTTAGTCACAATCACCGGTGGAGGTATAGGAAGCTCGGGTTCCTTGGTACCTTTGCCACTGCGAGTGGTGATTGCTTTCATCTCCCCTCTTGGATTCGTAATGGTGTTACTCGGAAGAGTACCCGAAGAAGAGGGTTGATTACCTTGGAATAAACTAGCCATCATGTTCCTTAAGTCATCCGTTTGACTATCCAAAGTGTTTCTCATATCAGCTCTCAGATCGTTCCCTTGTTTCACCAGGTCTGCTTTCAAGTTGAGCACTTCTCGTTGGAGATTGTCCACGATCACATCATTAGTCCTCATGTAGGTTCCAATGTCTTGGTGTAATGCGGTGGGTTGGTTGGGAGGAGCATTGTATGCGGGTGGTTGATAAGCAGGTTGCTGGTAAACTTGGTTGTTTCTTTGAGGTGGATATGGTTGTTTGTGAGGTGGTATGTATGGTGTACGAGGTTGTTGTTGTTGTTGAGGAGGGCGATTGAGGTTTTGTTGTTGGTTTGGGTTGTTAGGAGGAAAACCGGGTGGTGAGAGATAGTTGTTAGAGCGGTAGCTAAGCAAGTTGCGGTCACCTTGAGGACGAGCTTGATAAGCGGCCGAAGGATAGGTGCCGTATGCTGCATTCACATTCTCAGAAGGGTAGTCTTGGGTGGTGGTACAAGTGGTGTAAGAGTGAGGACCCCCGCATATTTCACAAGGTTGGCTAACAGCATTGACTTGAGCGTCTCGAGTGTTTTTAGCATTGATGCTGTTGGTGTTGTTAGCGGTGTGGGTAACAAGCGATTCAAGAAGCGTAGTAATTTTGTCAAGTCGCTTGTCGCTGTCACTAGTACTAGCACTAGCGGCATTGGTCCGTACACTCTTGGTTTGCACACGAGACTTATTCTCAATGATATCCCAAGCGGCATTGGAAGTCTTAACCAAAGTATTACCCCCCGAGGCACTGTTTAGTGAATCTTGGTCATTCATGCTTAAACCATTATAAAAAGTATTAATTTGGTGCACTTTGGTAAAACAATGTTGTGGGCATTTTCTTAAAAGATCTTTGAAACGATCCTAAGATTCACTAAAAGACTCATCGTACTTTTGTTCAAAATTGATAATTTCATTTCGCAAAGCGGTAGTACGAGAGGGTGGGAAAAAGTAGTTGATAAATTTGGTCTCCAAATCCGTCTACGTAAGAATACTTTGTGGCGGTTCCTTAGCAAGCCAATGTCGGGCTTGTCCCTCTAAAGAAAAGGGAAAAAGTTGTAAACGGATTACCTCTTGTGGAACACCATTGAATTTGACCGTTTTAGTGAGTTGCAAGAATCTCTTGATGTGGTCATGTGGATCATCAATGGTACGCCCCAAGAATGGTTGAGCAGAGACCATCTGGATAAAGCCGGATTTGAGCTCAAAGTTGTTGGCAGCAATCACGGGTATGACAATTGGATCATTGTTGCCCTCCACATGTGCTTGTAGAAGTTCAATCATCGGGCGATTGTCTGGTAGAGGCTCATTGTTGTTGTTATTATTGTTTTTGAGAGGTGGATTGTTGTTATTGTTTTGAGGTGGGTTATTGTTGTTGTTTTGTACACCGGCCATGGCTAAGTCTTCGAGAGGCTCGGGCTCTTGATAAGACGTTGACCGTGTACGCATGCACCTGCAAAAGAACTAACAAAGCAAACAAGAAATATTTTTGGTTTTTATGGTTTTTTTTAATTAATAAATTTTTTTTGTATTTTTGAAAATTTTATATTTTTTAGGGTTTTTAAAATTTTTATGAAAAAGTAACGTTCACGGTGAACGGATCCCAAAATCCAAGTTCTCACAAAAAACTGTTGATCTTAACGAGAAGAGCCGGCAGCGGCGCCATTTGATACAAGTGTTTTGCTATGGTTCAGATTAAGTCTCTCGGTATCTCCTCGAATTGATCTCGGTTCTAAGTGGAATGATTTGTTCTTGGTTAATAGAAAGGTGTTGGTTTGTTTATCTATTTTAAACTAATAGCAAATAAATGTAAGTGGCGTTGAGTAAATTATAAGCTTTGAAAGATTAAACTAAATTTACGAGTTAAAAATAAAAGCTTGAAAACGTAAAGAAAAGATTAGAAAAATACTTTGAAAACTTAATTAAACTAACACTTAAAAAACTTTGCTAAAACTTTAAAACTTTAAAACTTAAACTATCGGAATATTGCAAATCATTTCTATCGGAATGCATTAAAGTCATAAGCATCGGAATGTAACTAAAACGAACCATCGGAATGTCAAGGTAAAGTCCATCGGAATGTCCATGTTAGTTACCATCGGAATAATCAAAATCAAAGCTGTCGCAATATGGTCAATCGCAATGATCATGATCGGAATAGTCTAGATCGGAAAGTCAGATCGGAATGGCATAAATACTTCTGTCGCAATGCACTACTATCGGAAAGTTGCAAACTAAAAATGGGCAGAGTTTCGACTAAAAAGGAACCTTAGTCCCGTCGGAATATGCGATCGCAATACGCGATCGCAATCCAGATCGGAATAAGGGGGAATGACCAACCGATCGCAAAGTAAAACCCTTAAGGGTTATTGCGATCTAAACCAGTGAACCCGTCGGAATGTGTATAAACCCTTGGATTGCGATGGAAGATCAAATAAATACGAAAATGGTGGCAACCTTAGAACTCAATAAGCACAATCCATAAGCTAATTTACCCGCAACTTAAATACTTCAAAAAGCTTAAATTTGACAACTTTCAAAAACATAAAATCATAAACTTGATAAACGAAACTTTTGAATGACTAAAACCTTGATGAAATCCAAAAACCACTAAGCTAAAATAAGTAATAAGCCAATAAGCATAGAGAACTTATGGCTTAAACCAAATGAAAGCTTATGTAGGAACAAGCAAGAAATGAACTTTCTAAATACACGACCTCAAATTCAACCACGAATAATGAAGGATTCGGATCAAATTAAAGATTTCAGATAAAGGAATAAGCAAAATCAAGAAATGTAGAAAGAGATTAAAAAGCTAAACTTGAATTAGATTAATGAAATCCAAAGTACAAAATTAAAGAAAGCTTAAACTTAAGAGATGAAAACAAAGAAAAATTTAGTGAGAGAAAGTTGGGAACTTTCTCTCTCTAAAACTAGAAAATGAAAAACTAAGACTAACTAACTCCAAAATTGTGAAGTGGAATCCTTTATATAGGTGTCTCTTGTGGGATTTGTGAATGGGCTTGGTTTTGGGCTTCTTTTCTTCTTTCTTCTTTAGTCTTTACGTTTCTTTAAATAAACGTTTCCGACTTTGGATTTTGAGAAGTGTCGGTGAATAATTCCAACTCGTCTTATAATCTTTTGTTTAATAGACTCGAGTTCTTCGACATATATGAATCTTCCATCTTTGGCCTTTTCTTCGATAAATCTTCAAATAGGCGCAATGACTTCAAATCTTTTGCATCTCTTGCACAATAGACTTCATCTTGAGTCTTTTTCTTCGATAAAACCCGTGCAGTCCCATGTTTTCTTCAATATTCATCCGGTTGTCTCTGAAAACACAATAAACACAAAAACCACGCATAATTCCAAACAAATGATATTAAATACGTGTTTTGGTCTTGTTTTAGCCAGAAATAAGTGGTAAAAGGATGGGTGTTTTCACACCTATCAGTGTTCGACATATTTATTTAACCAAATATATATACTTATATATGTATACCACCATTGAATCCTTTTTAGTTAGTTAATAGAGTTAAATGCGTTATTAGCCGATTCCTAAACCATAAGCAATCATGAATTGTAATCGTGCTCGGTTCTCTAAACCTTTGAAATCCCACGTCCAAACGCACACAAACTTATAAACAACCAACCAAACGCCTCTTTGTACTTAACAGTTGTTGGAAATACTTTTTTACGTATTTAGGAAGTATCGGTCACTCCAACGATATATATCTAGTATGGGCTCGTGATCTAGTATGTAATTGTATAACCCACAAAGCCCACATGTAGGGTGGGCTATATATAGCCCCTCCTAGCATGTTATTCCTATGTTTCTTTTTTACTTCAAATATACCCTTAGTCACACCAATCCTAACTACCATTAGGTATTCTCCACAACCACTAATCAAGTAAGGCATACACGACAAACAAGCGACGTATCCTAAGAGCACTTAGTTCAAATAGCACATAAAGTAATCACTAAGAATGATAAACGTTTGATTTTTCTTGAAACCTTTTTGAAGATCGATTTTCTTTTGACAATGATTTAATATTTTCTCCCCCTTAAACATTGACCCGATTTCTACTTAAGAATAGTAGTCAGTGTTTAAAGAGACAAATACCGATGAAAGCATTTTCCGTTTTGAAGTTTGTGAAACGATTCTGGTGGGAATAAGATTTCTCTTATTTTTACAAATAAATGCACTGAAACATACACTTATTTGTGTTAGACCAAGTTATAAAGTAAAATTGATCACTTGTATGATTTTAAAGTAAACCATACCCGAGAAAAGTAATTCCCGTTGTGAGCCAACGTTTTCAAAAGAAATACGTGACTTTAATGCGAAAAGCGGGTTGCAGTTAGAAATAACTACAAGCCGTGTGGGCATGTTTTAAAATATGTACAACTTTTATACGAACTCTATTTATAGCACTGTGTCAATTTTAATCGACATTTCTAAGGCCGTAAATATTATCGTACTAAAAGACATGTCTGTTTTTAAAATGAAAAATATTTTTTGATTTTTTGATTTTATATTTTTTATGGTTTTTGTAGGTTTTATATGTTTGTATTTTTCTTTTTGGGGGTTTATATATATACGATAATATACATGATCACGATAAAAGGATACTATAGAATAGTTTACCACCACTATTCTGCAGATTCTTCTGCCAACTCCTGAAGAGTCGTCGGTGAGAATGATTTCATGCCTAGCTTGTGGATCAGAAACTCGATACGTCCTCGACCTAAAGCCTTTGTGAACATATCCGCCAGCTGATACTCAGTGTTGACAAAATACAGCTCGATCACTCCATTTTCCACTTGCTCTTTGATGAAATGGTAGCGTATGTCAATATGCTTCGCCCTGGAGTGTTGAACATGGTTGCAGCAAAGGGCAATGGCGCTTTTGTTGTCACAGTACATCGGAATTTTGTTGAATCCAAGACGTAGTCAGTCAATTGGGATCTCATCCATAGAACTTGGGCACAACAACCGGACATGGCAATGTATTCAGCCTCTGTACTTGATATCGCAACGCTTTTCTGCCTTTTAGATGCCCAACTAATCAGTCTATCTCCAAGAAGTTGCACACTGCCAGAAGTACTACGTCTAGTATCTTGACACCCAGCATGATTCGCATCTGCATATGATATTAGAGCAATAGAAGAATGTTTCGGATACCATAGACCACGATGAAGTATTCCTTTAAGGTACCGAAAGATCCTTTTCACAACATGTAAATTCTTTTCGGTAGGCAGAGCCTGATACCGGGCACACATGCATATAGCAAATAGTAAATCAGGCCTGCTAGCAGTCAGATAGAGAAGGGTGCCGATCATTCCACGGTAAAGTTTAGGATCGACAACAATCCCATCCCTATCTTCATCCAACTTGGATCTCTCAACCATTGGAGTGTAAAACCCGCATGCTTTTACGATGAACAACACACTAATAATCGTACGTACAAGATTAAAACTTTCCTTATATAACATGAACACGTGTAAGAATTACGTACGTGTTATTACACGATAAGTATTAAGTACGTGTTAATACACGATAATTATTAACAACAATAATAATAATCACGAACATAAAACCATGAACATGAAATCATGAACATATAACTACGTATTTACGTATATTATTAATACGATTAATATCGTTACGCACAAGAATTTATAATAACACGAATATTTAATAATAACGGAACACGAAAATATGAACACACGAACACGTAATAAAATAGACACGGGGAAAACTTTGGGTTTTTCCCTTTGTGGGCATATAAGCCGCGACACCAAGAGACCAAGAGGGCCAAGCCCACTTTTATTGTTACTAAAAGAATCAAATAAGGAAAACATATTCATTCCCAGGAAAATTTTAAGAAAAACAAAAACCCTACTTCTCTTTTCTTTGTCCTTTAGCCGCCGGCTTCATCATCACCAAAAGGGGGTGTTGATTTGATTTTGTTCAATAAATGCTACAAGTGTGTTCGTGTATTCATCCTCCATTCATTCCACATGTATTGGTAATCTGAAAACCTTTCTTTTTAATTCTTTTTATTAATTCATAGCATATGCTCATGGGAAAAATAAAAACAAGATTAATCACATGTTAATTATAATGGTGGCGTAAAAATTAAGGGTGTTTCGGGTTTGGTTGCTCCGGCCGCCACACAAACTGAGAGTGCCAAGACTCTTGGCGTCGTTTGGTTCGTATCACCAACCTAGACCTAGGTCTTGGTGGTGTTTGGCTCGGTCAACAGCAGGGACAAGACACCCCGACGTGCGTCGGGGGTGTCTTGTGGTTTGTTTTGGTCTCAGCAGCACACAACCCCACCACCGGCTTAAGCAAGTATCTATTTTAGGCAAGCAGGGGGAAACCACAGCCAGACAGGGGGGAACCACCGGCTACTGCTGGTGGGAACCTCATGGTCAGCGGCTGGCCGAGAAGCATGGGAAAACCACCGGCGCAGCCGGTGGCAGTTTTGTGAAGGCAGGGGTAACTGGCATAGACGGTTTGCCACTGTTTTCGGGGGTTTCACGGGTTCGGTTCACGTCACGTTTAATAAAATAATACACGGGTTCGGGCTACGATAATTTTTTTACAAGTTTAATTAGTTTTACAAGTATATTTATTTTACAAGTTAATTAAATTAATTTAACATGGCATATAATTAATTTAATTAAAACATTGACATAGTTTTATTATTATTATTTAATAATATATGATTTTAACCTAAGCATTTCATTATTTAATTTAGACTATAGTAATTAATTAATTATTAAAACACGACATGTAATTTATTAATGCAATAATGACAAAAATGTTACTTGCATTTTTCGGTCTCACTTAGTTTTGATTACGACAATATGTAAAAACAAGCATTTACGAAAACAACGAAAAACGAATTCTTGAGTTCAAGTATTTTTCATTTTACCCATTTTCACTTAAGGTATGGATAAACAAGTACTAACCTTAATCAAGTGATCAGGTGATTTAATCTTTTCTTAAAACTCACTTTTTATTAAGTGTGACAAGTTTTTATTAAACTTTCTTTTTAAGAAAATGTTTTATTAAATTAATTATTTGAAATTTGAAAATGGCATATTCTTATTTGGTTAAGAATATCCTCTCAGGATATTTTTTATATCCAGATAAGACCTCCACCACTAAAGGACAAAAAGGAGCGGAGTCTAGTCCGGCGGTACCTTAGCGCCTAGGCGGTACCTTATCGATAAGGTACAGCGGGCCAAGATAAGGTACCGCGGGCAGATATAGCCGTTGGCTCCTTTGTCCTATAAATAGTGGACCATTCTCAGCTTTTCACCTCACCTCTTTTGCACATTTATTTCCAGATTCAAACCCCTTCTTTAATCACTCAAATCTTTGATCATTTGTTTGATTATTACTTGTTTAAGAAGTGAATCTTGTTCTTCCATCCCTTCCTCTCCAAGTGCAAAGAGAAGAACACTATCCTAGTGAAGTGTTGAGTCCACCACCAAAGATCCATTGAAGATCTAATTTTATACACTTGTAGTTGTGTCATAGTTGTGAAGATCCAAGTAGTTGTGTCTATTTGGAAGTTGTATATGTACTAAGTATAGTTGTGTAGATTGGTCCTAGCTACGATTAGGGCTCGACTTTTAGCTTAGAGTTGGAAATTGGTTAAGCGACGTGTACGGTTTTCTCCACCATAAGGAGCTTGTTGTGTAGTGAACTCTCGAGTAAGGAGTACTCGAGGAGTGGAGTAGGAACGAGGAGTGAGCTTCGTTGCCGAACCACTATAAATCCTTGGTGTTCGATTTGATCTTTCTTTACCCTTAACTCTTTACATTCTTTATTCTTTATGCATATACATGTGTTAGTATTAGATTAGTTACACTATCATTCTTTATTCTTTGTGGATATATTTTTGTTAGTATTAGTTTAGTTACACTATCATTGTTCATATTGTGCATACGAAGATTTCACATATTTCCTCAAGCCTAAGTTTTTGAAAAAGGATTTTTGGAAACCATATTTTAACAAGTAAATATACGAAACTATTCAACCCCCCTTCTAGTTTCTACAATTGGTATCAGAGCGGGTTGCTCAAGAATTTTTAAAGTATATTGTATTTTAAAACTTGAATCGATCTATGGATTCCAACAAATACCTAGAAGGGCAATCTATGCAAAGACCACCACTTTTTGAAACCGATAGTTTTATTTATTGGAAAAATAGATTTGAAACTTATGTGAAATCAAAAGATTTAGATCTTTGGCAGGTTATTACCAATGGTGATTTTTTACCCTTTCAATTTAATGATGTTTCTAAAACAAAAGAATTGGTCACTTTTGACAAAGCTAATGACGATACTAAAAAGAAACTTTCAAAAAATGATGAGGCTAAAATGGTGATTTATAATGCTTTGCCTAAGAAAGAGTATGAAAGAATTTTTATGTGTGAAACCGCTAAAGATATTTGGAACACTCTTTTAGTAACCCACCAAGGTAATAGCCAAGTCAAAGAAAGCAAAATCGATCTTCTTGTCCAACAATATGAACAATTTGTCATCTTAGAAGATGAAACTATTGATAGTGCATTTGCTAGGTTTAACACCATTATTACTAGTCTAAAAGCACTTGATGAAGGTTTTTCTAGCAAGAACAATGTTAGGAAGTTTCTAAGGGCCTTACATCCAAAGTGGAGAGCAAAAGTCACGGCGATTGAAGAGTCGAAAGATCTCTCAACTTTATCACTCGATGAACTCATAGGAAACTTGAAGGTTCATGAGATGATAATTTTGAAGGACTCGGAATTAGTGAAAACCAAGAGTGAAAGGAAATCTCTTGCACTTAAAGCCAAGAAGGCACAAAGTGACCATGATAGTTCCTCGGAAAGCGATGACGAGGAGTATGCATTGGCGGTGAGAGATTTCAAGAAGTTCTTCAAGAGACGAGGTCAACACGTTAGGCAACCCAACTATGACAAGAAACCATTGTCAAAGAATCGGTTTGTCAAGAACGAAAAAGGTGATAGGAATTTCTTTAGATGTGGTGATCCAAATCACTTCATTGGTGATTGTCCAAAGCCCGCTCGTGATAAGAACCACACGGCATTCGTTAGTGGCGCTTGGAGCGATAGCGGTGAAGATGATGATGACAACCCCAAAGAGGAGAAATGTCTTATGGCTCACACTTCTAAAGAGGTACATTCCGAAACCGAATATTATAGCAATGATAGTTCCACTTTAGATGATATTGAATTTGAAGGAAAATATGCTAGCTTACACAAACTTAGTCTTAAATTCATAGAAAAGAATAAAACCTTAAAATCAACCAAAACTAAGCTTGAAAATGAGATCAATGAACTTAGGGAGAAATTGGCTAAACTTGAGAAAAATAAAGAGGTTGATTTAAGTTGCTTAAGTTGTGAGAAACTTAGATTAGAGAATGAAGATCTCAAGAGCACCTCCATTAAATTGTAAAAGTTCATGAAAGGTACTAGTGCTCTTGATGATATGTTAAAGAAACAAGTTCATTCTAAGGAAAGACTTGGTCTAGGTTTTAACTCAAATGAAGCCTCAACTAGTGAACCAAAACAAGTCAGGTTTTCACAAAAAACGCCAACTAGACGCGGTTCCAAATTGTATGGCGCGGTTCCTTATCACTATGGAACCGCCGCCATAGATAAGGTACCGCGGCCAGAGGTTGATTTTGGTGAAAATCCTGAACTTTCTGAAAAGTCTAAGTTAGATGAAAAACTAAAGCATCTTACTGTTAATAAGGTAAAATTACCCATACTTGACGACAATGCTATTGGTAAGTTCTACAAGCCATTAAGTAAACCTCTCATGGGAAATAGAAGTTTATCTAGACTATCCTCTACTCCACCAAGAGTACGGAATGAGTCTAAGCCTAGAAGTAGAACGACAACGCCTAGAAGAGACAATCAAAACAACTCACGACCTAGAAGTAAAACTCCAACACCTAGAAGGAATAATAATAACTCTAAACCTAGATCAAACACACCTAGGAGAAAAAATGAACAACAAAATGGTTACATGAATTACTACCCTCCTCCGTTTTGTTCTCCATGGGGAATCCCCTCCTCATTCATGCATCCCAACCAAATGCAAGGGATGTTTGGAACTAACAATTTTGGACCCATGAGATATTGGGGACCAAATGTTTGATCTTGTGTGTTGTTACCTAGATATGCTTAGGAATTGATTTGGAGCCCGATGAGTGGATTAAGGATAGTGGATGTTCTAAACACATGACGGGTAATCGAAGTTTGTTCTCGCATTACAAAGCATATGATGGAGGTAACGTCACATTCGCTAGTAGTCTACGTGGTAATATCATTGGCAAAGGTACGGTTTCTCTTGACTCCATGACCATTAAAAATGTTGAGCACGTAGATAACTTAGGATTTAACCTTTTAAGTATAGGTCAAATTTGTTATAATAAGTGTAAGGTCATCTTTTCGGAACATGACAGTGAAATCGTAAAAGATGGAAAAGTCATTGGAAAAGGTGTTAGAAAGCATGGGCTTTATGTCATGAAGGTTAATAAGAAGTCAAAAGACAACATATGTCTTGCGACTATAGATGATAGTTCTACTCTTTGGCATAGGAGATTAGGTCACGCTAATATGCGTTTAATTCAATCTTTAGTCTCTAAGGAGTTGGTAAGACACCTCCCCAAGATTAAGTTTGATAGACACTTTTGTGATGCTTGCAAAGTTGGAAAGCAAGTTCACTCAAGTCACAAAGCCAAGAATTTGGTTTCGACCTCTCGGTGCTTAGAGCTCCTACATATGGATCTTTTTGGACCTTCCGCCATACGGAGTTATGGAGGTAAACTTTATACCCTAGTTATAGTTGATGACTATAGATTCACTTGGACTAGATTTTTGGCATCTAAGAATGAAGCTTTCGATCACTTCGAAATCTTTAGTCGAAGAATTCAAAATCAACTAGGATGTTCAATTGTTTCTGTTAGGACGGATCATGGTAGGGAATTTGATAATGAAGTGCAATTTGGTGCCTTTTGTGAAGCTCATGGTATTACCCATAACTTCTCGGCTCCTCGCACTCCACAGTCAAATGGGGTAGTTGAAAGGAAGAATAGGACTCTCCAAGAGATGAGTAGGACGATGTTAAACGAGCAATCTTTGCCTCAAAAGTTTTGGTGCAATGCCGTGGACACATCGACTTATATTCTCAACCGAATTCTTATTCGACCTTTCCTAGGAAAGACCCCCTATGAGATTCTTAATGGTAAGAAACCCTCATTAGAATACTTTAGGGTGTTTGGAAGCAAGTGCTTTATCCTCAACACCAAATACTACCTTACCAAGTTTGACCCAAAGTCTTACGAAGGTATCCTTTTAGGTTATTCCCAAACTAGTAAAGCCTACATAGTCCTAAATAGAACCTCGGGGGATATTGAAGAATCACTCAACGTAACCTTTGATGAAACCCCTCCTTCACCCAAGACACCATCATTGGTTGATGATGACTTGGATGAATTAGAAGTAGTTAAAGCCAAAGAGGTTAGAAAAATAGGAGTTGAAGACCTTAGTGTTGAAAAGGAAGTAAACATTGAGGAGTCTAGGGATCATACTCTCAATAATGTCATTGGCGACTTAAATCAAACGACCCTAAGATCTCAAGTCCAAAACCAAAGCAACTTCTTTTGTTTTGTCTCCTTGATTGAACCAAAGAATGTTAAAGAAGCTTTGACGGATAAGAGTTGGGTCATTGCGATGCAAGAAGAATTGAATCAATTCGTTGCCAATGATGTTTGGGAACTTGTTCCTCCACCTAGAAGTTCTACCATTATAGGAACCAAATGGGTATTTAGGAATAAGCTAGATGAGAATGGTGTTGTGTCTCGTAACAAGGCTAGACTTGTAGCTCAAGGCTATAATCAACAAGAAGGGATTGATTATGACGAGACATATGCACTGGTAGCTAGATTAGAATCAATTAGAATCCTTTTAGCCTACGCTTGTGCCTTAGATTTTAAGCTTCAACAAATGGATGCAAAGAGTGCATTTCTTAACGGTTTGATTAATGAGGAGGTATATGTGGCTCAACCTCCCAGCTTCATTGATTTTGAGAAACCGGACCATGTTTACAAGCTTAAGAAAGCACTTTATGGACTCAAACAAGCACCCAAAGCTTGGTATGATAGAATTAAAGCGTTTCTTGTTAAACATGAGTATACCATGGGAATGGTAGACAATACACTCTTTACAAAGAAGAAAGGTTCTCACCTCATAATCGTACAAATATATGTTGATGACATTATATTTGGCTCAACTTGTCAAGAATTGTGTGATGACTTTGCCAAAATCATGCATGATGAGTTTGAAATGAGTATGATGGGAGAACTTAACTTCTTTTTAGGACTCCAAATTAAACAAATGGACGATGGTATTTTCTTTAGTCAATCCAAGTACGCTAAAGAAATGCTAAAGAAATTTGGATTAGAAGAATCTAGACCAATGAAGACCCTTATGGCCTCGGATACTAAACTCACCGTAGATGATGATCGTGAGTCGGTAGACAACACCAAATATAGAGGTATGATTGGTAGTTTGTTATACCTAACGGCAAGTCGACCGGATATCATGTTTAGTGTTTGCCTTTGTGCTCGCTTCCAAGAGGCTCCCAAAACCTCTCACCTTGAAGCGGTTAAGCGTATCTTCTGATACATTAAAGGCACTATACATTTAGGATTATGGTATCCTAAAGGGACCGGCGTAGAAACTATTGTCTACGCAGACTCGAATCATGCGGGAGACTATGTGGATCGGAAAAGCACTAGTGGAGTTTGTACCTTCATGGGTTGTTGTTTAACTTCTTGGTTCTCCAAGAAACAAACCGCTCTTGCGATATCCGCCACGGAAGCCGAGTATGTGAGTGCCGGAAAAGCATGCCAACAAGCTCTATGGATGAAGCAAGCGCTTGTTGATTACGGGATTTCTCTTGATGATGTTCCCATCATGTGCGATAATAAAGGCGCTATAGACCTAAGCAAGAATCCCGTGCAACATTCGCGAACCAAACACATAGAAATTAGACACCATTTCCTTAGGGATAATGTTCAAAAGGGGAACATTTCTATTGAAAAGGTGCCCTCCGAGGACAACTTAACCGATATCTTCACTAAGCCACTTAAGAGGGAACCTTTTAATTACTTGCGTCTAGGTCTAGGATTAATGAAACATCTTCCTTAAATTATTTTCTTCTTGTGTGTTTTCTTTTACCACTTTGAGTCCTTGAGTCTTTTAAACTCCTTTTGAAAATCTTCTCCTCTCCTTTTCAAAATTCTCAAAGTCTCTTTCGAAAATGGTTGAGAAATTCATTTGACATTGTTAATTCAATCTAAAAAGGATTTTTCATAGATTCTCGCTATTAATCTAGAGCTTACATAATTCATATGTATGATTCTCTCAAACATAGCAAGAACAAGATAGAATCATGGAGGATCATTGTGTCATGACTTAAGGTCTTGTCTTACACACCTCCTACATCGATTTTTTAATCCATGTATTTTGGTCAAATCTCTATTTGGTAAGTTTGCATATGTTTTCTTTGTCTATCTTTGCTTTTAAGCATATCCCTATGATAAGTTAGAGTAGAAAAATAATATTTGCTGAAAAATCTTCCTCCAAACACCAAACCCTGCTTCTACAGGCGGTTCCATTTGTGAACCGCGGTACCTTATTGATAAGGTACCGCCACCCTAAATAAGGAACCGCCTACAGTGGCCTTCCTTTTTCGGGTTTTTGTCTGAAACTCCAGATTTGCTCCAACATTTTTGAGAATCTTTGTTTCAAACCCTTTGACCACCCCAAAAATACCCTAAGCCTTCCCTATTTAAACCATAAGAATTTTGCATTACTTCACACACAAAATGTCTTATTCTCCCAATGAAAGCCTTGAATCTCCTCCATTTTCTCCAATTGCTTTCAATCCAAACCCACCCAAGAACACTCTTAATCACATGTCTCCTACTAAGAATGTTGATTGTGGAACATCTTTTCTTCCACCACCACCCTTTAGTGTTCTTCCTACTTCTCATGATAATGTCATGTACCATGGAACATATTGTCATTTTTGTCAATATCAACATCTTGCTATGGCACACATCTATGAGGAGTTGAGCTACATCAAGAGTCTCTTAATCAAGCCTCATCTTCACTTTGATTATGAGATCTCCAACAAGCCACCACCACCACCCTCCGCAATTACCTTGTCTTTTATATAAGCATTGGTTGCTTATCCACAAGACACCAAATTCAAGCAAATCTTAGAATTCTAGAATAACTAGGATTAGATTTATGCTTTTGGCTTGTTTCTTTTTCCATACTTCTTTGTATGATGTTCTTTTAGTAACCTATCTTGGATCTTTGTCTTTGTGTTTTCTTCTCTTTTATTTTTTTATGTGACCTATTGCTATATATTGTTGGTTGTTTCTTTTGTTCAACTAACCCTTCTATATAGCTTGTCACCATATCTCGATTCCTCGGTGCCCCAAGCTAGGGGGAGTAAGCACCAAGGGGGAGTCTTTGCAAAGTCCATTTCTTCAACACCGGCTTACGCAACCTTTTTGCTTCGACAAAGGGGGAGAAATGAATAAACTCGTCTTCGAAAATCTTGTTTTTGTGTGATTGAGTTTATGTATTGTCGAAATCAAAAAGGGGGAGATTGTTAATGCAAGCATTTTTCGGTCTCGCTTAGTTTTGATTACGACAATATGTAAAAACAAGCATTTACGAAAACAACGAAAAACGAATTCTTGAGTTCAAGTATTTTTCATTTTACCCATTTTCACTTAAGGTATGGATAAACAAGTACTAACCTTAATCAAGTGATCAAGTGATTTAATCTTTTCTTAAAACTCACTTTTTATTAACTGTGACAAGTTTTTATTAAACTTTCTTTTTAAGAAAATGTTTTATTAAATTAATTATTTGAAATTTGAAAATGGCATATTCTTATTTGGTTAAGAATATCCTTTCAGGATATTTTTTATATCCAGATAAGACCTCCACCACTAAAGGACAAAAAGGAGCGGAGTCTAGTCCGGCGGTACCTTAGCGCCTAGACGGTACCTTATCGATAAGGTACTACGGGCCAAGATAAGGTACCGCGGGTAGATATAGCCGTTGGCTCCTTTGTCCTATAAATAGTGGACCATTCTCAGCTTTTCACCTCACCTCTTTTGCACATTTATTTCCAGATTCAAACCCCTTCTTTAATCACTCAAATCTTTGATCATTTGTTTGATTATTACTTGTTTAAGAAGTGAATCTTGTTCTTCCATCCCTTCCTCTCCAAGTGCAAAGAGAAGAACACTATCCTAGTGAAGTGTTGAGTCCACCACCAAAGATCCATTGAAGATCTAATTTTATACACTTGTAGTTGTGTCATAGTTGTGAAGATCCAAGTAGTTGTGTCTATTTGGAAGTTGTGTATGTACTAAGTATAGTTGTGTAGATTGGTCCTAGCTACGATTAGGTCTCGACTTTTAGCTTAGAGTCGGAAATTGGTTAAGCGACGTGTACCGTTTTCTCCACCATAAGGAGCTTGTTGTGTAGTGAACTCTCGAGTAAGGAGTACTCGAGGAGTGGAGTAGGAACGAGGAGTGAGCTTCGTTGCCTAACCACTATAAATCCTTGGTGTTCGGTTTGATCTTTATTTACCCTTAACTCTTTACATTCTTTATTCTTTATGCATATACATATGTTAGTATTAGATTAGTTACACTATCATTCTTTATTCTTTGTGGATATATTTTTGTTAGTATTAGGTTAGTTACACTATCATTGTTCATATTGTGCATAAGAAGATTTCACATATTTCCTCAAGCCTAAGTTTTTTAAACATGATTTTTGGAAACCACATTTTAACAAGTAAATATAAGAAACTATTCAACCCCCCTTCTAGTTTCTACATAATTAATTAATTTTCATGACTTAGGTTATATTGATATAGATATTAACACATGTTTAACCTAAGTATTTTATACACTTTAATTTAATTAAATCATGTTTATATTTATATAAATCATATAACCTATAGTTTATTTAATTTACATGTTATAATTAATAAACTATATTATTAATCACATGAGTTTGTATATTTAATCGGTAAAACTAAGCTTATATTATTAGCTTATTAATTCAGCTTATTTCTAAATATAGAAACTTTCTATTTCAAGAAACTTACTATTTTTAGAAACTTTCTATTTTTAGAAACTTATCTATTTGAAGAAGTTAATCTATTTTTGGAAACTTTCTATTTTAGGAAACCTGCTATTTTTAGGAAGTTACTTATTATTACACAACAAGTAGTATAATACAAGGAACACAAGTAATACTTAATCAGAATATACAAAATACATGATAAACACACCATAACGTTAAAATCAGTAAAACAGGACATGAACATATAAAACAAGCTAAGACATGATATAAAATCAGTTAAGTACTCAATAGTCAGAATACTTATACACGTATACTATTTTTGTAACATTAGTGGGATCGGAGTAGGACTTCCTTTCGTTCGTCTTTTCCGTTCACTGGACATAAGGTACGGATTTCTCGTCCTTTCAGTATGGACATTCTTTCCTTGTTAGGATTTCCCCGTCTGCAGCCAACTGTTTTCCCAGTAGTTGTTTTATATGTTTGATACTTATGTTAGATTAAGAGCCTAAGCCATATACATGCATGACCAGTGTCACCTAGTTATAGAGGTACCATAACCATAACATTGGAGGCATCAGTGTTATGACTTCCCAACGGTGAAGTGATTTCTCGTGGCGTCCCTTTTCAGTTTTGGCCATTATGTTATATTATCATGTGGGGCGTATTGGTGCATCCTAGTTACATTTTTATTAGTATCATCAGAGTGAATGTGATGTGTGCCTTGCATACTTCACTAGGAGCTGATCTCTCCTACCCAGACAAATTTAATTTGAGGCAACCCCTCTAGTTGCATGACGAGGTCTCCCCTCCAAGTATTCATATACGGTGGAACCTCATGACCTATATGGGCTATTTGGCTAATTAATACAGTTTTTATATTGAAACATAAGTCTTTTCAAACTATAAAACCAGTTTTATGAACATGAATCCAGATTTGCTTAGAACTTATGTTATTCCGCTGCTATTGGTCTTATTTATGTTTCAGCCATTCATACTATGTCGTATATCCGCGCACTGAGAGTTATGCTCAACCGTTATTTTCCTTTCCATGTCCCAAAAAGGCAGGTACCCAAGGACGGACTCAAGCATTTGGAGGAAGTGCATAGGATGGAAGCTGCCATAGACTTCTTCTCCTTTTTGCCATATACTTATGTTTGTCTAGTCTTTCCTAGTTCATTTACTTTATTTATGTTTCGGGCTTATGTTTGGGAACCGATGTTTGATTCCGCTTTTCCCTATGGCCATGTATGTTTTACTACATATTACCTTGCATGCTTTGATGACACGCCATAATTACGCGTAACGATCCACTTATCAAACTGGGGTGTTACAATTATGGTATCAGAGACAAGGCTTCGACCTGTAGGCTCTAAAACTTGACCTGTGACTAGTGGGTAGTCTTCAGGAGCTTCCTAAGACAACGCTTGTTATTCCATGTATTTATGTTTTCAGCATCTTGTCGTTTTAACAATGATGTTTTCATCAGTATTGCTTTTACTAATATAGAATGAACAACCAGCATCCATACTTAGTTACGTGTCATTGTTTCATGCACGATGTTCCTTGTGAACTGTGGCTAATGTGAACTGAACCCAGTAGTTCCTAGTTTGTCACATAAATTTTTTTCTGTTAAGTTTTGACAGCTGAGTTTCATTCATTTGTTCCATGTATCATTGTCGCAGGTTTATGATTAAGTAACGGTTGGTACAGGACTGGCCTTATTTAGTCGCATGTGCTTTTATCAAAACTTTTAACTTTGGACCGACCCATTGGCGTCCACTTCGCTATGTCTTTGTTTTGGTGAACCGACTCACAGGCGTTCACCCTCGCGCAAATAAAGGTTTTCATAAACTGCATCATGTATTCACGCACTGTTTTTCATGCATAAAATTTTTCTCATGATTTATTGGCATAAATTTTTTTTCATGTCCCCTCATAAGTTACTATTTTTTTATGACAAGTGCATTTTCATACTATCATGGTTAACTTCGTTTTCTTGCTGATTATGTTGTATACTCCGTCATGTTAAGTTGTTTCATGTTTCTTCATGTTGATTTGGTCTTCATGTTGATTACGTCTTACGTCTCTTTTATTGTTTATGCTGTCATGATAGTCATGGTTGGTTTTCATTAATCATTCTTTCAGGCAAATCATCGTTAAATTTTGTGTAACCACACTTTAGCATTTCTTTATGCAACCAGAAGGATGTATATGTTGGCATTGCCAGGTTGTCATGATGGTTTTATAACCGTTCAACCGATTATTTTTCCTTTCAAATCATGTCAGATGATCGACCCCATACCAATCATTTCAGGTGCATTACATGGGTACTCCATGTACCGTATGCCATGTGTATTATACATACCGTAATCCATATGTATTTCACTTGCAATACTCCACGAGTATTTGCTAGTCGATTCTAAATCATCTCAAGTGTACTCCACTTGCTGATACTCTAGAAGATTGCTGATGCCGCTCATAACTTGGAGATGTTACGAAAGTTGATGCTGTTGATTATTCAGAGACGCTACGAGATGCTGATGTTGATCACAAACCTGGAGATCTTAGAAGACGAAGACAAAGGCGTTAGATCAAAGCGATCGGATGAGAAGACGCTTCACCACCAGATGATTTCCATCAATCATTGTCCCTAATTATTAATTACATGTCACACGTCATTCAGTTGTCATTTCTGTCATATGAGTGAGAACCGGTACCAGCCGGTCACTTAGCTGACTAGTTACATGAATCACAGTCATGAGAATGACTATCATGGAACTGACAGACAAGATGATAATAACCACTACTGTGACAGCAACTATCCTAGCAATCGCAACAGAAGCTCCGGCCATGGACGTGATCAGAAATACAAGGGTTAGTAGTTCAACCGATCCGTCGAATCTGGCATAATAACCTAATACCTGTAATTCTATTTGTTTCACATCTCGAGACACAAGTCAAGACATCAGTCAAGACACATGTCGCACGTATACTTTCTAAAGACACACGTCAAGACACCAGTCAAGATACATGTCATGCTTATATTTCCTAAGACACGAGTCAAGACACATGACTCACGTCCAATTCTAGAACAACCCTAAGAAATTCAGGGTACCCTCCCAAAGGGTATATCCATTTTGTGGTGCCATGCATTAATCAGGTCACAAGAATTTCAGTACCGTCATCGGCGTATCGGTGAGATCTGTCACGTTTGCTCGTTGACACTTTCATTTCTTGCACCCATATTTCATATATTCGTGACCATAAAGGACGCCATTTGTATCCCCCATGTATACGAAGGTTTTCCTTCAACCTAATGATGAGATCCAAGCTGCTAACTCATTACCTCGGACATATGCGAGTTGAATTTAATCCTAATTATGGACTATTAACAACACACCATGCTACATTCATGATTATGTACAGTAATGTTCAGGCTCCTGAATACATTCAGCAGGGTTTTCCATCAGGAAAATCTGTAAAAATTATCTATGTTTTACAAGTACATGCTTTGTTAGCCATGTCTGCTAAAATTTTCTAGCTGTCAGTTAAGATACGACTACGGAAGTACCTTTACGCATAACCAGCAGATTATTCCAAAATCTTCTCATACATTCCAGAAGAACCTTCAAGGAGAAGGACGGTAACATGAGATTATGTGTCGACTACCGTCGATTTAAACAAATCACCATTCATAACCGTTATTCTCCCCCACGTATTGACAACATGTCCAATCGACTTTAGGATGTTAATCACTTTTCCAAGATCGGACTCATGATCATGCTGCCAACAGTGACGAGTGAAAGAGCAGGACATGTCTATGACTACTATTCGTACACGACTCGGTTATGTTAGATTCATGATTTTGTATTAGTCTCATAAATGCTCCAGCAACATTATGGACTTAATAAATCGAGTTTCCATGAACTCATAAATAAACTCACCAGTGTTTTCATCGAGGACAACCTGATTTTCTCTAAGTCTAGAGAAGAGCAGGAAGACCATACTTGCACTATGTTGCAAATTCTACGACAGGAGGAATTTCACCCCGAATTTTTCCAATATAAATTCTCGTTGATTACAGTGACACGCTGAATCACATGGATTCTCACGGTTAATCGTACCAACACTCAGCTTATGCGTAAAGGTGAGAACCCTTGTAACACCCCCAAATTTATACAACTCAATACAGCGGAAGACTAGTTGGTGTTACGGGATAGCACAATACTCACATCATAGACAACGCATAAAAATCGCGTCGTTTATTTATAAAGCATTTCCATTCATAAATATCAAAGTTACATCGGTCCCAAGTCATATTATTTCATACAAGTTTTACAAAGAATTTGAATGGAAAATATTGTTTAAGTGCGGGCTATGAATTCTTGTCGTCTTCCCGAGAATTACCTTCAAGTACCTGAGATAAAACATGTTAAAAGAAAAGGTCAGCGATAACGTCGAGTGAATTTATAGAGTTTAATAAAATCCATCAATATAATATCAGTATAAAATTATTACTGAAAATCATTTTGTACAAATCATTTTAATAGGCCATAAATTAGCCAAATTCATTTTATACAAATCTTCATCAAAATCATAAGATAGGCGTTTGCCTTAAAAATCATTATACGAGCCAATGTCGTAAAAACATCATACAATACGTCTTATGACGTTGTATGAAAATAAAAACCGTTATATGAATATGGTTATGAAAACCAAAACACGAACATAATATCAATAGTATGACCCCGTATTGCTAGTCAGGCAATACATCGTAATTCGGTGCGTATAGTAGTATTTCGTTAACTGGATTATTATAAGCCGCATGACATTGTTACCTTACTAAACCAAACAACGGGTAGCTAACCCGATACTCAATTTGCCCATCTAAATTAGCGTGTCGTCACAAAGGTCACGTTGTGGAAATCTTCTCATACATAAATTCGCTTACCAATCAATGTGGCACGACGGGGATCAACCGTCAAGGCGCGAACTGGGGTGATCGTCCCCAAATAGTACTATTATATGCACAAGCGTCTACCAAATCCCGGTAGTTCACAATTCATGCTAATGGGACTTTTAGTGACATAACCTAACTTTAATAATCCATTTAATTTCATCTATCGGGTCCTTTAATCATTTATCGGGTCATACAATCATTCGGGTCCAAATTAATAAACAAACAATCGGGACAAATGGTGTCCTATTTTATTAAAACTAACATGTTATCTCCCTCGCGGGTTTATAAAACATTTCATAAAAACATTTAAAAGAGTGCGAGGCTATGAACTCACATTGATGTGGGAAGGCGGGTTATCGGCAATTCGGACGTACGGTACGTGCTTCAATCACGGAAACCTATATAAATAATAATCGGTCTTAGACTCATGTCCAATGACTTTATAAAAATAGCAATTATGTATACATATGATGATTATATATATATGATGATCAAGTGGGTTTACATATTCTCATTAACTCGTTTTAGTGTTTACGTATTGGTATCTTTTTACTAGTTTACTAGTTTTACCTATTTACGCGTTTTAAGTCCAATAAACTTATTATAAGTTCTTTAACTTGTATCAATCCATGTTATACTTATATTATCAGTATCTACACTTTAAAAGTTGGGCCTAAATGGATTAAGCCCAATAATAAGTTTATAAGTGTTTTAGTCCATTTTTGTTGTATTATTAGTCCAATAACGTTAATTTAGTCCGTTAACGTCCGTATGTCCTATAGTTCGGGTCTTATCGGTTTTTACTTGTTATACATGTTTATATATCAGTATATAAGTTTTATAAAGTTTACATTAGACGGGTCCAACCATCTAAGTTTTATTTAACAAAAACGTTAATTTTACGGTATTAGCCGAAAAAGTCGTAAAAATCACGTTTATAGTTTTATAACTTATAAAACTTAACAAGTTACCATTTTAATAAAATGTCCACTTATTTACCATTGTACATATTTATATAAATGTATTATATAAGTTAGTGGGTTTTAATTTATATTTTATACTATTAAATTTTGAGTGCTTATATAATAGTATTATACTTTAATTTCCAAAATCTGATTTTTATCTTCACTTTCACCAAAACTGCCATATCTAGAGTTCTATATGGAGATAGAAGCTCAAATTTTTATCACATAAACTAAATGTTATGTGCTCCATTTAACTCTATTATAGCTACTGTTGAATCATCTTCTAAGTATTTTCTAAAAATCGTCCAAAACAGTGAACTCAGATTTGTATCTTAAACTTGTTTTGATCATATCTTACTCATTACAATGATTCCATTGTATGGCCAACTCTTACATGTGTACAAGACCCATAGCTTACTGTAAATCCATTCTACTTCATCATTTTATCAGTTCATGACATGTTTCTTTACTGTTTTATACAGCCAACAAATTTAAGTAAGATTTTAACCTTGTTCTTTATAGTTTTTCACCTTTTTAATCATGTTTATCAACAACAAATCCCCACATAACATTTCTATCATCATATAATCATCATATACATATACAATAGGAAATAAAATACATGTTTACATAATCAAAATAACAAGAAGATGAGGAGGACAATCTTTATACCACCATGATGATGTAGGTTGTGATCAAAACATGGATTTTGATGGAGAAACTTGTGATGCACCAAGACCATCTTCAAGACCACCAATCTTCATATACTCCTTGTGGAAAATCAGCCTCAAAACTTCATGGAAACTCCTCCTTGGATGTTATAACTTGCACCAATCAATAGGGTTTCAAAAGGGCTTCAACATGTGTGTAAATAACATGAGATTTTATGGTAGAATCAAGATCATGTTGGGTGTTTTTGGGTGAGATATGGACGGCATTATAGAGAGAGGGAGGAGAAAGTTGTAGTTGTTTGCATGTAAGTAAATGGTGGATTGAAAGTTGCTAGTGGTTTTGTGTAGACAAAGCTTAAAGTGTAAGCTTACTTAACATGTGTAAGCAAGTTGTATAAAACTTGACACATGGTTATTGTGGTGACACAATGTGGCCGTCCATATTGAGTGGGGTGGGGCAAGATTTATCTTGTCTCATCCCACTAATTTACGGGTATCCCTCGATTCTAGTTTCCTCGATTTGCGTGCCCTCGGGTCGTTTTACGAAAAACGTTTTTATAAATTATGAATCAACGGCACAAAACGAATCTAATAAAAATTGTTTCATCAAAAACGGAGTTCGAAAACGTAAATACGTAATCCTAAGGTTTCCGGTTTAGTCGTAAAGGACGTTAAAATAAAATCGTAAGTCCTAATCTCTTCTCGTAAATTTGTGAGTTTATGAACCAACACAAATTTAAAACTCCAAAATAATATTCACGGATAAATTTATTTTCTGAAATATCGGACTGTCACCAAAGACGGTGTATATAAACGTAAGCACGTAACGTTGAATCCTCCGGTTTTGACGTAGTCGATGCTCCTTCAAGACGTAAATCCAAATTACTTCCCAAAAATAAGTGAGTTCATATTGTAACATTAAAATAGTGTTTTCAAATAAATATTGAGAATAAAATATCAATCATAAATTGACGGATTGTCACAGCATTTACCCCTAAACAGGATCTTTGTCCTCAAAGATCATCTTACTTTACTACTCGCTTCTTATAGAGTTAAAGCCATGTGGGTATTTCTTCCACATTCGGTCTTTTCTCACAAGTGTAATTCATTACATTACGCGAGTTTCACCAAACATAACTACGAGAATAAGATCAGGCTTATTGTTGACTTACTTTCTCTATCCATGATGTTCACGGATTTCTGATGAATGCAACTTTTCGCCGATCTAAGCTTTACTAAGAACAGTCAGATTTTCACTTGATAGATATTCCATCAAGTTCGATTTACAAATCATAATTCACGCAGTTCTTGAAGTCCTAGGGTAGATCCAGCTTATATGCCTTTCAATCCCAACTTTTACATCATCTCAATGGTCCCATACAAGGGGGACTTATATCCCATGATTTGTCAGATCATGAATTCATTTTTCCAAGGTTAAAAATTGTGGCATAACTTCGCTACCCATTTGGCACTTCAAGATCTACATTTCATATTCACATAACCTCTTGCCCACTACCGGCTGTCAATAATCAAATCCTAATTTCAACAATCATTTCAGATCTCGTGGGTCGGGTATTTTGCAAGGTTAGGTTCGCCATCATAGGAAACCTTAAACCTAAAAGACATGTCCAACTCACAGTGGGTGTATGTCGGGTGTCTTTATCTCAACTCCTGCTTACAGATGCTCTAATTTCTAAATCTTAACAAGATTCGATCTCGATCCTAATACGATAGTTATCAAGGATAATCTCTCCAAAGGAAAACGATTATACGGTCTATTACCAAAGGTCAATCATTCAAACATAAAACAACACTTATATTACTTTGTATCGTTACTTTACCTCGTCCCTTCGATTTGGGGTGGTACATAGTACTCTCATCAAGGTTCGTTCTCAATGATTTCTGAGCAAATCTCAGAAATTCGATGCGAAGCGAGGATCTTGATAAAGATGTTCGATACAGGCACACTATGTTTACATAACTCTTTTGCATTTATCATTAACGGGAATGATATCAGCAGATTTGGTCATTCTGTCGACGATGACTCAAATCGAATCGAATTCAGATGATGACCTTTGCAATAACTAGACGTTTACTAATGTATGAGGCGGTGTCTGCCTTCATAATTGCCATCAGTACAACTTCTTCTGATAATGATACATTAAATCAGAAATGACATAAATAAAATACTTATACTTACAAATTCCAACATAACTATATCTCACAATCCTCCATATTTAGACAATCACATGTGGTCTTTAAAACATTTAACGCTATCGGCTTCTCAATTCTAATGGTTCACATTAGCCGTGAAACCTTTCAATATTTATATTATCCTTTTTACAAACATTGTTTATTTTTATATCGTTCGGCAATTTATTTTTGCACCTTCATTATTAAGAAATACATCGTAATTGATTCTTCATATTTTCTACATAATGTGTCAGTAATTACGTTCACTTTCTCCTGATGAAATAAATATCATAACTGTATTTATTCAAAATTCTTTCTTCATATCTTTTATGTTTCAGTTTCGTCTCAACTATCATTTTTATCCGTTTTACTCAATCCGACGTCTAAAGCGTCGATAATTATTACAACTAATTAAATATTAAATATTCGATCTTTATGAAACGTAAACGTAAAGATTTTAAATTTTCTCAGTTTGTCCAATTATATTAAAATGTTCAAAATAAATTTGAATTTAATTAACAAAATTTTCATTTGATTTATCGAAAATAATTAATAAGATTCGTAAATGTTCGAGAACCCTTTGTTTATATTTTGTTCAAAATTTTCTTAGTTGAAAAGCAAAAATTGTTGTTTCAAATTTCAAGTTATGGTTTAAATGGTTTTCCTCAATCCTTCTTAAGTTGTCCTAAGGTATGCAAAAACATTTACCCCTAAACAGAAGTTTAGTTAAATGGTTTGTGTATAAGGGAATAATCCCTTAAAATCCTTCGTTAAAACATTTGTCAAAATATATTTGCATTTTCTTTTTAGTAATAATACAAAGTCTTAAAAGGGCTCTTAATTTTTGAAGAGTCTATATGCATATATCTTACCGTCATTAATCCAATGGTCATTTTATGTAAAGGATTAAGTCTTTAATCTCATGTTAATTATTCAAGGTACAGGTTTTAATTGTTCGGCCAATTCATGGCAATCTATAATTAATTATTAACTTCATTCTTATTTTTATAAACAAAAGGTCCATAATGATCACGAGCATGAATTTATCAAATTACAGCCTACACACGTGATTCACCAAATTTATGAATGGTACATGTGCATCGATCAATCAAAACGACATCACGTGAAACTCATAACGTTCATTACAAGTACTGGATGTAGTGATTGGAATAGATAATCTTCTTCGCGGACGCGAAGTTGATAATAACCATGCCGTGGATCAAATCTTTAAAACATACGCTAAAACCTTGTAAATGATCGAACAAATCTTCCATTTCGAGTTATGGATATCGTTTTCGATTGTCAATTTACTCAGTTCACAGTAATCTATAAATATAAGGAATGATAACACCATAGCTCTTCATGATGACAGGCTTGGTAGAATAAAATCTTTCTCCGACAACTCTCTCAGTTGTACGGTAATTCCTTAAATTCAGATGGTGCTGACGTACAGTGCACAAGCCACAAGTGCAGCACCGAGAATATAATCAATACCAATTTCAACTTGCCTTAATGGCAAAAGTCTAGGTAATTTATTAACAAATACCTCCTAAAGTTTAGATAACATAAACATCTTTTAATAAATTCATATTAAGTTCTTTCTAGATTATAATATCTTTAACTTGTTCATAACCATTCATGGTATAATTTTAAGTCTAAATACAAGATATCGTCATCCACCAAGAATTATTTAGATCACTTTTGATATCAACATCTTATCATTTAGGGGAATTCTATTCGAGTTCCCATCAATTAAGACAATGTCGTCATGTCATAATCAATCAATCCATTTTACTGGCACTATCAACTTTCAGTTTCAGTGCTGTTGATAAGATGTGAACTTCTCAAAAGACTAATAATAACTCATAATCCTTCACAAATTCAAGGATATATGGAGACACAACTATCATTAAAAGAGTAAGGTCAACGCATAACCTATGCGAGAGAATTTCAAATCAGATACAGACGAAAACATTTAACGAATATGAATATATCCTATGTTTTCATAATTTGAGTACGCATTCGAAAGCTCCTCGGATCGTTACCCAGGTCATTCAAATGAAATCAAATCAAAAGAAATGATAGGAACGTCGATACATCCAGTCGGGTATCAACACTCGGTAATCAAATACTTTTCCTAAGAATTTCACTACGGGAGAATTAGACAAGAAAGAATTGTCAATTGTCAAATAAGACAATTTACACAGATGAGTAAATTCGACTCAGAAGAATGGATGCTACAGGCACATATGTAGGTGTCCCTAACACTATGTCCTTATTTTTCACTTCTTGCAGATCTCATAAAATTTTAATCTTTCACAATCTTTAAAGAAAATGTAGTGTTTATTAATCAGTTTTATGGTGACTACTAATCAGCCTTGCATGGTTCATTCCAAATTGTATGTAGGCGCGCAACTATATACAATTTCAAGATTAACGATGCAATACTCAGTTCGTCAAAATTTTATCATCATGTTTATAATAAAAACATTTTCATGCTTAATTCTTAAATAAGAATCAAAAATAAATTTACAAAGATTTTCTTTATTATGAAAACAATTAGGTTTTCCAAAGTGTTTTATAAACAACTTCATTTCACTAACAATCACTTATAAATCTCACTATGAATAATCCTTATAGTGATGAAAATTCAATTTTTCTCAAGGGATACTGTTTTATCTTATAAAAACAATCAGTGATCTGCAAAAGAGTGATGAAGAGTTGTTCACCAAGAATTAGCTACACTATATCAGGAAACGAGCTTAGCCAATTAATCATGAGGTTCATGACCTCGATGGCACTCAAAAAGAATAACCCACAACGTAACTCAAATCGAGATGAGTATTTGTTCAATGGTTGCATCACTAATGCGAGCATTAGGAAGAAGCAATAAAAGATAGATAACATCGATACATGTAGAATTTAGCAATGAAAGGTAGTCTTTTCATTAATCACAAACAAGTCAAATTGTACCGTAACACATTATGTGTCACTATGTCACACAATTCCAAGATCTCATCCTACCAACTGATGTCTCAGTTAAGTTAGGGATTATTTTTAAAAGATACCACAATGAATACTAATCTACAAGAGTCATTAGGTGTTCCACATGTCCCAGAAGATCCATCGGTCTCAATTCAGAAGAAGATTTCTTCAATTAATTTCTTGGACACTAGGCATCCTCATTAGTGGACAATGGCCTAGGAACAACCCTTAACACGAACCTACAATCAATTAAAACCTTATAATTCAATCACAAAACTTAACGACTTTCTCTTAACAGTTTCTTATTCCATACAGGTTAAATTTTACTTTATTCAAGTTTTAACCAATTTTATACTCAATTCGATATCCTACCTCATTATCCAATACTTCAACCTTATTCTTAGGCCTTAATAGGACAATACAAGCTCGACATGATCAACACTTAATTTCCAATCCTATATCTCTTACAACAACAATTATCAAATGAGTCACTAGTATGAGATGACTCGATCAGTCAATTAGACTTCTCTGAAAGGTATTAGTGGCATGAGGCTTTTGGGTACTGGTTCCAATGACAGCCTCAAGTGCAACATTCACCCTTTCGATTTCAAATTTAATAATTGGGTGACAACGAATCAGATGACATCCTTCCAGGTGGTAACGTTTTGTCAAACTCCACTCTATAAGGAAAGATCGTCATGACATCGATATCAGTTTTAATCTCGTCAATTCTTTTTCAATATCACTGATAGGTGTGTAAACACCCATCCTTTTACCACTTAATTCGGGCTAAAACGAGACCAAAACACGTATTTAATATCATTTGTTTGGAATTATGCGTGGTTTTTGTGTTTATTGTGTTTTCAGAGCCAACCGGATGAATATTGAAGAAAACATGGGATTGCACGGGTTTTACTGAAGAAAAAGACTCAAGATAAAGTCTATTGTCCAAGAGATGCAAAAGATTTGAAGTCACTGGGCCTATTCGAAGATTTATCGAAGAAAAGGACCAAAGATGGAAGATTTATATAAGTCGAAGAAACTCAAGTCTATTAAACGAAGAAATTAAAAGACGAGTTGAATTTAATCGAAAACAAATCCCGAATCAGAATCAAAAACGGAAACTTTTCTGAAAAGACGAAAAGACAAGAAGAACGGGAGAAAGCCCACTCACCAACCAAAGGACAAGACTATAAATAGCCTTCCCCTCACACATTTTAGACTAGCTTTTATTTTTCTTTTCCCCACTTTTCTTTCTTCCTGGGTTCGTAGCTTCACCATCACCAATAGGGTGATTGGTAATTTTCATCTTTAATTCTTTAAGTTTGTAATTTTAATCCTTGTTTTATCTTGTCAAAACATCAATCATTCAATACTAAGTTCTTGTTTAATCTTTCATTTCATCTTGTTCATCACCATTTTTATCTTCAAGTTCTTAAGTTTTTATTTTCTTGATTTGATCTTCAAAAGTTGTTTGGATTTGTGTTTTTATTAGTAGGATTCGTTGCTTATGGTGTCTAAATGATTCGTGTTTAATTTGGTAAATCTTTTTTAAGTATTGGGTTTGATTTTGATTAAACTTAGTGTTCCGTGTTCTTCGCTAAATCTGCTACTGTATCTGGGTATTCAAAAGTTCCGAACCAACAAAAAAGGTTCCGAATGAAGCCTTCATTCGGAAACTTCCGAACCAAGCATTAACTTCCGAATCAGTGGTTTCCGAATCAATAAGTTCCGGGTCAACAAAAAGTTCCGAATCAACCCTTCATTCGGAAAGTTCCGAGTCAAGCATAAGTTCCGAATCAAGAGAAAACATCCTTCATTCGGAAAGTTCCGAACCAGTTATTCATTCGGAAGTTTCAAATCTTCCGAATCAGCAACCTTCATTCGGAAGGTTCCGAATGAGCAAGTTCCGGATGAGTGAATAGTACCTTCCGAATCAGATAGTTCCGAATCAAGGTTTAAAGTTCCGACTAAGTTATTTTTGGGTATTTTAAAGTTACTGTTTTACTGTTGTTGTTTTACTATTTCTTTACTCATATTTCACAATTTACATTTTAACTTTAATTTTAATTTGAACTTTAAATTTTAAACCAAGTCTTAGTTAATTAAAGTAATTGTTTTTGATTTAAACTTTCATTTCCACTTTTTATTAGACTAGAAAACCAAACCCCTTTATTTAGTAACCAAGAACAATCATTCCACTTAAGACCTAGATCAATTCGAGAGGATATTGAGAGAATCCGAACCTAGCAAAATCCATGTATCAAATGGCGCCGCTGCCGGCTCTTCTCGTTAAGATCAAAAGTTTTTTGTGAGAACTTGGATTTTGGGATCCGTTCCCCGTGAACGTTATTTTTTTCATAAAAATATTCAAAAACAACTAAAAAATATAAAATTTTCAAAAATCCTAAAAATTAAAAAACAATAAAAACAAAAAATATTTTTGCTTTGTTTTTCTTTGTTCGTTCTTTTGCAGGTGTATGCGCACTCGATCCACGTCTTATCAAGAGCCCGAGCCTCTCGATAACTTAGACATGGCTGGTGTACAAAACAACAATAACATACCACCTCCGAACAACAATAATAACAACAACAATCCGCCTTTCAACAACATGAACAATAGCAACAACAATGAGCACCTTCCGGATAATCGCCCAATGATTGAATTGCTGCAAGCTCATGTCGATGGCAATACGGATCCAATTGTTATACCACCAATTGCCGCCAACAATTTCGAGCTAAAGTCAGGCTTTATCCAGATGGTATCCGCTCAACCGTTCTTGGGACGCACCATTGATGACCCACACGACCATATCAAGAGATTTCTACAACTCACCAACACGGTCAAGTTCAATGGAGTTTCACAAGAAGTGATAAGGTTACAACTTTTTCCCTTTTCTTTAGAGGGACAAGCCCGGCATTGGCTTGCTAAGGAACCGCCACAGAGTATTCTCTCGTGGACGGATTTGGAAACAAAGTTTATCAACTACTTTTTTCCACCCTCTCGTACTACCGCTTTGCGGAATGAGATTATAAACTTTGAACAAAAGTACGATGAGTCATTCAGTGAATCTTGGGATCGTTTTAAAGATCTTTTAAGAAAATGCCCACAACATGGTTTTACCAAAGTACATCAAATAAATACTTTTTACAATGGTTTAAGCATGAGTGACCAAGATTCACTGAATAGTGCCTCGGGGGGTAATTTATTGGCTAAGACTTCCAATGCTGCTTGGGACAACATTGAGAACAAGTCTCGTGTGCAAACCAAGAGCGTTCGGACCAATGTTGCTAGTGCTAGCACTAATGACAGCGACAAGCGATTAGACAAAATCACCACGCTTCTTGAATCGCTTGTCACCCACACCGTCGTCAACAACAGCAACAACGCCAAAAATGCACAAGTGAACGCTGTCAGCCAACCTTGTGAGATATGCGGTGGTCCCCACTCTTACACAACTTGTACTGCCACCCAAGATTACCCTGCTGAGAATGTGAATGCGGCATATGGCACCTACCAACAACCTGCTTATCAAGCCCGACCTCAAGGTGACCGTAACTTGCTTAGCTATCGATCAAACAACTATCTTTCACCACCTGGCTTTCCTCCTACCAACCCAAACCAACAACAAAACCTTAACCGCCCTACTCAACAACAACAACAACCTCGACAACCATACATCCCACCTCACAAGCAGCAACAACCACCTCAACGTAACAATCAAGTCTACCAACAACCTGCTTACCAACCACCTGCATACAATGCTCCTTCCAACCAAACCACCACTGCATTACACCAAGAAGTCGCAACCTACATGAGGACCAATGATGTGATTGTGGGAAATCTCCAAGAGGAAGTGCGCAATTTGAAGGCAGATTTGGTAAAGCAAGGAAATGATTTGAGAGCCGATATGAGAAACACGTTGGATAGCCAGACTAATGATCTGAAGAACATGATGGCTAGTTTCTTCCAAAGTAGTCAACCCTCTTCTTCGGGTACTCTTCCGAGTAACACCGTTGCGAACCCAAGAGGGGAGATGAAAGCAATCACCACTCGAAGTGGTAAAGGTACCAAGGAACCCGAGCTTCCTATACCTCCACCGGTGATTGTGACTAAGGAGAACGAGTCGCCTGCTCCTATTCCTCATCCTTCTCCTTCCCCAATTTCTCCACCTCTTCTTTCTACCCCTCCTACACCCGTGGTTGTGAGTGATCCTATTCCCTCAAAGCCTTCCTCTTCTTCCAATATACCTTATCCTTCTAGGTTCAGGAAAGAGAAGCAAAAGAGCAAGGATGACATTCAGGTTTCTAACTTTCTTAAAATGTTTAAACAACTGAATTTCAATATCTCCTTCGCTGAGGCTCTCGCTCACATGCCCAAATACGCCAAAATGTTTAAAGACCTTCTGAGCGACAAGGAAAAGCTCCTCGACATTGCCAACACCCAACTTAATGAGAACTGCTCTGCAGTACTCTTAAGGAAATTGCCAATCAAGCTTGGTGATCCGGGTCGTTTTCTTATCCCTTGCAATTTCCCGGGAGTAGAGAATTGCATGGCCCTAGCCGATCTAGGTGCCAGTATTAATCTCATGCCTCTAAGTGTTTGGAAGCAATTATCTCTCCCAGAGCTAGTCCCCACTAAAATGACTTTGGAATTAGCCAACCGTACGGTTGCTTATCCAGTGGGGATAGCCGAAGACGTCATTGTAGGAGTCGACAAATTCACCTTCCCTGCCGATTTTGTTGTCGCCGACTACGAGATGGACCCTCGTGTACCACTGATTGTTGGTCGTCCATTCCTTAGGACCGGTCGCACTCTTATTGATGTTGAAGCCGGAGAGCTTATCATGAGAGTGGGTGACGATAAAGTAGTCTTCAACATGGGAAAGTTGTCTAAACAGCCTTATTCATATGAGAGCGTTAATTGTATTGACGTTCTTGATGAGGCTTGTGAAGAACACTTTAATGATGCTTGCAAAAGTATTCCTACCTCTCTTCCCACTGTTGAGACCGTGTCCTCCATTGATTCATCGTTGTCTCTATTTGGAGATAGTGATTTATTCTGGAACAATCTTGAAGATGCCATGGGAGATGCGAATTTAGCTACTAATGATTCTCCCACCGAGGGGGATGAAGACATGAGTTTCTTTGACAATCTTCTCACCGAAGACAAACCTTCGCCTCCATCTCCCACGGTTATTGCTATCGATGCCACGACTTTGAAAACGCCTCCCGTCGAAAATCCTCCGGATTTGGAACTTAAGGAGTTGCCGCCACATCTCGAGTACGTTTTCCTTGACGACAACAAGAAGTCGCCCGTCATTATTGCAACGGATTTGAAAGATGAAGAGAAGACTCGCCTCGTTGCCGTGCTGAAAGCTCATAAGAAGGCTATTGCTTGGAAAATCTCGGATATTCGTGGAATTGATCCTCACTTCTGCACGCACAAAATTCTCATGGAGGACGACTATAAGCCCACTATTCAAAGCCAACGAAGGGTGAATCCAAAAATCCATGAAGTCATCAAAACAGAGGTTATCAAACTTCTTGATGCGGGTATGATTTACCCTATTTCGGATTCACCTTGGGTTAGTCCAATCCATTGTGTGCCTAAGAAGGGCGGAATAACCGTTGTTTCCAATGAACACAACGAGTTGATTCCCACTCGTCTCGTTACTGGGTGGAGAGTTTGTATAGACTACCGCAAACTCAATGATGCCACGAGAAAGGATCATTTCCCTCTACCTTTCATGGATCAAATGCTTGAACGATTAGCCGGTAATGAATATTACTGCTTTCTCGATGGTTTTTCGGGTTATTTTCAAATACCCATCGATCCCCAAGATCAAGAGAAGACTACATTCACTTGTCCCTATGGCACCTTCGCTTACAAAAGAATGCCTTTTGGCTTATGTAATGCGCCCGGGACGTTCCAAAGGTGCATGTTAGCTATCTTCCATGACATGGTTGAACAAACCATGGAAGTCTTCATGGATGATTTCTCGGTCTTCGGGGATTCTTTCTCTGCTTGCCTTGCCAATTTAGAACGTATGCTAAAGCGGTGCGAAGACACTCGCCTTGTTCTAAATTGGGAAAAATGCCATTTTATGGTAAAAGAAGGCGTCGTGCTTGGACATAAGATTTCGAAAGCCGGTCTTGAAGTAGACCGTGCTAAAGTTGATGTTATAGCAAAGTTGCCTCCACCTTCCACTGTGAAGGGTGTGAGAAGTTTCTTGGGTCATGCGGGCTTCTATCGTCGATTCATCAAAGATTTTTCTCAAATCGCTCGCCCGATGACCCACCTCTTGGAAAAAGATACTCCTTTTATCTTCTCCAAAGAGTGCCTTGAAGCCTTCAACTCGCTTAAGGATAAGCTAACTAAGGCACCCGTCTTGGTTACCCCTAATTGGGAGCTTCCTTTTGAGTTGATGTGCGATGCTAGCGATTTTGCTATTGGAGCGGTTCTTGGACAAAGAGTGAACAAACACTTCCAACCGATCCACTACGCTAGCAAGACAATGACTGGGGCACAATTGCATTATACGACAACTGAGAAAGAGCTTTTAGCTGTTGTCTATGCTTTTGAAAAATTCCGCCCCTATCTTGTCCTTTCCACCACCATTGTTTACACCGATCATTCCGCGTTTAAGTACTTGTTGACAAAGCAAGATTCCAAACCAAGACTTCTTCGCTGGGTTTTGCTGCTCCAGGAATTTAAAATCGACATCCGCGATAAAAAAGGAGCAGAAAACCTAGCCGCGGACCATCTTAGTAGACTTGAGGATCCATACCAAGGGGATCATCCGACCAAAGAAATCAATGATTCTTTTCCCTTGGAGACCTTAATGTCTATAAACTCGAAGCCGAATGAAACCCCGTGGTTTGCAGACTTTGCAAACTACTTGGCGGGTGGAATTCTCAAGGCAGGGTTGACGTCCCAGCAAAAGAAGAAGTTCTTTACCGACATCAAGACTTACTTTTGGGACGACCCTTACCTATTCAAACAATGTGCTGATCTGATAATTCGCCGATGTGTTGATGGACCGGCAGCGTCGGACATCCTTGATACTTGCCACAAAGGACCCACCGGTGGTCACTTTGGTCCCAACTACACCGCTAAAAAAGTGTTTGATTCGGGATTTTATTGGCCCTCCATATACCGTGATGCTCACGATATGGTCAAACGATGTGATGTTTGCCAAAAGCAAGGCAAAATCACACATAAAGACGAGATGCCTCAGAATTTTATTCAAGAGTGTGAAATTTTTGATGTGTGGGGTATCGACTTTATGGGGCCATTCCCTTCGTCTAAAGGAAACAAATACATCCTTGTAGCCGTTGACTACGTTTCAAAGTGGGTTGAAGCCAAAGCTTTGCCTACTAATGACGCAAGGGTGGTTTGTAACTTTTTGAAAGCTCTATTCGCTCGATTCGGTGTGCCTCGCGCCATTATTAGTGATCGTGGGACTCATTTCTGCAATGACCAATTTGCTCGAGTCATGGCTAAGTACGGTGTAAATCATCGTCTTTCCACAGCCTACCACCCACAAACTAATGGCCAGGCTGAAATATCAAACCGAGGGCTGAAGCGAATTCTTGAAAGGACTGTGGGAGAGCATCGTGCCTCATGGGCTGATAAACTGGATGATGCTTTGTGGGCTTTCCGTACTGCATACAAGACCCCAATCGGCTGTACGCCCTATCGTCTTGTGTACGGGAAAGCGTGCCACCTCCCCATTGAGTTGGAGCACAAGGCTTATTGGGCCTTGAAGTGGGCTAATTTTGATATAAACAAAGCCGGTGACCTACGCAAGATCCAACTCAATGAGCTGAATGAACTTCGGAATGAGGCTTATGAAAATTCTTTGATCTATAAGGAAAGAACTAAGCTCATTCACGACTCTAAGATCAAAAACCGAGAGTTCCATGTTGGAGACAAAGTCTTACTTTTTAACTCTCGGTTGAAAATCTTTTCGGGAAAGCTCAAATCTCGTTGGTCCGGCCCATTCACCATTGCCCAAATTTTTCCATATGGTACTCTCGAGCTCGCTCAACCTGATGGACCAAATTTTAAGGTGAATGGCCAACGAGTGAAGTTGTACTTTGGTGAGGACACCTCTAAGGAGGTGATTCCATCCCTCACCACGTTCCCCATAAACTAATTTTGGGTCGAGTCAGGCTCGTGACTCGGTTATCAAAAACAAGCGCTCCTCGGGAGGCAGCCCGAGTATCTATCCTTGCATGTTTTAATCCCCTAAGTGTAGGGGGGACTTGTATATGCGTTTGTCTTTGTGGTGATGTGATTACAGGGATAAGTGCACTCTTGGAATCTTTGAAGAACCGTGCTCCCGTGTTTATCCGAAATCCGGTTCTATCTCTCAACTATCGTGTTTCAATTTTCTTCATACTCACATTTGAAATTGATCACTTTAGTCGTCTCTTCCTTAACTTGAGTTAACCAACGTGCACAATGTCATAAGTGTAGGGGAAACCTATCCCACATGCTTAAACATTGAGGACAATGTTTATCTTAAGTGTAGGGGGGACTTCTATCGAAGTTTTAAGTGGACTTTTCCATGAAAATGCCTTCAATTAACCGGAAAATCTTATTTTTCAACATTTTTCAAATTTTTTATTAACTATGGCCATTTAGTCGTAATTTTTAAATTTTTTATCGTTGCTTTCATATGTATATATCCCGCAATAAAGTCAAATTTTAATAAAGTGGTGTAGCTAGTTTAGAAGTTTTTGACATATTAGGCCCGTTACGTTTATTTTGACTCAACCCGAATAGACTCCAAGTTTATTCTAGCTAGTATCCTTAACCATGTAGACCTGAATTGGTTTATTAGGCTAAGTATCCACGAGTCTCATTACTTGAGATTTTAAATTGTGGAGGACGAGAAATGATAGAGTCAATTATAAGTCGGTATTCTTGCGCAAGCTCACTTGGTGTAATTATTTGCCTATTCTCCCATCACTTGCTAATAATTTATCTGCAATAAGTAAGGTCTTACGATTTGAAAAGTTACTTAGCTTCTAGCCCAAGATCGTTTAAAAGTTGCTCGGTAATGATAAGAGTTCATAGCCAAGGCATAACTTATAAAGCGGGGCGCGAAGATTGGCGAGTCCGAAAAGGCCCTAACAAGGCATGAGGATTCAATTTTATTGCTGAAGATCCAAAGTGATGTGAAAAGCATTATTCCTAAAGTCAATATGAAGGATCAAGACTCACGACGAAAAGCAATCAACTCCCATAAAGATCATGGAGAAGTCTATCCGAAAAGACCCTAACAAGGTATGAGGATAAATAGATCCAAGTCCGAAAAGGAGGCGGATCGTTGTATCTCAAAATCCCAATTAGAGATTGAAGAAATAATCATGAAGTCGTGGTCAACAAAGTTGGAGTACCCCTCAAAAGTCTCCAAGCGAAGAAACTCTATTATGATGAGAAGACCATTATCTCAAGAACGTCTCTCGAAGATATGAAGTATGAAGTACATGCCAAATATCGGCCCGAGAAAGGTCTCAAATCACGAACCAAGTTATGCCAAGATATGAACTTTTTGATATCCCGAGAAGCAGTTTTAAGAGATTTTGTCCTTTAGCTAACTATTGATCAAATCGTCCTACTTTGCTTTCAGCCCTAATAAACTATCGAAATAAGTCCAAAAATGCATCTTCATGATCATTCTAAGACAAAAATAAAATATAAGAGATACACCTAGGAATAAGGGAGTTTAAGCATTTAATTAAGCCATGTGTGTAAGTGTTTGAATTGCTAACTTATAATAACAATGATCTCGTTTTTAAGCTTAGTTTGGGGAACGTGAAACTTGAGGGTGATAAATCTTCGCAGCACCAAAGCCCTAATGTAAGTCATCAATTTCTTTGCAAGTTATTTCCATGTTGCTATTTTCAAAGAGAAAATGGTTTTCTATTCCCTTGTTATCTTTGAAGTTTTATTTCTTTAATTTTTGTTGAGTAGAATTTTAAATAAGGCCAAGGTTGATTAATTATGAGAAAAGTGTAAGCTTGCTTTATCACTAAGCATTGCATGAGGGCATGGCAATGGTTAAGTGTAGGGGATTTGATAGGTGTGTAAACACCCATCCTTTTACCACTTAATTCGGGCTAAAACGAGACCAAAACACGTATTTAATATCATTTGTTTGGAATTATGCGTGGTTTTTGCGTTTATTGTGTTTTCAGAGCCAACCGGATGAATATTGAAGAAAACATGGGATTGCACGGGTTTTACTGAAGAAAAAGACTCAAGATAAAGTCTATTGTCCAAGAGATGCAAAAGATTTGAAGTCACTGGGCCTATTCGAAGATTTATCGAAGAAAAGGACCAAAGATGGAAGATTTATATAAGTCGAAGAAACTCAAGTCTATTAAACGAAGAAATTAAAAGACGAGTTGAATTTAATCGACAACAAATCCCGAATCAGAATCAAAAACGGAAACTTTTCTGAAAAGACGAAAAGACAAGAAGAACGGGAGAAAGCCCACTCACCAACCAAAGGACAAGACTATAAATAGCCTTCCCCTCACACATTTTAGACTAGCTTTTATTTTTCTTTTCCCCACTTTTCTTTCTTCCTGGGTTCGTAGCTTCAGCATCACCAATAGGGTGATTGGTAATTTTCATCTTTAATTCTTTAAGTTTGTAATTTTAATCCTTGTTTTATCTTGTCAAAACATCAATCATTCAATACTAAGTTCTTGTTTAATCTTTCATTTCATCTTGTTCATCACCATTTTTATCTTCAAGTTCTTAAGTTTTTATTTTCTTGATTTGATCTTCAAAAGTTGTTTGGATTTGTGTTTTTATTAGTGGGATTCGTTGCTTATGGTGTCTAAATGATTCGTATTTAATTTGGTAAATCTTTTTTAAGTATTGGGTTTGATTTTGATTAAACTTAGTGTTTCGTGTTCTTCGCTAAATCTGCTACTGTATCTGGGTATTCAAAAGTTCCGAACCAACAAAAAAGGTTCCGAATGAAGCCTTCATTCGGAAACTTCCGAACCAAGCATTAACTTCCGAATCAGTGGTTTCCGAATCAATAAGTTCCGGGTCAACAAAAAGTTCCGAATCAACCCTTCATTCGGAAAGTTCCGAGTCAAGCATAAGTTCCGAATCAAGAGAAAACATCCTTCATTCGGAAAGTTCCGAACCAGTTATTCATTCGGAAGTTTCAAATCTTCCGAATCAGCAACCTTCATTCGGAAGGTTCCGAATGAGCAAGTTCCGGATGAGTGAATAGTACCTTCCGAATCAGATAGTTCCGAATCAAGGTTTAAAGTTCCGACTCAGTTATTTTTGGGTATTTTAAAGTTACTGTTTTACTGTTGTTGTTTTAGTATTTCTTTACTCATATTTCACAATTTACATTTTAACTTTATTTTTAATTTGAACTTTAAATTTTAAACCAAGTCTTAGTTAATTAAAGTAATTATTTTTGATTTAAACTTTCATTTCCACTTTTTATTAGACTAGAAAACCAAACCCCTTTATTTAGTAACCAAGAACAATCATTCCACTTAAGACCTAGATCAATTCGAGAGGATATTGAGAGAATCTGAACCTAGCAAAATCCATGTATCAATCACAATCAACTACTATCTACATTTCTACGAATATCAACCATTTATTGGGATCATAAATATCCACAACTTGGTTTAGATCTAGGATAGCTAGAATTCCTACGAGAATAGCTTCGATTAATTTACTAGGGGATTTAGGGTTACTTGTGACAATCTACGTCGTATAAATACCTCGTATAAAAATCAAATTAATCATCAAACAATCATGTAATAAAATTACATCATATATATATAATCCAAGTTATATATATATATTAAAATAACACTTCTCAGTCTTGGCCTTGTCGGTAACTCGGGAATTCTTCGGCACCGTTATAGTCAAAAGATTTTTAGACATTTTTAGAAAAATGTTTATAGTTAAATGATTTTGAAATGTTTTATTCAAAACCTTTGTTTTAAAAATCTTTCGTTCTCTATAACGAGAGCTCTGGTACCAAACTGTAACACCCCCAAATTTATACAACTCAATACAGCGGAAGACTAGTTGGTGTTACGGGATAACACATTACTCACATCATAGACAACGCATAAAAATCGCGTCGTTTATTTATAAAGCATTTCCATTCATAAATATCAAAGTTACATCGGTCCCAAGTCATATTATTTCATACAAGTTTTACAAAGAATTTGAATGGAAAATATTGTTTAAGTGCGGGCCATGAATTCTTGTCGTCTTCTCGAGAATTACCTTCAAGTACCTGAGATAAAACATGTTAAAAGAAAAGGTCAACGATAACGCCGAGTGAATTCATAGAGTTTAATAAAATCCATCAATATAATATCAGTATAAAATTATTACTGAAAATCATTTTGTACAAATCATTTTAATAGGCCATAAATTAGCCAAAGTCATTTTATACAAATCTTCATCAAAATCATAAGATAGGCGTTTGCCTTAAAAATCATTATACGAGCCAATGTCGTAAAAACATCATACAATACGTCTTATGACGTTATATGAAAATAAAAACCGTTATATGAATATGGTTATGAAAACCAAAACACGAACATAATATCAATAGTATGACCCCGTATTGCTAGTCAGGCAATACATCGTAATTCGGTGCGTATAGTAGTATTTCGTTAACTGGATTATTATAAGCCGCATGACATTCTTACCTTATTAAACCAAACAACGGGTAGCTAACCCGATACTCAATTTGCCCATCTAAATTAGCGTGTCGTCACAAAGGTCACGCTGTGGAAATCTTCTCATACATAAATTCGCTTACCAATCAATGTGGCACGACGGGGATCAACCGTCAAGGCGCGAACTGGGGTGATCGTCCCCAAATAGTACTATTATATGCACAAGCGTCTACCAAATCCCGGTAGTTCACAATTCATGCTAATGGGACTTTTAGTGACATAACCTCACTTTAATAATCCATTTAATTTCATCTATCGGGTCCTTTAATCATTTATCGGGTCATACAATCGGGTCATACAATCATTCGGGTCCAAATTAATAAACAAACAATCGGGACAAATGGTGTCCTATTTTATAAAACTAACATGTTATCTCCCTCGCGGGTTTATAAAACATTTCATAAAAACATTTAAAAGAGTGCGAGGCTATGAACTCACGTTGATGTGGGAAGGCGGGTTATCGGCAATTCGGACGTACGGTACGTGCTTCAATCACGGAAACCTATATAAATAATAATCGGTCTTAGACTCATGGCCAATGACTTTATAAAAATAACAATTATGTATACATATGATGATTATATATATATATGATGATCAAGTGGGTTTACATATTCTCATTAACTCGTTTTAGTGTTTACGTATTGGTATCTTTTTACTAGTTTACTAGTTTTACCTATTTACGCGTTTTAAGTCCAATAAACTTATTATAATTTCTTTAACTTGTATCAATCCATTTATACTTATATTATCAGTATCTACACTTTAAAAGTTGGGCCTAAATAGGTTAAGCCCAATAATAAGTTTATAAGTGTTTTAGTCCATTTTGTTGTATTATTAGTCCAATAACGTTAATTTAGTCCGTTAACGTCCGTATGCCCTATAGTTCGGGTCTTATCGGTTTTTACTTGTTATACATGTTTATATATCAATATATAAGTTTTATAAAGTTTACATTAGACGGGTCCAACCATCTAAGTTTTATTTAACAAAAACGTTAATTTTTCGGTATTAGCCGAAAAAGTCGTTAAAATCATGTTTATAGTTTTATAACTTATAAAACTTAACAAGTTACCATTTTAATAAAATGTCCACTTATTTACCATTGTACATATTTATATAAATGTATTATATAAGTTAGTGGGTTTTAATTTATATTTTATACTATTAAATTTTGAGTGCTTATATAATAGTATTATACTTTAATTTCCAAAATCTGATTTTTATCTTCACTTTCACCAAAACTGCCATATCTAGAGTTCTATATGGAGATAGAAGCTCAAATTTTTATCACATAAACTACATGATATGTGCTCCATTTAACTCTTTTATAGATACTGTTGAATAATCTTCTAAGTATTTTCTAAAAATCGTCCAAACCAGTGAACTCAGATTTGTATCTTAAACTTGTTTTGATCATATCTTACTCATTACAATGATTCCATTGCATGGTCAACTCTCACATGTGTACAAGACCCATAGCTTACTGTAAATCCATTCTACTTCATCATTTTATCAGTTCATGACATGTTTCTTTACTGTTTTATACAGCCAACAAATTTAAGTAAGATTTTAACCTTGTTCTTTATAGTTTTTCACCTTTTTAATCATGTTTATCAACAACAAATCCCCACATAACATTTTTATCATCATATAATCATCATATACATATACAATAGGAAATAAAATACATGTTTACACAATCAAAATAACAAGAAGATGAGGAGGACAATCTTTATACCACCATGATGATGTAGGTTGTGATCAAAACATAGATTTTGATGGAGAAACTTGTGATGCACCAAGACCATCTTCAAGACCACCAATCTTCATATACTCCTTGTGGAAAATCAGCCTCAAAACTTCATGGAAACTCCTCCTTGGATGTTATAACTTGCACCAATCAATAGGGTTTCAAAAGGGCTTCAACATGTGTGTAAATAACATGAGATTTTATGGTAGAATCAAGATCAAGTTGGGTGTTTTTGGGTGAGATATGGACGGCATTATAGAGAGAGGGAGGAGAAAATTGTAGTTGTTTGCATGTAAGTAAATGGTGGATTGAAAGTTGCTAGTGGTTTTGTGTAGACAAAGCTTAAAGTGTAAGCTTACTTAACATGTGTAAGCAAGTTGTGTAAAACTTGACACATGGTTATTGTGGTGACACAATGTGGCCGTGCATATTGAGTGGGGTGGGGCAAGATTTATCTTGTCTCATCCCAATAATTTACGGGTATCCCTCGATTCTAGTTTCCTCGATTTGCGTGCCCTCGGGTCGTTTTACGAAAAACGTTTTTATAAATTATGAATCAACGGCACAAAACGAATCTAATAAAAATTGTTTCATCAAAAACGGAGTTCGAAAATGTAAATACGTAATCCTAAGGTTTCCGGTTTAGTCGTAAAGGACGTTAAAATAAAATCGTAAGTCCTAATCTCTTCTCGTAAATTTGTGAGTTTATGAACCAACACAAATTTAAAACTCCAAAATAATATTCACGGATAAATTTATTTTCTGAAATATCGGACTGTCACCAATGACGGTGTATGTAAACGTAAGCACGTAACGTTGAATCCTCCGGTTTAGACGTAGTCGATGCTCCTTCAAGACGTAAATCCAAATTACTTCCCAAAAATAAGTGAGTTCATATTGTAACATTAAAATAGTGTTTTCAAATAAATATTGAGAATAAAATATCAATCATAAATTGACGGATTGTCACAACCCTACACTACATTAGGTGTTCCAGAAAATCCTACGCTAAGAGAAGTCTAATTTCGGAGACTCAGAGTTTCGCAAACTCCTACGTATAAAGTTTCTACGAAGCAAGATACAATTACGTTCATATCTAAGTACCTGACATACCAACAAGCTAAGATAGAACACCAACAGACTAGGATGTTTTTTTTCCACCACCAGAACTTGTGAACAGAAATGGGACAAGATCTCCATGGATTTTGGTTACCAGATTAACGCAAACTCAGAAGAAGCATGATGCTATCTGGGTTATTGCCAACAGTTTGATCAAGTCTGTAGAATCCTTACATCCGCAAGGATTTCAGAACCAACAGATTGATCAGACATGTTCCAGCCAAGGCTCATCCGATCACTTGGTAATCCCTCATCTATCGGGCCAGACAAAGGTTCACATTTGTGCTTCTTATTTACGTTCACGTCCTTGTTCTAATTTTACGACTTGATTTCACACTCATGTTCATGACACTATTTAGGTTCATGATCGTATCCTGGCTTACGATTTTACGTTCATTTCCGTTATGGGAAGTTTTGTAGGAATTTGAGAGACCAGACTCAAGTTTAGTATAACTCTCTATTCCCAGACAGACGTGTCACGTCACATTTCACGTCTCACCTTATAGTGTATGGCGTTACCGCTGCCGTATTCCATGTTCACGATATGTTTCACATGTCATGTTCATTCCACGTTTCTCATATCACGTTCACGATATGTTACAAGTATCATTGATCATGATATGTTTGCCCATATTACACTCACCATATCTCCACGTACCACGTTAAAAATTGTTCACGTATCACGTTCACACTTTTTCACGTACTACGTTTCAGTATGTCTCGCGTATCATTGCTAAGACGTTACTATTATCAGTCAGGTTAGGTTATTTTGCATCGTAATGTTTCAGTTACCCTTGCATGTTAAGTCTAATCCACTCGATCAGATTCTTGCAAATCTATCTTAAGTTGACAACCAGAAACTTTTACGTATTTTCAAGTCAAGGTTAGGAGGACCAAGATTTATCAGTTGTGTCAAGATCTTGTGGAGGATCCGTTCCGAGAGGGAAGACACTGGGAAACGGACGAGTCCATCCGGATTTTATCCTCTCATCCTCCATAATCCAGTAAGATTCTTTCAGTCACGTCATGTTCCATGTCGTTTTTAGCCATGTCACGTTCCACGTTCCCTTCTACCATGTCACCTTCATATTCCGTAATCTTACATACCCTTCCAGTTTGATTCGGGTATGTTTCTCTTTCAGTTTACGTTATCTATAATTCGGGGACGAATTATTCTTTTTAGGGGGGAATAGTTGTAAAATCCGCATGCTTTTGCCATGAACATCACACTAATAATCGTACGTACAAGATTAAAACTTTCTTTATATAACATGAACACGTGTCATGAACATTAATTACAAGAATTACGTACGTGTTATTACACGATAAGTATTAAGTACGTGTTAATACACGATAATTATTAACAACAATAATAATAATCACGAACAAAAAACCATGAACATGAAATCATGAACATATACCTACGTATTTACGTATATTATTAATACGATTAATATCGTTCCGCACAAGAATTTATAATAACACGAATATTTAATAATAACGGAACACAAAAATACGAACACACAAACACGTAATAAAATAGACACGGGGAAAACTTTGGGGTTTCCCTTTGTGGGCCTATAAGCCGCGGCACCAAGAGACCAAGAGGGCCAAGTCCACTTTTATTGTTACTAAAAGAATCAAATAAGGAAAACATATTCATTCCCAAAATTTTTTAAGAAAAACAAAAACCCTACTTCTCTTTTCTTTGTCCTTTGGCCACCGGCTTCATCATCACCAAAGGGGGTGTTTATTTGATTTTGTTCAAGAAATCCTACAAGTGTGTTCGTGTATTGATGTTGTAAAATCGTGCACGTTTTAGGAAAAACGCGTATGAGCGGCAAGTATTAAGTCTTACGCTTTAGGAAGAACGTAAAACCGAATAAATGCGAGTTCGTTCTCGAAGGAGGTGTAAGTGTTTGAGTGCCAATATGTAAAATCAATGTTCGGATTAGTGACGTTTTTGGTTTAGAAGAGAGAAAATTAAAGACGAGCTACGACTACGATTACACTACGACGATTTAACGTAAAACGCGAACGTAAATACGTAAAACGTGACAAAATTGAAAATTAAAGCTAAAAATTAATTAAAAATTAAAACTAAGTCTAAATTAATATAAGTAAGAATAAAAACTTAATAAATAAATTTTAAAACTTTTTATTAATTAAATATTCAATTTTAAATGCTAATTAAAGCCCTAAAATTAAATATAATTTTGAAAAAGCCCAAAATATTATTTTATTGAACAGATAACTCACGTATATTATTTAAAGCCTAAAAAGTATTTTTTCAAAATTTTAAAGACTATTTTTCTATTTGTAAAACACTAAAAACAATTTTTAAACTAAAATAATGATTAAGAATAATAAAATAATGCTAAAATTAATTTGAGTATTTCAAAAATACTAAATTATATTACTAAACAATAGAAAATTTTAAAAAGTTGAAAACAATAATTTTTACACTAAAAGACAAAACAGTTTTAATTAAATCCTAATTAAGCTTAAATTAATTCTAAAAAATAATTAAAAAGGTGAACAGTAAAACTTTCTTAAACTAAAAATCTTAAAATAATTTTCTTAAACTAGGAAAAATTTTAAAACTGAAAAATATAAAGATTTTGTACTAAAAGGCAAAAACAGAAATAATAAAAACTAATTAAAATGGAATTAATTCTAAAAAATAGTAAATAAACAGTAATCTGAAAATAAACTTTATGAAAAATTCTAAAATTAAATAACAAAAATAAGAAAATTGAAATTGATGAAAAATACTTAAATCAGGCCACTAAAGACAAAATAATAAGAATTCTGAAAGTGACAGCTAGGGTTGTTTTGTCCTTATCCCCAGCAGTGGGAACTTTAACACTGGCAGTGGGAACTTTTTCCCTACTACATGAACAAAAATCAGGTATGTGGACCTTTGTGCTAGTAGCTTGCTTGATACTTGGTTTTGCTTGGATCCAAAGGCACCCCCACAACTAGTTGGGTTATGGGGAGTCAAATAAATAATAAAAAACACAAGTTGCACACAAGATTCACACATAAATCAACAATTAACAATTATTGTAATGAGGCAAAGGTCTGATGAACAGTAAGCTGATCTAATGTGCAATAAAATGGATTTTAAACTACCCAAATTGGCTCAAAACAATATCAAACTATAACTAATAGATTGAAAGCCCTAGACTACCACTAACTTAACTGATTTCAAAGCTTTGAATGTCAAAAATCATCAAAACCTACTGAATTTCTAACCCCTACTGATTTTACTGGTTTTACCAAAAATAATGCATACCATTTCCTTTAAAAACTTACCAAATTAAAAACCAATGACTGAAAACACTTGTTGACCTAATGAAGTGTATCTATGTAGCTTTTAAACCAAAAATGTGTCAATTTTTTTAGCTTAAACCCTAATCCCAAACACCCCATAAGATTCTAACAAGCAAGATTTTCAATCACTATTTAAGCAAACTAAACTAAAATCTCTTGAAACCTATTAAAAACTTGCATACACCTCAACTATATTCAGAATAACAAAAGAAAACAAACTTAACTAAACAATATAAAGCAACTACCACATATGCTAGAACTATATAAAAGTGAGAGAAAGGGTTCAAGCCTTACCTACTTGTCTTACATCCAAGCCATGTTGATGGCTGATGCCATCTTCCTCAACAACTTATCTAGAGCTGAAAGCTTATGGATAAGTTGTTGTGCTACAGAGAATGAACTAGGGTGTTTCACCAAATCTCTTCAACAAGAAAGGAGTATAATTATGCAAACATTGTACCTGCTGAGACAAAGACAAATCCAAGCTCAAAATAATCAGCTATAAGCTTTTGTCAGGAAGCTTATAGTTGGCTTATTTTGAGCAGTAAGTAGTAACAAATAGGAAAAGGATTTTTTCAAACAAGAAAACCTTGAAATGACAACTTTTATGGAAACACAAGAATGATAAACAGAAAAATAACAACCTCCTATGTTTCTTACTATAGTTTGATTGTGTTAGAATCAAACTATCATAATCAAAACACAAGGGGTTGGGTCATAAAATTCCTTGAAAAAATCTTGAACAATATTTTGGTAAAGCAAAAAAAACTTTTTTAGAAAATATATCTTGCATAAACACGCATTAAATCAAGTTAACTAAGTGGAACACAAATTCTTGCAAAGATTTTTATAAACACTTTAAATATTCATTTAATAAAAATATTTTTTACAAGAAAATGGAACAAAGGGTGATACACAAAATGTATACTCCTTTTATACTACTACTAGAAGCATAAAAAACGTAAACCTAGCCAAATGATTTCCAAATCTGCCCTTGGAATAATTCCTTGAAGATGCGAATCTTGGAAGTTTGAACTTGGTCAATATGTGGTTTCTTGTGATTCCTGATGTGTACAACTGTGTTTGTTGAATCTTGGACGTCCATATTTGCTTTATGGACAAGTAGAAGATCCTTGGTCGTTGATTCGTTTGTACAGTTTGGAGTTTAGCAGCAGGGGAGCCACGTGGGGGGTCCATGAGGTGAGTGTGATGGGTTTTGGGGAGTTGGGAATGGTTTGGGGTGAGGTGAATTATGATTCTGGACAAGATTCGGGTTCAATTCTTAGGATTAAGGAATTTGGTAATTTAGGGTTTATGAATCTGGTTTCAGATATTTAGGGATGAAGATTAAACAGTAATTGTTTCCTGGTTTTGGATTAAGTTGGTATTAATTTAATAAATTAATATAATAACTGAGATAGTGGAGGTGTGGGTGATGTGTGGGTTTATGGTTGGATGGTGAAGTTTCTATGTCTGCCCAAATTAGCCCCTAATCTCCTTATACTTTGTCAAATGAAGTTTAAACAACCCATAAATAGATTTTTCTTTATAGCAAAGTTTGATTTTTCTCATTTTGGCGACAAAGTCTTTTATAAACTTGCCACAAGGGCTTAATTTTTATTTTGACCATATTCTAAGGACCAATGATGTATATACTTGAAATATTAGGGACCCAATGTGTAATTTGAGTTTCACAAGGGTATAATATGACAAGTCTTCAAAAAGTGAGGGACCAATCTTGTCAAATATTCAAACTTCAAGGACATCAATGAAAAATCATGATTCGGGTCCGGTTCTTTGTGCGACTTCGTTTCCCGTGTTCGTTTTTGCCTCATTCTTGTGATCTTTTGTTGATTTCACGATATCCGTCCTAAAATACACAATGAACAAACACAAGCATATTTTTGGGTATTTTAATGATATTTTAAGCATTTTAAGCCCGATTTGGACGATGAGACTATGTATAATTGCAGTCTCATAACTCCCCATACTAAACCATTACTGTGCCCTCACGTAATGCTAGAATTAAGTCCCATAGCACTTCCAAAATTCATTTTATGATGACATTTATTGAATTATAAATTTAAATAAACTACTACACGTGTTTTAGACATAATGTATTGTTTTCATCACGATTAAGTGACTTTTGGTATAATAGAACAAGAACACGTGAATGTTTCGTTAGAAATAATTTTGTCGTCCTCGATTTTCACATAATTCCATGCTAAGCGTGTAACGAGATCATTTTTATTATAAGTTAGAAACACGATCATATCTCATAAGTGTTAATTCCGAACCTAGACTCCCTTATTCCTAATTGGTATCTCTTATATTTTATTTTTGTCTTAATGATCACGAGGATACATCATTGACTTATGCGTGAATAGAGATTTGGTCTAAAAATAGAGTCCTAACGGTGTAACCAAAATCATTATATTAATAATTCATCCTAATAGAGAACGATGTCAAAAAAATAAGTCAACAAGAAGGATCCATATACACGATTTTAGAACGGTTTTGAAAATGAGACTTATTACCATGACTTTTATTATCCGCCATCATCGGTGGTTTTATTATCATGGTTTACCTCCATCTTTTATTCAACTTTGCCATGAAGCTTTTATTATGACTTTGGTCTTGCCCTTGTCTTTTATTATCCGCCATCGTCGGTGGTTTTATTATGACTTGACGTATATCCTCACGCTAAAGCGAATTTTAGATCTTTAATGCTTCGAAGATTAAGGCTTGATTAACTTTCAATTTGGGCATAGATTTTTCGGCCTTGTGAGCTTCAAATTTTTGCTTAATTTAGGTGAGCACTTGAAATCTTATTATTGGGTGAAGCTTTTGATTATTCGGGTTGCCAATACTTCAAAACCGTGACGCTGGCGATACCTTAATGTTTTCCCAATTTAATTACTTGGAAGCTACTAAAACAACTTAGAAACCAACAATAGTGACTAAACCGCTAAATCAATATTTATTAACGATTTATTTATAAAAGCGTGGGGAGAATAAGCTAATTATTACAACACATGAGATCGTGAATGATTACGAGACTTATAAATAACTCTATCATTTCTCGTCCTCATTTAAGAGACTTGGCCTAAAAAGTTAAAGAATCGAAGCTAAGTGCTCAACACGCACGGTCGAGTCAAAAATTACTCTTATTCTCACCCTCGGGTCGTTTTACGAAAAACGTTTTTATAATTTATGAATCAACGGCACAAAACGAATCTAATAAAAATTGTTTCATCAAAAACGGAGTTCGAAAACGTAAATACGTAATCCTAAGGTTTCCGGTTTAGTCGTAAAGGACGTTAAAATAAAATCGTAAGTCCTAATCTCTTCTCGTAAATTTGTGAGTTTATGAACCAACACAAATTTAAAACTCCAGAATAATATTCACGGATAAATTTATTTTCTGAAATATCGGACTGTCACCAAAGACGGTGTATGTAAACGTAAGCACGTAACGTTGAATCCTCCGGTTTAGACGTAGTCGATGCTCCTTCAAGACGTAAATCCAAATTACTTCCCAAAAATAAGTGAGTTCATATTGTAACATTAAAATAGTGTTTTCAAATAAATATTGAGAATAAAATATCAATCATAAATTGACGGATTGTCACAACCCTACACTACATTAGGTGTTCCAGAAAATCCTACGCTAAGAGAAGTCTAATTTCGGAGACTCGGAGTTTCGCGAACTCCTACGTATAAAGTTTCCACGAAGCAAGATACAATTACGTTCATATCTAAGTACCTGACATACCAACAGGCTAAGATAGAACACCAACAGACTAGGATGTTTTTTTTCCACCACCAGAACTTGTGAACAGAAATGGGACAAGATCTCCATGGATTTTGGTTACCAGATTAACGCAAACTCAGAAGAAGCATGATGCTATCTGGGTTATTGGCAACAGTTTGATCAAGTCTGTAGAATCCTTACATCTGCAAGGATTTCAGAACCAACAGATTGGTCGGACATGTTCCAGCCAAGGCTCATCCGATCACTTGGTAATCCCTCATCTATCGGGCCAGACAAAGGTTCACATTTGTGCTTCTTATTTACGTTCACGTCCTTGTTCTAATTTTACGACTTGATTTCACACTCATGTTCATGACACTATTTAGGTTCATGATCGCATCCTGGCTTACGATTTTACGCTCATTTCCGTTATGGGAAGTTTTGTAGGAATTTGAGAGACCAGACTCAAGTTTAGTATAACTCTCTATCCCCAGACAGACGTGTCACGTCACATTTCACGTCTCACCTTATAGTGTTTGGCGTTACCGCTGCCGTATTCCATGTTCACGATATGTTTCACATGTCATGTTCATTCCACGTTTCTCATATCACGTTCACGATATGTTACAAGTATCATTGATCATGATATGTTTGCCCATATTACACTCACCATATCTCCACGTACCACGTTCAAAATTGTTCACGTATCACGTTCACACTTTTTCACGTACTACGTTTCAGTATGTCTCGCGTATCATTGCTAAGACGTTACTATTATCAGTCAGGTTAGGTTATTTTGCATTGTAATGTTTCAGTTACCCTTGCATGTTAAGTCTAATCCACTCGATCAGATTCTTGCAAATCTATCTTAAGTTGACAACCAGAAACTTTTACGTATATTCAAGTCAAGGTTAGGAGGACCAAGATTTATCAGTTGTGTCAAGATCTTGTGGAGGATCCGTTCCGAGAGGGAAGACACTGGGAAACGGACGAGTCCATCCGGATTTTATCCTCTCATCCTCCATAATCCAGTAAGATTCTTTCAGTCACGTCATGTTCCATGTCGTTTTTAGCTATGTCACGTTCCATGTTCCCTTCTACCATGTCACCTTTATATTCCGTAATCTTACATACCCTTCCAGTTTGATTCGGGTATGTTTCTCTTTCAGTTTACGTTATCTATAATTCGGGGACGAATTATTCTTTTTAGGGGGGAATAGTTGTAAAATCCGCATGCTTTTGCCATGAACAGCACACTAATAATCGTACGTACAAGATTAAAACTTTTCTTATATAACATGAACACGTGTCATGAACATTAATTACAAGAATTACGTACGTGTTATTACACGATAAGTATTAAGTACGTGTTAATACACGATAATTATTAACAACAATCCTCACATTTGGCGTGTCAAATTCAAAATTAGTTGCGCTAAAAATCCTCACATTTAAGTCATAGGTGGGAGGGGGTGGTGGATCATATAAGTTATCAAAACATCGATCAATAAAGAATACCGCCCCCTCTGTGTCTACATACTCGTCATCCTCATGAACGTTGATCTAATCTATTTCTTCACCAAAGATAGGCTTGTCAAACCAAGGGTTGTCATTCCCCTCCTTGAGTATCATAGAAACTCTCTCGAAAAGATCACGATCAAGCACGAAACCATCATTCATTTGTGAGGATTGTTGATAAGTTAAATCCTCATGAATGTGGTAAACGTAATTCTCATTTGAGGAGTGTTGATTAGGTAACTCCTCGAGAATTGGATTTTTGGTGGTCACATGAGTTGGTTCGTCCTAAAAAATAAGACGTTCCAACTCATTTAATTCATCCTCGATTTTGGAAAGATTGACGTCACTTGTAGGTAGGAGTGGAGGCAAAAGAGCTAGCTCTCGTTTAATGATTTCCTCAATCTCGGGATCAAACTCGTAATCATCGTACTTCACATGTGAAGAGGTCTTTTTGGGAGAATCCTCAAAAAGGGCATGTGGATTACGAAGTACGTGATCAATCTCGGCAAAATCGCCATCGTCATCATCAAAGAAAGAGTCGATGTGAGCACTCACAACCATGGTCTTACAAGTCGAATGACTATGCTTAGGTGACTTTTCTAAAACGAGAGGATCGATGTCGATAAAACCTTTAGCCTTAATAAGTGTGAATACACTTATCCTTTTACCACTTAATTATAATAATAACCAAGCCAAAACGTCTATTTTATGTCATAAATGTCGGAATTATGCGTCATTTTTGTTTTTGTTGTGATTTAGGATCAAAATGTGAAAAGGGAAGAAAACACGGTCTTTCACGGGCTTTTATCGAAGAAAAAGACAAAAGACGAAGTCAAAAGATCAAGAGTGCAAAAAGAACGGAAGTCCAAGGCATATTCTGAAGATTTATTGAAGAAAAAGTCTAAAGACGGTAGTTTAATGAAGTCGAAGAAATCAAGTCTAATAAATGAAGAAATCATAAGACGAGTTCAAATTATCCCGAGACAAAGTCGAGAAAGTCGAATAATTTATAAAGACGAAAAGACGAGAAAAGGAAGAAAAGATCAACACTTGCTAATCTCCCTATAAATACCGTCCTAATGATACATTAGGGGGTGTTGGCTATTTGACACATAGTTCTTCCATTTAATTACTTGCACTTTCATATTGTCATTTACTTAATTGTCATTTAAATTCTTGCCTTTAATTTCAAGTAAGTTTAATTTTGTTGTTGAATCTTATTTTTAATCAAGTTTTATATTAATCTCTCATTCTACCTTTCTTGTTTTGCTTTATCTTTATGTTTATATGCTTATTGTTATGCTTATTTGATTATTTGTTATGCTTTTATGTTTTTGATTGTGTTAGATTATTAATTTGATAGCTTATTGTGTTTTTCTTAAATTTAATTAAGTGTTTTTAAAAGATATTTTATAAAAAGTGTTTTTTAAATATTTTTATTATTTAGTGTTTTTAAAAGTTTTTAAATTTTGGCTTATTAGCTTTTTCTTAAACTTGTTTTGGTTAAGTTTTAGGTAAGTGCTTATTTTGTTTTAGCTTAATTTTAAATTTCTGCTTATTTTGTTTCTAGTTCGGGTTCTTTGTAAACCCTAGTTTCCCTCATTAGGTCTAGGATAGCTTTTCCCGAATTGTGTATCAAATCTGCCTATTCCGAACTAGTTCTCAGCCCATATTCCGAGTTACCTCCAACTTCATTATTCCGAATTAGAAAGGTGCCTAGATTCCGAACTACGTCTGTTATCAACATTCCGAACTAGGACAGAAAACCTAGTATTCCAAACTACATCATCCAAACATTCCGGATTAAGTGTGTGGCAGGCATTCCGAGTTATGTGTGGGATGTGGATCCCGAATTAGGTGGTTGTTTTACATTCAGAATTAGCTCTGAAACCAGGTGATCCGAACTGTGTGATGAATTTTCTATTCCGAACTATGAAGAGAACCACGATTCCAAATTAGGTCAACGTTGTGGATTCCGAACTGTGTTTAGAACTTGTATTCTTGATTATGTGAGTGACACACATTCCGAACTAGTTTCTTGAGACGGATTCCGAATTAGGTCAGGTATTTTGGGATTCCTACTTATATTTTATTTCTTGTTTCTTGTTTTAGTTTTCAAATTTTATTTTCCCGCCATTTTTCTTAAAGTTTTATTTTAATTGTTTTACTTTATTTTAGATTTCAAGTTTACATTTCTATTAAATTGTCAAATTTACTTCTCGTCGAGCTTTAATTTTTCATCATTTACTTAATTTTCTTTTCAAGCCTTAATTTTGCACCATTTACGTTTTAATCAGTTTTAGTTTTATTTACCTGTCATTTACATTAAAATTTTGCAATTTAATATTAAAACAACGACCAAAAATATTTGTTTTCCACCAAAAGACGACTGAGTCGCACATTAACCAGTTATCAATTCGAATAGAATCGAGAACAATTTTTAATCTAGTAAAATCTAGTTATTAAAACGGCGCCGCTGCCGGCTCTTTTCGTGAAGATTAACGGTTTTCTGTGAGAGACGCATTGAATTTTTGGATCCGTTCACCCGTGAACGTTATTTCTCGTGTCAAAAATTTTCAAAAATCCATAGAAATTAAAAAAATTTCAAAAATACAAAAACATTAAAAAACTTATAAAAAGCATTTATTTTTCAAAGTTTTGCACCAAAAAGATTTTATTTTTACAAGTACATATATATTCTCTATTTCTTTGGTATCTTTTTCTTTTTCTTTTGCAGGTGTATGCGTACTAGATCTTCATCTTATTCTGAGCCCGAGACTCTTGAAGATTTAGATATGGCTGGTTTGCACAACAATAATAATCCACCTCAACCTAACATGAATAATAACAACAATGGCCCTCAACCAGACCTTCGAACGATGGAGGAGCTTTGTCAACCAACCATGAACGGACGAGGAGGACCGATTGCGCCGATGCAAATCACGGCTCCGGAGTTTTCGTTGAAGCATCACATGATCCAATAAGTTCAAAATACTTGTCGATTTCGCGGATTACCGGATGATGATGCCAACAAACATCTCGACAAATTCATTACCGTCACTCAAAGCATGATGTTGCCCGGGGTTACTATGGATTTTCTTCGCCTTCATTTATTTCCACACACCTTATCTCACCATGCCAAAAAATGGTTTGACCGTCTTACTAAGAATTCAATTCATACATGGGACGAGATGACTCAACGATTTTTGTCGCGCTACTTTCCACCATCCATGGTCACGAGCCTTTGGAATCAAATCAGTGGATTTACACAAGAACCTAATGAATCACTTTTTGATGCTTGGGAAAGATATAATGTTTTGATCGATCGATGTCCAAACCACAACATGCTCCCCGTCACCTTAATTGATACTTTCTACAACGGTTTAACTTTTCGAGATCGTGATACGATTAATGCAGCCGCCGGTGGCACATTTATGAAAAGAAGACCCGAGGAGTGTAGAGAGCTTATAGAGAACATGATCACTCATCACAGAAATTGGGATTCATCCGCATCTTCAAGGAATAACCCGAGAGTCAATGTTTCTTCTACCTTATCACACACCGAGATGACCGAATTCACCCACATGATGGCCGAAATGAACAAAAGTATCCAACTCTTGGTTACAAATCAACAACAACAAGTTAAAGCTGTAGCACTTTCTTGTGAGATCTGCGGCGGTCCTCATTCGTACACTTATTGTCCTTCTTCTCATGACAATCCGGAAAACGTGTATGCGGCTTATGGTAACTATTCAACGGAAAGCTATCAAGCCCGACCTCAAGGTGATCGTAACTTGCTAAGTTACCGTTCCAACAACTTTCTTTCACCCGGTTTTTCTCCTCAAAACCACAACCCCAACAACTACAATCGAAGCACTCCAAATCCACCTCGAGCTTCTAATCTTTATCACCCACCCGCTCAACAAGCACCACCCATTAATCAAGATGTTGAAACTTTCATGAGGACCCAAGGAGAGCTAGTTAAGAATCTGCAAAGCCAAATCATCAACTTGAAAGGAGATATCACTAAGCAAGGGAATGATATTAGAACTGAGCTTCGACATGATATGCAAACCTCATTTAGCAATCAAACAAATGATTTGAAGAATATGATGGCTAGTTTCTTCCCAAGTACTCAATCCTCTACTTCGGGCTCTCTTCCTTCAAATCCCGTCACCAACCCGAGAGAGAATGTGAGTGCTATTACAACACGCAGTGGAGCTACCTTAGTAGGACCATCTAGCCCTCCTCCAGTTACTCCATCTACACTTTCGCCACCACCATTTATCCCTCCTACTCCCACGCCTAGTATTAGTTCTCCATTACCGTCTCCACCTCTTAATGACGAAGTACCCAAGAAACACCCTTCACCAACCCCACCTTCCACCTTTAAACCTTCAACATCTCAACCTTTACCTGCTACACCTACACCACCTAAACCCAACATCCCTTATCCTTCTCGGTTAGACAAGATCAAATTGCTTACTAAATAGGATGCTCAAATCACTTATTTTCTGAAGATGATATCACAAATGACCTTCAACATTAGCCTCGTTGAAGCACTTGTCCAAATGCCAAAATTCGTCAAAGCATTCAAGGAATTGCTTAACAAGAAGGAAAAGATGGCTGAGTTTGTCAACACACACTTAAATGAAAACTGTTCTGCAGTCATTCTTAAAGAACTTCCGGAAAAACTTGGAGATCCCGGTCGTTTTGTGTTGCCTTGCATTTTTAACAAAACCGAAGAATTTAATGCCTTAGTCGATCTCGGGGCAAGTATAAATTTGATGCCTTTAAGTGTTTGGAAAACACAATCATTACCCGACCTTACTCCAACAAAGATGACTCTTGAGCTAGCAAATCACACTCTCGCTTACCCAGTTGGTATTGCCGAAGATGTGTTTATTAAAGTTGGCACCTTCACTTTTCCGGTCGACTTTGTTGTTGTTGATTATGAATGGACCCTCGTATTCCGTTAATGCTTAGACGGCCATTCTTGAGAACCGGAAAAGATTTAGTTGATGTTGCCGAAGGTGAACTCATTTTAAGAATCGGGAATGATGCACATGTTTTTAAAATGGGGAAGATGACAACCAAATCCAATGGAAGAGAATCAGCGAATATGATTAATGTGCTTGATGATTTTGTCGTCTACAACAATCCTCTTTTCGATCCTTGCTATAATAATCCACTTTTTCAAGATGATGTGGATGATTCTCTCTCCAATTTGGACCCCCATCAATTTATGAGTCTCCTCCAACCTATGATGACTATGATGATGATTCTAGTTTTGACATGGATGATTTTGATGATTTTTCTTCTGAATATAAAGACATGCCAACCTATGATGATTTTGATGATGTTGATACTCTCTCGAGTGATTCTTCAAATGATGAACTTGCTCCTACTTTGGACGAAGATCCTCCACCAACAATGCTTGATCCTACTTTGGATGACTACTCATTTGAGGAAGATTTTGCTACTTTTCTCAACACTTACTTCCCAAATGAGAATGATTCTCCTCCTTTAGACTTTGATGATGGTCTTTATCCTCTTTCGGATATGATGAAACCCGGTTCAAAGGAGAAGAAGTCGGACGACACCGATATCCACAGTACTTATGTCTTGACACCTCTTTATCCACCTTCTGAGGATGAGATTGTGAGATTTATGAGCGGATCCTCTTCAAGGTCTACTGAGCCTGAGTGTTATTTTCCCCTAAAGGAAAAGGTGTTCGATCCCTGTATTGCACTTTTTAAGCCATCTCAGTATCCATCTGATGAAATAAAAGGAAAGATTTTTGGAAACAATGGAGATATGCTTGCACTGCATCATACTGTCTACCACCGTGCTCAATCTTTGCTTAAGGGAACCTTGCCTATTCTTCTTTGGCTTGCCTTGTTCGCCTTAAGCTTGTGCTACTTGATGGATGAAAACCATGTATTTGATCCTGGTGGATGTTCTTCAAGGTTCTTACCATGCTAATCAAGGTCGAGTCAGGCTCACAACCCGAGTATCTATCCTTTTTTTTGTTTTTATAATATGTGTAGGGGGAGACCCTATTATGTGTTTGTTGCTTTCTTTCTTATCATGTGCAGGGATTCGAGCTATCAAAGATCCATTCTTGATGATTTTTGACGACCCGTGATCCCGTGTACCCGTCTCCCCGGTTCTATCCTAAACTCTTTTGATTCTCTATTTTATATTTTTCAATATTAAAATAGGAATCACTTTAGTTGTCTCTTCCTTAGCAAAATTTAAACAACGTGCACAATGTCCTAAGTGTAGGGGAGGTTACTTCCATATGCTTAAACATTGAGGACAATGTTTATATTAAGTGTAGGGGGAATTGTATCAAAGTTAAGTGGGCTTTTCCTTGTATTTGTCCTCATTTTAACCGGAAAATTGATTTTCGACATTTTTCAAAATTTTTGATCTATTTTGGCCTAGTTGTATTTACCTTTGTAGAGTTATTTTCTTTCTTTGTTAGAATAAATTATTAATAAAATGGTTTTAATTTTTAAATGTTGTGAATCTTTTGACTGAACCCGAGTTTACTTATCCAAGTTTACTCTAGCTAGTATCCTTAACGTGTTTAAGTCAAGTCTTGCTAGGCTTTTATATAGGGAACTTTAAAACACGAAAGTCTTTACTCTTACGGGTTAAGAACAAGAACTTTTCGCAAGTTCTTATATTGATCCTAGAAAGTCGTTTATCAAGGGAACTTTAAAATGCGAATTCTAAAACTTGAAAGAGTCTAAGAAGTTGCAAGATCCTATAGATGACTTGAAAACTGAAAACTTTGATTTAATTGGCTAAGCATCTACGAGTCTCATTCCTTGAGATTTTAAATTGTGGAGAACGAGAGATGATAGAGTGAATTATAAGTTTGGTATTCTTTCATGAATTTATGTGAGTTAATTATGAGCTTTTTCTCCCGTCGCTTGTTGATAAATTTAATTGCAATAAGTAAGGTCGTACGATTTGAAAAGTTACTTAGCTTCTAGCCCAAGATCGTTTAAAAGTTGCTTGGTATTAATTAGAGTTCATAGCCAAGGAATAACTCATTGAAGCGGGATGCAAAGATTGGCGAGTCTGAAAAGGTCCTAACAAGACATGACAACTACATTTTGTTGCTAAAGATCCAAAGTGATGTGAAGAATCATTTATCAAAAATCAATATGAAGGATCGAGAAACACGACGAAAAGCAAAAACTCCCGTAAAGATCATGGAGAAAACTATCCGAAAAGACCCTAACAAGGTATGAGGATAAATAGATCCAAGTCCTAAAAGGAGGCAGATCGTTGTATATCAAAATCCCAAATAAAGATTGGAGAAAAATGAAGAAGTCGTGGTCCAAGTATGAAGAATCTCTGAAAACTTCAAGTGAAGAAATTCCTATTATGAAGAGAAAACCATTATTTCATGAACGTCTCTCAAGATTTGAAGTATGAAGTCAATGCCAAATATCGATCCGAGAAGGGTCTCAAATTGTGAAGCGAGTTATGCCAAGATATGAACTTTATGAGGTCCCGAGAAGCAGTTTTAAAAGATTTTATCCTTTAGCTAACTATTGATTAAATCGTCCTACTTTATTTTCGGCCTTAATAAATTATCGAAATAAGTCAAACAATGCATCCTCGTGATCATTCAAGACAATAATAAAATATAAGAGATACACCTAGGAATAAGGGAGTCTAAGTGAATAATTGAGCCACATGAGTTTGTGTTAGTTTGTTAACTTATAATAACAATGATCTCGTTTTTAAGCTTGGTATGGAGAACGTGAAACTTGAGGGTGATAAACATTCATGACATTCCAAAACCCTAAGGTAAGTCTTTGATCTTTTACTTGTTTTCTTCCTTTAAATATTTTGTAATCTTCTATCTCTTTAATAAAGGCCAAGGTGGATTGATTATGATGAAAAATGTAAAATTTGCTTTGTAATTAATGCATTGCATGAGGACATTGCAATGGTCAAGTGTAGGGGATCTAATAAGTGTGAAAACACTTATTCTTTTACCACTTAAATATAATAATAAGCAAGCCAAAACGTGTATTTTATGTCATAAATGTCGGAATTTTGCGTGGTTTGTGCTTTTGTTATGATTTAGGATCAAAATGTGAAAAGGGAAGAAAACACGATCTTTCACGGGCTATTATCGAAGAAAAAGACAAAAGACGAAGTCAAAAGATTAAGAGTGCAAAAAGAACGGAAGTCCAAGGCCTATTCTGAAGATTTGTCGAAGAAAAAGTCTAAAGACGGAAGTTTAATGAAGTCGAAGAACTCAAGTCTAATAAATGAAGAAATCATAAGACGAGTTCAAATTATCCCGAGACAAAGTCGAGAGTCAAAGAATTTATAAAGACGAAAAGACGAGAAAATGAAGAAAAGACCAACACTTGCTAATCTCTCTATAAATACCCTCCTAATGACACATTAGGGGGTGTTGGCTATTTGACACATAGTTCTTCCATTTAATTACTTGCACTTTTATATTGTCATTTACTTAATTATCATTTACTTAATTTTCATTTAAATTCTTGCCTTTAATTTCAAGTAAGTTTAATTTTGTTGTTGAATATTATTTTTAATCAAGTTTTATATTAATCTCTCATTCTACTTTTCTTGTTTTGCTTTATCTTTATGTTTATGTGCTTATTGTTATGCTTATTTGATTGTTTGTTATGCTTTTATGTTTTTGATTGTGTTAGATTATTAATTTGATAGCTTATTGTGTTTTTCTTAAATTTAATTAAGTGTTTTTAAAAGATATTTTATAAAAAGTTGTTTTTAAATATTTTTATTATTTAGTGTTAATAAAAGTTTTTAAATTTTGGCTTATTAGCTTTTTCTTAAACTTGTTTTGGTTAAGTTTTAGGTAAGTGCTTATTTGGTTTTAGCTTAATTTTAAATTTCTGCTTATTTTGTTTCTAGTTCGGGTTCTTTGTAAACCCTAGTTTCCCTCATTAGGTCTAGGATAGCTTTTCTCGAATTGTGTATCAGATCTGCCTATCCCGAACTAGTTCTCAGCCCATATTCCGAGTTACGTCCAACTTCATTATTCCGAATTAGAAAGGTGCCTAGATTCCGAACTACGTTTGTAATCAACATTCCGAACTAGGATAGAAAACCTAGTATTCCGTACTACATCATCCAAACATTCCGGATTAAGTGTGTGACAGGCATTCCGAGTTATGTGTGGGATGTGGATCCCGAATTAGGTGGTTGTTTTACATTCCGAATTAGGTTTGAAACCTGGTATTCCGAACTGAGTAATGATTTTGTATTCCGAACTATGAAGAGAACCACGATTCCGAATTAGGTCAACGTTGTGGATTCCGAACTGTGTTTAGAACTTGTATTCTGGATTATGTGAGTGACACACATTCCGAACTAGTTTCTTGACACGGATTCCGAATTAGGTCAGGTCTTTTGGGATTCCTACTTATATTTTATTTCTTGTTTCTTGTTTTAGTTTTCAAATTTTATTTTCCCGCCATCTTTCTTAAAGTTTTATTTTAATTGCTTTACTTTGTTTTAAATTTCAAGTTTACATTTCTATTAAATTGTTAAATTTACTTTTCGTCGAGCTTTAATTTTTCATCATTTACTTAAGTTACTTTTCAAGCCTTAATTTTGCACCATTTACGTTTTAATCAATTTTAGTTTTATTTACTTGTCATTTACATTAAAATTTTGCAATTTAATTTTAAAACAACGACCAAAAATATTTGTTTTCCACCAAAAGACGATTGAGTCGCACGTTAACCAGTAATCAATTCGAATAGACATATATCAAAGAAAATTTTCAGTTATTAAAAATCAGTTATCAAGCCTCAACGGGTGTTGGGCTAGGAAAAGGAGGCACTTCGATGGAGTTAGAAGTTGAAGTCTCAAAGGCGTGGTCCTTCGAAGATGGTGAAGACGAGTCCATTTTTGTCATTGTTGTGATGGCACTAATGTTGCCCTTCGGAATTGGTCGATCACTTGTTTCATCGAATACATCCTAAAGTGATTTTTCATTCATAAATTTACACATAACCTTTTGAATTAAGCATACGTATTCTTTATCATTAAAATCATCATCTTTAAAACTGTTTTTCTTAATTCTTTCAAAACATGCATTAAGCCTCATAGTTTCCGCTAAAGTAAACATTTTGAAATCATTAGAATTTGAAACATTAGGTTTTGAAACCTCGGTTTTTTCATTATCATAAGACACTTGCGATTTACTCGTGAACGTCGATTACGGTTCGAGCCGTCGATAAAAATGGTCGGCCTAAAATAATGGGACATTTAGGGTCACACTCGTAATCGGATATGACGAAATACGTGGGAAAAACAAACTTTCCAACTTTGACATAGACATCCTCGGCTATTCCAATTGGTATAAGTGGTGCACAATTTGCAAGCTCGATTGTCATGTTCGTGGAGGTAAGTGAAGGCAATCTCATCAATTTCCAAAGAGAATGAGGCATGAGATTGATGCTAGCACCTAAATTGGCAAGGGCTAAACATCCATCAATCTCGGAAAAATCACAAGGTAATAGAAATTGGCCCGGATGCTCTTCCTTTCTTGGCATATGCCTTTTGGGTTTTTTTAAGAAGGATCGATGCACAAGTTTCTTCAAGGGTTACTTTGGTAAGGTCGATACAACTCTCTTTATGAACCGTGGATGGAATTGGAGGTACACGAGGGTGTGCACTCCTTTCCTTGGTCGCCACGTTCACCCCATCGACTTTAGAACAATAAGACGTTTTAGAATTAGAGGGTTGAGAAGAAGGAACAACACGAAATCCATCAAGGGTAGGGGTAATCACACGACTTTTTCCACGAGACGAGGCGACTTTACATTGTTCCTTCGGATTTGCTACGGTGTCACTAGGTAACGAACTCGAAGAAGCACCCGAGGCTTTGTTCATAATAGCTGAAAACATCTTTTTAATGTCAATTTGTCCTTGCTCAATCTTCGTGTTTTGAAGTTTCAAAGTATTTGAAAAATTGTTTTTCAAAGTACCAATTTCTCCCTCTAATCGTCTCATATTATCCTCATTCATTTTCATGTAATTTTGATAATCGTTTGACGAACTATTTTGATTAGCATTAAAGTTCCCTTGGTTTTGATTACTTCTTTGAAAATTGTTTTGATTCCCACTTGAAAAATTGTTTCATTGATTGTTGTTGTTTGAAAAACTCGAGGTTTGATTATTGTCTCGAATTTGCCAATTTAAATTCCGACCTTGATTATAACCTTGGTTTTGAAAATTCCCTTGTTGATTGTTTCCTTGAAAATTGTTTCGGTTTTGATTATAATAGTCTAGTTGTGATGGACGGCGTTATTTTGATTTTGATTAGAAAAATTGTTGTTTAACGCACTCACATTCGACGTTTGGCCATCCGTAGCCGCACACTCGTAATAATTATGAGGTCCACCATAAAACGTACACGATAGCTCAACCGCTTTCACCGTAGCGGGAGCGTCTTTCTTTTGCATTTCGACGAGAAAAGACGTAACCACATTCGTTAGCTTTTTGACTTTCGCATCAACTCTCTCAATGTCGTGATTAGAACTACTAACATTGGCGACATTGGCAACACTCGGTGCGTTGCGGAGTTGGTAAACATTGGATCTGATGTAGCCTTTTTACTACCCTTTAGGAAAAGAGCGTAAAATAGTGGAAAGTATTAAGTGTCGGTTTAGGAAAACCAAGCACTAATGACCAATGAGAAGTTCGTTTCCCAAGGAGGCTAGTGTGTTGTGTAGAGAAATGATTAACTTTGTGATTATATTGTTATGAGAAAGAGAATAGAAAAGGGATAAGAAGAGAATGACGGTTACGAAGACGGATTACACAAAGACGATAAAGGCGTACACGTAAAACCGTAAAAGCACCAAATTTAAAATTTTACCCTAAAAATTCCTAAAAAGCACTAAAAATCCACTAAAATATTCCAAGGGTTTACAAAAAATCCAAACTTGCTAAAACCTTTTAATTAATTAAATATTAACTTTTAATGCTAATTAAAGCCCTAAAAATCAATATTAACTAATAAAAAGTCCAAATCAAGATCTTAAAGTTTGTAAACCTTTAAAATAACCTAATTAAGCTAAAAAGTATTTTTCAAAATTTTAAAACCACTAAAAACTAATTTTAAACAATTAAAACTATTAAAAGCTATTAAAACTTAAAATAATTCTAGAAAATAATTGAAAAACTCTAAAAATATTTAGAAAGTTGTAAAATTCCTAATTAAGTGTTTAGAACCTAGAAAAAATATAAAACTTAGAAAATCAGACTTTTAATTTTTAATAATAAAATGATATTAAAATATTAATAAAAATCCAAATATCCTAAAAAATTCTAAAAAGTTGAAAACTAGCTTAATTTAACCTAAATAATACAGAAATGAACTTGAAATTACTTAAATACCCTTAATGGGCCTAGAAAATGGGCTAAACCCAAAACAGATTCCTTAATGGGCCAAAATGAGCCCAAAATGAAAAAGTGGCCCAAATAAGCCCAAAAAGAACTACTTGACTCAAAACTTGATTTTAAACAACTTTTTCCAAAGGCCCAAAAGCTGAAAATGTGAAATAAGCAAGCTTATACCAAACAGCTTATTCTTAATGGGCTTTCTGGCCCATTAAGCTATAAGCTAATGCCATAAGCTCAAATTAGACACACAAGCTTCTTTTGAGCTAAATAAGACTTCTGTAAAAAGAAATTTGAAATAAGCCAAAGGAATAAGCCTGAAAATGCAAAAAGCAATCTACAAAAAACGACAAAATAGTCGTTTTTGAGTTATAGGCCACCCCAAGAGCTGATTCAAGTTTCTAAAGCTTTTAAATGACTTAAATAAGCTATTTCAACATAAAGTTTTCAAATAAGCTAACTCGATAAGCTAGGAAAAGCAAATAAGCACTTATGAAAAAGTCAAATAAGTTGGTTTTCTAGCAAAAAGTCAAAGTCAAAGTCTAATAAGCTCCAGTCTAATCAAATGGGTCAAATAATGAAGATCTATCACAAAAAATAAGTTGTTGCAGGTCTGGATAAGCAATTATAGCTTATTGATAAGTTGAAATCAAATTAACACTAGCAGGGGCTAGTTTTGGGTGTTGAGCAGTGGGAACTTTTCCCACTGTTTGACTTGTAGACTTTTTTGTCTTTAGTGACTTTTTTGGAGATTCAAGTTTCAACAAGGCACCCAAATGATCATTGGATCATAAGGAGTCAATAAAAACAAAGAAATAAACAATCCAACAAGCCAATTTGTACAGTTAATTCAAATAAGCACTAGATCTAGCCCAGACTTGAACAAATAAGCAGATGAGGTTCAATAAGCACTTAGAGCAATATTCAGCCAACCAAACTTAACCAAATGCATACACAAGCTATTATAAACTCAAATGAACAAGTCTAAACAGGTTTCATGCAATGATTCAAAGTTTTAAGCAAGATTCAAGCACTTAAAGTTACTGTTGAACACAAGAATCATGCAGTTTTCACTTTGCTGATGCAATTGACCAACAAGCCAGATTCAAACACTCAAATCTCACAAACAGGTTATAATGACTTTGTTTAAACCACTTTTAGCCCTAAGCATGCATACACCCTAAGTGTTCCCAAGATCCTAGGTCAAAACAGTCAATAACAAAGATTTTATAGCAGATTGTTAGATTTCAAGGTTTAAGTCCAATAACTTGCAGCAAAATACTCTCAAACAAGTGTATGACAGATAACAAACACAAACACAAACTTCCAATAACACAATAACACACAATGATTTCAAACAGGTAATCCCAAACACACCTTTAACTTTTCAAAATCAAAATTTTCAAATCAAAAGTGATATTTAAGACCACCCAAACCCAAATTAACACAATAACATATGTATATAGCAGATTCAAGCAAGATTAAGCCACAAAATTCACAAGAACACAAGCAACACTCAAATATCACAAATATCCAAAGTATTTTCAGATTTTGAGATTAAGGGTGTGTACCTCATGGATGTACATCCACACCCACGAATTTTGAGCTTATGTACTAGCAAAAACAAGTACAAGCTTCCTTAAACAACCCTGCTAAGAATCAACAAAGTTAGAAGCACAATTATCAAAACAGAAATATGAAAACTTCGTGATTAATGCAACTCTTGTCCTCCACACTTGATTATCCCCAAGTTATAAGCTTCACCACACCTTGATAACACAATATCAGGATGCTATGATCAGCCCTATAGCCCAAGAATTCCAAGATAGACCAAGAACTTAGCAAAATATCAAGAAAATGGAAAATGTGCAAACTTTGCACACTCCTCTTTTAAAAAACGGTTTTTGATTCAAGAATAAGGAACAAAGAACAACAATAAACAGATTATAACAATGGCACTTGGTCTTTCTTCAACAAACTTAACACAATTTCATTAATCAGAAAAGAGGATTTACAAGTTTGTGAACAAGGAAAAACCAAAAGCAAACATAAATGTAGGGTCCTAAGGCCTTTATATAGGCTACATTGTGAACTAGAAAGCTGAAAATAAGTTAAAACCCTAGCCTTGAACTTCCAGAAATGCCCTTGTAGCTTTTTGAACTCTTGAAGAATCATGTGACTGATTTTGTTGTCTTGTGGAGGTGACATGCGTGAAAAGTGATCAAAGGGCTTGTAACAAGCTTAGGATGTAAGCTTAATTCTTGGACGCTGGATGGCTGCCACAATTTTGGCAGTTAGCTCAATGGTCTAGCAGGGGAATCTCATGTGGGACAAGGGAGTGAGGTGGCAAGCATTTTTGAGGTTGAGAAGTGATTAATGGATCATATATCACTAATCTGGAGGGTTTTGTGGTTTAATTGTTACAGGTTTGAAAATACCCAATTTTTATAAGAACACCAAGAACACTTCGTTTGATCTTTATTGTGGGTTTAGGAGGTGTTTAGCGCCAGATTATATTATTTAATTAACGTTTGAAAAAGTTAATTAATAATATCTGGTGAGTGGGATATGATGTGGAGGAAGGGTGCAATTTGATTGGTTGTGGAGTGGTAGTGGGGCACGTGTCACCCCACTACTGGTCTAGGTAACAATTGTTGTCTGCCCCTTTTGGTCCCTCAACTCCTTCTTTCTTGTCTTTTCAGTTAAAAACTCCATCAACGCCTAAATCCTTCACAACAACTTTTCCTTTTTCACACTTTTGCCCCAAAAAGTTTTGTAAAATGATTTCAGGGGTATTTCTTGCCAATTTGTGATTCTTGAAGGGCTGATTTGGTATTTTCTTCAAGGATAATGGTCTAAACTTGTATGATTGACATTTTGGAGGACTGAAATTGCCAGTTCATGTTTGATGAGGGACCATTTTTGCCAAATCTTCAAAGTCAAGGGTCCTTTTGGTAATTTTGAGATTTTCAAAGTACCAATTTTGCCATTCTTGTAACTTGGAGTTCTTCTTGGTATGTTTGACTTTGAGAAGGATAAATATTGACATTTTAGCTTTGTTGAGGGGCTAAAATTGTCAATTCTTCAAAGTGGAGGGCCCTTTTTACAATATTGACAAACTTTAGGGACCAATCTTGTAATTATGAGGATACAAGGGTATAAAGTGTCAATTCTTCCATATTGGAGGACCCTTATTCATAATTCTTCAAATCTTCAAGGGTTTTCTTGGAAAATTCTTCATTAGGGCTTGGTTCATTGTGCGGCTTCATTTCTCGAGTTCGTTTTTGCATGATTCTTGTGATCTTTTGTCATTTTCTCAATATCCGTACCTAGAATACACAAGCAACAAACACAAGCATATATATGGGTATTTTGATGATATTTAATGCATTTTAAGCCCTATTTGGACGATGAGACTATGTATAAAAGCAGTCTCATCACTCCCCCATACTAAACCATTGCCGTGCCCTCACGCAATGCTAGAATAAAGTATCGTAGCACCTCAAAAATTCATTTTATTCACTTTATTGAATGATAAACTAGCTACACTACTACTATTGCTACTACTACTTGCGTTTTAGACATAATGTATGATTTTCATCGCAAAATGGGACGTTTAGGTTCATAGAATAAGAACACGTGAATGCTTCGTTAGAAATAATTTCATCGTCCTCGATTTTCACCCCAATTCCATGCCAAGCGTTCAATGAGATCATTGTCATTATAAGTTAGTAATGCTAACACTACTCATATGCCCTAATCACGTACTTATCCTCCCAATTTCCTAAGTTGTATCTCTTATATTTTATTTTGTCTTGAATGTTTCACGAGGATACATTGTTTGACTTATGCGATAATAGAGATTTAGGTCTAAAAATAGAGTCCTAACGGTGTAACTAAGACCATCAAATCAATAACCCCTCCTAATAGACAACGATGTCAAAAAATTAAGTCAACAAGAAGGATCGATAAACACAGTTTTATAACGGTTTTGAACATGAGACTTATTACCAAGACTTTTATACGCCCCCTAACGGAAGGGCCTTATTATTTTTGGTTTACCTTCATCTTTTATTCAACTTCGCCATGAAGCTTTTATTATGACTTCGGTCTTGCCTTGCCTTTTATTATCCACCTCATCGGTAGTTTTATTAGCCAAAGACGTATATCCTCACGCTAAGGAGAATTTCGGATCTTTAAAGCTTCAAAGATTAAGGCTTGATTCACTTTCAATTTTGCATAGATTTTTCGGCCTTGTGGGGCTTTCAAATTGTTTGCTTGATTTAGGTGAGCACTTGAAATCTTATTATTGGGTGAAGCTTTTGATTATTCGGGTGCCAATACTTCAAAACCGTGACGCTGACGATACCTTAATGTCTTTCCAATTTAATTACACGGAAGCTACTAGAAAAGACTAGAAAACCAACAATCCCAACTAAACCGCTAAGTCAATATTTATTAAGCAAAAAATATTTACATGCGAAGGGAGAATAAGCAAACAACGAGAACACATGAGTTTTTGAAAGAATACGAGTACTCTACGTTTAGCATAGTAACTTATAATTAACCCTATCATTTCTCGTCCTCATTTAAGAGACTTAGCCTAATGTGAAGTTAAGGAACCAAAGCTAAGTGCTCAACACGCACGGTCGAGTCAAAAATTACTCTTATTCTCGCCATCGGAAAACCTACATTCGTGTCTTCAAACACTTATAAAACATGAGAAATTTTTTAAAATTTGGACATTTTTAGCCTTATTTTGCAACAAAACGATAAACAAAAAGATAAACTTTGGAAAGCGTGAAGGTTTGGCAAGGAAAGTATCTATTCAACCCCATATTAAAGTTAAACATTGTCCTTAATGTTTCGAGTCTAGGGGTGCAAACACCCCCATACTAGAGACGTAGTCGAATGCCTAATCTAGCATGGAAAGGGTGTAACCGTTAAATTTAAAGCCGTTTATGAAGTGTGCTATAAACCTAAGGTTAGAACATCAAAGGATATATCATGGATATTGAGAAAGTATTCAAAGAAAACGATCGAGTTCTCCCATAAAACGAACACGAGAGGCTCCAATCGTGAAGATCATGATCATCTAAAAACCACAATTCACAAACAACCACGGAACAAAGGTTGGAAGGGCACAAATCCACACACGTTACTACATTAGAAAGCGATAATATGTACATAGGATAAGCATGGGACTCCCCCACGAGGCACCTCGTTTTTGATTACTGAGTCATGAGCTCGACTCGATCCCCTCAATACTAATTATCATTGGGGAAGGTGACTTGGTCGAGGTAGTTCAAGGATGGAACTTCCTCACCAAAGTAGTGCTTCAACCTATGTCCATTCACCTTGAAATTGGGGCCATCATTTTGAGCTAGCTCGATGGTCCCATATGGAAAAACTTGAGTCACGGTGAATGGACCGGACCAACAGGATTTCAACTTACTGGAAAAGATTTTCAAACGAGAATTAAAAAGCAAAACTTGATCCCCAATGTTAAAAACCCGGTTTTTAATTTTAGAATCATGCAACTTTTTAGTTTTTTCTTTATAAATCAATGAGTTTTCATAAGAAATGTCCCTTAATTCATCCAATTCATTTAATTGCATTTTCCGGTGTTTTCCCGCGGTCTCCATGTCATCATTACAATGCTTTAGGCCCCATTAAGCCTTGTGTTCCAATTCGATTGGCAAATGAAATTTTTTCCCATACACAAGCTTATAGGGAGTGCACCCAATGGGCGTCTTATGAGCGGTCCTAAAGGCCCATAAAGCATCGTCCAACTTATCTGACCAAGATTGTCGGTGATGTGATCGTGATAGTATAGTGGTAATTAGATACGTTATAGGGTAAATTAGAAAGTTGCCTTTAGGAAAAAGTAATAGTCTAAAATTACCAAAGACGAATTCAATTAAACACGTGATGAACCAAGTTCGTTGTACACGAAGATCTTATGAATTTGAGACGTTTTGTATTGATTTGGACAATTGATTCGAATTGGTCGTCGGTTTTTAAACTAATATTAATTCTACAAATTTAAAACTTATTTTAATCCTAAAGTGCATGAATCGTAATCCCGCTATTTAATCTAAAAGACAATTACTTAAAATTTAAAACTATTTAAAAGTAAAATCAATCTAAAAATTCTATTTAATAAAAACAAATTTAATTAACATACGTTTACCCATTTTAAAAATCTATTAAGGAAACTAAATTATTTAAAATCTAAATCAATTAAAATCTAATTATTAAAAAAACTAATTAAACTTTTAAAATTAATAAACTTTTTTAAAAAAATGGAATTAAAATTAAAATTAAGTATTTATTAAGAATCTGACAGCTCAAAAGTAGTTGTCTATATTAATGACGTTAACAGAAATAAAACTAAAAAGAGAAGTAGCTCAGATGGTTAACACTTTATGCATTTACCCTTGAGGTCAAGGGTTCGAGTCCCACAAGGGACTTATTTTTGGTTATTTAACTTTTTGGAAGCAAAAATCAACACCCAAGTCACAGGAGTGACTTATACAAAGAATTGATGGAAACTAATAAGGATATCAGCTTTGAGATATCAGATCTGATCAATCTGATAGCAATATAAACTCAGAAAACTAAACGGAATAAACCAAAATACAAAAAACCAGCAAAAATCCAACTAATCACGTAACATTTATCAACAACTAATAAATCCCAAACAAGTTTAACACAAGCTCAAATATCAGCAAACAAGATAAAAACGCAGACCTAGTAATTAGTGAACAAGTATAACCCACATCCAAATTAATCAGTACCCTATTAAAACTAAATAATCAACAAACTCCAAATGTGCAGGTAGCAAAAACTAAGCAGCAGACTTAACACGATATCAAATCCAAGCAACAGGTAACAATGATCCACTAAAACCAAATCTGACAATAGCTTCATGAATACAAGACCAGATTTAACCTAAGCATTATCATATCAGTTATCATAAGCTACGCAGAATCACCGAGGGTACACAATTGAAGCAGTTACAACAGTTGATAACAAAATTATTACTACTACATCATACACAAATCTAAATCTGGCAAATCAAAATCGGTTATAATCCAATAAGGAAAAACAACAAGTTATAATCAGCAAAGCAACAAGATTCATATTAGCAGAACATCACGAATATCAGAAACTTGAAAATATCTAACATCAATTCATGTTACATATGAATCCCATCTCAGCAAGAAAACATACATACAAGACTAGCTACATCGACATTAAACGAATATCAAGTTAACAGGCAGTTTCAATCATCATTTAAGTAAAACAGATTCCTTAAAACAATAGAACAATGAAATGAAACAGAAAGAGAACCTATTGGAGATAGCCTTTGAGGAGAAACGCAGCGCTGAGCTGGCTTAACGCTAATCAGAACCACCATTATATGTCATGGTACAAGTATGAATCACGAACCAAATACTCCTTGAAACCATCACTATAACTCGATCTAACAGCCTTTTTTTTAATTATTCAGTGGGAATAATTATTTATCCCTAATCTCTAACTTTATCCACCAAAATAGCTAATATATAAGCTAAGTTAATTGATTTAACAATTATTATAACAAAATTAGATAAAACTGCAATCCTTCAAATATAATACTAAATCAAAGCAGTAAAGAGATTTAATCAGAAAAGTAACTTTTATTAATTGACTAAAATCATTACAGTACTTTAAAAAAGAAATTACAACATCTATCTAAAATTTTTCATTATAACTTTAAAGTAAAGAAAGGGATGATAAATACACAGAAAGCTGGGGCCATTTATAGGCTAACCCAAGGCCTTGCTGATGAAGTTTGTTGAAGGGAATCTCGAATCTTGGCCATTGATTTCTTCCTCTTCTCTTTCATCCTTGATCTTGTGGCTGAAAATAGCACACTAGCACACAGATTGCCAACGTGGCAATCAAGTGTGCTAGTTGTGCTTCTTTGAAGCTGACTTGTCGTTTCTTCATTGAAGGATTGGGGATTCTTTGCTGTCACAACCAATAAGGTGATGCCACGTACCACTCGTCTTCCACTCCTTCCTTACGAAAACATGGGGAATTAATTCCCCATGCGTGTGAATATCCCGTGTGAACAAAACCCCCTTATTAATTCGAACTATTAAATTATTAGGGTGTGGGTGAACAATGATAAGTCTGGTTTATTTTTTTGGGGAAGATGGAAGAGATGGCATAGGAAGTATCGAGGTCATTATTTTATTGTGTGAGAGGAAGTGGAATATATAAACGTGTGGTGGTGGGAGTTACGTGTAGATACACGTTTGAGATTGATATGTGAATGAGTTTCCAAATGTTGACCAAACAAATTTAAATCGTTTTCCAAAAGTCTATAACCCTGATGGGCTTTTACTTGGAACCAAAAAATTTCCAACGTCACAATCTTTAAACTTTTGGGCTTTAAGTGAATTTGGACCTGAATGTTGTAAATGGCTTTGATTTCGTTTAAATTGAAATGGGATTTGATTTGGGCTTAATCCACAAATGTGAAATGTAAACTTCCTCAAATGGGCTTTTGGGCCCATTTAACCCAATTTGGGACCCACAAGCCTTTAAACTCCACAAAAGATGACATCCGCTAAAATGAGCTTGATATTGGCTTTGTCGATCTTTTCTTCAAACTCGTGCCGGTTTTGCCGGTTTTCGCGATCTTTGGTACTACACACATGAAACACAAAACAAGCATATACAAGGCATTTTTCATTAATAATATGCATTTATTGCTCGTTTTAAGATACAATTGATATGAGTAAAATCACTCATATCAAACTCCCCCTTGCTAAGCAATTGCCGTGTCCTCACGCAATGATAAAATAAAACTCTAGCTACACCATTATTCAACTTTTGACATTTTATTTTGCAAAGACATAATGTATTGCTTTCATTATTTGAAAAATAACTTTTAGTATCATAACACTCAAATAGATTCATCGTCCTCGACTTTTCACTTTTCCATGCCAAGTGCAAAAACAAGATCATTGTCAATCATAAGCCCCAAAATTAAACCAACTCGTACAAGTAATTTGTGTTAAACTCAATCTCCTATTATTACTAATTGTATCTCTAGATTTTATTTGTCATTCACCCAAAGGCTCATTTGACTTTATTTTGATATTTATTAGTCCAAAAATGAAGGCAAGAACGGTGTAAATTCAACACTCAAAACCTAACCTCGACTTCAAAAACCGTTGTCACTAAAGAAAGCCCACATCAAGGATAACTTAACACGATTTAGGGATAAATCCCCGGACCCGAAATTTGGCTAATATGGCTACTTAAAGCAAAAATAAAAACCTCCAAAGTCAATTATGACCTTATTAAAGGAGTTAGCAACAACTACATCATATCACCTTGTGGCTCTTTAAGATGAAATTGTGCTCCTTATTTAAAATCCACACCTGAAGGCTCCTTGGACAAAAATAAGGGAATTGACTTCACCATCCCACCTTATGGCTCATGATGATGAAGCAATTTTTATTCAACACGTCCCCTTGCCATACACCCTAAGGCTCTAATGACAAGGTTAGTTCTACATGACTCCCACCCAAAGGCTCCTAGAGAACATGTTTTTATTTATTCTTCTCTATTATTATGATATTTATAGTAAGCCAAATTTCCGCAATCCCATGATCAAAAGTCCATGACGCTGACACCCTAAATGTGTTCTCTCTTTAATTACAAGGGAAGAAAAAGGAGTTACGAGTTAAGATATCAATCCTAAACCGCTAAAAACTTCATTTAGAAAGAAATTATTATTCAAGTGTGGAAAGTAAATACGAGGAGATTAAATCAAACACAAAAATACTTGCAAAAAGAAGAGTTTATTTTAGAAACTTATGATTGAACTCTATCATTTCTTGTTCTCCATATTGTAAAATTTCAAAAATGTGAAATCAATGGATACTTAGCCTATTAAATCAAAGTTTTGGGTTTTCAAGTCATTTATAGGATCTTGCATCTTCTTATACTTTTTCAAGTTTTAGAATTTGCGTTTTAAAGTTCCCTTGATAAACGACTTTCTAGGATCAATTATAGGAACTTGCGAAAAGTTCTTGTTCTTAACCCGTATGAATTAAGACTTTCGCGTTTTAAAGCTCCCTATATAAAATCCTAGCAAAACTTAATTCAAATACGTTAAGGAAAAGCTAAGGTAAAAACCGAGTCGAGTCAAAAACTATTTTTGTTTTCACCAACGGAAAGCCTACATTTGTGTCAAAAGCACTTATTTTATTTATTAAAACTTAAAATAACACTAAAAATTTAAAATTTTATTGAAAAATGAGAAAAACGATTACGTTTGGACACGACAAAAGCAATTGAAAGCGATTATATCGATTGACTCCCCCATGCTAAAACCAAACATTGTCCTCAATGTTTCTTAGCTCAAGAGTAACACCCCCTTGCTAAGACACGAAGAGTCTAGTGCAAAATTCTAACATGGTAAGAGCACGCAAATCTATAAGCCGATTATTAATTATGCCACAAGATAAAACGTTAGTCGATAAAAATCAAGGGATAAAGAGTGTGCCCCTTTTTGGCATTCAAAGAATGGAAGATCAAGTGGACCGGCAAAAACCGAACATGAGAGTCTTCAAAAAATAGGGTCATACCTAAGATTCACAACACAACAAAACACGAGCACGAGCTTGAAAGATCAAGCCTTATTAGTTGTTAGAAAATAGAAAGAAGATAGAATGTATGGGACTCCCCCACAAGGCACCTCATTTTTGTTAACCGAGTCATGAGCTCGACTCGATCCCCGCATTCATTGGTCCTTAGGGAAAGTTTGAAGATCCGGGACAACCTCCGTAGGTATGTCCCCTCTAATGTAATGTTTCACACGATGACCATTCACCTTAAAGTTAGGACCGTCTTTTTGAGCTAGCTCAACGGTGCCATAAGGGAAAACTTGTGCAATGGTGAATGGTCTGGACCAACGGGATTTAAGCTTGCCCGAGAAAATCTTAAGTCTAGAGTTGAATAAGAGGACTTGATCACCAACATTGAAAATGCGGTTTTTGATCTTAGAGTCATGAATCCTCTTAGTCTTCTCTTTATAGATCAAATAATTTTCATAAGCTTGATCCCTTAATTCACTTAGTTCATTTAATTGAACCTTGCGATGATCACCCACGGTCCTCAAATCAAAGTTACAATGCTTAAGAGCCCAATACACCTTATGTTCGAGTTCAATTGGCAAGCGACATGCTTTTCCGTAGACCAACCTAAATGGTGTGCAACCAATTGGCGTCTTGTGAGCCGTACGGAAAGCCCACAATGCATCGTCCAATTTATCCGACCATGAAGTGCGATTCTCTCCAATAGAACGCTCCAAAATCCTTTTAAGAGCTCGGTTTGAAACTTCCACTTGACCACTCGTTTGAGGGCGATAAGCCGTCGAAAGTCGATGAGTGACACCATATTTCTTTAGAACTTTTTCAAATTGTTCATTACAAAAATGGGTCCCACGATCACTTATAATAGCCCGCGGAGTTCCAAACCTAGCGAAGAGTTGTTTCAAAAATTTCACCACAACTCGAGCATCATTCGTAGGTAAAGCCTTAGCTTTGATCCATTTAGACAAATAGTCCACGGCTACGAGAATATACTTATTTCCTTTCGAAGATGGAAATGGCCCCATAAAATCGATCCCCCACATGTCAAAGATTTCACAAACTTGGATAATGTTTTGAGGCATTTCATCCCTTTGTGAGTTCTTTCCTTGACGTTGACAAGCATCATAAGTCTTGGGCATCACGATATATGGAAGGCTAAAAGAAGCCGGCATCAAAGACTTTCTTCGCGGTGGCGTTGGCACCATGATGTCCCCCGGTGGGTCCTTCATGACAAGATTTAAGGATATCTTGAGCTTCTTTGCCAAACACGCACCTACGAATCACTTGATCCGCGCACACACGAAATAAATAGGGGTCGTCCCAAAAGTAATAGGAGATATCCTTGAAAAACTTTTGTTTTTGTTGGGACGACATACCCTTGATCACAAACTTCCCCGCATGGTAATTTGCAATATCCGCAAACCATGGGGTACTATCATCACAACGAAAAGCAATCATACCAAGCGTCTCGAGAAGAAATGTTTCATTGATTTCATTGTTCTCTCGATCGCTTTGGTGAGGATTCTCAAGTCGAGATAAATGATCGGCCGCGAGATTCTCGGCTCCTTTTTTGTCTAGAATTTTGACATTAAATTCTTGAAGGAGGAGAATCCACCGGAGCAACCTCGGCTTAGCATCTTTTTTATTAAGAAGATATTTGATAGCCGAGTGGCCCGTATACACTATGGTTTGAGACAAGACGAGATATGGTCAAAACTTTTCAAAAGCATACACAACGGCAAGTAACTCCTTTTCCGTTGTAGTGTACTTTGTTTGAGCATCCGTCATAGTCTTACTAGCATAGTGTATAGGCAAGAAGTGTTTTGACTTACGTTGCCCCAAAACCGCACCTACCGCGTAATCACTAGCATCACACATAATTTCAAAAGGTAGGTCCCAATCCGGAGCAACTAAGATTGGAGATTCGGTTAATTTCTTTTTAAGCATCTCAAAGGCTTGAATACACTCATCCGAAAAGATGAGAGGAGTCTCTTTTTCCAAAAGATGGGTCATAGGCCGAGCTATCTTAGAGAAGTCTTGTATAAAACGTCGATAGAAGCCGGCATGGCCAATAAAACTCCTAACTCCCTTAACGGTGGTGGGTGGAGGTAATTTGGCAATCACGTCGATTTTAGCCCTATCAACCTCAATACCGGCCATAGAGATCTTATGTCCTAACACAATTCCCTCTTTGCACATGAAGTGACATTTTTCATAATTAATCACAAGATTCGTTTCCTCACAACGTTGCAACATTCTTTCAAGGTTAGTGATTGTGGTAAATTACACCTCTTGTTTAGGAAAACAAAGGAGGGTAAATGAGCGGTAAGTATCGAGTGATGATTTAGGAAAATCAAGCACTAATGACCCTTATGGTATGAAAGTTCGTTTCCCAAGGAGGTATATGTGTGTGAAAATCTTGTTAAATGTTTGTGATTAATGATTGGTTTAGAAGGGGATGAGAAAAGAAGATGACGAAGACGTAAAAATTACTACTAGAAAGTTAAAACGTAAAACCTTAAAAACTACAAAAATAAAATTAATTCTAAAAATTACCAAAAATTCACCAAAAATAAAAATTAATAAACTAAGAGTTTACCAATGATCAAAACTTTTTCAAACCTTTTAAATAATTAAATATTCAATTTTTAAATGCTAATTAAAGCCCTAAAAATCAAATAAATTATCAAAAAGCCCAAATAAAGATTTTTCAATTAGTAAACCTCTAAAATGACCTAAAAAGATTAAAAACTATTTTTAGAAATTTTTAACCTAATAAAAACTATTTAAAATGATTTAAAAACTATTAAAACTTAAAATAATTATAAAAATTAATCTAAAAGTGATAAAATTATTCTAAAAGTTGCTAAATTCCTATTTTAATGCATTAAAGCTAAGCAAAATGTAAAAAGTTGAAAAATGTGAAATTTGAAAAATAATAATAAAATAATATTAAAAATCCAAAAATTATAAAAAATTCTAAAAACTTGCAAACTAATTTATTTTAACCTAAATAATCAGAAAATCAAAGTGAAATGACAAGAATACCCCTATTGGGCCCTCAAATGGGCCAAAACCAATAACAGTCAAAACAAATGGGCTTTTGGGCCCAAAAAGTCAAACTTGGCCCAATTGACTTGGAAAAGCCCTACCTGACTCAAAATTTAATTCTAGGAACAAAACTCTAAAGGCCCAAAAGCTGAATGTGAGCTTATCACAGCTTATTAAGCAGGCAGCTTATTCTTATTGGGCTTTTCAGCCCATTAAGCAATAAGCCAATGCCATAAGCTCTAATTTGACACACAACCTTCTTTTGGGATGCTTATGAGATCTGTAAAAAGAAATTTTGAAAAAGCACACTCAATAAGCCAGAAATAAGCAAAGTATTATTTCACTAAAAGACAAAATAGTCGGGTTTGAGATTTAGGGCACCTCAGAAGCTCTAGTTTGTTGCAAAAGCTCACAAATAGCTTAACTAAGAATAATCAATCAAGAGAATCACAAAAAGCCAAGTAGAATAAGCTGTAAGAGCAGATAAGCTGGCTGAAAAAGCCAAATAAGCTAGTTTTCTAGCAAAAGCTTAACCAAAAGACTTGTAAACTTCCAGATATGATATTAAGCTAAGAAAAATGATTTCTATTACAAAAGATAAGTTGTTGCATGTGCCAATAAGCAGTTCTCAAAAATAAGCCTTGAAACCAAGTTTGACCAAAAGTCAAACATTGATAAGTTGAAATCAAACGCTGACAGGAACAAAGTGGACGTTGACAGACTTAATGAAGTGTATGGACTTGTTTTTCACCCTGCTGGTCAAGGTTTGAGTGCAAACCTTGTGAATCAAAGCTTACCAGTTGAGTAAACTTGATGTGTTTTGGCACAAATAAGCCAATAAGCCAGTGGGCTTATAAGCTATGAACAAAATAATCCAAATAGCCAAATACTCTCACAAGCAACACACAAATAGGATCCAAGCAACAAAACAGTAATCCTTAAACTAGAAATCAAAATGCAACACCAAATGAGGTGGTCACTTTGCTGATGCAAATGACCACTTCAGCAACTTTTGATAAGCTATAAAATCCACAATAAGCCACCAAATTCAACAACCAGACAACCAATAGATAGCTTATAACCTAAACTATTCCCAAACCTGATTTCAGACCTTAGATCCAACAAACAAAGAAGTTATTGGATCTGATGTGTTTGACCAATTCCAAAACCACTTTTATCAGATTTTTGCAAAACTTCAAATCCCTTTTCCAAACTTTCAGAAACTTAACCAATGACTAAAACTTGCATATTAAGACTTGTTTAGACCTCCCAAACCCTAAGAACCAAGGGCACAAGGCCACAAGGCCTTATGAACCAGTAATCCCAAACAACCCTTAATCAACCACTTTTCAAACAAACTTCTGATTTTTAAACACAACCTATTGATTTTAATGATCAAATAGCTACACTAGGTGACAACTAACACAATCAAACTCAAAAATTACCAGCACAAACACAAGAACTCAAAATCCAAGTACCAAATCCAAAACAGACATAAACATGGAATTTTTTTAGAGGAATCTTAACAAGAGGTTATACCTGCCTTCCACAACATCATAGGAAGGCCAGCTATGCTCCTTGGACCTTTTTCAACAACTAGAACAAGACCAAGGTACTTCAATAAGAAAGATGATGAATGCCTTGGTTGATGTTTCAAAGCAGAAACTCAAGGACTTGATGTCTTCAACACAAGCAGCAAACAACTCAACCAAGGGCTCTAATCCCTTCACAAGCTTGGTGTCAACAAGCTTGCAAGAGCTTATAGCTTATGGTTAAGGGTTAGTACACAAAAATAAGCAAAATCAGAACCTTCTTTTAAGCTTTTTCAAACTTGAAAAACCTTACCAAACATAAACGTCCTTGATCCAAAAGGTTCAAGCACACTTATAACAATCAATGGAACTCAGAATCACCCTTTAAACAACACCAACTTTCAAAAACAAAAAAAGGAATGACAATTTTCTCAAAATACCAACTTTATAAATTTTAAAAAAGAATTACAAGTTTAAAAGGTAAAGACTGGAACAAAGGGACTCTCACATGTTGAGGTCTCCTTTTATAGGCAAATGCCAGGCTACACTATTCACAAACCCTAGAACTGAATTCTCTAAAATGCCCTTGGGGTCTTCTAGGCGTTTCTTGTTGATGAGCTGTCCAAAATGCATCCAAACCGTTTAAAATAGCTTTGTGATGAAGCAATGAGTGTCAGCTGTTGATCTTGACACGTGGCTATGCTTGGAGAACAAGTTGTGTTTTGATTGGTGGACGGGTTTGAATGGTGGGGCCTCTTGGTGAGTGGGAATGAGGGTTTTAAGGTTGGGATGGGATTTAGAGTGTGTGAATCAAACGTGTGTCAAGGTAATTTAGGTTTACCCTTTGTTTTAAGTAAAGGTAAAACTGGGTGGATGAACATGAACAGTGGTAACTTTTGATCCTAAAAAGGTGGGTTGATGTGTTTGGCGCGTGTTTGTGAGATTCAAACTTCTAAACTTGGCAGTTTTGGCCCTTTTTCTTCCTTTCTTTTTGCATTTGTGTTTAAAAGTGTGTCAGCTCCCAAATCCTTTGTAACAACTTTCAGAACTTGACAATTTTGGCACAAAACTTCCCAATAAGGTTTATAAGGGTTATTTTTGCCATTTTAAGATATTTCAAGGGCTGATCTTGGACATTCTTGATCTTCAAAGGTCTTCAATGTATCTTTGGCTTGATGAGGGACCATAATTGACAATTTGAAATTGTTGAGGGACTAATCTTGCCATTTCTTCAAGGTTGAAGGACCATTTATGTAATTTTGACAAACTTAAGGGACCAAACTTGTAATTATCAATATACAAGGGTTTTAAGTGTCATTTCTTCAATAAATGAGGATCAATCTTGTATGTCTTCAAGTCTTCAAGGGTATTTGTTGAGTATTCCATGATTTAGGGCCCGGTTCTTTGTACGGCTTCGTTTCTCGTGTCCGTTTTTCCTTGTATCTTGTGATCTTTTGTCTTTTTCACGATATCCATACCTAAAATACACAAGTAAACAAACACAAGCATATATATGGTATTTTATGACATTTTTATGCATTTAAAGCCCGAAAAGAACGATGAGATCATGTATAAATGCCATCTCATCACTCCCCCATACTAAGCCATTGCCGTGCCCTCACGCAATGCTAGAATAAAGTATCTAAGCATCACCAAAGTTCAAATTTATTAACCTTTATTGAAGAGTAAAAGACTTGCAACATACTATGAAGATGTGTAAAGACATAATGTATGATTTTCATCACAAAAAGTGACTTTTAGGGTCAAAGAATAGAAACAAGTTAATGTTCCTTAGAGTAAGCTTCGTCATCCTTGATTGTCATACATTCCATGCTAAGTGTAAAAACGAGATCATTGTTGGTACAAGTCACAATGCTAACACTACTCATACGTCCAAATTGTGTAATACTTTTTCTCCCCGCAATCCTAGTTATTATAAAAGGAAATGGGTTACTAGCATTTTTTAACTATTTGTCATGGATCACAAGTGATTCATATTGACTTATTTGAGTAGTTATTAGTCTGAAAGCAAAGTAGCACGATTTGATCAATAGTTAGCCGAAGGACAAAATCTTTTAAAACGGCTTCTCGTGTATCTCCTTAAGTTCATATCTTGGCATAACTCGTTTTACGATTTGAGACCTTTCTCGGACCGATATTTGGCATGTACTTCATACTTCAAATCTTGGGAAGACGTTATCGAAATTATGGTATTCTCTTCATATATTTGGAATTTCTTCACTTGACGTTTTTGCGAGATTCTTCATATTAGGACCACGACTTCATCATTTTTCTTCAATCTTTACTTTGGATTTTGATATACAATGATCCGCCTCCTTTTCGGACTTGGATATATTTATCCTCATACCTTGTAAGGGTCTTTGTGGATAGACTTTCTCCATGATCTTTAGGGGAGTAATTGCTTTTCGTCGTGTGTCTCGATCTTTCATATTGATTTAGGAATAATGATACTTCACATCATCTTTGGATCTTTAGCAAAAATAGAGCTCCTCATGCCTTGTTAGGGCCTTTTTGGATGATCGCCAATCTTCGCGTCCCGCTTCAATAAGTTATGCCTTGGCTATGAACTCTATTCAACCCCGAGCAACTTTTAAACGATCTTGCGCTAGAGGCTAAGTAACCTTTCAAATCGTACGACCTTACTTATTGCAATTATGATTTATTCCTAATGCATTGATCTTATGGGAAGAAAAAGCCACAATTAAAAACATATGAGTTTTTGAAAAAACACTTTCATGTTCTACGTTTAGCATGATCACTTGTCTAACTCTATCATTTCTCGTTCTTCACTATATAAAGACCTCTAATTAAAGAGACTCGTGAATACTTAGCAATGCAAGTCAAAATTAAGCCAAATTTGGATTAGCTTTCATTAAGACTATATCAAATCAAAGTTTTGGGTTTTCAAGCCACCTATAGGATCTTGCACTTTCTTGGTCTTTTTCAAGTTTAGAGAATGCATTTTATAGTTCCCTTGATAAGTGACTTTCTAGAATCAATTATAGGAACTTGCGAAAAGTTCTTGTTCTTAACCCGAAAGAGTTAAGACTTTCGCGTTTTAAAGCTCCCTATATAAAAGTATAGCAAAACTTGAATTGAGCGGGTTAAGGAATGTAAATGGCTCCAAATGCCCATCAAGTCAAAAATTAACTCTTATTATACCCATCGGAAAATATACATTCGTGTCTTAAAAACACTTATGAAAACTAAGAAAAATTTAAAATTTGGCCATTTTTAGCCTTATTAGCAAAACAAAATATTGAAAATTGGAAAGCGTGAGGGCGTAGCAAAGCAAGTACCTATTCACCCCCCCCCCCATACTAAAAGTAAACATTGTCCTTTTCGAGTCTAAAGGTGGAGCACCCCCATACTAGAGACGAAGAGTCGAATGCTTAGGATTTAGCATGGAAAGGGTGATCAACAATATATCTAAAGCCGTTTATTAAGTATGCTAAAAGATAATTGTTAGAACAATAAAGGATTTGTCATGGATTCGTGAAAAACTTCTTCAAGCAAACGATGGAGGCTCACGTAAACGAACATGAGAGTCTTCAATCATAGATGATAATGATGATCTAGATAACACAACCACGAGACAACGAGTTGAAAGGGTACAAGTCCCCTTATTAGTGAATAGTAAGCATAAAGGATAAGCATGGGATCTCCCCCACGAGGCACCTCGTTTTTGATTACCGAGTCATGAGCTCGACTCGATCCCCTCAATGCTAATTATCATTGGGGAAGGTGACTTTGTCGAGGGCAACCATTGAAGGAATTTCCCCACCAAAGTAGTGCTTAAGCCTATGTCCATTCACCTTGAAATTAGGACCATCATCTTGAGCTAGCTCGATGGTCCCATACGGAAACACTTGTGTAATGGTGAACGGACCCGACCAACGAGATTTCAATTTCCCGGAAAATATCTTAAGTCGAGAGTTAAAAAGCAACACTTGATCACCAACGTTAAAAACCCGGTTTTTAATCTTTGAATCATGAAACTTTTTAGTCTTTTCTTTAAAAATTAGTGAATTTTCATAAGCATTATCTCTTAATTCATCCAATTCATTCAATTGTATTTTCTGGTGATCTCCCGCGGTCTTCAAGTCAAAGTTTGCATGCTTAAGGGCCCAATATGCCTTGTGCTCCAACTCAATGGGCAAATGACAATTCTTCCCATAGACTAACTTATAAGGAGTACAACCGATAGGTGTCTTATAAGCGGTCCTAAAGGCCCATAAAGCGTCATCAAGTTTGTTGGACCATGAAGCACGGTTTTCTCCAATTGACCTCTCTAAAATCCTCTTCAAAGCTCGGTTCGAAACCTCGACTTGCCCACTCGTCTGCGGGTGATAAGCCGTAGAAAGACGATGAGTAACTCCATATTTCTTTAGAACCTTTTCGAATTGGTCATTACAAAAATGGGTTCGACGATCGCTTATAATAGCACGAGGGGTTCCGAACCGAGAAAATAGTTGCTTCAGAAACTTCACTACCACACGAGCATCATTAGTAGGCAAAGCCTTAGCTTCCACCCACTTAGAAAGGTAGTCCACCGCGACGAGGATATATTTGTTGCCATGAGATGATGGGAACGGCCCCATAAAGTCTATTCCCCATATGTCGAAAATCTCACACACTTGAATTATGTTTTGAGGCATTTCATCACGTTGAGACGATTTTCCTTGACGTTGGCACGAATCACACGACTTCACAAGTGCGTGTGCATCACGATAGATAGAAGGCCAAAAGAAGCCGGCATCGAACACTTTCTTAGCCGTGAGATTAGCACCGTGGTGACCACCCGTGGGTCCCTCGTGACAAGCTCTAAGGATATTAGAAGCTTCGACACCAAACACACAACGTCGAACGAGTTGATCCGCACAAACTCGAAAGAGATAAGGGTCGTCCCAAAAATAGAACTTGACGTCACGAAAGAATTTTCGTTTTTGTTGTGTCGTCATACCCTTGATTATGAAATTGCCCGCATGGTAATTTGCAATGTCGGCAAACCATGGGGTGGTGTCTTTAGAATTCACTACACCGAGAGTCTCGAGAGGAAATGTTTCGGTGATTTCCTTGTTCTTGAAAACATCTTTGTGAGGATCTTCTAGACGAGAGAGATGATCGGCCGCTAGATTCTCGGATCCTTTTTTGTCAAGCACGATGACATCAAATTCTTGGAGGAGGAGCATCCAACGAAGCAATCTTGGCTTAGCATCTTGCTTAGCTAAGAGATACTTGATATCCGAATGGTCGGTATACACGATGCTTTTAGTCAAGACGAGATAAGGTCGGAATTTCTCAAAAGCATAAACCACGACAAGGAATTCCTTTTACGTTGTGGTGTACTTTAATTGAGCCTCGGTCATCGTCTTACTAGCATAATGGATAGGACGGAAATGCTTGTCATAACGTTGCCCTAAGACGGCCCCTATAGCATAATCACTTGCATCGCACATGATTTCAAAGGGTAATTCCCAATTAGGAGCAACAAGAATGGGAGCTTCGGTAAGTTTCCTTTTGAGAGTTTCGAAAGCTCTAACACAATCCTCATTAAAGTTAAAAGGATCATCCTTCTCGAGAAGGTGTGTCATAGGTCGAGAGATTTTCGAGAAGTCCTTGATGAAACACGATAAAAGCCCGCGTGGCCTAGGAAACTCCTAACTCCCTTAACGGTTTTGGGATGAGGTAACTTGGCGATGACGTCTACCTTAGCTTTATCGACCTCAATCCCCGCCTTCGACACCTTATGTCCTAAGATGATTCCTTGTTTACACATAAAATGACATTTTTCCCAATTAAGCACAAGATTGGTTTCTTCACAACGTTTTAACATTTGCTCGAGATTAGATAAACACGACGTGAACGAATTGCCAAACACCGAGAAGTCATCCATAAACACTTCCATCAACTTCTCGATAATATCTTGAAAAATAACCATCATACACCGTTGAAATGTTCCCGGTGCATTACAAAGTCCGAAAGGCATCCTACGATAAGCGAACGTTCCATAAGGACACGTAAACGTAGTCTTCTCTTGATCACGAGGGTCGATAGGGATTTGAAAGTAACCGGAAAAACCATCTAAAAAGCAATAGAATTCATTTCCCGCGAGTCGCTCCAACATTTGATCCATGAAGGGCAAAGGAAAGTGGTCTTTACGAGTGGCGTCATTTAACTTTCGGTAGTCAATACACACCCTCCAACCGGTCACAACACGAGTGGGAATTAACTCATTGTTTTCATTAGGAACAACGGTCATTCCTCCCTTTTAGGGACACAATGGATTGGGCTCACCCATGGGCTATCGGATATAGGATAAATCATTCCCGCGTCAAGGAGTTTAAGGACCTCCTTTTTAATGACATCGTGAATTTTGGGATTCACCCTTCTTTGAATTTGAATTGCGGGTTTGTAGTCCTCCTCCATTAAAATCTGGTGAGTACAAATTTTGGGTCAATACCCTTAATGTCGGATATTTTCCACGCAGTTGCCCCTTTATGAGCCTTAAGAACTTTCAAGAGCTCGGTTTTTTCATCATTAGCAAGACCTTTTGCAATAATAACCGGCAACTTGTCATCACCTTCCAAGAATGCGTATTCAAGGTGAGAAGGAACATCTTTCAATTCAAGGATAGGTGGTTCCTCGATTGAAGATTTTGGTTCAACACTCATAACTTCCATCGGCGGAAGAAATGGTGGAATAGAAGTATCATCGCTAATCAACACCTCATCTTCATTGTCAATTTCATTTGAAGTGAGATCGCCTCCTTGGAATGGAGTGAGATTTGGTGTGGAATTAGCAAGAATCGGATCCAAAATAGTGGGATTGCCACTTGACGAGCTATCGGAAAAACCTAACACTTCTTGTGAAAACTCATCGCAAACCACATCAACGATGTCAATGTGATTGATGGTAGCGATGGCATAAACATGAGAAGGTTTCGAGTTTTGAGTAGCGTTTATAACAAGTTCCTCTTCGTTGAATCTCAAGGTGATAGTTCTTGCATAAACATCGATAAGCGATCTCGAAGTATCTAAAAATGAACGACCTAAAATTAGGGGAACTTGAGGATCCGCGGGGATGTCAACTACTATAAAATCAACGGGATAGTAGAACTTCCCCACTTTAACGAAAACATCTTCGGCTACTCCACATGCTAAAATCGTAAAATGATCGGCCATCTCGATAGACATGTTCGAAGGAATAAGAGCCGGAAGCGAAAGCGATTTCCAAATGGAAAATGGCATCAAATTAATGCTCGCACCAAGATCGACCAAGGCGAGGCATTCTTTCATATCTTGTATGTCACAAGGAATGAGAAACTTTCCGGGATCACCAACTTTTTCCGGTATGCGGTTAAGATAAACCGAAGAACAATTAGCAAGCTTTGAAAGCTTTTCCTTATCGCTCATAGTACTTTTAAAAGTGGAAGCGAAACGAGGCATATACAACAACGCGTCGGCTAAACTTACATCAAAATGAACTTGTTGAAACATCTTTATAAAAAGCTCAATTTGTTGTTTGTTACGTTCTTGCAATTTCTCTTTGTTTCGTCTTGAAGGGTAGGGTAAAGGTGGTGTGGGTTGGTCATTAGGCAATGGCCTTGGAAACTCGGGTTCCATAATTGGTATTGGTTCAACCGTAGGTGTGGTATGAGCGGTACTTCGTGGGATTGTAATGTGCTCCTTTTCGACCATCACCTCGGGTTCTTTCTCGATTTCCTTCTCCGTAGAAGTACTTGGACGAGAGATTGGTTCCTTGAAAGTTTTACCACTTCGTGTAGTAATAACCTTCATTTCTCCCTTCGGGTTTGCAATGGTATCACTAGGAAGACCACCCGAGGAAGAGGGTTTACACATGATTGCTTCAAACATCTTAGCCATTCGATCCTCAAATTTTGATTGCCTAGCATCCGCTTTTAATAACTCTTGCCTAATCTCATGTTGTCCTAATTCTATCTTTTGTTGATTTTGTTGAAGACGTTGGACATTTCCTTCCATTTTGTTTGCATGAGTTTTAAGTTCATTAGCAAGTTCATTTTTAAGCTCGTTTTTCAACTCGGATCTTAAGCTAATCATCTCACGTTGCATGTTATCAAATTTAGCATCATTTGATTTAGCATAATCCAAAAATTCTCCTTGCAAATTTTTAGTGTGAGCATTTTGAAAACCTTGTGTAGTGTTTTGAAAATCACGGTTTTGGTTTTGATTAGTGACTTGTCCATTCCCACTTTGATAATTCCCCTTGTTGTAGTTACGTGAATTGCCTTGGTAATTACCACCTTGGTTGTTGTTTCGATAGTTATTAGCATTTTGATTTGGTGGAGCTTGATTTTGGCGGGAACCTTGACCGTTTTGGTTGTAAGTTCCCGTTGCTACATAAGCACTCGAAGTGTTACCATCCGCGGTAATGCACTCGGAAAGATCATGAGCTCCACCACAAGACAAACAACTCTTAGCAACCGCTTTAACCGAAGCGGAATTTGAAGCTTCTTGAGCTTTCCAATGGGACATAAGATTAGCAAATCTATCAAAAAACCGATTTTCCTCATTAGATTCATCATGTAAGGCATTAATGCTACGAGACGATGACGATGAAGACGAACCCAAATTGGCAACACTCGGTGTGTTACGAGGGATATAAACCTTAGATCTATTCTCGATGATTTGTAAAGCCTCATTTGTCGTCTTGCACAAAAAATTACCACCAGCGGCGGCATTCAAATAATCTCGTTCATGATCATTAAGCCCATTATAAAAAGTATCAATTTGATGCAATTCCGTAAAATCATGGTGTGGACATTCATGTAACATTTCTTTAAATCGTTCCCATGCCATTGAAAAACTTTCATTATTTCTTTGCACAAATCGTGAAATCTCATTTTTCAAATGTGTTGTTTTAGATGGTGGAAAAAACTTGTTCACAAACTTAGAAACGAGATCGGCCCATGTCAAAATCGAATTTGGCGGTTCTTTCTCAAGCCAAATTTTTGCGGGTCCATCTAACGAGTATGGAAACAACATCATCTTAATGGCGTCATGTGGAACATCCTTAAACTTGCTAGTAGCGGTGAGACGGTTAAAATTCCTAATGTGATAGTGCGGGTTGTCTTTCTCGTGACCTCTAAACTTATTTGCTTGCAACATCGACATTAAACCCGTCTTAATCTCGAAATTCTCCGCAAGAATGGCGGGAATCACAATAGCCTCTCCAAAACCCTCAGTGGGTGCTTGTAGCAACTCCATCATAGTACGATTAGCCATGACGAATTCTTGTTCTACAATAGGTTCAACAATTGGAGGTTGTTCTTCAATCAACGTCTCTTGATTGGCTTGCTTTTGAAGACGTTTACGAGCTCGTTTTGCTTGATTACGAGTGATCATAAACTTCACGAAGAATGGGAGGTGAGCAAAGAAGATTCTTTTTGGGTGTTTTGTGAATTTTCAATTTTTTTGTGTTTTTGATTATATTTAATTTTTTTTGGATTTTGGTGTATCTTCGTAGACAACAATCTACAAAATCTCTCCTCGAATCAAACTCTTGATTAAAGAAGCCTCAAAGGAATGAAAACGATCACGTGGAGTGAACGCCTTCGAATGACTTTAGAACTTTGGTGAAAACCAAATTGTTCAAGAGGTTTTAATCACAAAGAAACCAAGCAAATATATTATACGTAATAATACTTTGGGCGGCAAAACCCTCGATTAGCTTTTAATCTCAAAATACTCACAAGCAAGCGGGGAAACGAGGCGGCGCGAAGCACTTAAGAACCTTTTTCCTTAGGGTATTGATAACTATTGATTTTACTCAGGTTAAAAAGATTCTTTGTCGTGTGTCTCTTCGAATTGATCTTAGCTCTCTATGTGACTTCGTTATTTTTGGTGGGAACAAAGATGTGTCGTTGTAGTGTTTAAAATTAAAAGGTGCAAAACAATTAAAGTAAAAGTGATCCAAAAGTAAATCTAAATCTAATTAAAGTAAAGTGCAAGTATTTAAAAAACGTGACTTAAATTAAAGGGCACTAAGTAAATGACGTAAACTTAAATCTATATAAGGCAAACTTAAAGTGCGACTAAAACTAAGGCAAGTCTAAAATAAAACTAAGGCAAATAATCTTAAAGTGCAATTAAATAAAAGGCAAGAAAAATAAAGCTTGAAAATAAAAATCAAAGACAAAAGCTAATAAGAACCTGAATACAGCTCATTCGGAATAAACCTTCGTTTGGAATAATCACTCGTCCTAAATGTCACCTTGGGTTGAAATGATTCTTCTTCACTTGGAATATTACCAAAATCCTTGATCCGGAACAAATTGGTCTGAATATGTCACTTATTCAAAACAATGCTTCGTTCGGAACTTACTGATTCGGAACTTGTAAATTCTGCCTTGATTCGGAAGTATTAGGTCACCCCTTGATTCGGAAGTTTCCGAATGAAGTCCTTTGATTCGGAAGTTTAGAACTTCCGAATGAACCTTTCTTGAGTCGGAAGATGACCCTTGATCCGGAACTTTGGAAGTTCCGAATGAAGCCTTGACTCGGAAGTTTATGACTTCCGAATGAAAAGTCTTGATTCGGAACTTGGTCCTTGATTCGGAACTTTGAGTTGATTCGGAACTTTTGAGAAGTTCCGAATGAAACCCTTGGTTCGGAACTTTGGAGTTCCGAATGAATTCCTTTGGTTCGGAAGTTTTCACTTCGTCCGGAACTTTGAAAGTTCCGGATGAACAAGCTTGGTTCGGAACTTTTGAGATGTTCCGGATGAAACCTTGATTCGGAACTTTGGGAGTTCCGAATGAGCTCTTCCCTCCTTCTTGGTTCGGAACTATTCCTGGAAAGATCAGAAAAAAAAGCAAACACCCCCGAAGAACAAGGAGAACAGTAGCAGCAGAAATAATCACAAAATAACCAAAATCAAACACACGGATAAATATAAATAGTAACGATTAATCAACAAATAAGCATCAACAAACAATTAAAAACATGAAATCAAACAACTTTAACCACAATAATAAAAAACCACTTGGATCAAAATAAAAACATAAACATGAACATAAAACACATGAATCAAGGAATAAGAAAGGTAGATAAGAGATTGACAAGATAAATAAAGATTTGACAAGAATTAAAATGAAAACTTACTTGGAATTAAATGGTAATTAAGGTGCATAACATGAATTAAAATTGACAAGTAATGTAAATGACAAGTATTTAAATGGTGGAAGGTCTAATTGTCACCATTAGCCAACAAGAGTGAAAAATGACTAATCCTAATCTATTTATAGGGGAGGATTAAGGAAGCTTCCTCCCCTCCTTCATTTCTTGTTAATTGCAAGATTAAGCCCCTCCTTCTTTAATCTTCATTTAATTGCATACTTAGTCCTTTTCTTCTAATCTTCATTAAACTTGGACTTTTAAGGACTTTTGGCTTCGGGATTTCTTTTGAACTCGTCTTTAAATCTTTCAATAAAATAGACTTGAATTCTTCGGCTTTTGATAAACTTCCGTCTTTTGACTTTTTCTTCGATAAATCTTCAGAATTGGTCGTGGACTTCCGTTCTTTTTGCACTCTTGACTTCTTGACTTCGTCTTTCATCCTTTTCTTCAATGAAAGCCCGTAAATGCCCGTGAATGTCCGTGTTTTCTCCACTTTTCACCTTTTCATCCTAAATCACAACAAAAACACAAACCACGCATAATTCCGACATAAAAGACATAAAATACACGTTTTGGTCCGGTTATTATTGTAATTAAGTGGTAGAAAAGATGGGTGTTTACACACCTATCAAATCCCCTACACTTGACCATTGCAATGTCCTCATGCAATGCATTAGTTACAAAGAAAGATTACACTTTTCATCAAAATCAATCGACGTTGGCCTTTATTAAAGAGATAGAAAATTAAAATCATGCAAAATAAGGAAATCAAAAGCATACCGTGGGTTTTGGAAATGTCATGAATAATCATCATCCTCAAGTTTTCACTTTCTCCAAACCAAGCTTAAAAACGAGATCATTGTTATTATAAGTTAGTAGACTAACACGAACTCATGCGGGCCAATTACTTACTTAGACTCCCTTATTCCTAGGTGTATCTCTTATATTTTATTGTTGTCTTGAATGATCACGAGGATGCATTGTTTGACTTATTTCGATAGTTATTTAGTCCGAAAATAAAGTGAACGATTTAATCAATAGTTAGCTAAAGGACCAAATCTTTTAAAACTGCTTCTCGGGACCTCATAAAGTTCATATCTTGGCATAACTCGCTTCGCGATTTGAGACCTTTCTCGGACCGATATTTGGCAGCGACTTCATACTTCAAATCTTGAGAGACGTTCATGAAATAATGGTCTTCTCTTCATAATGGAATTTCTTCACTTTGAAGTTTTGAGAGATTCATACTTGGACCACGACTTCTTCATTTTTCTCCAATCTTTATTTTGGACTTTGATATACAACGATCCGCCTCCTTTTATGACTTGGATCTATTTATCCTCATACCTTGTTAGGGTCTTTTCGGATACACTTCTCCATGACTTTTGGGGAGATTGCTTTTCGTCGTGTGTCTCGATCCTTCATATTGATTTTCGATAAATGATTCTTCACATCACTTTGGATCTTTAGCAACAAAATATAGCCCTCATGCCTTGTTAGGGCCTTTTCGGACTTGCCAATCTTCGCGTCCCGCTTCAATAAGTTATGCCTTGGCTATGAACTCTAATCCATACCGAGCAACTTTTAAACGATCTGGGGCTAGAAGCTAAGTAACTTTTCAAATCGTACAACCTTATTTATTAGCAGATAAATTATTAGCAAGCGATGGGAGAATAGGCTTATAATTAACTCACATAAATTCACGAAAGAATACCGGACTTATAATTGGCTCTATCATCTCTCGTTCTCCACAGTTTAAAATCTCAAGTAATGAGACTCGTGGATACTTAGCCTATTAAATCAAAGTTTTGGGTTTTCGAGTCGCCTATAGGATCTTGCAAATTCTTAGACTCTTTCAAGTTTAGAAATCGCATCTTAAAGTTCCCTTGATAAACGACTCTCTAGGGTCAATTATAGGAACTTGCGAAAAGTTCTTGTTCTTAACCCGTGGGAGTTAAGACTTTCGCGTTTTATAGCTCCCTATATAAAAGCCTAGCAAAACTTGACTTAAACATGTTAAGGATACTAGCTAGAGTAAACTCGGATTGAGTCAAAAGATTCACAACGTTTGAAAATTAAAACCACTTATAAACATTTATTCTAGCAAAGAAAGAAAATAACTATACAAAGGGGAAAAACTAATAGGCCAAAATAGATCAAAAATTTTGAAAAATGTCGAAAAATTGATTTTCCGGTTAAAATGCGGACAAATACAAGGAAAAGACCACTTAACTTCGATAGAAGTCCCCCTACACTTAAGATAAACATTGTCCTCAATGTTTAAGCATGTGGGAGTAAACTCCCCTACACTTAGGACATTGTGCATGCTGTTTAAATCTTGCTAAGGAAAAGACAACTAAAGAGATTCCTATTTTAATATTGAGAAAATATAAAATAGTGAGTCGAAAAGAGTTTAGGATAGAACCGGGATGAAGTAGAACACGGAATCACGGGTCGTCAAGAATCATCAAGAGTGGATCATTGAAGCTCGAATCCCTGATTAAGAAGTGAGGAGAGGAAAGCAAACCAAAGGGTCCCCCCTACACTTATGGTAAAGAAAGCGAAAAGATAGATGCATGGGTTGCCTCCCAAGAAGCTCTTGGTTTTTGTTAACCGAGTCGTGAGCCTGACTCGACCTTGATCATCAACGGAAGAAACATGAAACATATCCACCAGGATCAAAGACATAGTTTTCATCCATCAATAAGCACGAGCTTAGGGCGAACAAGGCAAGCCAAAAGAGAAGTGGCAGGGTTCCCTTAAGCAGCGATGGAGTACGGTGGACGCAAGTAGGAAGTGGTGCAAGCATGTCTTCAATAGGTCCAAAGATTTTTCCTTTTATTTCATCAGGTGGATACTGAGATGGCTTAAAAACTTCAATACCGGGGTCGAACACCTTTTCCTTCAAGGGAAAATAGCACTCAGGCTCAGCCGAGTGTGAAGAAGATCCGCAAAGAAGCACAACCTCGTCCTCAGAAGTGGGACAAAGAGGTGTCAAATCATAAGTGCAACGGATTTCGGTGTCGACCGGTTTCTTTTCCTTTGTCAAAACGCTCTTCAAATCCAAAGTAGGATCAAGACGATAATCTTCAAAGTCCAAAGGAGGAGCATCACTCTCATGAGGGAAGTATGTGTTGAGAAATTCAGAGAAATCTTCCTCAAATGAATAATCGTCCAAAGTAGGATCAAGTGATGGCGGAGGATCTTCATCATGTGAAGAATCGCTCGAGAGAGTATCAGCCTCATCAAAATCATCAAAAGTGGGCAGCTCGGGATACTCAGAAGTACAATCAAAATCATCCGAATCTGAGCTAGAATCATCATCATAAGCATCAAAGACCGGTTGAGAATCATAAATGGGGGAAGCGTCCAAAGTAGAGTGAGAATCATCCACATTATCTTCAAAGAGTGGATTATCAGTGGAAGACTCGAATAGAGGATTGTCATAGACGGTAAAGTCATCGAGCACATTTATCATATTCACTGATTCTCGGCCTCCAAAGGATTTGCCTGTAAGCTTCCCCTTTTTAAAAACTTTTGAATCATCCCCGACTCGTAAGATTAACTCACCTTCGGCCACATCTACTAAAGCACGTCCGGTTCTCAAGAATAGCCGACCAAGTATTAAAGGAATACGAGGGTCCATTTCATAATCAACTACGACAAAATCGACCGGGAAAGTAAATGTGCCAACTTTGATAAACACGTCTTCGGCTATACCAACGGGGTAAGCGAGAGTGCGGTTTGCAAGTTCGAGAGTCATCTTTGTAGGAATGAGATCGGGCAATGATAGTGTTTTCCAAACACTCAGTGGCATCAAATTAATACTAGCCCCGAGATCAGCAAGGGCAGTAAATTCTTCAGTTTTGTTGAACACGCAAGGCAACACAAAACGACCGGGATCTCCAAGCTTTTCCGGAAGTTCTCTAAGAAGGACTGCAGAGCAGTTTTCTTTTAATCGTGTGTTGGCGAGTTCAATCAGTTTCTCCTTCTTGCTAAGCAATTCCTTGAATGCTTTGACAAATTTCGGCATGTGGCAAAGTGCTTCAACAAGGCTAATGTTGATGGTCATTTTAGATAGCATATCCACATATTTCGATACTTGACAATCATTCTTGGTTAGCTCATTGGTCTTGCCTATGCGAGAAGGGTATGGGATTCTAGGTTGATAAGGGTTAGGTGAAGGTGTAGTCGGTGAAGGTTGTGATGTTGAAGGGTCCTTCCGAGATACATCGTCATGACGAGGCGGAGACGGTAATGGTGTACTAACACTAGGTGTAGGAGGAGGTGTAGATGATGGTGGTGAGTCAGGTGGATTGACAATGGTAATTCCACTACGCGTAGTTATAGCACTCACATTAGCTCGCGGATTAGTGACGGTGTTTGAAGGTAGAGAACCCGAAGAAGAAGAAGGTTGAGCTTCGGGCAAGAAACTAGCCAATAGATTCTTTAATTTAGTTGTTTGAATGATGAAGGAGGATTGAAGATTTTCACGAACCTCGGTTCTGATGTCATTACCTTGCTTCAAGATATCTCCTTTCAAATTGATTATTTGGCTCTGTAGATTCTTGATTTGCTCACCTTGAGTTCTCATGATGGTGTCAACATCGGGATTAATGGGTGGGTGTTGTTGGGTGGGTGGTTGATAAGGGTTAGAAGCACGAGGTGGGATTTGGTTGCTTCTATTGTAGTTTTTGGCGGGATTTTGGTTTTGAGGAGAAAAACCGGGGGAAAGGTAATTGTTGGAACGGTAGCTCAGCAGATTTCTATCCCCTTGTTGTCTAGCTTGGTAATTTTCCGATGAATAATTACCATAAGCTGCATACACATTTTCCGGATTTCCTTGAGTCTAAGGACAATCGGTGTATGAGTGAGGACCGCCACATGTTTCACAAGGATTAGCAACCGCTTTAACTTGTTGTTGTTGTTGGTTTGAAGCGAGAAGCGTAATACTTTTGCTCATTTCGGCCATCATGCGGGTAAGTTCGGTCATCTCAGGGGTTGCTGAAGTGGAGGAAACATTGACTCTCGGATTGTTCCTTGAAGAAGCAGAGGAATCCCAGTTCTTGGGATGAGTAGTCATGTTCTCAATTAACTCTCTACACTCCTCGGGTCTCCTTTTCATGAATGTGCCACCGGCGGCTGCATTGATCGTATCACGATCTCGAAAAGTCAAACCGTTGTAGAAAGTATCGATCAATGTGACGGGAAGCATGTTGTGGTTTGGACAACGGTCGATCAAGACATTATATCTCTCCCAAGCGTCAAAAAGAGATTCATCAGGGTCTTGCATGAAACCGCTGATCTGATTGCGAAGGCTTGTGACCATGGATGGTGGAAAGTAGCGCGAAAGAAAGCGTTGAGTCATATCATCCCAAGTGTGAATAGAATTCTTCGGGAGACGATCAAACCATTTCTCGGCATGATGCGATAAAGTATGTGGGAAGAGTTGTAGGCGGAGAACATCCATTGTGGCCCCAGGCAACTTCATGCTTTGGGTGATTGTAATGAACTTGTCGAGGTGTTTGTTGGCATCATCATCAGGCAATCCTCTAAATGGGTTTGTTTGTACTTGCTGAATCATGTGGTGCTTCAACGAAAACTCAGGAGCGTTGATTTGCATCGGCGCAATCGGTCCTCCTCGTCCAAACATGGTTGGTTGACAAAGTTCCTCCATGGTCCGAAGATCGGGCTGTGGAAGAGCATTGTTGTTATTATTATTGAGGTTCGGTGGAGTGTTGTTGTTAACACCTTCCATATCTAAATCTTCTTGAGGCTCGGGCTCTTGATAATTAGAAGATCTAGTACGCATACACCTGAAAATGCAAAAGAAAACAAAACCAAACACAAATACAATATATATACACAATAAAGATAAAATCTTTTTGGATTTTTGAAAATTTTAATTTTTATGGTTTTTTATCAATTTTTAATTTTTATGATTTTTTGAATTTTTTTATGCAAGAAAAGTAACGTTCACAAGTGAGCGGATCCCAAAAAGCAACGTGTCTCTCACAGAAAACTGTTGATCTTAACGAAAAGAGCCGGCAGCGGCGCCATTTGATAACTATTGATTTTACTCAGGTTAAAAAGATTCTTTGTCGTGTGTCTCTTCGAATTGATCTTAGCTCTCTATGTGACTTCGTTATTTTTGGTGGGAACAAAGATGTGTCGTTGTAGTGTTTAAAATTAAAAGGTGCAAAACAATTAAAGTAAAAGTGCTCTTAAAGTAAATCTAAATCTAATTAAAGTAAAGTGCAAGTATTTAAAAAACGTGACTTAAATTAAAGGGCACTAAGTAAATGACGTAAACTTAAATCTATATAAGGCAAACTTAAAGTGCGACTAAAACTAAGGCAAGTCTAAAATAAAACTAAGGCAAATAATCTTAAAGTGCAATTAAATAAAAGGCAAGAAAAATAAAGCTTGAAAATAAAAATCAAAGACAAAAGCTAATAAGAACCTGAATACAGCTCATTCGGAATAAACCTTCGTTTGGAATAATCACTCGTCCTAAATGTCACCTTGGGTTGAAATGATTCTTCTTCACTTAGAATATTACCAAAATCCTTGATCCGGAACAAATTGGTCTGAATATGTCACTTATCCAAAACAATGCTTCGTTCGGAACTTACTGATTCGGAACTTGTAAATTCTGCCTTGATTCGGAAGTATTAGGTCACCCCTTGATTCGGAAGTTTCCGAATGAAGTCCTTTGATTCGGAAGTTTAGAACTTCCGAATGAACCTTTCTTGAGTCGGAAGATGACCCTTGATCCGGAACTTTGGAAGTTCCGAATGAAGCCTTGACTCGGAAGTTTATGACTTCCGAATGAAAAGTCTTGATTCGGAACTTGGTCCTTGATTCGGAACTTTGAGTTGATTCGGAACTTTTGAGAAGTTCCGAATGAAACCCTTGGTTCGGAACTTTGGAGTTCCGAATGAATTCCTTTGGTTCGGAAGTTTTTACTTCGTCCGGAACTTTGAAAGTTCCGGATGAACAAGCTTGGTTCGGAACTTTTGAGAAGTTCCGGATGAAACCTTGATTCGGAACTTTGGGAGTTCCGAATGAGCTCTTCCCTCCTTCTTGGTTCGGAACTATTCCTGGAAAGATCATAAAAAAAAGCAAACACCCCCGAAGAACAAGGAGAACAGTAGCAGCAGAAATAATCACAAAATAACCAAAATCAAACACACGGATAAATATAAATAGTAACGAATCAACAAATAAGCATCAACAAACAATTAAAAACATGAAATCAAACAACTTTAACCACAATAATCAAAAACCACTTGGATCAAAATAAAAACATAAACATGAACATAAAACACATGAATCAAGGAATAAGAAAGGTAGATAAGAGATTGACAAGATAAAATAAAGATTTGACAAGAATTAAAATGAAAACTTACTTGGAATTAAATGGTAATTAAGGTGCATAACATGAATTAAAATTGACAAGTAATGTAAATGACAAGTATTTAAATGGTGGAAGGTCTAATTGTCACCATTAGCCAACAAGAGTGAAAAATGACTACTAATCCTAATCTATTTATAGGGGAGGATTAAGGAAGCTTCCTCCCCTCCTTCATTTCTTGTTAATTGCAAGATTAAGCCCCTCCTTCTTTAATCTTCATTTAATTGCATACTTAGTCCTTTTCTTCTAATCTTCATTAAACTTGGACTTTTAAGGACTTTTGGCTTCGGGATTTCTTTTGAACTCGTCTTTAAATCTTTCAATAAAATAGACTTGAATTCTTCGGCTTTTGATAAACTTCCGTCTTTTGACTTTTTCTTCGATAAATCTTCAGAATTGGTCGTGGACTTCCGTTCTTTTTGCACTCTTGACTTCTTGACTTCGTCTTTCATCCTTTTCTTCAATAAAAGCCCGTAAATGCCCGTGAATGTCCGTGTTTTCTCCACTTTTCACCTTTTCATCCTAAATCACAACAAAAACACAAACCACGCATAATTCCGACATAAAAGACATAAAATACACGTTTTGGTCCGGTTATTATTGTAATTAAGTGGTAGAAAAGATGGGTGTTTACACACCTATCAGGTATATTTTATAATACCCGCCTTATACCCACCTTATAGTTTGTATGTCTCAAAATCGAGCTTCACGAAAGTATTTATCTATTTTTGCCTTTTTCTTTTTGTTTGAGATTCGAATACAATAATTGAGTGATGAAATCCCAATTAAGGTTGTGTTTTCACACTTTTGGAGATATTGTTTATTTGTTGTGATTATTAATACAATATAGTAATAATATTTTTACAAGAAAAACCAAGTAAACCGATAATACGTATTAGTAGAGTTCTACTAATACAAATACTATTTATGGTTAATATTAAAAACAACAATACAAATTAATCACGACGCACCTCCCCGGCAGCGGCGCCAAAATGATTGTGTTAAATTACACCTCTTGTTTAGGAAAACAAAGGAGGGTAAATGAGCGGTAAGTATCGAGTGATGATTTAGGAAAATCAAGCACTAATGACCCTTATGGTATGAATGTTCGTTTCCCAAGGAGGTATATGTGTGTGAAAAACTTGTTAAATGTTTGTGATTAATGATTGGTTTAGAAGGGGATGAGAAAAGAAGATGACGAAGACGTAAAAATTACTACTAGAAAGTTAAAACGTAAAACCTTAAAAACTACAAAAATAAAAATTAATTCTAAAAATTACCAAAAATTCACCAAAAATCAAAATTAATAAACTAAGAGTTTACCAATGATCAAAACTTTTTCAAACCTTTTAAATAATTAAATATTCAATTTTTAAATGCTAATTAAAGCCCTAAAAATCAAATAAATTATCAAAAAGCCCAAATAAAGATTTTTCAATTGGTAAACCTCTACCTAAAAAGATTAAAAACTATTTTTAGAAATTTTTAACCTAATAAAAACTATTTAAAATGATTTAAAAACTATTAAAACTTAAAATAATTATAAAAATTAATCTAAAAGTGATAAAATTATTCTAAAAGTTGCTAAATTCCTATTTTAATGTATTAAAGCTAAGAAAAATGTAAAAAGTTGAAAAATGTGAAATTTGAAAAATAATGATAAAATAATATTAAAAATCCGAAAATTATAAAAAATTCTAAAAACTTGCAAACTAGTTTATTTTAACCTAAATAATCAGAAAATCAAAGTGAAATGACCAGAATACCCCTATTGGGCCCTCAAATGGGCCAAAACCAAAAACAGTCAAAACAAATGGGCTTTTGGGCCCAAAAAGTCAAACTTGGCCCAATTGACTTGAAAAAGCCCTATCTGACTCAAAATTTAATTCTAAGAACAAAACTCTAAAGGCCCAAAAGCTGAATGTGAGCTTATCATAGCTTATTAAGCAGGCAGCTTATTCTTATTGGGCTTTTTAGCCCATTAAGCAATAAGCCAATGCCATAAGCTCTAATTTGAGACACAACCTTCTTTTGGGATGCTTATGAGATCTGTAAAAAGAAATTTTGAAAAAGCACACTCAATAAGCCAGAAATAAGCAAAGTATTATTTCATTAAAAGACAAAATAGTCGGGTTTGAGATTTAGGGCACCTCAGAAGCTCTAGTTTGTTGCAAAAGTTCACAAATAGCTTAACTAAGAATAATCAATCAAGAAAATCACAAAAAGCCAAGTAGAATAAGCTGTAAGAGCAGATAAGCTGGCTGAAAAAGCCAAATAAGCTAGTTTTCTAGCAAAAGCTTAACCAAAAGACTTGTAAACTTCAAGATATGATATTAAGCTAAGAAAAATGATTTCTATTACAAAAGATAAGTTGTTGCATGTGCCAATAAGCAGTTCTCAAAAATAAGCCTTGAAACCAAGTTTGACCAAAAGTCAAACGTTGATAAGTTGAAATCAAACGCTGACAGGAACAAAGTAGACGTTGACAGACTTAATGAAGTGTATGGACTTGTTTTTCACCCTTCTGGTCAAGGTTTGAGTGCAAACCTTGTTAATCAAAGCTTACCAGTTGGGTAAACTTGATGTGTTTTGGCACAAATAAGCCAATAAGCCAGTGGGCTTATAAGCTATGAACAAAACAATCCAAATAGCCAAATACTCTCACAAGAAGCACACAAATAGGATCCAAGCAACAAAACAGCAATCCTTAAACTAGAAATCAAAATGCAACACCAAATGAGGTGGTCACTTTGCTGATGCAAATGACCACTTCAGCAACTTTTGATAAGCTATAAAATCCACAATAAGCCACCAAATTCAACAACCAGACAACCAATAGATAGCTTATCACCTAAACTATTCCCAAACCTGATTTCAGACCTTAGATCCAACAAACAAAGAAGTTATTGGATCTGATGTGTTTAACCAATTCCAAAACCACTTTTATCAGATTTTTGCAAAACTTCAAATCCCTTTTCCAAACTTTCAGAAACTTAACCAATGACTAAAACTTGTATATTAAGACTTGTTTAGACCTCCTAAACCCTAAGAACCAAGGGCACAAGGCCACAAGGCCTTATGAACCAATAATCCCAAACAACCCTTAATCAACCACTTTTCAAACAAACTTCTGATTTTTAAACACAACCTATTGGTTTTAATGATCAAATAGCTACACTAGGTGACAACTAACACAATCAAACTCAAAAATTACCAGCACAAACACAAGAACTCAAAATTCAAGAACCAAATCTAAAACAGACATAAACATGGAATTTTTTCAGAGGAATCTTAACAAGAGGTTATACCTGCCTTCCATAACATCCTAGGAAGGCCAGCTATGCTCCTTGGACCTTGTTCAACAACTAGAACAAGACCAAGGTACTTCAATAAGAAAGATGATGCATGCCTTGGTTGATGTTTCAAAGCAGAAACTCAAGGACTTGATGTCTTCAACACAAGCAACAAACAACTCAACCAAGGGCTCTAATCCCTTCACAAGCTTGGTGTCAACAAGCTTGCAAGAGCTTATAGCTTATGGTTAAGGGTTAGTACACAAAAATAAGCAAAATCAGAACCTTCTTTCAAGCTTTTTCAAACTTGAAAAACCTTACCAAACATAAACGTCCTTGATCCAAAAGGTTCAAGCACACTTATAACAATCAATGGAACTCATAATCACCCTTTAAACAACACCAACTTTCAAAAACATAAAAAGGAATTACAATTTTCTCAAAATACCAACTTTTATAAATTTTAAAAAGGAATTACAAGTTTAAAAGGTAAAGACTGGAACAAAGGGACTCTCACATGTTGAGGTCTCCTTTTATAGGCAAATGCCAGGCTACACTATTCACAAACCCTAGCACTGAATTCTCTAAAATTCCCTTGAGGTCTTCTAGGCATTTCTTGTTGATGAGCTGTCCAAAATGCATCCAAACCGTTTAAAACAGCTTTGTGATGAAGCAATGAGTGTCAGCTGTTGATCTTGACACGTGGCTATACTTGGAGAACAAGTTGTGTTTTGATTGGTGGACGGGTTTGAATGGTGGGGCCTCTTGGTGAGTGGGAATGAGGGTTTTAAGGTTGGGATGGGATTTAGAGTGTGTGAATCAAACGTGTGTCAAGGTAATTTATGTTTACCCTTTGTTTTAAGTAAAGGTAAAACTGGGTGGATGAACATGAACAGTGGTAACTTTTGATCCTAAAAAGGTGGGTTGATGTGTTTGGCGCGTGTTTGTGAGATTCAAACTTCTAAACTTGGCAGTTTTGGCCCTTTTTCTTCCTTTCTTTTTGCATTTGTGTTTAAAAGTGTGTCAGCGCCCAAATCCTTTGTAACAACTTTTAGAACTTGACAATTTTGGCACAAAACTTCCCAATAAGGTTTATAAGGGTTATTTTTGCCATTTTGAGATATTTCAAGGGCTGATCTTTGACATTCTTGATCTTCAAAGGTCTTCAATGTATCTTTGGCTTGATGAGGGACCATAATTGACAATTTGAAATTGTTGAGGGACTAATCTTGCCATTTCTTCAAGGTTGAAGGACCATTTGTGTAATTTTGACAAACTTAAGGGACCAAACTTGTAATTATCAATATACAAGGGTTTTCAGTGTCATTTCTTCAATAAATGAGGATCAATCTTGTATGTCTTCAAGTCTTCAAGGGTATTTGTTGAGTATTCCATGATTTAGGGCCCGGTTCTTTATATGGCTTCGTTTCTCGTGTCCGTTTTTCCTTGTATCTTGTGATCTTTTGTCTTTTTCATGATATCCATAACTAAAATACACAAGTAAACAAACACAAGCATATATATGGTATTTTATGACATTTTTATGCATTTAAAGCCCGAAAAGAACGATGAGATCATGTATAAATGCCATCTCATCAGTTAGAGAGACATGAAGTGAAAGATTCCCCAAAAACTGAAAAGTCATCCATGAAGACTTCCATGGTTTTCTCGATCATATCATGGAAAATGGCCATCATACACCTTTGAAATATCCCCGGAGCATTGCATAGTCCAAAGGGCATGCGACGATAGGCAAATGTTCCATAAGGACAAGTGAATGTGGTTTTTTCTTGATCACGAGGGTCAATGGGGATTTGGAAATAGCCGGAAAATCCATCCAAAAAGCAATAGAATTCATTCCCCGCTAGTCTCTCTAATATTTGATCCATAAAAGGTAATGGAAAATGATCCTTCCTAGTGGCATCATTAAGTTTCCTATAGTCAATACAAACACGCCAACCGATCACAAGTCTAGTAGGAATCAATTCATTATCCTCATTAGTAACAAACGTCGTTCCTCCTTTCTTTGGAACACAATGCACGGGGCTAACCCATGGACTATCCGAGATAGGGTAGATCATTCCGGCGTCTAGAAGTTTAGTGACTTCCTTTTTGATCACCTCATGAATCTTTGGATTGACCCTTCTTTGATTTTAGATAGCGGGTTTATAATCATCCTCCATTAGAATTTTATGAGTACAAAAATTTGGATCTATACCCTTAATGTCGGAGATTTTCCATACAATGGCCCGTTTATGTTTCTTAAGCACTTTGATAAGTTCATCCTTTTCATTTTCCTTTAATCCCTTAGCAATAATCACCGGTAACTTATCCGTTCCCTCAAGAAAAGCATACTCTAAATGAGTGGGTAATTCCTTAAGTTCTAATTCGGGTGCTTCCTCAATAGATGTTTTCACTTTAGTTTCATTTTCACTCACAACTTTTAATTCCATTGGTGGTGATTCAAAAGGATCCATATTCAACAATTTTTCAATCAACGCAATATCTCCCTCGAGATCAAAATTCTCACAATCAAACTCACTAGGATCAAATGGTGTGCTAAGGTAATCATCAATTTCCTTATCGATTTTTGAATAACCATTATTCTCAAGCTCTTCAAGAACGAAGTCACCTCCCTCAAATGGAGTGAGTGGAGGTTTAGCCGAAGAGATAATAGGATTCGAAGAAGTGGGATTGCCACTTTTAAAAGAAGCCGAGAATCCAAGCACTTCTTGAGAATATTCTTCACAAGTAACATCAATCACATCGATTTGATTAATCGATTCCTCGTAATACTTGGAAGAATATTTAGAGATATGACCAATATCAAACGTGATATTTTCATCATCAACTCTTAAAGTCAATTTCCCCGCTTTCATGTCAACTAAAGCACTAGCCGTCATCAAAAACGGTCTTCCCAAAATAAGTGGTACACGAGAATCTTCGGGATAATCGCAAACTACAAAGTCCGTTGGAAAGACGAGTTTCCCTACTTTGACAAACACATCCTCGGCTATACCTTTTGGTAAGGCGATCGATCGATCCGCTAGCTCGAGAGTCATCTTAGTAGGTGTAAGCTCGGGAAGTGATAACCTTTTCCATATAGAAAAAGGCATCAAATTAATGCTAGCACCAAGATCGGCTAAAGATAAGCATTCTTCCATATTAGGGAAATCACATGGTATCACAAACTTGCCCGGGTCTCCAAGCTTTTTGGGAAGCTTTTGTGTAAGAACCTCAGAACAATTAGCATCTAAAGATGTAGACACTTCAACCAATTTCCCTTTATCGTTCATCAATTTCTTAATAGTCGAAGCAAACTTAGGCATGTAAAGCAATGCATCCGCGAAACTAACATTAATATAAAGATTCTTAAACATCTCTAAAAAAGTAGTCATTTGAGCATTGGAATTTTCGTGGAGCTTCTCTTGGTTAAGTCTCGAAGGGTAGGGTAGTGTGGGTTTAGTCTTCAGAAGCTCATGTTCCGGAATAGGCAATTGGTCTACCTTTGGTGGAATAGGAATTTCCTTTTCTTTAACCACCTCGGGTTCTTGCTCCACTTCCCTCACCAGAGAGGTACTCACATGTGGAAGCAAAGGTCCGTCTAAAGCTTTCCTACTACGTGTGGTTATAGCTTTCATCTCACCCTTCGGGTTTGGAATGGTGTTGCTAGGTAAACAACCCGAAGACGAGGAAGGTTGACTCATAGAAGATTCAAACATCGAAAGCAATTTGTTTTGACTTTGTTTCATAGTTTGTTGCATACGATTTTGGTTTTGCTCCAGCCTTTGTTGATTAAGCTCAATCTTATTGTTTTGCCCTTTAATCGTATTTTGCAAATCGAGTTTCAAAGTATTAATTTACCCTTGAATGTTGTTTTGAAAAGCCTTCAAATTTTCCTCATTTGACTTGATATAGCTTGACAACTCATTTTGGTTATTGTTAAAACCTTGATTGTTTTGATTAGCATTAAACCCATTTCCTTGATTGTAATTCTCTTGGTTACCACGGTTAAAATTATTTCCAGTGTTTCCATTGTTGTACCTATTTTGAACCGGTGGAAAAAACCGGTGGAGCAACATGATTTTGACGAGGAACTTAACCGTTGGAGCCATAAGTTCCCGTCGCGGCAAAAGCACCAGCTTGATCAAACCCCATGGTTGAACAAGCATAATTAGGATGTGCTCCACCACATGATACACAAACATTCTCAACCATAGTAATCGATCCATGAGGATTCTTCCTAAGCTCATTCAAAATCGTGTCAATCTTAGAGTCCAATCTAGCAATCTCGGGATTAAATGAATTCACATTGGAAACACCCGGTGTGTTTCGTGAATATTGTGCTCTAGATTTATTCTCAGTTATTCCCCACGCGTCTCTCGGAGTTTTTCTTAAAAGATTACCACTCGCGGCGGCATTTAACGAATCTTGTTCAATCATATTAAGCCCATTATAAAAAGTATTTATTTGATGCAATTCCGAGAAACCGTGGTGTGACATTGTCTTAACAAATCTTTAAATCATTCCCAAGCAACCCCAAACGATTCATGCACTTTTTGTTCAAATTTAGTGATCTCGTTCTTAAAGTGTGTTGTCTTAGATGGTCGAAAGAAATAATTCATGAACTTAGATACTAAATCATCCCATGTCAAAATCGAACCCGGTGGTTCTTTCTCATACAAAATCTTAGCATTACCCTCGAGCGAGTGCGGAAAAAGCATGAGCTTAATCGCGTCATTCGGCACATCTCTAAACTTGAGAGTCGAGGTAATTCGAAGAAAATTCTGAATGTGAGAATGCGGGCTATCGGTCTCATTGCCACGAAATTGGTCGGCACGAATGAGCGATAAAAGATCCGTCTTAATCTCAAAATGATCCGCCAAAATAGCCGGCACAACGATTGCTTCCCCATACCCTTCGGTGGGTGCACAGAGCAATTCCTCCATTGTTCGGTTATCGGCCATCTCTACAACAATAGGTGGAAGCTCGGGTTCCACTATTCGTTGTTGACGACTTCTATTTCTACGAGGAATATTTTCAAGCCTATTAAAATCAATCACAAGTCGAGAAGAACGTAATTGCATACACTACAAAGACGAGAATTTAGAGGAAAAGAAATTAGACAAGAAGAAGATTATTTTTGGTATTTTATTTGGTATTGCTCAATAAAAAATGATCGATAAAAAACAAGGAATAAGGATAACTACTATGGAAGTAAATTACCCTCGGTCGACTTTGAAACGATAGGTGAAAACCTAAACGTCTCGAGGTTCAATAAGTAAACTACAAAAATAAGATTTATTACTACTTGAGTCGGCAAACCAATAATAGGTCGTCCCTCTCAATATACGCACAAGCAAGCGGGGAAACGAGGTGGCACAAAGCACTTAAAAACCTTTTTCCTTAGACGGCTTTTTATAGCTCGTCGCCTTATACCCACCTTATAGTTTGTATAAATCGAGTTCAAACTTCTTATTAGTATTTATCTATTCTGCCTTTTATTTTTTTTGGGATTTGACTACAATAGCTAGGTGATGAAATCCCAACTAAGACCTTATTTGGAAAGTATGTAACTTTATTGTGCTACGTAATACAATATATTAATCACAAAAAACGAGAAAAACGATACATACTATAATAATAAAATAACAAAACTTTCCGAGGACGGAAAGGGTCTTCAAATCAACGATCAACAAATCTCTACGAAACGAATCGTACACAAGATCCCCGGCAGTTGCGCCAAATTTTTTGATGTGATCGTGATAGTATAGTGGTAATTAGATACGTTATAGGGTAAATTAGAAAATTACCTTTAGGAAAAAGTAATAGTCTAAAATTACCAAAGACGAATTCAATTAGACACGTGATGAACCAAGTTCGTTGTACACGAAGATCTTATGAATTTGAGACGTTTTGTATTGATTTGGACAATTGATTCGAATTGGTCGTCGGTTTTTAAACTAATATTAATTCTACAAATTTAAAACTTATTTTAATCGTAAAGTGCATGAATCGTAATCCCGATATTTAATCTAAAAGACAATTACTTAAAATTTAAAACTATTTAAAAGTAAAATCATTCTAAAAATTCTATTTAATAAAAACAAATTTAATTAAAAACGTTTACCCTATTTTAAAAATCTATTAAGGAAACTAATTTATTTAAAATCTAAATCAATTAAAATCTAATTATTTAAAAAAAACTAATTAAACTTTTAAAATTAATAAACTTTTTTAAAAAAATGGAAATAAAATTAAAATTAAGTATTTATTAAGAATTTGACAGCTCAAAAGTAGCTGTCTATATTAATGACGTTAACAGAAATAAAACTAAAAAGAGAAGTAGCTCAGATGGTTAACACTTTATGCATTTACCCTTGAGGTCAAGGGTTCGAGTCCCACAAGGGACTTATTTTTGGTTATTTAACTTTTTGGCAGCAAAAATCAACACCCAAGTCACAGGAGTGACTTATACAAAGAATTGATGGAAACTGATAAGGATATCAGCTTTGAGATATTAGATCTGATCAATCTGATAGCAATATAAACTCAGAAAACTAAACGGAATAAACCAAAATACAAAAAACCAGCAAAAATCCAACTAATCACGTAACATTTATCAGCAACTAATAAATCCCAAACAAGTTTAACACAAGCTCAAAATATCAGCAAACAAGATAAAAACGCAGACCTAGTAATCAGTGAACAAGTATAACCCACCTCCAAATTAATCAGTACCCTATCAAAACTAAATAATCAACAAACTCCAAATGTGCAGGTAACAAAAACTAAGCAGCAGACTTAACACGATATCAAATCCAAGCAGCAGGTAACAGTGATCCACTAAAACCAAATCTGACAATAGCCTCATGAATACAAGACCAGATTTAACCTAAGCATTATCATATCAGTTATCATAAGCTACGCAGAATCACCGAGGGTACACAATTGAAGCAATCACAACAGTTGATAACAAAATTATTACTACTACATCATACACAAATCTAAATCTGGCAAATCAAAATCGGTTATAATCTAATAAGGAAAAACAGCAAGTTATAATCAGCAAAGCAACAAGATTCATATTAGCAGAACATCACGAACATCAAAAACTTGAAAATATCTAACATACGAATCCCATCTCAGCAAGAAAACATACATAAAAGACTAGCTACATCGACATTAAACGAATATCAAGTTAACAGGCAGATTCAATCATCATTTAAGTAAAACAGATTCATTAAAACGATAGAACAATGAAATGAAACAGAAAGAGAACCTATTGGAGATAGCCTTTGAGGAGAAACGCAACGCTGAGCTGGCTTAACGCTAATCAGAACCACCATTATATGTCATGGTACAAGTATGAATCACGAACCAAATACTCCTTGAAACCATCACTATAACTCGATCTAACAGCCTTTTTTTTAATTATTCAGTGGGAATAATTATTTATCCCTAATCTCTAACTTTATCAACCAACATAGCTAACATATAAACTAAATTAATTGATTTAACAATTATAATAACAAAATTAGATAAAAATGCAATCCTTCAAATATAATACTAAATCAAAGCAGTAAAGAGATTTAATCAGAAAAGTAACTTTTATTAATTGACTAAAATCATTACAGTACTTTAAAAAAGAAATTATAACATCCATCTAAATTTTTTCATTATAACTTTAAAGTAAAGAAAGGGATGATAAATACACAGAAAGATGGGGCTATTTATAGGCTAACCCAAGGCCTTGCTGATGAAGTTTGTTGAAGGGAATCTCGAATCTTGGCCATTGATTTCTTCCTCTTCTATTTCATCCTTGATCTTGTGGCTGAAAATAGCACACTAGCATACGGATTGCCAACGTGGCAATCAAGTGTGCTAGTTGTGCTTCTTTGAAGCTGACTTGTCGTTTCTTTATTGGAGGATTGGGGATTCTTTGCTGTCACAACCAATAAGGTGATGCCAAGTACCACTCGTCTTCCACTCCTGCCTTCCGAAAACATGGGGAATAATTCCCTATGCGTGTGAATATCCCCTGTGAACAAAACCCCCTTATTAATTCGAACTATTAACTTATTAGGGTATGGGTGAACAGTGATAAGTCTGGTTTATATTTTTGGGTAAGATGGAAGAGATGACATAGGAAGTATCGAGGTCATTATTTTATTGTGTGAGAGGAAGTGGAATATATAAACATGTGGTGGTGGGAGTTACGTGTAGATACACGTTTGAGATTGATAAGTGAATGAGTTGCCAAATGTTGACCAAACGAATTTAAATCGTTTTCCAAAAGTCTATAACCCTAATGGGCTTTTACTTGGACCCAACGTCACAATCTTTACACTTTTGGGCTTTAAGTGAATTTGGACCTGAATGTTGTAAATGGCTTTGATTTCTTTTAAATTGAAATGGGCTTTGATTTGGGCTTAATCCACAAATGTGAAATGTAAACTTCCTCAAATGGGCTTTTGGGCCCATTTAACCCAATTTGGGACCCACAAGCCTTTAAACTCCATAAATGATGACATCCGCTAAAATGAGCTTGAAATTGGCTTTGTCGATCTTTTCTTCAAACTCGTGCCGGTTTTGCCGGTTTTCGCGATATTTGGTACCTACACACATGAAACACAAAACAAGCATATACAAGGCATTTTTAATTAATAATATGCATTTATTGCTCGTTTTAAGATACAATTGATATGAGTAAATTCACTCATATCAGTCGGTTTTCCCCTACGGATCTTTCCAAGATCCTCTTCAATGCTCGGTTTGAAACCTCGACTTGCCCACTCGTTTGTAGGTGATAAGCCGTAGAAAGCCGATGTGTAACCCCATATTTCTTTAGGACCCTTTCGAATTGGTCATTACAAAAATGGGTTCCACGATCGCTTATGATCGCACGAGGGGTTCCAAACCGAGAAAACAAGCTTTTCAAAAACTTGACTACCACACGAGCATCATTGGTGGGCAAAGCCTTAGCTTCCACCCACTTAGATAGGTAGTCAACCGCAACAAGGATGTACTTATTACCACGAGATGATGGGAACGGCCCCATAAAGTCTATACCCCAAACGTCAAAGATCTCACACACTTGGATGATATTTTGTGGCATTTCATCTTTTTGTGAGGCTTTTCCTTGTCGTTGGCATGAGTCACACGACTTCACAAGATCTTGTGCATCTCGGTAAATAGTAGGCCAAAAGAAGCCGGCATCAAAAACCTTCTTAGCAGTGAGATTAGCACCGTGGTGACCACCCGTGGGTCCCTCATGACAAGCTCTAAGGATATTAGAAGCTTCGGTGCCAAATACACAACGTCGGATGATTTGATCCGCACAAGTTCGAAACAAGTAAGGGTCGTTCCATAAATTGAACTTAACATCACGGAAGAATTTTCGTTTTTCTTGAGTCGTCATACCCTTGATGATGAAGTTACCCGCATGGTAATTTGCAAAGTCCGCAAACCATGGGGTGGAAGAATCAAGCTTAGAATTCACTACACCAAGTGTCTCGAGCGGAAATGTTTCGGTGATTTCCTTGGGCTCGTAAACACTTTGGTGAGGATCTTCCAAACGAGAAAGATGATCAGCCGCTAGATTCTCGGCTCCTTTTTTGTCAACAATTTTGTGATCAAATTCTTGAAGGAGGAGAATCCAACGAAGTAATCTCGGCCTTGCATCTTGTTTAGCCATAAGATACTTGATAGCCGAATGATCCGCATACACTATGCCTTTTGTCAAGACGAGATAAGGTCGAAATTTCTCAAATGCATACACCACGGCAAGGAACTCCTTCTCTGTTGTAGTGTATTTAAGTTGAGCCTCAGTCATCGTCTTGCTAGCATAGTGAATAGGCAAGAAGTGCTTTTCATGACGTTGTCCCAATACGGCCCCAATAGCATAGTCACTAGCATTACACATGAGCTCAAAGGGGAGGTTCCAATTGGTAGCAACAAGAATAGGAGCTTCGGTAAGTTTCCTCTTAAGGAATTCAAAGGCTCGTACACAATCTTCGTCAAAGAAAAAACGTGCCTTTTTCAAGAAGATGTGTAATAGGTCGAGAGATCTTTGAAAAATCCTTGATGAATCGACGATAAAAGCCCGCGTGGCCTAGGAAAATCCTAACTCCCTTAACGGTTTTGGGATGAGGTAATTTGGCGATGACGTCTACCTTAGCTTGATCTACCTCAATCCCCGATTTCGAGACCTTGTGCCCTAAGATGATTCCACTCTTAACCATAAAATGACACTTTTCCCAATTGAGCACAAGGTTGGTTTCCTCACAACATTTCAACATTCTCTCAAGATTCGACAAACACGAAGTGAACGAATTACCAAACACGGAAAAGTCTTCCATGAAGACTTCCATCGTCTTCTCGATCATATCATGAAAAATAGCCATCATGCACCTTTGAAAGGTTCCTGGTGCATTACAAAGTCCGAATGGCATTCTATGATAGGAAAACGTTCCATATGGACACGTAAACGTAGTTTTTTCTTGATCACGAGGATCGATGGGAATTTGGAAGTAACCAGAAAAACCATCTAAAAAGCAATAGAAATCATTTCCCGCAAGACGCTCCAACATTTGGTCCATGAAGGGCAAGGGAAAATGGTCTTTACGAGTGGCTTCATTCAACTTACGATAGTCAATGCACACTCTCCATTCGGTCACGAGTCTAGTGGGAATTAACTCGTTGGCATCGTTTGGCACAACGGTCATTCCTCCCTTCTTAGGGACACAATGAATAGGACTCACCCAAGGGCTATCGGAAATAGGGTAAATCATTCCCGCGTCAAGGAGTTTAAGGACTTCCTTTTTGATGACGTCGTGAATTTTGGGGTTCACCCTCCTTTGACATTGGATTGCGGGCTTGTAATCCTCCTCCATTAAGATTTTGTGGGTACATAATTTGGGATGGATCCCCTTAATGTCGGATAACTTCTACGCAATTGCCCCTTTGTGATCCTTTAGAACATCGACAAGTGCGGTTTTTTCATCATCCAAAAGTTCCTTCACAATAATAACCGGCAACTTGTCGTCCTCCTCCAAATAGACATATTCGAGATGAGGAGGTAAATCTTTCAACTCGAGGATAGGTGGTTCCTCAAGTGAAGATTTGGGCTCAATACTCATAACCTCCTCGGGTGGAGGAAATGGGAAATCGTTGAGAAAATCCTTGATAATCGAGAAGTCCTCATCATTGTCGAGGTCTTCGTTTCAAGTACATGGAACATCGAATTATTCCAACGTAAAACCACCATCTTCAAATGGAGTGAAGGTTGGTGTCGAGTTATGAAGGATGGGATCTAACATAGTGGGATTGCCACCATTTTCATCATCACCAAAACCTAGAACTTCTTGTGAAAATTCCTCGTAAACCACGTCAATCATATCAACGAGGTTTATGGTTGCTACGGAATAAACATGAGAAATTTGAGAGTTTTGAGTTGCGTTTATAACAAGTTCCTCGTCGTTGAAACGTAAGGTGATCTTTCTAGCATGAACATCGATCAAAGCCATAGACGTATCTAAAAACGAACGACCTAAAATGAGAGGAACTTGAGGATCCGTGGGAATATCAACAATGATAAAGTCTACGGGATAGTAGAACTTTCCCACTTTCACAAAAACGTCTTCCGCCAATCCACATGCAGGAATCGTGGAATGGTCGGCCAACTCGATAGACATTAGTGAAGGAGTAAGATTAGGAAGATTGAGCGACTTGAAGATTGCAAGTGGCATCAAGTTAATGCTAGCACCAAGATCGGCCAAGGCAAAGCATTCTTCCATATCTTGGATTTCACAAGGGATCAAAAATTTACCGGGATCACCGACTTTTTGAGGTATGCGATTAAGATAAACCGACGAACAACTAGATAATTGGTGCAATTTCTCCTTGTTGTTCAACATACTCTTAAAGTTAGCGGCAAATCGAGGCATCATGACCAAAGCATCGTCGAAACTCACATTAAAGTGCAAATCACGAAACATTTTCATAAAAAGCTCAAATTGGTAATTGTCGCGCTCTTGACGTTTCTCCTTTCTAAGTCTCGATGGATAGGGCAAAGGTGGTGTGGGTTGAGGCATAGGCATAGCCTTTGGAATCTCGGGTTCCAATGTTGGTAATGGGTCAACCGTAGGTGTGGCATGAGCGGTACTTCGTGGGATTGGGACATGCTCCTTTTGGACCACCACCTCGGGTTCTTCATCAATTGCTTCCTCCGTAGGAGCAATTGGTTGAGGAGTCGGTTCCTTAAGTGTCTTACCACTACGTGTGGTAATCACTTTCCTCTCACCCTTAGGGTTTGATAAGGTGTTGCTAGGAAGACTACTCGAAGACGGTTTACACATAATTGCCTAAAACATATATGAGATTTTATCTTCAAACATGGATTGCCTCTTCTCGGCTTTAATCATTTCTTGTTTAATCTCATGTTGCCCTTGTTCCATTTTTTGTTGGTTTTGTTGTAACCTAGTTACATTTCCTTCCATCTTGTTGGTATGGATCTTAAGCTCATTTGCTAACTCATTTTTCAACTCTTTCTTCAAGTCGGTCTTAAACTCGGATCTTAGGCTAATGATTTCTCTTTGAATATTGTCAAACCTAGCATCATTCCCATTAGCGTATTCAACAAATTCATTTGGAAGATCTTTCAACGTTTGCAAACTTTTGTTATTGTTTTGAAAATCATTTTGATTTTTGTTTGAAACTTGATTATTAGCCCCTTGATTACCATTGTTTCCCTTGTAATTGTTTTTGAAACCAACTTGATTGTTGCGATAGTTGTTGTTAGCATTTTGATTTGAACCAAAACCCGGTGGAGTCAATTGATTAGAGTGGGTAACTTGACCATTTTGGTTGTAAGTTCCCGTGGCCACGTAGGCACTCGAAGTGTTACCACCGTTGGTAATGCACTCGAAGAAATCATGACCTCCACCACAATACATGCATGAAACCTCAACCGCTTTAGCCGTAGCGGGAGCACTTGGTTCTCCTACTTTGAACTCAATCAAAAGACCTTTAAGCTTATCAAAGATTTTGTTTTCCAAGTTCGCCTCAATTTGGCAAGCATCGATGGTAGTAGACAAAGAAGGTGAACCCGAAGACGAAGCCTTACGAACACTAGACGTGCTACGAGGACTATAAAACTTAGATCTATTCTCAATTATCACCAAAGCTTCCTCAACCGTTTTACACAAAAAATTACCACCCGCGGCGGCATTTAAATAATCCCTTTCATGATCATTAAGTCCATTGTAAAACGTGTCAATTTGATGCAAATCAGAAAAACCGTGATGAGGACATTCATGTAACATTTCCTTAAACCTATTCCAAGCCGTTGAAAAACTTTCATTAAACTCTTGTGAAAATTTTGAAATCTCGTTTTTCAAATACGTAGTCATAGAGGGCGGAAAAAATTGGTTCACAAACTTAGACACGAGATCCTTCCACGTCAATATACAATTGGGTGGCTCTTTCTCTAACCAAATTTTAGCGGGACCCGCTAGAGAATACGGAAAAAGCATCATCTTAATCGAGTCATTAGAGACATCCTTAAACTTGCAAGTGGCGGTAAGATGATTGAATTGGCGGATATGGTTGTGTGGATTGTCCTTCTCATCTCCAGGGAATTTGTTGTTTTGGATCATCTTCACTTCAAAATTCTTCGCAAGGATAGCGGGAATCACAATAGCCTCTCCATAACCCTCGGTGGGTGCTTGAAGTAACTCCATCATAGTTCGATTCGCCATGGTTGGTTCTTCTCTTACAATGGGTTCGTCAATAGGAGACTCCTCACTAGAAAGATTAGGAGTGGGAGTTTTGTTCTTTCGTTTACGTGCGCGTCTTGCTTGATTACGAGTTAGCATAAACGTCACATACAATGAGGGAACGAGCAAAGAAGATTCTTTTTGGTATTTTGTATTTTTCAATTTTTTTTGTGGTTTTTGATTGTATTAACCTTTTTTAGATTTTGGTGAATGTATTAAGTAGACAAAAATCTACAAATCTCCTCCTTAATCAAATCTCTTGATTAAAGAAGCCTCAAGGAATGAAAACGATCACGTGAAGTGAACGCCTTCGATGACTTTAGAACGTTGGTGGAACACCAAAACGTTCAAGAGGGTTTAATCAAATGAAACCAAGAAAGTATATATGATACTTAATAATACTTTGGGCGGCAAAACCCTCGATTAGCTCTCAAAATCAAATACTCACAAGCAAGCGGGGAAATGAGGCGGCGCGAAGCACTTAAGATCCTTTTCCTTAGGATATATTTTATAATATCCGCCTTATACCCGCCTTATAGTTTGTATTTTTCAAAATTGAGCTTCACGAAAGTATTTATCTATTTTTACCTTTTTCTTTGGTTTGAGATTCGAATACAATGATTGGGTAATGACCTCCCAAGTCAAGGTTGTGATTTCTCACGTATTTGGAGTACTTGTGAATTTATTGTTCTACGTATACAATATAGTAATAGTATTCACACAAAAAACGAAAACCGATAATACGTATTAGTAGAGTGCTACTAATACAATTAGCTTTTTATGGATATATAAAAACAACAATTGTTCAAATCAAAACACAACATGCCTCCCCGGAAGCGGCGCCAAAATTTGATGTAGCCTTTTTACTACCCTTTAGGAAAAGAGCGTAAAATAGTGGAAAGTATTAAGTGTCGGTTTAGGAAAACCAAGCACTAATGACAAATGAGAAGTTCGTTTCCCAAGGAGGCTAGTGTGTTGTGTAGAGAAATTATTAACTTTGTAATTATATTGTTATGAGAAAGAAAATAGAAAGGGGATAAGAAGAGAATGACGGTTACGAAGACGGATTACACTAAGACGATAAAGGCGTACACGTAAAATCGTAAAATCACCAAATTTAAAATTTTAACCTAAAAATTCCTAAAAATCACTAAAAATCCACTAAAATATTCTAAGGGTTTACAAAAAATCCAAACTTGCTAAAACCTTTTAATTAATTAAATATTAATTTTTTAATGCTAATTAAAGCCCTAAAAATCAATGTTAACTAATAAAAAGTCCAAATCAAGATCTTAAAGTCTGTAAACCTTTAAAATAACCTAATTAAGCTAAAAAGTATTTTTCAAAATTTTAAAACCATTAAAAACTAATTTTAAACAATTAAACACTATTAAAAGCTATTAAAACTTAAAATAATTCTAGAAAATAATTGAAAAACTCTAAAAATATTTAGAAAGTTGTAAAATTCCTAATTAAGTGTTTAGAACCTATAAAAAATATAAAAACTTAGAAAATCAGACTTTTAATTTTTAATAATAAAATAATATTAAAATATTAATAAAAATCCAAAAATCCTACAAAATTCTAAAAAGTTGCAAACTAGCTTAATTTAACCTAAATAATACAGAAATGAACTTGAAATTACCTAAATACCATTAATGGGCCGAGAAAATGGGCTAAACCCAAAACAGATCCCTTAATGGGCCAAAATGAGCCCAAAATGAAAAGGTGGCCCAAATAAGCCCAAAAAGCACTACTTGACTCAAAATTTGATTTTAAACAACTTTTTCCAAAGGCCCAAAAGCTAAAAGTATGAAATAAGCAAGCTTATACCAAACAACTTATTCTTAATGGGCTTCTTGGCCCATTAAGCTATAAGCTAATGCCATAAGCTCAAATTAGACACACAAGCTTCTTTTGAGCTAAATAAGACTTCTGTAAAAAGAAATTTGAAATAAGCCAAAGGAATAAGCCTGAAAATGCAAAAAGCAATCTACAAAAAACGACAAAATAGTCGTTTTTGAGTTCTAGGCCACCCCAAGAGCTGATTCAAGTTTCTAAAGCTTTTAAATGGCTTAAATAAGATATTTCAACAAAAATTATTCAAATAAGCTGACTCGATAAGCTGGAAAAAGCAAATAAGCACTTATGAAAAAGTCAAATAAGTTGGTTTTCTAGCAAAAAGTCAAAGTCAAAGTCTAATAAGCTCTAGTCTAATCAAATGGGTCAAATAATGAAGATCTATTACAAAAAATAAGTTGTTGCAGGTCTGGATAAGCAAGTATAGCTTATTGATAAGTTGAAAGCAAATTAACACTAGCAGGGGCTAGTTTTGGGTGTTGAGCAGTGGGAACTTTTCCCACTGTTTGACTTGTAGACTTTTTTGTCTTTAGTGACTTTTTTGGAGATTCAAGTTTCAACAAGGCACCCAAATGATCATTGGATCATAAGGAGTCAATATAAACAAAGAAATCAACAATCCAACAAGCCAATTTGTACAGTTAATTCAATTAAGCACCAGATCTAGCCCAGACTTGAACAAATAAGCAGATGAGGTTCAATAAGCACTTAGAGCAATATTCAGCCAGCCAAACTTAACCAAATGCATACACAAGCTATTATAAACTCAAATGAACAAGTCTAAACAGGTTTCATGCAATGATTCAAAGTTTTAAGCAAGATTCAAGCACTTAAAGTTACTGATGAACACAAGAATCATGTAGTTTTCACTTTGCTGATGCAATTGACCAACAAGCCAGATTCAAACACTCAAATCTCACAAACATGTTATAATGACTTTGTTTAAACCACTTTTAGCCCTAAGCATGCATACACCCTAAGTGTTCCCAAGATCCTACGTCAAAACAGTCAATAACAAAGATTTTATAGTAGATTGTTTGATTTCAAGGTTTAAGTCCAATAACTTGCAGTAAAATACTCTCAAACAAGTGTGTGACAGATAACAAACACAAACACAAACTTCCAATAACATAATAACACACAATGATTTCAAACAGGTAATCCCAAACACCCCTTTAACTTTTCAAAATCAAAATTTTCAAATCAAAAGTGAGATTTAAGACCACCCAAACCCAAATTAACACAATAGCAGATGTATATAGCAGATTTAAGCAAGATTAAGCCACAAAATTCACAAAAACACAAGCAACACTCAAATATCACAAATATCCAAAGTATTTTCAGATTTTGAGGTTAGGGGTGTGCACCTCATGGATGTACATCCACACCCACGAATTTTGAGCTTATGTACTAGCAAGAACAAGTACAAGCTTCCTTAAACAACCCTACTAAGAATCAACAAAGTTAGAAGCACAATTATCAAAATAGAAATATGAAAACTTCTTTATTAATGCAACTCTTGTCCTCCACACTTGATTATCCCCAAGTTATAAGATTCACCACACCTTGATAACATAATATCAGGATGCTATGATCAGCCCTATAGCCCAAGAATTCTAAGATAGACCAAGAACTTAGCAAAATATCAAGAAAATGGAAAATGTGCAAACTTTTGCACACTCCTCTTTTGAAAACAGGTTTTTGATTCAAGAATAAGGAACAAAGAACAATAATAAACAGATTATAACAATGGTACTTGGTCTTTCTTCAACAAACTTAACACAATTTCATTAATCAGAAAAGAGGATTTACAAGTTTGTGAACAAGGAAAAACCAAAAGCAAACGTAAATGCAGGGTCCTAAGGCCTTTATATAGGCTACATTGTGAACTAGAAAGCTAAAAATAAGTCAAAACCCTAGCCTTGAACTTTCAGAAATGCCCTTGTAGCTTTTTGAACTCTTGAAGAATCATGTGACTGATTTTGTTGTCTTGTGGAGGTGGCATGTGTGAAAAGTGATCAAAGGGCTTGTAACAAGCTTAGGATGTAAGCTTAATTCTTGGACGTTGGATGGCTGCCACAATTTTGGTAGTTAGCTCAATGGTGTAGCAGGGGAATCTCATGTGGGATAAGGGAGTGAGGTAGCAAGCATTTTTGAGGTTGGGAAATGATTAATGGATCATCAATCACTAATCTGGAGGGTTTTGTGGTTTAATTGTTAAAGGTTTGAAAATACCCAATTTTTATAAGAACACCAAGAACACTTCGTTTGATCTTTATTGTGGGTTTAGGAGGTGTTTAGCGCCAGATTATATTATTTAATTAACGTTTGAAAAAGTTAATTAATAATATCTGGTGAGTGGGATATGATGTGGAGGAAGGGTGCAATTTGATTGGTTGTGGAGTGGTAGTGGGGCACGTGTCACCCCACTACTGGTCTAGGTAACAATTGCTGTCTGCCCCTTTTGGTCCCTCAACTCCTTCTTTCTTGTCTTTTTAGTTAAAAACTCCATCAACGCCTAAATCCTTCACAACAACTTTTCCTTTTTCACACTTTTGCCCCAAAAAGTTTTGTAAAATGATTTCAGGGGTATTTCTTGCCAATTTGTGATTCTTGAAGGGCTGATTTGGTATTTTCTTCAAGGATAATGGTCTAAACTTGTATGATTGACATTTTGGAGGACTTAAATTGCCAATTCATGTTTGATGAGGGACCATTTTTGCCAAATCTTCAAAGTCAAGGGCCCTTTTGGTAATTTTGAGATTTTCAATGGACCAATTTTGCCATTCTTGTAACTTGGAGTTCTTCTTGGTATGTTTGACTTTGAGAAGGATAAATATTGACATTTTAGCTTTGTTGAGGGGCTAAAATTGCAAATTCTTCAAAGTGGAGGGCCCTTTTTGCAATATTGACAAACTTTAGGGACCAATCTTGTAATTATGAGGATACAAGGGTATAAAGTGTCAATTCTTCCATATTGGAGGACCCTTCTTCATAATTCTTCAAATCTTCAAGGATTTTCTTGGAAAAAATCTTCATTCGGGCTTGGTTCATTGTGCGGCTTCATTTCCCGTGTTCGTTTTTGCATGATTCATGTGATCTTTTGTCATTTTCTCAATATCCGTACCTAGAGTACACAAGCAACAAACACAAGCATATATATGGGTATTTTGATGATATTTAATGCATTTTAAGCCCTATTTGAACGATGAGACTATGTATAAAAGCAGTCTCATCAGGATCGATTCTCGATAATCATTAAAGCATCTTTCGGAGTCTTACACAAAAAGTTGCCACCGGGGCGGAATTCAACGAATCTTGTTCTTGAAAACTAAGACCATTGTAAAACGTATCAATTTGGTGCAACTCGGAAAATCCATGGTGAGGACATTGCCTAAGAAATTCCTTAAAACGATCCCACGCGTCTCTAAAAGATTCATTCGGTTTTTGCTCAAATCTCATAATCTCATTTTTGAAAAATGTTGTCTTAGACGGTGGGAAAAAATGATTAATGAATTTGGAAACGAGATCCTTCCACGTAATTATGGAATTAGGTGGCTCTTTCTCGTACCAATCCTTGGCGGCACCATCGAGCGAGTACGGAAAAAGCATAAGCTTGACGACATCGGTGTCGACGTTCTTAAACTTGCTCGTGGCCAAAAGATGATCAAAATTTGTAATGTGGTCGTGAGGATTGTCGGCTTCACGACCTCGAAACTTTGTAGCTTGAATCAACGAAAGCATTCCGCTCTTCATCTCAAAATTCTCCGCTTCGATAGCGGGAATTACGATCACGTCTCTATAACCCTCGGTGGGCGCTTGGAGCAACTCCATCATCGAACGATTGTCGGCCATCTCTTCTACGGTCTCTTCAACAACGATATTAGGAACGTTGGTTTCTAAATCTCGTCTACGTCGTCGATTCCTTTGATTACGATTGCGTCGATTCGAAGCGTCGCTAGAATTAGAATAATCCTTCGATCGAGTGCGCATGCACTAAATGTAGAATGGGTGGTAGCAAAGAAGATTCTTTTTGCGGTTTTTCGATTTTTCAATTTTTTTTTCTTTTTGATTGTTTTTAAATTTTTTGGATTTTTTGTGTATTATGTAGACTCAAATCTACAGATCTCTTCTCGAATCGATTTCTCGATTAAAGAAGCCTCAAAGAATGAAAACGATCACGTGGGGTGAACGCCTTCGATGACTTTAGAACGTTGGTGGAACACCAAAACGTTCAAGAGGGTTTAATCTTGAAAACAAGCAAATATATATGATACGTAGATAATACTTGCGTGGCAAACCCTCGATTAGCCTTCTTTCTCAAAACACGCACAAATAAACGGAGGAAACGAGGCGGCGCTAAGCACTTAATAGCCTTTTTCCTTTAGGTCGTGAAATACAACCGCCTGATACCCACCTTATAGTTTGTGTCAATTGAAATTAAGCCTCACGAAAGTATTTATCTATTTTTCCTTTAAACTTTTGCTTTAGATTCAAATACAATGATCGGGTGATGAAATCCCGAATCAAGGTTGCGTTTTCACGCTTTTGGAGTACTTGTATATTTATTGTTCTACGTAAGTACAATATAGTAATATATTCACAAGAAAAACGAAAAACAATAATGGGATATCTACAATATAGTAAAAGATTGTTTTGTGTTTAATTTAGGAAAATTAAACACGATTTATTTGGATACTATAATATAGTAAGAAAAAATAACAAAAATGAGTATGTATGATATTTACGCTTCCCAAAAATTGAAAAACAAAAACACACTACTCACACAAACACGATAATAATAATGGAAACTCAAAACACCTACCCGGCAGCGGCGCCAAAAATTGATGTAGTAAAATCGTATACGTTTTAGGAAAAACGCGTATGAGCGACAAGTATTAAGTCTTACGCTTTAGGAAAAACGTAAAACCGAATAAATGCGAGTTTGTTCTCGAAGGAGGTGTAAGTGTTTGAGTGCCAATATGTAAAATCAAAGTTTGGATTAGTGACGTTTTTGGTTTAGAAGAGAGAAAATTAAAGAGGAGCTACGACTACGATTACACTACGACGATTTAACGTAAAACACGAATGTAAATACGTAAAACGTGACAAAATTAAGAATTAAAGCTAAAAATTAATTCAAAATTAAAACTAAGTCTAAAATAATATAAATAAGAATAAAAACTCAATAAATAAATTTTAAAACCTTTTATTAATTAAATATTCAATTTTAAATGCTAATTAAAGCCCTAAAAATAAATATAATTAAGAAAAAGCCCAAAATATTATTTTATTGAACAAATAACTCACTTATATTATTTAAAGACTAAAAAGTATTTTTCCTAAATTTTAAAGACTATTTTTCTATTTTTAAAACACTAAAAACAATTTTTAAACTAAAATAATGATTAAAAATAATAAAATAATGCTAAAATTAATTTGACTATTTCAAAAATCCTAAATTGCATTACTAAACTGTATAAAAATTTAAAAAGTTGAAAACAATAATTTTTACACTAAAAGACAAAACAGTTTGAATTAAATCCTAATTAAACTTAAATTAACTCTAAAAAATACTTAAAAAGGTGAACACTAAAATTTTTTTAAACTAAAAATCTTAAAATAATTTTCTTAAACTAGGATAAATTTTAAAACTGAAAAATATAAAGATTTTGTACTAAAAGGCAAAAACATAAATAATTAAAACTAATTAAAATGGAATTAATTCTAAAAAAATAGTAAATGAACAGTAATCTGAAAATAAACTTTATGAAAATTTCTAAAATTAAATAACATATATAAGAAAATTGAAAGTGATGAAAAATACCTATATCAGGACACTAAATAAAAAATAATAAGAATTCTGAAAGTGACAGCTAGGGTTGTTTTGTCCTTATCCCCAGCAGTGGGAACTTTAACACTGGCAGTGGAAACTTTTTTCCCACTGCTTGAACAAAAATCAGGTATGTGGACATTTGTGCTAGTAGCTTGCTTGATACTTGGTTTTGCTTGGATCCAAAGGCACCCCCACAACCAGATGGGTTGTGGAGAGTCAAATAAATAATAAAAAACACAAGTTGCACACAAGATTCACACAGAAATCAGCAATTAACAATTACTGTAATGAGGCAAAGGTCTGATGAACAGTAAGCTGATCTAATGTGCAATAAAATGGATTTTAAACTACCCAAATTGGCTCAAAACAATATCAAACTATAACTAACAGATTGAAAGCCCTAGACTACCACTAACTTAACTGATTTCAAAGATTTGATCGCCAAAAATCATCAAAACCTACTGAATTTCTAACCCCTACTGATTTTACTGGTTTTACCAAAAATAATGCATACCATTTCCTTTAAAAACTTACCAAACTAAAAACCAAAGACTGAAAACACTTGTTGACCTAATGAAGTGTATCTAGGTAGCTTTTAAACCAAAAATTTGTAATTTTTTTAGCTTAAACCCTAATCCGAAACACCCCATAAGATTCTAACAAGCAAGATTTTTAATCACTACTTAAGCAAACCAAACTGAAATCTATTGAAACCTATTAAAAACTTGCATACACCTCAACTATATTCAGAATAACCAAAAAAAAAACAAACTTAACTAAACAATATAAAGCAAATACCACATATGCTAGAACTATAGAAAAGTGAGAGAAAGGGTTCAAGCCTTACCTACTTGGCTTACATCCAAGCCAAGTGGATGGCTGATGCCATCTTCCTCAAAATCTTATCTAGAGCTGAAAGCTTATGGATAAGCTGTTGTTCTACAGAGAATGAACTAGGGTGTTTCACCAAATCTCTTCAACGAGAAAGGAGTATAATTATGCAAACTTTGTACCTGCTAAAACAAAGACAAATCCAAGCTCAAAATAATCAGCTATAAGCTTTTGTCAGGAAGCTTATAGTTGGCTTATTTTGAGCAGTAAGTAGTAACAAATAGGAAAAGGATTTTTTTCAAACAAGAAATCCTGGAAATGACAACTTTTATGGAAACACGAGAATGATAAACAGAAAAATAACAACCTCCTATGTTTCTTACTATAGTTTGATTGTGTTAGAATCAAACTATCATAATCAAAACACAAGGGATTGGGTCCCAAAATTCCTTGAACAAATCTTGAATAATATTTTGGTAAAGTAAAAAAAAACTTTTTCAGAAAATATATCTTGCAGAAACACGAATTAAATCAAGTTAACTAAGTGGAACACAAATTCTTGCAAAGATTTTTATAAACACTTTAAATATTCATTTAATAAAAATATTTTTACAAGAAAATGGAACAAAGGGTGATACACAAACTGTATACTCCTTTTATACTACTACTAGAAGCATAAAAAACGTAACCCTAGCCAAATGAGTTTCTAAATCTGCCCTTGGAATAATTCCTTGAAGATGCGAATCTTGGAAGTTTGAACTTGGTCAATGTGTGGTTTCTTGTGATTCCTGATGTGTACAGCTGTGTATGTTGAATCTTGGACGTCCATAGTTGCTTTGGGGACAAGTAGAAGATCCTTGGTCGTTGATTCGTTTGTACAGTTTGGAGTTTAGCAGCAGGGGAGCCACGTGGGGGGTCCATCAGGTGAGTGTGACGGGTTTTTGGGAGTTGAGAATGGTTTGGGGTGAGGTGAATTATGATTCTGGACAAGATTCGGGTTCAATTCTTAGGATTAAGGAATTTGGTAATTTAGGGTTTATGAATCTAGGTTTGGGATATTTAGGGATGAAGATTAAACAGTAATTGTTTCCCGGTTTTGGATCAAGTTAGTATTAATTAGAAAAAATATATAATAACTGAGATAGTGGAGGTGTGGGTGACGTGTGGGTTTGTGTTTGGATGGTGAAGTTTCTATGTCTGCCCAACTTAGCCCCTAATCTCCTTATACTTTGTCAAATGAAGTTTAAACAACCCACAAATAGATTTTCCTTTATAGCAAAGTTTGATTTTTCTCATTTTGGCCACAAAGTCTTTTATAAACTTGTCACAAGGACTTAATTTGTATTTTGACCATATTCCAAGGACCAATGATGTATATACTTGAAATATTAGGGACCCAATGTGTAATTTGAGTTTCACAAGGGTATAATATGACAAGTCTTCAAAAATTGAGGGACCAATCTTGTCAAATCTTCAAACTTCAAGGACTTCAATGAAAAATCATGATTCGATTCCGGTTCTTTGTGCGGCTTTGTTTCCCGTATTTGTTTTTGCTTCATTCTTGTGATCTTTTGTTGATTTCACGATATCCGTACCTAAAATACACAATGAACAAACACAAGCATATTTTAGGGTATTTTAATGATATTTTAAGAGCTTTAAGCCCGATTTGGACGATGAGACTTTGTATAATTGCAGTTTCATCATGTATTCATCCTCCATTCATTCCACGTGTTTTGGTAATCCAAAAACCTTTCTTTTTAGTTCTTTTTATTAATTAATAGCATATGATATGGGAAAAATAAAAACAAGATTAATCACATGTTAATTATCATGGTGGGGTAAAAATTAAGGGTGTTTCGGGTTTGGTTGTTCCGGCCGCCACACAAACCGAGAGTGCCAAGACTCTCGGCGCCGTTTGGTTCGCACCACCAACCAAGACCTAGGTCTTGGTGGTGTTTGGCTCGGTCAACAGCAGGGAAAAGACACCCCGACGTGCGTCGGGGGTGTCTTGTGGTTTGTTTTGGTCTTGGCAGCACACAGCCCTACCACCGGCTTAAGCCGGTGGCTATTTTAGGAAAGCAGGGAAGAAACCACAGGCAGGCAGGGGGGAACCACCGACACTGTTTTGCGAAGGCAGGGGCAACCGGCATAGCCAGTTTTCCATAGTTTTCGGGGGTTTCACAGGTTCGGTTCACGTCACGTTTAATAAAATAATACACGGGTTCGGGCTACGATTAATTTTTTACAAGTTTAATTAGTTTTACAAGTATATTTATTTTACAAGTTAATTAAATTAATTTAACATGGCATATAATTAATTAATTAAAACATGGACATAGGTTTATTATTATTATTTAATAATACAAGATTTTAACCTAAGCATTTTATTATTTAATTTAGACTATAGTAATGAATTAATTATTAAAACACGACATGTAATTAATTAATTTTCATGACTTAGGTTATATTGATATAGATATTAAAACATGTTTTACCTAAGTATTTTATACACTTTAATTTAATTAAATCATGTTTATATTTAATTAAATCATATAACCTATAGTTTATTTAATTTACATGTTATAATTAATAAACTATATTATTAATCACATGACTTTGTATATTTAATCGATAAAACTAAGCTTATATTATTAGCTTATTAATTCAGCTTATTTCTAAATATGGAAACTTTCTATTTCAGAAAACTTGCTATTTTTGGAAACTTTCTATTTTTAGAAACTTATCAATTTTAAGAAGTTAATCTAATTTTGGAAACTTTCTATTTTTGGAAAGTTTCTATTTTAGGAAACCTGCTATTTTCAGGAAGTTACTTATTATTACACAACAACAAGTATAATAATACAAGGAACACAAGTAATACTTAATCAGAATATACAGAATATATGATAAACACAGCATAATTGTAAAATCAGTAAAACAGGACATGAACATATAAAACAAGTTATGACATGATATAAAATCAGTTAAGTACTCAGTAGTCAGAATACTTATACACGTATACTATTTATGTAACATTAGTGGGATCAGAGTAGGACTTCCTTTCGTTCGTCTTTTCCGTTCACTGGACATAAGGTACGGATTTCCCGTCCTTTTAGTATGGACATTCTTTCCTTATTAAGATTTCCCCGTCTGCAGCCAACTGTTTTCCCAGTAGTTGTTTTATATGTTTGATACTTATGTTAGATTAAGAGCCTAAGCCATATACATGCATGACCAATGTCACCTAGTTATGGAGGTACCATAACCATAACACTAGAGGCACCAGTGTTATGACTTCCCCACGGAGAAGTGATTGCTCGTGGCGTCCCTTTTTTGTTTTGGCCATTATGTTATATTATCATGTGGGGCGTACGGGTGCATCCTAGTTACATGTTTATCAATATCATCAGAGTGAATGCGATGTGTGCCTTGCATCCTTCACTAGGAGCTGATCCCTCCTACCCAGACAAATTTAATTAGAGGAAACCCCACTAATTACATGACGAGGTCTCCCCTCCAAGTATCATACACGGTGGAACCTCATGACTTATATGGGCTATTTGGCTAATTAATACAGTTTTTATATTGAAACATAAGTCTTTTCAAACTATAAAACCATTTTATTAACATGAATCCAGATTTGCTTAGAATTTATGTCATTCTGCCACTATTGGTCTTATTTTTGTTTCAGCCATTCATACTATGTCGTATATCCGTGCACTGAGCGTTATGCTCAGCTGTAATTTCCTTTCCATGTCCCAAAACGGCAGGTACCCAAGGACGGACTTGAGCATTTGGAGGAAGTGCATAGGATGGAAGCTGCCATAGAATTCTTCTCCTTTTTGCCATATACTTATGCTTGTCTAATCTTTCCTAGTTCATTTACTTTATTTATGTTTTGGGCTTATGTTTGGGAACCGATGTTTGATTCCAGTTTTCCCTATGGTCATGTATGTTTTCCTACATATTACCTTGCATGCTTTGATGACACGCCATAATTACGCGTAACGGTCCACTTATCAAAGTAGGGTGTTACAAGAGTATCCACGGGGTCACAGTTTTCAAAGTGATACTTTTCGAAACAAAGTCTCAGTTACATTGATGACTTATAGTCCCTAGTTGGGCTAGATAGCCCAACCCACGGGTACTACCCGCATCCATCAGGGATGGATTAAAGGCTTGTGTGATATGCGCGCGTAAGCCCAGTGGGCCCTATAAGCCGCTGTCGCACATAAGGTTAATTACTTAACCAGGTCCTTGACGCAGTGCGGCAAGATCAGACAGGAGTATAATCTATCATATAGATATATTCGCCTAGAATAAAGATACATACACTTGCCTTGGTTATACGATAAAGATCAAGCTAATTTAGGTCATTATCTCTTCCTTTGGGCGCAAGAGTAGGAGAGCCCAACAAGGACTCTCTCGGGTATAAAAGGAACCCCATAGGTTCCACAATGGTACGATACACACAATACCCTAAACACTACATACTCAAATCGATTACTTACTCTCACGCTGGAGTCTAATCGTGGGTCACAAACCCACGGTAAGCCTAACGATGTATGTTTAGTGCGCATAGTCCTCAAAGCAAGTTTCACTTGGTGCAAGAGCCGGAGTCCACGAGACCCCAAATTAGGCCTAATTTGGTTCAAGCTCGGTCTACCCCAACTTTTGTATCAACAAGTTGGCGCCATCCGTGGGACCGACACTAAGCTCTAGCTAATGAAGAAAAGCGGCACAAACCCGCCCCCACCAAAGGGGGGACCCAAGAATACAAGTCCCTACTCAAGCTTTGAACCCAATAACCCACGTCGTGGAGGGAAAGGAGTGCGAGTATCTTTCTCTCCGCTAGTCACTCCGACCTCACAAGCGGTTGGAACCGCATCGTCCTCTTAGGAGATCCCTAATCAAGGCCACAAGGAGGCCCAGGATGCAAGGGTTGTGATAAACCCGCAGGTGGAAACAGAAATTCCCCCCTCGGCGAAGCAAAGTATGAGCGACTATGTCGCAGAAAATTATGAGGCGTTAATCCCACTCATGAGGGCGCAAATGAGGGCGAATCTAGCAAGAGATCTTCGGATCAATATAGACTTCGATAAAGAATTCAAATCTAGGGGAGGGTCAAGATCTGGCAAGGAAGCAAAGAGCGACTGAGATCCCAGCATCCCCTTCAGATGCGCCTCTCATTGAAGACGCATCGTCCTCAGACAGCACCAGGGACTCAAGAGAAGAGGATGGTTTCATGACACCAGTCAATGACCACCGGCGCGCAAGCGTGAAGGATAGGCTAGGGCCTAACCCTACTAGTAGACAAAGCGCCCTTAAAAGGCTAGGCCCCTTAGAGAAAGATGAATCTCAGGATCTGTGAGTTCTGGAAAGGAGTAAGAGCACTAAAAGGAGGCGCAAGAGGGATTCTTCAAGCGAAGGTTCCTTGGACTCTAATCATAGTGACCGCCACCCCCGCCATAAAAGGGTCTCTCCTTCATCCACCGAGGACTCTGACTCCTCTGACTATGACTGAAAACACCACAGGGCACCAAAAAGACCAAGGATACAAGGTGAAGATCAATGGACATTGCCATCGCGTCGAGAGAAAGAAGCGCGTTTTCAGAACACATAACTACTTTCAGGGATAACAAAAAAAGACGCATGCCGTCCAATGTCAAGACCTACGATGGCACGACGGATCCAGATGATCACCTGAAAGTGTTCGAATCTCAGGAAGGGATAGAGCAATGTCCAGAAGACGTGTGGTGTCGTATGTTCAACTCCACGCTCATCGGGAACGCTCGGACATGTTCGACCGTCTCCTGAGAAAGAGCATTAATGGGTTTGAAGAACTTCGAAGAGCGTTTCGCAGGAACTATGTGCAGCAGAAGAAGTACGACAAAAGCCCGGTTTCACTTAGGAGAGTGAAGCAGAGGCATAACGAAAGCCTAGAAGACTTCATGGAACGCTTTCAATTTGAATACAACCAGATTAAGGATTGCCCGGAAATACTAAAGATTTCTGGATTCCTCGCAGGCATCACAAATCCAGACCTAATAAAAAGTTGAACGACAGAACCCCGACAACATTTCACGGGGTAATGAAAAAGGTCCGAGCATTTATTCAAGGAGAAACCGCAGCAACAGATAACCGGCAGATGGCATCGGGCTACAAGTACCAAGACTGGCCCAAGAAACAATCATATGGGCAAAATATCAGTCGTACGTTGGACTTTCAAGGAGTGGGAAAGCAAGGGCGCAACAAGAATAACAACAACAAGTTCACCCTACTACAAAAAACCTCTAGAGAGATATTTCTATCAGAAGGAGCAAGTTTTCCAAAGTCTAGCCTAATGTTGGGACCAGTAGATAAACGGGATAACACAAAGTACTGCGAGTACCATGATGATAAAGGGCACGCTACCAATGAGTGAATTCAGTTGAAAAGGCACATTGAGAGCCTGGTAAAAGAAGGGAAGCTGAACCACCTGATAAGAGATTGGAGAAAGAACGTGGATGCGAAAAAGGTTGAAGTGAAAAAACAGAAGGATAAACCTATAACCATATACATGGTAGAGAGGGAAAAATCTTTCATGCAAAGAAGGGTGGTCACGGAATTTTCGCGCGATAAAGAAATAGCATTCCCTATTCTTTCAAATATGGACTACAGAGTCGGGTCGTTGACAATTGACATAGCCCTCGGCGACCACACTATAGAAGGCATGTGCGTCGATGGGGGGTCTGCAGCGAACATATTAAACGAACATTGTTTCGTACGGCTGCCATGGGAAATAAAGAAGGAGCTAGAAGAGACAGCACAGATCCTCACAGGGTTTAGCGGTGATAAGAATCGACCACTGGGGCATCTCAGCACACAGGTGACCATTGGAAACGCGGAACACTCGACGACGGAGTGGATGGACTTCATGGTTATGCGGTCTCAATCCATGTACAACGGGATAATTGGACAACCGACATTAAAAACGTTGCGCGCAGTACCTTCCACGACACATAGTATGTTCAAATTCCCAGTACAAAATGGAGTAGTTACCATCCGTAACATAGACACAATCAAAGGGGGTAACATTACTTTTAGCACCAGCGCTAAAAGGAAGAAGGCGGACAAGTGTCGACACGATAGGGAGCCCAGTCCACAGATAAACAGAAGGAGGCGTATCTCGGAGGAATCCCAGGCGCCAAGCATATCTGTGCGTGAGGAATCGCTGTCAGAGCTCCCGTGGGTCCTCTTCTCAACAAGCTTCACAGGAAAGGGGGACAAGATGCAGGGTTCATCCTCACGAACCAGGGCGATATAAAAATCACGTACGCATTGCTGTTTGACTTCCCTACCACCAACATGGAAGCAAATTTTGAGGCCCTCATAGCAGGTCTCAGTTTGGTGCTAAGAATGGGAATGACGCGCCTAGTGGCATACACATACAACCATCTAGTGGCAAGTAGAGTTAATGGTTCATGCGAGCTACGAGGGCAGGTGCTAATCCAGTATAGGAAAAAGATACGGGACACGACAACACGATTAGCATAATTTGCTATGTAAAGGGTTGTAGAGGAGGAGGACGAAATCTTGGTGGATATGGACCAACTTTCAATTATAAACATGGATAAAACTCCTGGTCACGTTCTAGTCGATTTTATCTTGCACAAATATGTGAGTGTGGATATGGAGTTACCAACATGGATGACACCCATTCGAAATTTCTTTTCACATAACAAATTGCCAAGCAGCAGAAGGAAGGCCAGGCAGATACAGGTGCGAGCTAGGCACTTTAAAATTGTCAAAAGAACGTTGTACAGACAAACATGTAAAGGTCGGATGTTGCAATGCTTAACATCAGATCAAACGCGGGCAGTGGTGGAAGCCGCGCATAGAAGAGTGTGCCCTCGCGGCCCGGTAGCTATGGTTGAGGAAGTCAATCGCTCAGGGTACTTTTGGCCATTTGTACATAAGGATGCGCTTAAAAGAGCGGCGCGTTGTCAGAGATGCCAGGCGGACTCAAGACGTCGGACGAATTCTAACAGGATTACTGGCCCACTCTCAACCAAAGGCGCAGAAGAAGGATGACTACTCTCAAAGCTGGGGCGTACTCTGGGTTCCCTGGCAACGTCAATTGGAAATATGGCACGACACGCAGCAACGCTGCTCCTGTCTAAAGGTAGCCACCAACATCAGCGCAGGGGAGCAGTTGTCCCCGCAGCCAGGATAACTCCACATACCACACGGCATCGGGATTGTATGGGCGTACTACCATCAGCACGAAGCACAAAACGGCGCGGTCAGGCAAGCAAAGGATCCTCACAGACTAGGATGAGTTTGTATGGCTATGCGGAATCGCTATCCAGCCTTACAAGAAGTGAATTGAGAGGCAGCCAGAATTGTGGACGATATTCTCCCTGAGATATTGCATAGTTAGCATGGACCATTCCTTTGGCTACTACTAGCCCCAATAAGGATCCATGTATTTTTTTCTTTATTGTCGTTTCTTTTTAGGGTTTACTTTTTTGTTATTTCAACGTTGGCAAAAATATGAATAAAATGTTGCGGTTCCTAGCTAGCTCCGCATCCCAAATAATCTTTTTCTTTTTTACCTTTTATGCATAAGAGTGTTGTTTCTTCTCTGAAATATATACATGTTTGGCCTTCCGGTGTACATGTACAATAAACGTTTCCCTGTGGAATAAGAGGACTAAGTTTACCCTACTAATTAAACTTGTTATGTAAGAGGGATGCAACCCCAACGGCGCCGGATCAGGTATCCTTTGTTAGGCAGCTTCCCACAAGACGTTGTGGTAAGTGTAGCAGTCCACATAATTTATGATGGATATGCACAAGATATAGTTTGCATGCCTAACAAACTTGTCATTCTCTATGACATTACTTATGGTAGTAGTGACAGGACCACACGTAATGACTTTCGGCTCGCCCATAAGTTTAGAGTCGCACTCCCATGAGTGTACTCACAAACAGGCATTCTGTCTCACACAGACGTGAATACATACACCTGGACCCACGTATATAACAAAGAATGTGAACATAGCGCAGGACGCTATGTATTGGCAAACAAGCAGGTTTTCATAAATAATATACAAATTCTTTAACTTACAAAGTTATTGTGCGTAATTAGTACAAAACAAATAGTAAAGAAAGGTGCCCTCTATAGAAGGTCGTTCGCTGAAAGCGACCTCTTCAACCTGCGGTGTGTGGGGTTCAATGACGCGGAGTGATGTACCCATGCCTCCTTAATACATTGCAGCACGCGAGTCTGGTACACGTCGATGGAAGGCAGGCTAAATGGTACACCATCGGATCGACTATGATGTGCCAAACCTAAGCCAATAGAGAAACCTTTAGTTGAAGTACGGTTCTTCTTTGCAACACGTCTCACGTGCTGTTTCAGCTTGTCTTCCAGCGAGATTGTTATTGACGCACCAGAAATGTAGACAGGGACATGTAGTTGCGAAACATCCGGTCTGCCAAGGGCATGGGGACTTTCTTCTGTTCTCTCTGTGCGATGACTTGCTAGAGTAAGGCCGGCCATGGTCACACTTATAGGAAAATCTTGGTTTTTCTCAAGGCGGTCTATGATGGGCGACGGGAGGCCTTCTAGTCATTGGAATGCAGCATCAAAGAGTTCTTGCGCGTACTGGGAGTAAATTTCACTACCCTCCAGGGGTCTGGTCAGTAGCTTTTCCTCAAGGGCGCGCTCCACGGTGAGGCTTTGTCCTAGTAGCCGTGCGGCATCAAAGATATCCCTGATCAGTTTATGGAGGTGGGGCTGCTCCATGGAACTTTTCATAGCCAATGGCAAGCCATGCTTTATTAATCAATGATTCTCTGCGCGCATGGTGGTAAGATGGGGATAAAGCTCTTATCAAAATCGGTGCTCATATACTTTAGGATCTCGGATTTCTTTGCCATATCGTTTTAGAAATTGGCAACAAAATTGTTTCAATTTGAAGAAAGGGCACTCATACCTTCTTCCAGCTTCGACATAGCCCATCGATTTTCATCCTCTTGCCTTACACGCAAGCAGCGCTCGTGTTCTATAAGTTCCGATAATATTGCCTTTTCATCCTCCAAATATTGGATGGATCCAACATTTATGGTGGATGTAGCGCGTTAACCTACAAGTTTGCACTTGGCAATGGCGAGTTCGCGATCTTTTTTGTTCTGCTGTCTGGTGGACCTTTTGATTTGCTTGTGACACTTGCTCTGATAGCTGGGATACCTTCTTTTTCAAATGCGCAACTAGGGTTACTTCTTGTGAAGTAACTGTATCCAACTCTCTCATTAGTGTTGTGGCGGGCAATTCCTACAAGTGTTGTGCGTGACCAGGGGGAGTTAGGTAGTGGAAAAAGTCCTCGCATGCAGTTGCGTAGTCCAGAACACATGAGTGGGTGCACTTCCAGGAGGGAATGAATTTGGTAGACTTCGAGGTACTTGCACAAGCTTTGGTCGTTGCGACTTGGGAGCTACACGTTTAATACCCTACGAGTGTTAGGAAAGTGCACTCATTATTTGATTTGAATAAAGGATCAGGAGTGGTATGGTGATGTACCTGGGCAAATGTGTCTTTCCCCGCGACCTTGAGAGTATTCCCCACGAAGTCACGTCGACACGAGGTCTGGTCTGCAGTGTTCTTCCCCTTTTGGGAATTTGCTGTGTGGGGGAGCACGGTAACTGTTTGTAACTTGGAACCGGTATGATCTCTTCTGCTGGGCCTATGCAGGAATCCCATCCAAGGCCATGGTCTTCCTCCCCTTCCAGGTTCATTTCTTCTGACGAAGACTCAATAGTACATGGCACACTTCGGATGGGAGTAGCGTTTACTGCGGTTATCCTCTCAACGCCTCCTCCAGGTGTTGGAGAAGGGAACTCCAGGGCTATGGTACGTTTCCCAATGTACCATCCATGAGATAGCTCGAAGGGTGTGAAAGGCCGAGGGCGCATTATCACCGTGCATGGATTTTCACGCTTCACAAGTTGCGTATAAGTTAGTTCTATAGAAATATGGGGCATATTTGAGTATGTGCGCATAAGTTGTTTGCATTTGTTGATTTTTTGATTACAAGGTCCTTACCATGGTCAAATTCGTCGAAATATTAGGGGAGGTGGTTTGCAGGAAAGGTCGATGTATGGCTCAATCCTAGGGCGTATAGAAAGCCTCTGGGTATTCCTGCATTGGTATCCGGTCTGTGGTAATTACCTGGGCGTCTGCTTCATTGAACGAGCCAACAATAGGGCGGTTATCTTTCATCGTTGTCTCAGGAGTGATGAAATCATAATCAAATGGAAATACAACTTTATCTACCCAAAAGAACTTATCATTCCACTTCTTTAGTGAATCCAGCTTTTCCGAGTAACATTGTAGCTGACCGGGGCGTTTGCAAATGATATCCATGAGGGACGGTAGCAGGCGCGGAAAAGGTTTATTGTGGGGTCAACATTCTTCAGCAAGCAGTTTATTTCAAAATTTGAGATTTTGGCGGCACCTATTCAATGCAGTTGCGAAAGGTGTATGATGTAGTAGCTCAGTATATCCATCAGAAAGCGACTTAGGGGTATGCCATTGTTGGAGAACTCGATGAATCTGGTGTATATACCAAATTTTCCATCCGGGAAACTTCCAATATGTGCTTGTGGAACGGGTATAGCAGGGTGGAGATTTGAAGATATGTGGTATTTCGTGATGAAGCGGGAGAGTTCTTGTTTTGTTATGCGGGACGTCACATCAAACAGCTGTGCTACCATTTTTTCTTTGCAGATATTTTGACACGGGTGTAGAATTTGTGTTCTTTGTTGTTCGACGTTTTTTCCTACTATTTTCAACAATGGTGGGAAGGTTTTTTTGGATGGGCGAAGAAGGTTGGATGTCTGTCAGACTTCATTTATATACAGTATAGCCGCATGGGATCTTACAGCACATGTCCCAAATGCTTTGTTCATCCTACGGTGTTGGCTAGTTGGCTCCCCTGACGTGGTTAGTGTCTTTCCCAGTTCTCGATGCAGGGTTGAGATAGTGGAATTTGACGTGTATAGTTATTCAAAATCATTTCATGTGGACTGTGCGGGGTATTCGTTTTTGTTTTTGCGCAGAGGCATGACTGGTTTATAGTCTAGTAGCCGCGGTTGGAACCTGTGACCACTAGACTAGGGGGACATGATGACGTATAGTACCTAGTTGGGCTGGATAGCCGGACCCTCGGGTACTACCGGCATCCATCAAGGATGGATTAAAGGCTTGTGTGATATGCGCGCGTAAGCCTAGTGGGCCCGGTAAGCCGTTGTCACACATAAGGTTAATCACTTAACCAGGTCCTTGACGCAGTGCGGCAAGAACAGACAGGAGTATAATCTATCATATAGATATATTCGCATAGAGTAAAGAGAAATAAACTTGCCTTGGTTATACGATAAAGATCAAGCTAATTTAGGTCATTATCTCTTCCTTTGGCCGCAAGAGTTGGAGAGCCCAGCCAGGACTCCCTCGGGTATAAAAGGAACCCCACAGGTTCCACAAAGGTACGATACACACAATACTTTAAACACTACATACTCAAATCGATTACTTACTCTCACGCTAGAGTCTAATCGTGGGTCACAAACCCACGATAAGCCTAACGATGTCTGTTTAGTGCGTAGGGTCCTCAAAGCAAGTTTCACTTGGTGCAAGATCCGGAGTCCACGAGACCCCAAATTAAGCCTAATTTGGGTCAAGCTCGGTCTACCCTATTGTTAGCATAGATCACGAGCTATAGACTATTTAGGACTTTGTCTCTTGGAGCGACCTCCCTTAGGGGGAAATTGTTGGAAATACGTTTTTACATATTTAGGAAGGATCAGTCACTCCAACAAGATACTGTTGATCCCAAACTTAGATCGATTTAGCTTGTGTAAACGAGAATAAATCAAGTTAAACACTTAGAGAAACTTTGTTGTATATGAAACAATATAAGTATTATGCGGAATTAATACTTAAACAAGATCACACAAACAAGTTAAACCAAACTTTCACTTTGATTGATTAATTGAACTTGCGTACAATGGAAGTGTAAAACTTATAAAACTTATATTTAAACAAAACCTAAAGGCCTCCTTTTATAGATTAAGGAACCTTGTACAAGAGTCTACGTATCAGCTATTCTTGTTAAAGATAAACATAAGAAATACATTGAAAAACATATCTTAACTAGAAACATACTAGAAGCATAAAACGTGTAGACTAGAATATCCTATCAGTACTTGACTTCTTCTCATCAACGCTTTACTTCTTCTTGTCAACGCTTGTCTTGTCAACGCTTTATTTCTTCCTATCAACGTCCAAATTGCTCTTGTCAGCGTCCAAGTGTTTTGGCTACATTTTATTCCTAACAATCCTCCCCTAAACTTGATATCTACTCTAGTAGGATTCTTAAGTACTAGGAGGATTCTTACAAATTTTATTAAATTGGAAATAAATAAACCTAATTAAATCTTTGCCACGTCACTTGAGTAATCCATCTCCAGCTGTGTTGTCATCATTTTCTTCAAAACTTCTTTGGACATAGGATACTCAACATCCACAAGAAGATACTCAGAAAACTTAGTAGTACTCAAATGATACACTCCAGCTGCTGAATATAAACGCCATTAAAGTCCACTGAAATCATCATCAAGATCCTTCCAAACTGGATCTTCTTCATCTGGTGCACACATTCTCTTGAATGTTGACCAAATCTTTATTCCATTGACTGAAGTATGTGCTTCAGTCTCATACTTGGCTTGCATCAACCACCAAAGGTCTGCCAAGTCTTCCCTATCCAGGCTTGCAAATAAAGACATCAAAGTAGTAAAAGTATGTACCTCTTTCCCATATCTTCCAACCAATCAAAACCCACTTGCATCTTCTTCATAGCTAACTATAGGGTTTCTGGAATCATGAGGTAATACTTCTACCATATGTGAAGCTTCCAAGGGTGAGAGCTTAATACTCTTTCTAATAACAGCTTCACTGGGATTCACTATATCCAAACTTGGTGGAAACTCAAGTGGAACTCCTTTCTTCAATGGTCTTGGTGTAATCAAAGCCCTTTGGATCTCCATCTCTTCTGCAAGTTCTTCCTTTCTTTCATCTTAAAGAAGTCTAATAGTATTCTACTCTTGCACCTTTGCCCATATAGGATAAGCCTTAAATTCCAATTCATCAAAAGACAACCCCTACAACTTTCTAAAAGTCCAACCTGCTTGATGACATCTGAGCAACATGTAATAGAGCTCCCTTCTTTCTGTCTTGGTCTATTCAAGAACTTTGCTAGCTTTATACTTCAGAATTACCTTGCAATATCTTTGAACTCTAAGTAGAATCTCCAAACCCCAAATTTGATCTGATAAAGTCATGTCTGGATTCTCCATTACTTTGTTCTCCCATGCAAAGTACATCTGAGCAACTTCAGGCATCTCATAATCTACCTGATTCTTTAACTGTGCAAGCTTTTCCCTTGCCAACTCATCACCATATTCAAGTCTTTCTGGTTCTTCAATAATCATGACACTTGAATATGTGCTCTCATCACTACTGATGTCCTTACTCTCAATAGCAGTCTCCTTCATCCTATCTTCTTTCTCAAGTTGTGCAGCCAACATGAAATCAAACTTTACTTGAGCTACATCCTTGGGAACCGTTGTTTCTACCATAATCCTTTTACCCTTATCTAATATATCAATGATGGGTAAAGATGATGATGGTACCTGTGTAGACACTTCTTTGATGATAGATGATGACTGGAATACATCAACCATACCTGCAGGTCTATCAACGTCTAAAACATGTGTGTCAATGCCTAACTTACTCTTGTCAACGTAAAAAATCTGCTTATCAACTCTCAATCTACTCTTGTCAGCGCTTCTTGTGAACTGCTCCATCATCTCAGAAAAAGATAAATTCAAATTTGTAGGAGTAACCAATGACACATCAAAACCTAGTTGCCTCTTCAAATCTGTTAGAGCTTCAGCTATACCCAAAGATTCACCTTCATGTGAGCCTTTGTCACTCACATGTATCTGCTCATCCTCCCCTTTGGAAGAATCCTCCACTCTACGTCTAAGGTTAGCACCTTCCAAAATAACAATCCTCTCCCTCAATTTCATGAGTTCAAGGCCTTGTGTAGAGACAATATGTACAAGGTCTGCATTTTGCTTTTGCAAGCTAATGCAGACAGCCGTCAATTCCAACAAAGTACAGGGTTCCAATCTGCCCTCCTCTATAATGGGAATTTGATCTCCCAAAGTAGAGTCATGGGGCATGGATGGGGTCTTAATGATGTTAGGACTGGCTTGGCCTGCATCTAAGCTAGTACCAATAGTCCTAGCCCACCCATATCACCAACCACACTTGTGGTGGTGGTTCTCTCTTCAACATGGCTAGGACCACTAGAGGAGAACACTCCAGTAGTCCTTTGGCGTTTTTCCATCCTAAAGTCTGGGGGTGAAGAGGATGATGTGGATTGGGGTTCAGTTTGGGGGTTAAGGGGTGTTTGGTTTTGTTGTAGAAGGGTGTCAACGTTTGGATTTGAAGTGTCAACGCTAAAATTTAACGTGCCAGCGTTAAAGGGATCTTGGTCAAGTTCCAACAAGCAGCTGCAGCCACATACTCTGCTTCAGTTGTAGAATTAGCCACCACTGTTTGTTTCTTGCATTGCCAAGATATCAACCTGCTCCCAAGAAACTGACATCCACCAGTTGTGGATTTTCTATCAAACTTATCATCTCCATAGTCACTGTCTGAATATGCAATTAGCTCCAATGGTGAATCCTTTGGGTACCACAAGCCAAGACTAGGATAACATCTTAGGTACCTAAAGATCCTCTTGACAGCATAAAGGTGACATTCTTTGGGAGTCACTTGATAGCGTGCACAAGCACACACATCAAACATGATGTCAGGTCTAGAGGCTGTAAGATACATCAATGAACCAATCATTGATGTATAGTGCCTGACATCAACATCCTTTCCATCTCCAATCTTTCCCCAAGGGTATTCTCTATCCATAGGAGTAGTAGCCCTCTTTTCATGTGGAGAAAAGCCAAACTTCTTCATGATCTCTGCCACATATTTATCCTGGGAGATGAAGATACCATCTTCTTTCTGCTGAACTTGTAGCCCAAGAAAGAAGTTCATCTCCCCCATAGCACTCATCTTGAATTTGTCTGTCATAAGCTTGGAGAAATCCTCACTCATCTTTGGATATGTGGATCCAAAAATGATGTCATCAACATAGACCTGAACAAGCAACACATCCTTACCTTTCTTCTTTGTAAACAGTGTATGATCTATGGTGCCCCTCTTGAATCCATTGTCCACCAAATAAGTAGATAAAGTACCATACCATGCTCTTGGGGCTTGATGAAGTCCATACATAGCCTTCTTGACTCTATACACCTTGTCTGGATTCTCTGGATCCTCAAAACCAGGAGGCTGCATCACATATACCTCCTCAACAATTGTTCCATAGAGGAAAGCACTCTTGACATCCATTTGATAGACAGTGAAGCCCATGCAAGATGCATAGGCTAGAAAGATCCTTATAGCTTCAATCCTTGCAACTGGTGCAAAGACCTCCTCATAGTCTATCCCCTCCTCTTGTGTATATCCCTGAGCCACTAATCTTGCCTTGTTTCTGACCACAATACCTCTTTCATCTCTCTTGTTTCTTAAAACCCATCTTGTCCCTATAGGTCTGACTTATCTGGGACAATCAACCAGCTCCCAAACATCTTGAATTGCAAATTGGTGAAGCTCATCCTGCATTGCTTCCACCCAACTTGGTTCTTTGAGAGCATCAAATATCTTCTTGGGTTCCTGTTGTGACAGAAAACAGGCAAACAAACATGCTTGCACAAGAGGGGTATCAACCTTCTTGTGAATATTGGCAATAAATCCACCAAGACCTTGATGAGATCTTCTAGTCTGAACAGGAGTCATAATATCACCAATGATTTGAGAAGTTGGGTGATTCTTCATAGTAGAAGTGAGAACTCCTCATTCAAAAAGTCTGGTGTCTTCAATCTCATTATCCATGTTGCCAATATCTTCTTCTTCAGACTCTCTTTCATCCATATGAGGATGAAACTCTTCATAAAAATTAGAAGGTTCACCTTGTTCAAAAGTAGAAGAGAAAAGATGTGCAAAAGTGTTGTCAACGCCTGAACCTTGGTTGTCAGCGTTTGGGCTAACAACGCTTGAATTGTTGTTGTTAACGTTTGAGCCATCAACGTCTGAATTGGTCTTGACAGTGCTAGATTTGCCTTTGTCAGCGCCTGAAGGTCCATGCATGTTGTTATCTGGTGGTACTTGGGGACCACCATTATCTTTTCCAGCATCAGTAGCAAAAGCATCTGTCCATATGGGAATTGTGACATACTCTAGTATAGGAGATGACTTTTCTGCCTGTGATCCAACCTTTTCATGAACCTGTGTACCTGAAACATCAACAACTTGTTCTTCCACAACATTTGAAGTTACCTTCACAATGTCTGGATTAGTGACAGGCATATAATTTAAAGTCCTAGATAAAGGTTCCAAGTCAAACAACCAATTTGGACCACTTTGAGGATCACTAGGTTTATTCTCTAAAAACCTAACATGTACTCTTTCAAGTATACGTTTTTCCTTTTTAAGATAAACCCTATATCCCTTGATCTGCACTGAATACCCCATGAAATAGCCTTCATCACCTTTTGCACTAAATTTACCTAAGGCATCACTAGTATCTAAAACAACTACATGACAACCAAAAGGTCTGAGAAAACCAATATTAGGTTTTCTTCCCCAAAGTAACTCATAAGGTGTTTTGTTATGTATTTTGTTGACCAATGCTCTATTTTGAACATAGCAAGCTGTATTTACAGCCTCAGCCCAAAAAGCTATAGGGAAATGAGCATCAACCAACGTGGTTCTGGCTGCTTCAATTAGGGTTCTATTCTTTCTTTCTGCAACCCCATTTTGCTGAGGGGTTCTGGCAACACTAAATTGCCTAGTAATTCCTTTCCTGGCACAAAAATCATCTAACACTTTATTCCTAAATTCACCACCATTATCACTCCTAAGCATTTTAACTTCATTACCAGTCTTCTTCTCAATCTGAGTGATAAAATCAATTAAAGTGTAAGTTGTATCACTCTTCATAGCTAAAAAGAAAGTCCAAGTAAACCTAGAAAAGTCATCTGTGATGACAAAGCAGTATGATTTACCATTTAAACTCTCTATATTGGTTGGACCAAATAGGTCCATATGAAGCAAGTGAAGAGGTCTAGTACTAGAGTGCACCTGTTTGGACTTGAATGAGACCTTGTGCTGCTTGCCTTTAAGACATGCAACACAAGAGTGGTCATTGTAGAAGGCCTTTTCAGGCAAACCATCAACCAAACCAAGTCTCACAAGCGTGTTTATATTCTTGAAGTTTATGTGCCCTAGTCTCTTGTGCCATAGATTACTTTCATCTACTGAAGCTTTAGCATAAAAACATGACATATTGCTATTCATTCTAATCCCATTCAGATTCACATTATATATGTCTTTATGTCTAGGTGTTCTATAGTCAATATATTTCTCATCAGGGATCTTATAATCCTTGCTTAACACCAACCATTCAGTATCAGTAAACAGAACTTTATTTTTGTTATCACAAACTTGTGATACACTAAAAAGATTGTAATCAAGTTCCTTTACCAAAAATACGTTTTCAAAACGCAAGTTCTTGGTGAGAAGTGTTCCTTTGCCTGTGATAGTACCATATCCGCCTCCAAAGTAAACCTTATCACCATCCTTAATGAGAGTGAAGTTAGTGAGATAATCTTCCTTCCCTGTCATGTGCCTTGAGCATCCACTGTCCCAATATCCATAATCATTGACCTGTTTTTGAATGCCCTGCACATAAAGAAAACAAGTTAGTTTTCTTTGGGAACCCAAGCCTTTGCAGACTTGGATTCATCTGGTTGTTCAACAAGAACAGACTTAGTTCTCATAACAACCCCATTTTCATCCTTCTTTGGATGAAATACCCAGTTAACCCCAATAGGTTTTGTAATGACCTTTGAAATGTAATTAAATCTATTGCAGGTCATTGAAATCCCATTATCATTAGGGTTTTGATCTTTCTTTGGTCTCCATGTCAAGCTTGAAGAAGCTTTAGACCCCTTACCCTGTGGTTGCAAATATTTAGGTCTGGTCACGTTTCTGTCAGCGTTGGATTTGGTCTTGTCAACGCTGAAATTACCCTTGTCAGCGTTGAACCTAGGGTTTGCTATAGAAACCCATTGCCTATTAGACCAAGTATTTGTCTTTTGAAATGGTCTTTGTCCATGAGTGTTAGATCCTCTAGTGAAGAATGGGGCAGGTCTAACAACTTGTGGACTTTGCTGCACACAAGGTTTGGGTCTGACAACGTTTGACTTTCTAACAACGTTGACTTTGGAAGCGTTGACACACTTATATGCTAAATGTGAAAAGCTACCACAAGTTTAACAGGCTTTTCTAGACACAACCCTAGGTATAGAAGAGAAGAAGCCTGCTCCATCATTGCTAACTTGGCTCTTAGGTGACCTAGTATTCCTATACATCTCTACATACTTAATGCTAGGTTTTCTAACAGTGTTTGAGCCAAGGTCAACAGCCTTACCAGTGATTGGGTTTGTAACCTTAATGGGGGTTGACTCATTAGGACTTTCACATAACAAGCCACCCTTAACAAATAAGGTAGGGTTGGCTTTCTTCCATTCATTTAAGTCAGTCAACTTCTGTTGATACTCTTCAACTGGGGTAATGACTCTTGGTGGAGGAATGAATTCCTCCTCTTGGAGTTCTAGTAAACCAGTCCAAGATAGGTCCTTTTGTTGGACACCATAGAAGTCACCAGCTGGTGGTGGATCCACAGAGTAGTATTTCATCCCAATCCCAGTCATGTCCTTAGGATCCCTTTGTTTATTCACACATTCTCCTAGGGTTTGGGTGGCCTTACCAAATCTTTGAATTTTAAGGCCAACATTATCTTTATTCTTAATGGCCTCATCTAACTTAGCATGTAGCTTACCATTAACCCTTTCCATAATGCTCCTAATATCATTAATAGCATTCAACTCATGTTTTAAGATATTTATTTTATCTTTTAAGTCAAATTCCATTTTCTTGTATTCAGAAACTGTCTTCTCAGTTTGAGTGAGAGCTAGTTGGTAATTAGACAGTTTGCATCTTTCAGTACTCACATCATCTAATAATCTTAACACCTCTTTGTTAAGTTTCTCAGTATTTAACCTACAACCCTTACTACAAAAAGCATCATCGTATACCTCATTATCTGATGAAGAGGAGGAGTGAGCCATGAGAGCATATTGAACATGCTCTTCTTCTTTAATCTCAGCAACCAAAGCTTTATCCTCTTCCACATCTTTAGCCAGATAGCTCCAATCCCATCCCATACCATCAATTCCTTGAACTACGACCATGGCCATAGGATCCTGAGCCTTAACAATTTGGCTTGAGGGTTTGCCAGCATCAGATCTTCTAGGAGATTTGCATTCCCTCATGAAGTGCCCCATACAATGACAGTTGTAGCACTCAACTTTGGATTTATCAAATCCAACAGTGTCCTTTGCATTGAAGGTCATCTTCTTCTTAAACCTTCTATTCCACCTGTTTGCTCTTATACTAGCAAGAGCCAGGTTCCACTTAATATCCATCTCTTCCAAGTGCTCATCACTTATCTGCTTAAGGTCCTCATATGTAATCACTGAACCATTGGGTAAAGAAGCAATATAAGCACATACAATATCCAAATCCAAACCAGCAGGTTTAACTCTTTGTAAGTCACTTTTTTATGTGTCAGCGTCTGAGTATGAGGCGTTGACAGGACATGTTCCAGCGTTGACACATGATGATCTAGTAACTGGATGCATGTAAGAGTCCTTCTGTTTGAATTGACCTTCACTATGAGAAAAGAAGGCCATATTACTGTTGGTAGACTTGCTTCCATGCTCCAAAAGAGTTTCATCTTCCAACAGCCTCAGTTTGTTGTAGATATCATCAAAAGTAGAACTTTTGTGAGTGTTGTTGGCAAGTATAGATCGTGCCTCAATCTTCCACACCTCACCAAGAGTTTTCAGAAAAGTGGCATTAATGTCAACATCACCAAGTTGTGTCCCCATGAAGGACAATTTGCTTGTAATGTCAAGCAATCTGCTTCTTACACTGCTAAGCTTCTCATTAGGTTGAGCCTTGAAGACAGCATAATCATGCATGAGTTGCTTCTTCTTCTCTTCCTTAGTATCTTCATTGCCACCATATGCAACTTCAAGAGCTGCCCAAAGGTCCTTAGCAGATTCATAACCTCTGTATTTATGCTGGTTCTCTTGTCCCAAAGAGAGTTTCAGAATATTTAGTATTTTCATATCAACCCTTTTCTTTGCTATGTCTTCAGCAGCCACAACTCTACCATCCTCTGGCTTTTCTCTCTTATCTGCTTCTGAACATCCAGCAACAGCTGCTCTTCCAGCAATAGCATTAGCAATCTTTTGGGCTTTATTAAATGTGTTTCCATATTCAATAATCTCCCAGAGTGTGTAGTCATAGATTCCCAGATATTGCTCAAAGTTGAATTTCCACAATTCAAAGTTGGCAGCATCAAGCATGGGAATCTTGATATTTGGTAAAGGTGAGGAGGAGGTGGGTACTTATGGATTTGACATGATGTTTTTATGGTTTCTATGAAAATTAGGGTTTTGGTGATTTTAGGGTTCATGTGTTCTTTAAGATCAAAGGTTCCTCAACAAGCTCTGATACCACTTGTTAATCCCAAACTTAGATCGATTTAGCTTTATGTGTACGAGATTAGATCAAGTAATACACTTAGAGAAACCTTTGTATATGTGTATGACAATCTAAGTGTTATGCGGAATTAACACTTAAACAAGAACACACAAGATGTAAACAAACTTTCACTTTAATTAATGATATCAAACTTGCTTACAATGAAAGTGTTAACGTATGAAAACTTATATTGAATAATAACCTAAAGGTTTTCTTTTATAGACATAAGAAGCCTTGTACAATAATCTACATATCAACTATTCTAGGTAAAGATAAATATAGAAAATACATTGTTGTTCCTATCTTTACTAGAAGTAATCTAGAACATAATAAACGTGTAGATCATATCCTTCCATCAGTGCTTGTCTTTAATGTATCAACGCTTGACTTTGTCTTGTCAACGCTTGATCTTTCAGGTTTGTTTTACTCCTGTCAACGCTTGTTTTACTCTTGTCAGCGCTCAAGTAGACTGGCTATAATTTATTCCCAACATGACATTGCTACCTTACTATACCAAACAACGGGTAGCTAACCCGAAACTCATTTGCCCATCTAAAACAGTGTGTCGTCACAATAATCACGCTTATATAATTCTTCCCATACATAAATTTGCTTACCAATCAATGTGGCACGACAAAGATCAACCGTCAAGGCGCGAACTGGGGTGATCTTCCCCAAATAGTACTATTAGATGCATAAGCGTCTACCAAATCCTGGTAGTTCACAATTCATGCTAATGGGACTTTTAGTGACATAACCTAACTTTAATAATCCATTTCATTTCATTTATCGGGTCATATAATCATTCATCGGGTCATATAATCATTCGGGTCCAAATCAATAAGCAAACAATCGGGACAACTGGTGTCCTATTTTTATTAAAAATAACATGTTATATCCCTCCCGGGTTTATAAAACATTTCATAAAAACATTTAAAAGAGTGTGAGGCTATGAATGCACGTTGATTGGGAAAGGCGGTTATCAGCGATTTGGATGTACGGTACGTGCTTCAATCACAAAAACCTAGACAAATAATACTCGTCTCAGACTCTTGTCCAATGACTTTATAAAAATAATGGCTATGTATATATGATGATATCATGAGTATGATGATTATCATGTGGGAGTTTATATCTTAATACACATTATAGTGTTATGTGTTAGTCAAATTTCGACTAGTTATACTAGTTTCAATCCAATTCTATATTAAGGCCCAATAAGCCTATTAAAAGCCCATTAAGAGTTCAAATCTTTATATTAGTCCATTTATACTATTAATATCAGGCCTTTACTCATATGTTAGGCCCAAGTGGGTTAAGCCCAATAAGTAAGTCCATGTTAGCCAAATTAGTTGGGTTAATAGTCCATTAAGGCTACTTTGGCCCGTTAATGTCCATATGTTATAAAGCTCGGGTTTTATCGGTTTTTACTTGTAATAAGTACTTATACATAATTATATGAGATATAAAAAGTTTACATTAGACGGGTCCGACCATCTAAGTTTTAATTGACGAAAACGTTAATCTTTCGGTTTTAGCCGAAAAGACGTAAAACGTATGTTTATAGTTTTATTAACTTATAAAACATACCAATTTACAATTTTTATACAATGTCCCATTTACTTATCAAAGTATATACTTATTTATAAGTATTATATAAGTTAGTGGGTTTTAGGTATATATTTTATATCATATTTACTTGAGTGCTATTTTAATAATATATACATTTATTTTACAAATCTGATTATGATTTTCACTTTCACCATTTTTACCATATCTTGAGTTTTACAAGGAGATAGAAGCTCATTTTTGGATGACATAAACTACATATTATGTGCTACAATTAAATCAGCTTTAGCTACTGCTCAATATATCTCTAAATGTCCTTAACAGTCCGTCCAAAACAGACTACTCAGATTTGTACTTCAATATTGTTTTGATCATATCTCACTCATTATAAAGATTCCATTTTATGACCAACTCTCACATGTGTAGAGGTCTTATAACTTACTGTGTATTAATTCATCTATGCCATTTTAATAATATAACATAAGTTTTTTTACTGTTTTATAAAGCCTACTTATTTAAGCAAGATTTTACCACTTTTACATGTAGTTTTCAATCTTTTTAACCAAGTTTATCAACACATGATCCCCACACAATATTTTTATCATCATATATCATCATATACATATACATTAGGAAAGAAAATACAATTTAAATTTATAAAAATAACAAGGAAATAGGAAGGATGATCTTGTTACCACCAAGATTATGAAAGTTAAGATCAATCTTGACTTTTGTTGGCAAAACTTTTGGTATACCAATATCAACTTCAAGATCACCTATCTTCAAGAACTCCTTGTGCAAAATCAGCCCTAGGACACCGACAAATCTTCTCTTTGGATGTTAAAATCACACCAATCAATAGAGCTTCAATAGGGTTTCATCATATGTGTGAATAACATATGATCTTATGGTTAAATTTTGATCAAAATGGGTGTTTTGTGTGAGAGTGGGACGGCAAGCTAGAGAGAAAAGAGAGGATTTTGGTGGTTTGCATGAGTTGCAAATGAAGAATGGTTTAGCTACTAGTGATTTTTAGGTAGTATATGGTTTTGGAAAGAAACAAGGACAAGTGTCCTTGTTTATTAAGTAAACTTGACACCTCATAAGGGGTGTGGCTAAGTTATCCGTCCATGGTGTGGGGGTGGGGCAAAAGTGGTTGTGTCTCATCCCCATTTATTTACGGGTGCTCCTCGATTATAATTTCCTCGATTTACGTGCCCTCGGGTCGTTTTACGAAAAAACATTTTTATAAATTATGAATCAACGGCACTAATACGAGGCTTTTGTCCTAGTAAGAAAATTTTATCGTCCGATCTTTTCGAATTGAGAAAGGGAAGAATGTGCGACTCAGTCGTCTTTTGGTGAAACAAAGATATGATCGTTGTAGTAAAAGGAAAGTGCAAAAACTTTAAAGTAAAAGGCAGGTAAAATAAAGCTAAAAGTAATTAATAATAAATGAAGAGAAATTAAAAGCAATTAAAGTAGATAACGCGAACTTAAAACTATCCTAAAGGCAAGCTTAAAATAAATCTAAGGCAAGTAAATTTAAAGTGCAACTAAGTAAAAAGGCGGGAAAATTAAAGCTTAAAAATTTAAACTAAAAGTAAACTAAAAATCACTCATTCGGAATATCCTGCTCATCCGGAATAACTTGCTCATGCGGAATATTACCTCTTAAACCTTCATTCGAAATAGTCAAACAAAATACTCATCCGGAATACTTGAACAAAAACCTTCATTCGGAAAATCTAGTTCGTCCGGAATAAAGCTTGTTTCGGAATATCTTACTCGTTCGGAATACACAACTCATCCGAAATATGGGTTCATCCGGAATATCATTTCATTCGGAATAACAAGGGCTCATCTGGAATATTAGTTCATTCGGAAAAATATACTTGATCCGGAATATTGCTTTATTCGGAATAAGTAGTACTGATTCGGAATAATTAACCAAGATTGCTGGTTAGGAATAAAAGCCTTATGCGGAATAATTAAAATAAAACCTTCATCCGGAATGACCTACTGATCCGGAATAAAAGCTTCGTTCGGAATAATCTGGGAAAACTATAATCGCGAAGAACACGGGAAAATAAAAGATACTAATTTAATAAAAACTAACCAATCTAAACCAAAAGATTAAGAAAGACTAATCAATAAACATCTACTAAAGATCACCTATCAATCTAAATCAACAAAACTAACAATAATAACCAAAATAATCAAAACCCACTTAATCAAATTAATAAAAACTCAATAACTTAACATAAACATAAACATGAAGATTAGATCAAAACAAGAAAGGTAGATAGGAGATTAACAATAAAAAGTAAAGATTCAATAACATTAAAAGTAAACTTACTTGAAATTAAAGGTGCAAGACAAGGTAATTAAAATTGACAATTAAGTAAATGTGCAAGTAATTAAAATGGAGAGACTATTCTTGTCAAAATTAGCTTACCAAGACAAATGAAATCTTAATGATCCTATTTATAGTGGAGGAGGAGATGCTTAGTGGAAGCTTCCTCCTCTCTTTCTTCTTTCTTTATTTATCGTTTAGTCATCTTCTTCTTAATTCTTCGACTTTTGTCTCGGGATTAATAAACTCGTCTTGTAATTTCTTCATTAATTTAGACTTGAGTTCTTTGGCTTTTATTAAACTTCCTTCTTTAGACTTTTTCTTCGATAAATCTTCAGAATAGGCCTTGAACTTCCGTTCTTTTTGCACTCTTGATTTCTTGACTTAGTCTTTTGTCTTTTCTTCGATAAAAGCCCGTGAAATCCCGTGTTTTCCTCCCTTTTCACATTTGGATCCTAAATCACAACAAAAACACAAACCACGCATAATTCCAACATTTATGACATAAAATACACGTTTTAGCTTGGTTATTATTGTAGTTAAGTGGTAAAAAGGATGGGTGTTTTCACACCTATCAAATCCCCTACACTTGACCATTGAAATGTCCTCATGCAATGCATTAATTAAAAAGCAAGATTACACTTTTCATCACAATCAATCCACATTGGCCTTTATTAAAGAGATAGAACAAAACAAGTGAAGAAATTAAAAATTTACCTTAGGGTTTTGGAATGTCGTGAATGTTTATCATCCTCAAATTTCACGTTCCCCATACCAAGCTTAAAAACGAGATCATTGTTATTATAAGTTAGCAAACTAACATGAACTCATGTGGGCCAATTATTTACTTAGACTCCCTTATTCCTAGGTGTATCTCTTATATTTTATTATTGTCTTGAATGATCACGAGGATGCATTGTTGACTTATTTCGATAGTTATTTAGGCTGAAAATAAAGTGGGACGATTTAATCAATAGTTAGCTAAAGGAAAAAATCTTTTAAAACTGCTTCTCGGGGCCTCATAAAGTTCATATCTTGGCATAACTCGCTTCACGATTTGAGACCTTTCTCGGACCGATATTTGGCAGCGACTTCATACTTCAAATCTCAGGAGACGTTCATGAAATAATGGCCTTCTCTTCATAATAGGAATATCTTCACTTGAAGTTTTGAGAGATTCTTCATACTTGGACCACGACTTCTTCATTTTTCTCCAATCTTTATTTTGGACTTTCATATACAACGATCCGCCTCCTTTTAGGACTTGGATCTATTTATCCTCATACCTTGTGAGGGCCTTTTTGGATAGACTTCTCTATGATCTTTACGGGAGTATTTACTTTTCGTCGTGTGTCTTGATCCTTCATATTGATTTTTGATAAATGATTATTTACATCACTTTTGGATCTTTAGCAACAAAATGTAGCCCTCATGCCTTGTTAGGACCTTTTTGGACTCGCCAATCTTCGCATCCCGCTTCAATAAGTTATACCTTGGCTATGAACTCTAATCAATACCGAGCAACTTTTAAACGATCTTGGGCTAGAAGCTAAGTAACTTTTCAAATCGTACAACCTTATTTATTGCAGATAAATTTATTAGCAAGCGATGGGAGAATACGCTTATAATTAACTCACATAAATTCACGAAAGGATACCAAACTTATAATTGACTCTATCATCTCTCGTTCTCCACAATTTAAAATCTCAAGGAATGAGACTCGTGGATGCATAGCCTATTGAATCAAAGTTTTGGGTTTTCGAGTCGTCTATAGGATCTTGCAAATTCTTAGACTTTTTCAAGATTTAGAATCCGCATTTTAAAGTTCCCTTGATAAATGACTCTCTAGGATCAATTATAGGAACTTGCGAAAAGTTCTTGTTCTTAACCCGTGAGAGTTAAGACTTTCGCGTTTTAAAGCTCCCTATATAAAAGCCTAGCAAAACTTGACTTAAACATGTTAAGGATACTAGCTAGAGTAAACTTAGATAAGTAAACTCGGGTTGAGTCAAAAGATTCACAACGTTGAAAATTAAAACCACTTTATTAAAATTTATTCTAGTAAAGAAAGAAAATAACTATACAAAGGTAAAACTACTAGGCCAAAATAGATCAAAAATTTTGAAAAATGTCGAAAAATTGATTTTCCGGTTAAAATGAGGACAAATACAAGGAAAAGGCCACTTAACTTCGATAGAAGTCCCCCCTACACTTGATATAAACATTGTCCTCAATGTTTAACCATGTGGGAGTAAACTCCCCTACACATAGGACATTGTGCATGTTGTTTAAATCTTGCTAAGAAAGAGAAAACTAAAGAGATTCCTATTGTAATATTGAGAAATATAAAATAGTGAATCGAAAAGAGTTTAGGATAGAACCGGGAAGACGGGAACATGGAATCACGGGTCGTCAAAAATCATCAAGAGTGGATCATTGAACGCTCGAATCCCTGAATATGAGAAGAGAGGAAATAGCAAACACCAACGGGTCTCCCCTACACTTAGGATAAAGATAGCTAAAAGATAGATACATGGGTTGCCTCCCAAGAAGCGCTTGATTTTTGTTCACCGAGTCGTGAGCCTGACTCGACCTTGATTAGCATAGGAAGAAGCTTTAAAAACATTTACCGGGATCAAATACATAGTTTTCGTCCATCAAATAGCACATGCTTAAGGCGAACAAGGCAAGCCAAAGAAGAGTAGGCAAGGTTCCCTTAAGCAAAGATGGAGCACGGTGGTAGAAAGGGTGAAGAGGTGCAAGCATATCTCCAATAGATCCAAAAATCTTTCCTTTTATTTCATCAGATGGATACTGAGATGGCTTGAAAAGTGCAATACCGGGGTCGAACACCTTTTCCTTTAGGGGAAAATAGCACTCAGGCTCAACCGAATTTGAAGAGGATCCGCTAAGAAAATGCACAACCTCGTCCTCAGAAGGTGGACAAAGAGGTGTCAAAACATACGTGCTGCGGATGTTGGTGTCGTCCGGTGTCGTCTCCTTTGAAAGAATTTTCTTCAAATCAATAGAAGGATGAAGACCATAATCATCAATGTCCAAAGGAGGGGCATCACTCTCATTTGGGAAGTATGTATTGAGAAAAGTAGCAAAGTCTTCCTCAAATGAGTAGTCATCCAAAGTAGGATCATGTTTTGTAGGCGGAGGATCTTCATCATGAGAAGAATTACTCGAAAGAGTATCAGCCTCATCAAAATCATCATAAGTGGGCATGTAGGGATACTCGGAAGTAAAATCATCATAATCATCTCCATCGGAACTAGAATCATCATCATAAGCATCATAGATCAGTGGAGAATCATATATGGGTGGAAGTTCCAAATTGGAGAGAGAATCATCCACATCATCTTGAAACAGTGGATTATCATTGCAAGAATCAAATAGAGGATTGTTGTAGACGACAAAATCATTAAGCACATTAATCATATTCGCTGATTCTCTTCCATTAGATTTTCTTATAAGCTTCCCCATTTCAAAAGCTTGTGCATCATCCCCGAATCTTAGGATGAGTTCACATTTATCCACATCTACTAAAGCTCTACCGGTTCTCAAATATGGGTGTCCAAGTATTAACAGAATATGAGGGTCTATTTCATAATCAACAACGACGAAGTCGACCGGAAAAGTGAGTGTGCCAACTTTAATGAACAAATCTTCGGCAATACCAACGGGGTAAGCGAGAGTTCGATTGGCTAGCTCAAGAGTCATATTCGTGGGTGTAAGGTTGGGCAATGATAACCTTTTCCAAACACTTAAAGGCATCAAATTTATACTTGCCCCGAGATCGGCTAAGGTAGTAAATTTGTCGGTTTGGTTAAAAGTACAAGGTAGCACAAAACGACCGGGATCTCCAAGTTTTTCCGAAATTTCTTTAAGAAGGATTGCAGAGCAATTTTCATTCAAGCGAGTATTAACAAACTCGACCATCTTCTCCTTCTTACAAAGAAATTCCTTAAACATGTTGAAAAATTGTGGCATTTGGGCAAGAGCTTCAACAAGGGTAAAGGTGACGGTCATGCCGGTAATCTTGTTCAAAAAGTTAGAGACTTGAACGTCATTCTTAGTCAAAATTCTAGCCTTGTTGAGTCGAGAAGGATAAGGAATGCTGGGGTTGGGTGGTGGAGGTATAGAAGGTGAAGGTTGAGATGTTGAAGGGTTAAAGGTGGAAGGATTCTTCTTGGGTACTTCTTCATGACGAGACGGAGACGGTAATGGTGAACTAATACTAGTTGTGGGAGTAGTAGGGATAAATTGTGGTGGAAGAGGTGTAGATGGAGTAACTGGGGGTGGGATAGATGGTCCTACTAAAGTTGCTCCACTACGGGTAGTAATAGCACTCACATTCTCTCTCGGGTTGGTGACGGTGTTTGAAGGTAGAGAGCCCGAAGTAGAGGGTTGAGTGGTGGGTAAGAAACTAGCCAGCATTTTCTTTAAATCATTCGTTTGATTGTTGAAGGAGGATTGTATATCATTTCAAAGCTCGGATCTAATGTCATTCCCTTGCTTAGTGATATCCCTTTCAAATTGATAATTTGGCTTTGTAGATTCTTGATTTACTCTCCTTGGGTTCTCATTAAAGCTTCAACATCTTGATTAATGGGTGGGGCTTGTTGAGCGGGTGGGTGATAAGGATTAGAAGCTCGAGGTGGGATTTGGTTGCTTCTATTGTAATTGTTGTTGGGGTTGTGGTTTTGAGGAGAAAAACCGGGTGAAAGGTAGTTGTTCGACCGGTAACTTAGCAAATTTCGATCCCTTGAGGTCGGGCTTGGTAATTTTCCGGTGAATAGTTACCATAAGCCGCATACACGTTTTCCGGATTGCCTTGAGTGGAAGGACAATCAGTGTATGAGTGAGGACCGCCGCATGTCTCACAAGGAATGGCTACCTCTTTAACTTGTTGTTGTTGGTTTGAAGCGATGAGCAAGATATTTTTGTTTATTTCGTCCATCATGCGGGTGAATTCGGTCATATCAGGGTTTGCTGAAGTAGAAGAAACATTGACTCTCGGGTTGTTCCTTGAAGAAGCGGAGGAATCCTAATTTTTGTGATGAGTAGTCATGTTCTCAATAAGCTCTCTACACTCCTCGGGTCTTCTTTTCATAAATGTGCCACCGGCGGCTGCATTAATCGTATCACGATCACGAAAAGTCAAACCATTGTAGAAAGTGTCAATCAAGGTAACGGGGAGCATGTTGTGGTTTGGACATCGATCGATCAAAACATTATATCTTTCCCAAGCATCAAAGAGAGATTCATCAGGTTCTTGCATGAAACCGCTGATTTGATTTTGAAGGCTTGTGACCATGGATGGTGGAAAGTAGCGCGACAAAAATCGTTGAGTCATGTCGTCCCAAGTATGAATGGAATTCTTCGGGAGATGATCAAACTATTTTTTGGCGTGGTGTGATAAAGTATGTGGAAAGAGTTGAAGGCGAAGGACATCCATAGTAGCACCGGGCAACTTCATGCTTTGAGTAATAGTAATGAATTTGTCGAGGTGCTTGTTGGCATCATCATCCGGAAATCCGCGAAATGGATTAGTTTGCACTTGTTGGATCATGTGATGCTTCAACGAAAACTCCAGAGCCGTGATTTGCATCGGCGCAATCGGTCCTCCTCGTCCAAACATTATGGGTTGACAAAGCTCCTCCATTGTCCGAAGATCGGGCTGTGGAAGAACATTGTTGTTGTTATTGTTGAGGTGCGGTGGGTTGTTGTTGTTGTTCACACCTGCCATAGCTAAATCTTCACGAGTCTCAGGCTCTGGATAAGTTGAAGATCTAGTACGCAGACACCTGCGAAAGCAAAAGAAAAAGATACCAAAGCAATAGACAATATATATACACTATAGAAATAAAAATAAAATCTTTTTGGATTTTTGAGAATTTTAATTTTTATGGATTTTTAACAATTTTTAATTTTTATGGTTTTTTGAAAATTTTTAAGCAAGAAAATAACGCTCACGAATGAACGGATCCCAAAAAGCAACGCGTCTCTCACAGAAAACCGTTAATCTTTACGAAAAGAGCCGGCAGCGGCGCCATTTAATACGAGGCTTTTGGCCTAGTAAGAAAATTTTATCGTCCGATCTTTTCGAATTGAGAAAGGGAAGAATGTGCGACTCAGACGTCTTTTGGTGAAACAAAGATATGATCGTTGTAGTAAAAGTAAAGTGCAAAAACTTTAAAGTAAAAGGCAGGTAAAATAAAGCTAAAAGTAATTAATAATAAATGACGAGAAATTAAAAGCAATTAAAATAAATAACGTGAACTTAAAACTATCCTAAAGGCAGGCTTAAAATAAATCTAAGGCAAGTAAACTTAAAGTGCAACTAAGTAAAAAGGCGGGAAAATTAAAGCATAAAAATTTAAACTAAAAGTAAACTAAAAATCACTCATTCGGAATATCCTGCTCATCCGGAATAACTTGCTCATCCGGAATATTACCTCTAAAACCTTCATTCGAAATAGTCAAACAAAACACTCATCCGGAATACTTGAACAAAAACCTTCATTCGGAAAATCTAGTTCGTCCGGAATAAAGCTTGGTTCGGAATATCTTACTCGTTCGGAATACACAACTCATCCGGAATATGGGTTCATCCGGAATATCATTTCATTCGGAATAACAAGGGCTCATCCGGAATATCAGCTCATTCGGAAAAATAGACTTGATCCGGAATATTGCTTTATTCGGAATAAGTAGTACTGATTCGGAATAATTAACCAAGATTGTTGGTTCGGAATAAAAGCCTTATGCGGAATAATTAAAATAAAACCTTCATCCGGAATGACCTACTGATCCGGAATAAAAACTTCGTTCGGAATAATCTGGGAAAACTATAATCGCGAAGAACACGGGAAAATAAAAGCTACGAATTTAATCAAAACTAACCAATCTAAACCAAAAGATTAAGCAAGACTAATCAATAAACATCTACTAAAGATAACCTATCAATCCAAATCAACAAAACTAACAATAATAACCAAAATAATCAAAACCCACTTAATCAAATTAATAAAAACTCAAAAACTTAACATAACATAAACATGAAGATTAGATAAAAACAAGAAAGGTAGATAGGAGATTAACAATAAAAAGTAAAGATTCAATAACATTAAAAGTAAACTTACTTGGAATTAAAGGTGCAAGACAAGGTAATTAAAATTGACAATTAAGTAAATGTGCAAGTAATTAAAATGGAGAGACTAATCTTGTCAAAATTAGCTAACCAAGACAAATGAAATCTTAATGATCCTATTTATAGTGGAGGAGATGCTTAGTGGAAGCTTCCTCCTCTCTTTCTTCTTTCTTTATTTATCGTTTAGTCCTCTTCTTCTTAATTCTTCGACTTTTGTCTCGTGATTAATAAATTCGTCTTGTACTTTCTTCATTAATTTAGACTTGAGTTCTTCGGCTTTTATTAAACTTCCGTCTTTAGACTTTTTCTTCGATAAATCTTCAGAATAGGCCTTGGACTTCCGTTCTTTTTGCACTCTTGATTTCTTGACTTAGTCTTTTGTCTTTTCTTCGATAAAAGCCCGTGAAAGCCCGTGTTTTCCTCCCTTTTCACATTTTGATCCTAAATCATAACAAAAACACAAACCACGCATAATTCCGACATTTATGACATAAAATACACGTTTTAGCTTGGTTATTATTGTAGTTAAGTGGTAAAAAGGATGGGTGTTTACACACCTATCAGGCACAAAACGAATCTAACAAAAAATGTCTCATCAAAAACGGAGTTCAAAAACGTAAATACGTAAACCTAGGGTTTCCGGTTTATTCGTAAAAGACGTTAAATCATGAACGTAAGTCCTAATCTCTTCTCGTAAATTTGTGAGTTTATGAACCAACACAAATTTAAAATCCCAAAATAATATTGACGGATAAATTTATTTCTTGAAATGTCGGACTGTCACCAAAAACGGTGTATGTAAACGTAAGCACGTAACATAGAGTCCTCCGGTTTAGACGTAGTCGATTCTACTTCAAGACGTAAACCCAAATTTCTTCCCAAAAATCAGTGAGTTCATAATATAACATTTAAAATAATGTTTTTAAATAATACTTGAGAATAAAATATCGATCATAAATTGAAGGATTGTCACAGCATTTACCCCTAAACAGGATCTTTGTCCTCAAAGATCAATTTATCTTACTACTCGCTTCTTATAGAGTGAGCCATGTGGGTATTTCCTCCACATTCAGTATTTTTTCATAAGTGTAATTCATTATAATGCGCGAGTTTCATCAAACATAACTACGGGAATACGATCAGGCTTAATGTTGGCTTACTTTCTCTATCCATGATGTTCACGGGTTTTTGATGAATGCAACTTTTCGCCGATCTAAACTTCATCAAGAAGTAATCAGATTTTCACTTGATAGACATTTTATCAAGTTCGATATACGAAACATAATTCACGCAGCCCTTGAAGTCCTAGGGTAGATGTGACAATCCGTCAATTTATGATTGACATTTTATTCTCAATATTTAATTGAAAATATTATTTTAATGTTATTATATGAACTCACTTATTTTTGGGAAGTAATTTGGATTTACGTCTTGAAGTAGCGTCGACTACGTCTAAACCGGAGGATTCAACGTTACGTTCTTACGTTTACATACACCGTCTTTGGTGACAAGCCGACATTTCAGAAAATAAATTTATCCGTGAATATTATTTTGGAGTTTTAAATTTGTGTTGCTTCATAAACTCACAAATTTACGAGAAGAGATTAGGACTTACGATTTTAATTTAACATCCTTTACGACTAAACCGGAAACCTTAGGATTACGTATTTACGTTTTCGAACTCCGTTTTTTATGAGACAAATTTTATTAGATTCGTTTTGTGCCGTTGATTCATAACTTATAAAAACGTTTTTCATAAAACGACCTGAGGGCACGCAAATCAAGGAAACTAGAATCGAGGAGTACCCGTAAATAATTGGGGATGAGACAAAACCACTTTTTGCCCCACCCCCAATATGGGACGGCAAAACAAGCTAATAAAACACCCCAAGTGTCAAAGCTTAGCTAATAAGCTTAACACTTGTAGCTAGCTTCACATGTAAGCAAAGCTTACACCAAAACCAACCAAACCACTTTTGGTTAAACCATTTCTCACAACTCACATGCAAAACCACTCCTTTCTCTCCCTTGGGTCTTCTTCTTGCCGTCCCACCTCAACCAAAACACCACCATCATACAATTTTTAACCACAAACATATGTTATAACTTACATATGTTAATCTCCATTCAAAAAGAGGAAGATTGGTGCAAGTTTTAACATCCAAGGAGGAGTTTCCATGGAGTATTAGGGCTGATTTTCCCCAAGGTGTTTATGAAGATTGGAAGTCTTGAAGATGGTCTTGGTTATCCACAAGTGTCTCCATCAAAATCCATGTCCAAATCATAACCTACATCAACTTAGTGGTATAAAGATTGTCCTCCTCATCCTCTTTTTATATTTGATTATGTAATCTTGTATTTCTTTCACTTATGTATATGTATATGATGATGAATGATGATTAAAAATATTGTGTGGGGATTTGGTGTTGATAAACATGCTTAAAAAGATGAAAACCTATAAGAAACAAGGTTAAAGTCTTGCTTAATTTCGATGGCTGTATAAAACAGTAAAGAATCATATGGTAAACTTGTAAAATGACTTGAATAGATTGATATACAGTAAGCTATGGGTCTTGTACACATGTGAGAGTTGGCCATGCAATGGAATCATTGTAATGAGTGAGATATGATCAAAACAAGTTTAAAGTACAAATCTGAGTTCACTGTTTTGGACGATTTTTAGAAACTACTTAGAGGCTGATTCAACAGTAGCTATAAAAGAGTTAAATTGAGCACATATCATGTAGTTTATGTCATAAAAATTTGAGCTTCTATCTCCATATAGAACTCTAGATATGGCAGTTTTGGTTAACATGAAAATAAAAATCAAATTTTGGAAATTAATGTATAATAGTATTATATAAGCACTCAAATAAAAATAATATAAAATGTGAATTAAAACCCACTAACTTATATAATACATTTATATAAATATGTATAAGGATAAATAAATGGACATTTTACAAAAATGGTAAATTGATAAGTTTTATAAGTTATAAAACTATAAACATGATTTTTACGACTTTTTCGGCTATTACCGTAAAATTAACGTTTTTGTTAAATAAAACTTAGACGGTTGGACCCGTCTAATGTAAACTTTTATAAACTCATATACTGATATATAAGCATATATAACAAGTAAAAACCGATAAAACCCGAACTATATAACATACGGACATTAACGGACTAAGTTAACATATTGGACTAATAATTGGACTAAATTAGTTAAACACTTATAAAAAGAACTTATTGGGCTTAACCCATTTGGGCCCAACTTGTAAAGTTTAAATACTGATAATATAAGTATAAAATGGATTAAAACAAGTTAAAGAACTTATAATAAGTTTATTGGACCTAAGACACGTAAATAGGTAAAACTAGTAAACTAGTAAGAAGTTACCAATACGTAAACACTAAAATGAGTAAAAGAGAATATGTAAACCCACTTGATCATCATATATATAAAATCATCATATGTATACATAATTGTTATTTTTATAAATTCATTGGACATGAGTCTAAGACGAGTATTATTTGTCTAGGTTTCCGTGATTGAAGCACGTACCGTACATCCGAATCGCCGATAATCGCCTTCCCACATCAACGTGAGTTCATAGCCTCGCACTCTTTTAAATGTTTTTATGAAATGTTTTAAAAACCCGCAAGGGAGATAACATGTTAGTTTTTATAAAATAGGACACCATTTGTCCTGATTGTTTGTTTATTGATTTGGACCCGAATGATTGTATGACCCGATTGTATGACCCGATAAATGATTAAAGGACCCGATAGATGAAATAAAATGGATTATTAAAGTTAGGTTATGTCACTAAAAGTCCCATTAGCATGAATTGTGAACTACCGGGATTTGGTAGACGCTTATGCATATAATAGTACTATTTGGGGACGATCACCCCAGTTCGCGCCTTGACGGTTGATCCCCGTCGTGCCACATTGATTGGTAAGCGAATTTATGTATGAGAAGATTTCCATAGCGTGACCTTTGTTACGACACGCTAACTTAGATGGGCAAATTGAGTATCGGGTTAGCTACCCGTTGTTGTAATAGTAAGGTAACAATGTCATGTGGCTTATAATAATCCGATTAACGAAATACTACTAGACGCATCGATTTACGATGTATTGCCTGACTAGTAATACGGGGTCATACCATTGATATTATGTTCGTGTTTTGGTTTTTCATAACCATATTCATATAACGGATTTTAATTAACTTTATACAACGTTATAAAACGTATTGTATAATATTTTTACGACATTGGTTCGTATAATGGTTTTGAAGGCGAAAGCGTATATTGTGATTTTGACAAGGATTTGTATAAAATGTTTTTGGCCTATTTCATGGTCTATTACAAAGATTTGTAAAAATTGATTTTCAGTAATATTTTTATACTGATATTATATTGATGGAATTTATTAAACTCTATGAATTCACTCGGCGTTATCGCTGACCTTTTCTTTTAACATGTTTTATCTCAGGTACTTGAAGGCAATTCTCGGGAAGACAACAAGAATTCATGGCCCGCACCTAAAGACTTATTTCCATTCAAATGCTTTGTAAAACCTGTATTAAATACAATGACTTGGGACCTATGTAACTTTAATATTTATTAATGGAAATGCTTTATTAATAAACGACGCGATTTTTATGCGTTGTCTATGATGTGAGTAATGTGCTATCCCGTAACACCAACGAGTCTTCCGCTGTATTGAGTTGTCTAAATTTGGGGGTGTTACAGTTTGGTACCAGAGCTCTCGTTATAGAGAACGAAAGATTTTTAAAAATAAGGTTTTGAATAAAACATTTCAAAATCTTTTAACTATAAACATTTTTCAGAAAATGTCTAAAAATCTTTTGACTATAACGGTGCCGAAGAATTCCCGAGTTACCGACAAGGCCAGACTGAGAAGTGTTATTTTAATATACATATAACTTGGATTATATATATATGATGTAATTTTATTACATGATTGTTTGATGATTATTTTGATATTTATACGGGGTATTTATAGGACGTAGATTGTCACAAGAAATCCTAAATCCCCTAGTAAATTAATCGAAGCTATTCTCGTAGGAATTCTACCTATCCTAGATCTAAACCAAGTTGTGGATCTTTATGATCCCAACAAATGGTTGATATTCATAGAAATGTAGATATTAGTTGATTGTTATATTGAAGAAGAATTGGCGAGATTAAGACTGATATCGATGTCATGACGATCTTTCCTTATAGAGTGGAGTTTGACAAAACGTTATCACCTGGAAAGATGTCATCTGATTCGTTGTCACCCAATTCTTAAATTTGAAATCGAAAGGGTGAATGTTGCACTTGAGGCTGTCATTGGAACCATTAACCAAAAGCCTCATGCCACTAGTACCTTTCCGAGGAGTCTAGTTGAATGATCAAGTCATTTCATACTAGTGACTTATTTGATAACTATTGATAACAAAGTTATAGAATCGGAAATTAAGTGTTGATCATATCGAGCTTTTATTACCCCATTAAGGTCTAAGAGTAAGGATTGAAAGTATTAGAGAATGATGTAGGATATCGCATAGAGTATAAGTTGATTGAAACTTGAATAAAGTAAAATTTAACCCGAATGGAATAAGAAATTGTTAAGAAGAATTCGTTAAGTTCTGTGATTGAATTATAAGGTTTTAAATAATTGTTAGTTTGTGATAAGTGTTGTTCCTAGGCCATTGTCCCCTAACGAGGATGCCCAGTGTCAAAGAAATAAATTGAAGAAATCTTCTTCTGAATCGAGACCGATGGATCTTTCGGGACATGTGGAACACTTAATGACTCTTGTAGGTTAGTATTCATTGTGGTATCTTTTAAAAATCCCTAACTTAACTAAGATATCAGTTGGTAGGATGAGTTCTGAGAATTGTATGACATAGTGACACGTAATGTGTTACGGTACAATTTTGACTTGTTTGTGATTAATGAAAAGACTACCTATTGATTGCTAAACCCTACATGTATCGATGTTATCTATCTTTTGTTGCTTCATCCTAATGTTCGCATTAGTGATGCAAACATTGAACAACTACTCATCTCGAATTTAGTTACGTTGTGGATTATCCTTTTTGAGTGCCATCAAGGTCATGAACCTCATGATTATTTGGATAAAGCTCATTTCCTGAGATATTGTAGTTAGTTCTTGGTGAACAACTCTTCATCACTCTTTTGCAGATCACTAATTGTTTTTATAAGATAAAACAGTATCCCTTGATAAAGATTGAATTTTCATCACTGAAAGGATTATTTAAAGTGAGATTTATAAGTAATAGTTATAGAAATGAAGTTGTTTATAAAACACATTGGAAAACTTAATTGTTTTCGTAACAAAGAAAATCTTTGTAATTTTTTTTTTTGATTCTTATTTAAGAATTAAGCATGAAAATGTTTTTATTATAAACATGATGATAAAATTTTGACGAACTGAGTATTGCATCGTTAATCTTGAAATTGTATATAGTTGCGCGCCTACATACAATTTGGAATGGACCATGCAAGACTGATTAGTAGTCACCATAAAACTAATGAATAAACACTACATTTTCTTTGAAGATTGTTAAGGATTAAATTTTATGAGATCTGCAAGAAGTGAAAAATAGGGACATAGTGTTAGGGACACCTACATATGTGCCTGTAGCATCTATTCTTCTGAGTCAAATTTACTCGTCTGTGGAAATTGTCTTATTTGACAATTGACAATTCTTTCTTGTCCAATTCTCCCGTAGTGAGATTCTTAGGAAAAGTATCTGATTACCGAGTGTTGATACCCGACTGGATGTATTGACATTCTTATCATTTCTTTTGATTTGATTTCATTTGAATGACCTGGGTAACGATCCGAGGAGCTTTCGAATGCGTACTCAAATTATGAAAACATGGGATATATTCATATTCGTTAAATGCTTTCATCTGTATCTGATTTGAAATTCTCTCGCATAGATTATGCGTTGACCTTACTCTTTTAATAGTAGTTGTGTCTCCAGATATCCCTGATTTTGTGAAGGATTATGAGTTATTATTAGTCTTTTGAGAAGTTCACATCTTATCGACGGCAATGAATATAGAAAGTTGATAGTGCCAGTAGAATGGATTGATTAAGTATGACATGACGACATTGTCTTAATTGATGGGAACTCGAGTAGAATTCCCCTAAAAGATAAGATGTTGATTATCAAAAGTGATCTAAATAATTCTTGATGGATGATTATATCCTGCATTTAGACTTGAAATTATAACGTGAATGGTTGTGAATTAGTCATAGATATTATAATCTAGAAAGAACCTAATATGAATTTATTTAAAGATGATTCTGTTATCTGAAACTTTAGGAAGTATTTGTTGATGAATTACCTAGACTTTTGCCATTAAGGAGAGTTGAAATTGGTATTGATTATATTCCCGGTGTTGCACCTGTGACATGCGCACTGTACGTCAGCACCATCTAAATTAAAGGAATTACCGTACAACTGAGAGAGTTGTCGGAGAAAGATTTTATTCTACCGAGCTCGTTATTATGAAGAGCTATGATGTTATCATTTCTTATATTTATAGATTACTGTGAACTGAGTAAATTGACAATCGAAAACGATATCCATAACTCGAAATGGAAGATTTGTTCGATCATTTACAAGGTTTTTGATCCTCAGCATGGTTATCATCAACTTCGCAACTGCGAAAAGGATTATCTATTCCAATCACTACATCCAGAACTTGTAATGAACATTATGAGTTTCACGTGATGTCGTTTGGATTGACTAATACACATGTAGCATCCATAAATTTGGTGAATCACGTGTGTAGGCTGTAATTTGATAAAATCATGCTTGCGATCATTAAGGACTATTTGTTTGTTTATAAGGATAAGAATGAGTTAATAATTATTTATAGATTGCCCTGAATTTACCGAATAACTAAAACTTGTACCTTGAATATTTAACATAAGACTTAAGACTTAATCCTTTACATCATTTAATCGTTTGATTAAAAGATAATGGAATCTATATTGACTCTTCAAAAATTAAGAGCCCTTTTAAGACTTTGGGTTTACTAAAAAGAAAGTGCAAATATATTTTGACAAATGTTTTCACAAAGGATTTTAAGGGATTATTCCCTTATACACCAATCATTTAACTAAACTCCTGTTTAGGGGTAAATGATTGTGTATACCTCAAGACAACTTAAGAAGGATTGAGGAAATCATTTAAACCATGACTTGAAATTTGAAACGATACATTTTGCTTTTCAAACTAAGAAAATTTTGACCAAAATATAACCGAAGATTTTCAAACATTTACGAATCTTGTTAATTATTTTCGATAAATCAACAAAAATCGTGTTAATTAAATTCAAATTTATTTTTGAACATTTTATATAATTGGTCGAACTAAGAAATTTAAAACTTTTACGCTTCATAAAAATTAACTAATAAATTATTTAATTAATTATAATAATTATCGACGCTTTAGACGACGGATTGAGTAAAACGGATAAAAATGATAGTTGAGAAGAAACTAAAACTCAGAAAATGTGAAGAAATAATTTTTGAATAAATATGGACATGATAATTATATCATCAGGAAAAATGAATATAAATACTGACACATTATGTAGAAAGTATAAAGAACCAATTACGATGTATTTCTTAATAATGAATGTGCAAAATAAATTGCCGAACAATTTAAAATATAGCCGATGCTTATAAAAAGGATAATATAGATAATAAAAAGGGGTTCGCGGCAAATATGAACCATTAGAATTGAGAAGCTGATGGCGTTAGATGTATAAAAGGCCACTTGTGATTGTCTAAATATGGAGGATTGTGAGATATAGTTATGTTGGAATTTGTAAGTATAAGTATTCTATTTATGTCATTTATGACTAAAAGTATCTTTGTCTAAAGAAGTTGAACTAATGGCAAATTATGAAGGCAGACATCGCCTCATACATTAGTAAACGTCTAGCTATTGCAAAGGTCATCATCTGAATTTGATTCGATTTGGGTCATCGTCGACAGACTGACCAAATCTGCTAATATCATTCTCATTAATGATAAATGCAAAAGAGTTATGTGAACATAGTGTGCCTGTATCGAACATCTTTATCAAGATCCTCGCTTCGCATCGAATCTCTAGAGATTTGCTCAGAAATCATTGAGAACAAACCTTGATGAGAGTACTATGTACCACCCCAATCGAAGGGACGAGGTAAAGTAATGATACAAAATACTATAAGTGCTGTTTTATGTTTGAATGATTGACCTTTGGTAATAAACCGTATAATCGCTTTCCTTTATAAAGATTATCATTGATAATCATCGTATTGGGATCGAGATCGACTCTTGTTAGGATATATATTAGAGCATCTGTAAGCAAGAGTTGAGACGAAGACACCCGACATACACCCATGGTGAGTTGGACATGTCTTTTAGGTTTAAGGTTTCCTATGATGGCGAACCTAACCTTACAAAATACCCGACCTGCGAAACCTAAAATGATTGTTGAAATTAGGATTTGATTATTGACTGCCGGTAGTGGGCAAGAGGTTATGTGAATATGAAATGTAGATCTTGAAGTGCCAGATGGGTAGCGAAGTTATGCCAAAATTTTAACCTTGGAGAAATGAATTAATGATCTGACAAATCATGGGATATAAGTCCCCGTTGTATGGGACCATTGAGGTGATGTAAAAGATTTGGTTTGAAAGGCATATAAGCTGGATCTACCCAAGGACTTCAAGAGATGCGTGAATTATGTTTCGTATATCGAACTTGATGGAATATCTATCAAGTGAAAATCTGAATTCTTCTTAATAAAGCTTAGATCGGCGAAAAGTTACATTCATCAGAAACCCGTGAACATCATGGATAGAGAAAGTAAGTCAACATTTAGCCTGATCTTATTTCCGTAGTTATGTTTGATGAAACTCGCGTAGTGTAATGAATTACAATTGTGAGAAAAGACCAAATGTGGAGGAAATACCCACATGGCTTTAACTCTATAAGAAGCGAGTAGTAAGATAAGATGATCTTTGAGGACAAAGATCCTGTTTAGGGGTAAATGCTGTGACAGTCCGTCAATTTATGATTGACATTTTATTCTCAATATTTAATTGAAAATATTATTTTAATGTTATTATATGAACTCACTTGTTTTTGGGAAGTAATTCGGATTTACGTCTTGAAGTAGCGTCGACTACGTCTAAACCGGAGGATTCAACGTTACGTGCTTACGTTTACATACACCGTCTTTGGTGACAGTCCGACATTTCAGAAAATAAATTTATCCGTGAATATTATTTTGGAGTTTTAAATTTGTGTTGCTTCATAAACTCACAAATTTACGAGAAGAGATTAGGACTTACGATTTTAATTTAACGTCCTTTACGGAAACCTTAGGATTACGTATTTATGTTTTCGAACTCCGTTTTTGATGAGACAAATTTTATTAGATTCGTTTTGTGCCGTTGATTCATAATTTATAAAAACGTTTTTCATAAAACGACCCGAGGGCACGCAAATCAAGGAAACTAGAATCGAGGAGTACCCGTAAATAATTGGGGATGAGACAAAACCACTTTTTGCCCCACCCCCAATATGGGACGGCAAAACAAGCTAATAAAACACCCCAAGTGTCAAAGCTTAGCTAATAAGCTTAACACTTGTAGCTAGCTTCACATGTAAGCAAAGCTTACACCAAAACCAACCAAACCACTTTTGGTTAAACCATTTCTCACAACTCACATGCAAAACCACTCTTTTCTCTCCCTTGGGTCTTCTTCTTGCCGTCCCACCTCAACCAAAACACCACCATCATACAATTTTTAACCACAAACATATGTTATAACTTACATATGTTAATCTCCATTCAAAAAGAGGAAGATTGGTGCAAGTTTTAACATCCAAGGAGGAGTTTCCATGGAGTATTAGGGCTGATTTTCCCCAAGGTGTTTATGAAGATTGGTAGTCTTGAAGATGGTCTTGGTTATCCACAAGTTTCTCCATCAAAATCCATATCCAAATCATAACCTACATCAACTTGGTGGTATAAAGATTGTCCTCACCATCCTCTTTTTATTTTTGATTATGTAATCTTGTATTTCTTTCACTTATGTATATGTATATGATGATGAATGATGATTAAATATATTGTGTGGGGATTTGGTGTTGATAAACATGCTTAAAAAGATGAAAAACTATAAAAAAAAAACAAGGTTAAAGTCTTGCTTAATTTAGATGGCTGTATAAAACAGTAAAGAATCATATGGTAAACTGGTAAAATGACTTGAATAGATTGATATACAGTAAGCTATGGGTCTTGTACACATGTGAGAGTTGGCCATGCAATGGAATCATTGTAATGCGTGAGATATGATCAAAACAAGTTTAAAGTACAAATCTGAGTTCACTGTTTTGGACGATTTTTAGAAACTACTTAGAAGCTGATTCAACAGTAGCTATAAGAGAGTTAAATGGATCACATATCATATAGTTTATGTCATAAAAATTTGAGCTTCTATCTCCATATAGAACTCTAGATATGGCAGTTTTGGTGAACATGAAAATAAAAATGAGATTTTGGAAATTAATGTATAATATTATTATATAAGCACTCAAATAAAAATAATATAAAATGTGAATTAAAACCCACTAACTTATATAATACATTTATATAAATATGTATAAAGATAAATAAATAGACATTTTACAAAAATGGTAAATTGATAAGTCTTATAAGTTATAAAACTATAAACATTATTTTTACGACTTTTTCGGCTATTACCGTAAAATTAACGTTTTTGTTAAATAAAACTTAGACGGTTGGACCCGTCTAATGTAAACTTTTGTAAACTCATATACTGATATATAAGCATATATAACAAGTAAAAACCGATAAAACCCGAACTATATAACATACGGACATTAACGGACTAAGTTAACATATTGGACTAATAATTGGACTAAATTAGTTAAACACTTATAAAAAGAACTTATTGGGCTTAACCCATTTGGGCCCAAATTGTAAAGTTTAAATACTGATAATATAAGTATAAAATGGATTAAAACAAGTTAAAGAACTTATAATAAGTTTATTGGACCTAAGACACGTAAACAGGTAAAACTAGTAAACTAGTAAGAAGTTACCAATACGTAAACACTAAAATGAGTAAAAGAGAATATGTAAACCCACTTGATCATCATATATATAAAATCATCATAAGTATACATAATTGTTATTTTTATAAAGTCATTGGACATGAGTCTAAGACGAGTATTATTTGTCTAGGTTTCCGTGATTGAAGCACGTACCGTACATCCGAATCGCCGATAATCGCCTTCCCACATCAACGTGAGTTCATAGCCTCGCACTCTTTTAAATGTTTTTATGAAATGTTTTAAAAACCCGTGAGGGAAATAACATGTTAGTTTTTATAAAATAAGACACCATTTTTCCCGATTGTTGGTTTATTGATTTGGACCCGAATGATTGTATGACCCGATTGTATGACCCGATAAATGATTAAAGGACCCGATAGATGAAATAAAATGGATTATTAAAGTTAGGTTATGTCACTAAAAGTCCCATTAGCATGAATTGTGAACTACCGGGATTTGGTAGACGCTTATGCATATAATAGTACTATTTGGGGATGATCACCCCAGTTCGCGCCTTGACGGTTGATCCCCGTCGTGCCACATTGATTGGTAAGCGAATTTATGTATGAGAAGATTTCCATAGCGTGACCTTTGTTACGACACGCTAACTTAGATGGGAAAATTGAGTATCGGGTTAGCTACCCGTTGTTGTAATAGTAAGGTAACAATGTCATGCGGCTTATAATAATCCGATTAACGAAATACTACTAGACGCATCGATTTACGATGTATTGCCTGACTAGCAATACGGGGTCATACCATTGATATTATGTTAGTGTTTTGGTTTTTCATAACCATATTCATATAACGGATTTTATTTAACTTTATACAACGTTATAAAACGTATTGTATAATATTTTTACGACATTGGTTCGTATAATGGTTTTGAAGGCGAAAGCCTATATTGTGATTTTGACAAGGATTTGTATAAAATGTTTTTGGCCTATTTCATGGTCTATTACAATGATTTGTAAAAAATGATTTTCAGTAATATTTTTATACTGATATTATATTGATGGAATTTATTAAACTCTATGAATTCACTCGGCGTTATCGCTGACCTTTTCTTTTAACATGTTTTATCTCAGGTACTGGAAGGCAATTCTCGGGAAGACAACAAGAATTCATGGCCCCCACCTAAAGACTTATTTCCATTCAAATGCTTTGTAAAACCTGTATCAAATACAATGACTTGGGACCTATGTAACTTTGATATTTATGAATGGAAATGCTTTATTAATAAACGACGCGATTTTTATGCGTTGTCTATGATGTGAGTAATGTGCTATCCCTTAACACCAACGAGTCTTCCGCTGTATTGAGTTGTATAAATTTGGGGGTGTTACAGTAGATCCAGCTTATATGCCTTTCAAACCAATTTTTACATTATCTCAATGATCCCATACAACGGGGACTTATTTCCCATGATCCTTCAGATCATCAATTCACTTTTCCATGGCGAAATTTTTTGCCATAACTTCGCTACCCATCCTGCACTTCAAGATCTACATTTCATATTCACATAACCTCCTGCCCACTACTAGTAGTCAATAATCATATCCTAATTTCAATAATCATTTCAGGTCTCGCGGGTCGGGTATTTTGTAAGGTTAGGTTTGTCATCATAGGAAACCTTAAACCTAAAAGACATGTCCAACTCACAATGGGTGTATGTCGGGTGTCTTCATCCCAACTCCTGCTTACAGATGCTCTCATATTTAGATCCATACAAGATTCGATCTCGATCCTAATACGATAATTATCAATGATAATCTCTCTAGAGGAAAACGATTATACAGTTTATTACCAAAGGTAAATTATTCAAGAATAAAACAACACTTCTAGTGGTTTGTATCGTCACTTTACCTCGTCCCTTCGATTGGGGTGGTAAGTAGTACTCTCATCAAGGTTTGTTCCCAATGACTTCTGAGCAAATCTCTAGAAATTCGATGCGAAGCGAAGATCTTGATAGAGATGATCGATATAGGCACACTATGTTTACACAACTCCTTTAAATACAAAAGAGTCAATTTCTTCGTCGAGAATCTATCATTAACAGGAATGATATTAGCAGATTTGGTCAGTCCGTCGACGATGACCCAAATCGAATCAAATTCAGATGATGATCTTTGCAATATTTAGATGTTTACTAATGTATGAGGCGATGGCTGCCTTCACAATTTACCATCAGTTCAACTTCTTTAGATAAAGATACATTTAATCAGAAATGACATGAATTGAATACTTAATCTTATGAGATTCCAACATAAATAAATCTCGCAAACCTCCATATTTAAGCAACCACAAGCGGCCTTTTATACATTTAGCGCCATCGTCTTCTCAATTCTAATGGTTCACATTAGCCGCAAACCCCTTTTATTATCTATATTATCCTTTTTATAGGCATCGGTTATTTTTTTTTAAATTGCTCGACAATTTATTTTGCACAGTCATTATTAAGGAACACATCCTAATTGATTCTTTATCCTTTCTACATAATGTGTCAGTATGTACATTCACCTTTTCTGATGAAGTAATTATTGTTAATCCCACTTCAATCCATAACACAATATAAGATGATATTTAGAGAGAGAAAGAGTAGAAAAGTAGAGAGAAATTAGAGAGATTATGGAAGATTAAACACTTTTAGAGAGAGAAACAAATGTTAACCAACACCCTCTTCCACACATGGAAGAGGGTATATATACCCTAGGATTTGTTGGGCCGTGGGTTAAGTACCATGGGACGGGATTGGCTTTGCTTGGGCTTACGCCCCTAACTTATACAATATTAGCTTAAAGTTCAAGCCCGGTTAACCCGACTAATCCTATTACAAAACAAGACCATTAATGACTAAGATGACCTATTACATTCTTGTTTGACTGTATAAAATATAGGGCTAACAATCTCCCCCAATGTATCGGTCATCTTAAAAAGCATAAGATGATTGAGTGAATACATTCTTGTAGAGGAGATCTTCCTGCTTTGGTCTTGTATCTTGGTCTTGATCTTGTTTGTAACGTCTTTGTTCCTTCATGCTTTCGTGATATTTATCTTGAGCCTTTGTCATTTGACTTTGAGTGCTTGATATCTTCATCTGTGCTCCTTGTGACTAAGATAACCTATTATATTCTTACATTCTTAGTTATCTTGATTATCGCCATCTTGTGCTCTTGTGACTTCTGAATCGACATAGGTAGTACACAGCTACGCCACCTTCTTGATATGCAGCAACATATATAGACACGGATAAAATGGCTTTGAACATTTCACCCTAACTCGGTAGCGTTTTACATCCGGTCGGTAAAGATCGTTAAACGGTATTAAATACCGTACCTGTGATCAGGTAGATTCGATTAAGAACCTCCTTGACAGGGTTTCCCGGCGGTAATAGCCAGTTCTCTTTACTCGACCGTCTCAAAGCAGATTGCGAACGTAAAGAGTGAATCATAAGGATAAATTATCCGTCTGATTAGAGTCGTCAATTCAGAATTCCTGGAACAAGTTTGATTCTAAAAGAATCGCACCATTGTTGCTTTCCAGTTTGTCACAAGCTTGATTCATAGAGAATCTTGCGAGTCACCTACCGCAGTGCTGTTTAATGTTGACACTGGAAGGATTTCCATTCGTCACTGTGAACACTAATGAGTGTCACTCTGAATGTTCTAGCAAGATCACACGGATTTTGCGAAGAAACCTGGAATCAAGTTTGAATCAATTAAGAATCGAAACTTAGTTGCTTTCCAGTTCTCACAAGTTTGATTCGTGTAGAATCGCACAAGTTACCTACCATGAGCTTGTTTAATGCTGGCTCAAGCAGGATTTCCATCTTCATTGTGATTCGTATCACTCAGATGTTCTGGCAATATCACAAGGATAATGCGTAGGACTCAATTGTGACCTAATGAGATGATAGATTGATCTCTTCTGGCTCGAGACTCAATAAGTGCATTTTGGTAATCGGAGGCTGGAGCAGACTGCGACCTTTTCAATATTAACTAACTCGGAGTGAGAAAGTCAATAGATACGTGTTGATCTCCGTGACAATGAGACAAGTTTCTTTTGAGAGAAACTCGAATGGCTGGGGAAGGGTTGTGCATCGCATCACTGGGTCCATGACACTTGTCTTCAAAAGATGTGTTAACCCGGTTTCTACCTAAGTTGCATAGAATATTCAATTCCTTCAATGCTTAACAATACGTCATCACTAGCACCTTGTTGTGATTGTTCCAGTGCTAACTTAAGCACTTGGTCCGCATTCAGCTTCATTCCACTCCATCTTTCCTAAGGAAAACTATTTCTAGCTATGGAATGTCCTTGGGTAGATTCCTCCGGTTCTGGTTGGATCATAGGACTTAGTTTCCTATCCTAAACCACCTTTTGACTCCATCGTTCCATCGTGGATAGTAGGTTGTTTTGGGTATAGATCGTAACCATTAAACCATTGAAAACCATTCAAAGTGTTTGATAAAAATAAAAAACTTTTAACACTTGAAAGTTTTAGATTTCCGAAAAGCTCCCTCTACACACATGCATCAATGTACGAAATAGTTTGGCATGTGAAGGAAAGAGTTGCACTTGAGTCTTTAAGATCACATGTTGCGATATATTACATTTAAATTACATTTTCTCCCCCTATCTCTAATATAGAAATATAATATTAGAGATACCAATTGATTAAAATAAGACAATTTCCGAAAAATCGACGGGAGAGAAACATGTGTGCACACATGAATCATGGAACATTTTCATTCGGGTCGATCCCCCTCAACAATATATGTGTGTCTTGAGACAAAATTTGACAAAATTATTGAAAAACGACACCACAAAATATGTTGAGGTACGGAGTTGATATGCCTTTACCGATAATATATGACAGATTTAATATCATTTTCAGAATGTGTTGGATACATAAAATATGACAATTTTAGAGATGTACCCAACAACATTAAAAGGCTTGATTTTAAAACGCTCCCCCTCAAAAATTGATCAATAACATATGACAATTTTGAGATATGAAAACCACATATGAGGAAGGGAGTGTTGAACACACAATTTTGAAAGATTTAGAAAAATCTTTTTGAAAAATTCTTGAAAAATTGTGTTCAACGGTTTTAAAATAAATTCCAATTTACATGAGCTCAAAACTTTGAATGTTTTGTGACTAGCTCATGACCGAGAAAAATTAATTTCCCATTGTGGAGGATAAGTTATCATCCGTGATAATTTTTCCTTAAGTGGAAGTACGAGTTCTAAGCTGACATTTACTTAGAAGTCGTTTTTCATGAACTTAAAAACTTTGAATGTTTTTATAGGAAGCTCATGACCGAGAAATATGAATTTCTCGTTGAGAAGGAGAAGTTATCATCCGAGATAAACTTTCCTTAGTTGAGGTCCGAGTCCTAAGCTGTGATGCGCTTAGAAGTCATTATGGGAGAGTATCAAGCAGCTTCATTTGCCAAAACCTCTAAGTCTTCTAGAGTCATATACTTCATACCAAGACGGCCAACGAGATACTGAAACCTATTTTGAGATAGGGCTTTTGTAAACAAGTCAGCTATCTGGTACTCAGTTCTGACAAAGTAAAATTCCACGATACCACGTTCCACTTGTTCCTTGATGAAGTGATATCTGACTGCGATGTGCTTGGTACGGGAGTGCTGAACCGGATTGCAAGAAATGGCTATGGCCGACTTTGAGTCACAATACATAGGTATTTTATCAAAGTGGAAGCCATAATCCGTGAGTTGAGTTCTCATCCAGAGGACTTGAGCACAACACGCGGATAGAGCCACATATTCTACTTCAGCTGATGAGAGCGAAGTGCAGTCCTGCTTCTTTGACAACCAACTCACAAGTTTGTCTTCCCGTAGAAATTGTACGCTACCAGAAGTGCTTTTTTGACTATCAAGGCAACCTGCGTGATCAGAATCTGAAAAAGCTGTTAGATGAAAACCGGTTCCATTCGGATACCAGAGTCCCATGTGAATGGTATTCTTAAGGTACCGAAAGATCCATTTAACCTCTTTGAGGTGATTTTGAGTAGGTCTGGCTTGATATCGTGCACAATAGCATGTGGCATGATGAATATCAGGCCTGCTGGATGTAAGGTACATAAGTGACCCGATCATACTGTGATATCGAGTTTGATCTACGGGATATGAGTATAAGTCAGCATCTAAGGATGTGGTCGACAGTGGTGTACCAACGCGAGCACATGAGGTCATACCATGCTTTTTAAGTATCTCTTGAGCATACTTAGCTTGGTTTATGAAGATACCACGTGGGGATTGATGAATCTGGAGGCCTAAAAAGAAGTTTAGCTTCCCTTTCATTGACATTTCAAATCTGATGTGCATTAATTTTTCAAAACGTTTTGAAAGTTTTGGGTTCGTAGAACCAAAAATAATGTCATCAACGTAAACTTGCACCAACAGTATGTAATCCCCATATTTATTAATAAAAAGAGTAGGATCAATAGAACCTTTGGAGAATCCTTTCGAGACCAAGAAGTTGGATAGTTCTTCGTACCATGCCCTTGGAGCTTGTTTAAGTCCATATACAACCTTCTTGAGACGATAGACTTTGTCAGGGTGATGATGATCGATGAATCCTTCCGGCTGATTCACATACACTTCTTCCTTCAAATGACCGTTGAGAAAAGCAGTTTTAACGTCCATCTGAACAAACCATAAGCAAGGAATATCCTGACAGCTTCCAAACGAGCAACTGGAGCGAATGATTCATCGAAATCTATCCCTTCTTGTTGACGATACCCCTTAACCACAAGACGAGATTTGTTTTTGATGATGGTTTGTTCTTCATCCAGTTTGTTTTCCAGATCCATTTGAAATCTAAAACCGAAATTCCATAAGGTTTGTCAACAAGTTCCCAAACATTTAGGCGTTCATACTGATGAATTTCGTCTTGCATTGATTCAATCCACGCATGATCAGACATGGCTTGTTTGATGTTTGTAGGTACAGTTGAACTCACGGTGAGTGCATACATACACACATCGCCATCGGTGTTGAGTTGTATGCCTGTTCGAACCGGTTGTGAAGGATTTCCAATTACTTGCTCCAATGGATGATCACGGGTCCAATGGTGAGTGGATGGATATCTTTGGTAGAATATATGCATGTTGGACGGATCAACATATTGAGTAGAAGACTCTCTGACTTCGTGTACTGGTGTACCGAACGGATTGATAAATTCTTCTTCGTCAGGTTGTGCATCGACTGCTTGATTGTTGTTTCCTCCTTCAGCCTTGACGGTTGGTGATGTTGGTTGTATGACATTTTCTTGAGTTTGTTGATTATCCAATGGAATAGTCTCTTGAGCAACGGTTGCTGAAGTAGAGGCAGTTGTGTCTTGTTGATTTTGTTCAGGTGCATCAGGAGTATTGACAGCGGAAGGCTTTGACACAACTTGATTGTTTGCATAGTAATATTCATCAAACATTGGATCATATAAGTCAACCAACTCATTTATATGTGTCGTATCCGTCTATTCTACTGTAGGAGTATTTTCTTGACATTCTTGCACGGGACGTACACTGTTGTGTGTAGGTGCCATTGCTGGACAATGAGGTGCGAGACTTGAGCTGTTGTGTTCAAGTACCATTTGTGGCAATTAGTCAAAGTTCACATGAATTGTTTCTATAATAATCTTTGTTTTCTTGTTGTAAACTCGATATCCTTTCGACAATGTAGCATACCCCACAAAAATACATGCATCACCTTTTTCTTGCATCTTGTCGAGATTTTCACCGTCTTTAAGAGTGTAGCATAAAGATCCAAATACGTGAAAGAATTTAACTGTAGGTTTCCTGCCATTGATGATGTGGTAAGGTGTCTTTTCATGTCTTGGGATGACGAGAGAACGATTTTGAGTATAACAGGCAGTTGCAATTGCTTCAACCCAGAAGAATAGTGGTAATTTTGAAGAAGAAAGCATTGTTCAACCTGCCTCAACCAAGGTGCGGTCCCGTCTTTCGACAATGCTGTTTTGTTCAGGAGTTCGATCAATAGACGTGTGATGTTCGATGCCTTCTTCTTGAAAGTAAGATTGCAAATTCTTGTTCAAAAATTCAGTACCCCTATCCGTTCTTACGGTTATGACTTGAGCTTGAAGATTGCGTTGTATCATCTTGAGAAAGTTTTTGAGAACCTCTGGTGTTTCATCCTTGGACCTTAAGAAGAAAGTCCATGTGTATCTAGAGTAATCATCAACAATCACGAGAATATACTTTTTCCCGTTAATACTCTCTACACGCATGGGACCACATAAATCCATGTGTAGAAGTTCCAATCGTCCTTTTGAGCTTGGGGTAGTCTTTGTTTTGAAAGACTTCCGTTTTGATTTCCCCAACTCACAAGAAGAACAAAGATGGTCTTTGACGAATTTTAATTTAAGAAGACCGGTCACAATATCATTCTTCGAAAGCAAGTTGATGGTGTCAAAGTTGAGATGTGATAATCGTTGATGCCATAACCATGCTTGAGAGGATGTAGCTTTCGCCATTAAGCAAATTGGATTTGTTGAAGATGTATCTTGAAGAGTTACTGTGTAGAGATCAGAACCACGAGAACCTGTAAGAAGGTCATTCCCATCGTAGTCTCTAACATAGCAAGTAGTTTTCCGAAAAGCCACTTCCAAATCCGCATCACAAAATTGACCGACCGAGAATAAATTGTGATTCAGTCCCTCGACGTAATAAACCCGTTTTATAGTGATACTCCCTTGAACCAAGTCTCCATATCCAAGTATCGGTGCAAACTGATCATTTCCAAACCGTACCGTACCTAGAAACTTCTCCACGAAGTTAATTAGAAGTTTGAGATTGCCCGTCATGTGCTTTGTGCACACAGAGTCCATTATGAAGAGAATGATCTCGACGAGCTGCATAAGCATTAGAAGACAATGTAGAGTTTGACAAATGGGATCCCTTGATAGAAGTGGGTTCCAAAATATTAGTAGACATAGATTCAAAAGGCAAACTAACATTCATAGACCCAATTAGAATAGTGGTTGTTTTAGGTACCCATTTGTATCCAAGTGGTGTAAATCTTGAGTACCCCTGTTTACATGTCCTACTCATGTTCTCATAAAGCTTCTTTAACATTTTTTGTTTACGTAGAGTAGTGGATTCTAACGCACTTAGCTTCTTAAGTGGTTGAGCAGTGGATTGGTTCAAAGTTTTTGTGGGTTTTCTAGTACTAGTGGGCACAAGAATAGGCTTCCTAGTTCTAGCATTCACGCCATTATGATTAAAAGCACAAGCATCATGATTGAAAGTACGAACACATTTTCCACATTTAACACAAACGAATTCAACATTCGAAGTCTTAACATTCAAACTGTCATTACATGCAGTTACAGACGTTTTATTCTTAGAAAACTTAAAATTCCTACGGTGATCTTCTACTTCCTTCTTCTTCCCTTGACTATTGTTAGGCATGACTCTATCTTTAATTCTAGTGCTCTTAAGCTGTGGTCCGCTAACGCTAGTAGTGGGAGTTACTCCTGTATAAGTAGACACACATTGATTAGTTTTCCTAGTATTCTGAGGTAACCCCGATGTTCCAGTTTGAGTGGACCTAGTGTTCATCTTGTACATTCCAGGTGTTATCACATTTGTGCTCTTATCAGTTCCTAGCTTAGGTAAAGTCTATGGGGGTTTGCCCAAAATAGATGATTTAGGGCATTTAACCGCATTCGGTTGACGAGCAGTGGATGGTTTACCCAAATCAGCCTTTCCTTTGAGTTTATCAATGAGCTTTTGTAACTCACTGATTGCCATGTCTCTTTCTTGTAGTTGAGCTTTCAAATCCTTTATTTCAAAATCTTTTTCATTTAAAATACGAAACGAAGATGCTGCCATTTCTTGACACTCTTTATGATTATGAGATTTATCACCTTTTTGTAAAGCAAGTTCAAGAGAAATGGAGTGTTTCTCAAGTTGGGAAAAACTTTTTGAAAGTTTGTTATACAACTGAATTTGTTTCGAAAGCTCTACTTCAAGATTGCGACATTTCTCGTCCGATTCTGACACTAGACATGCTACATGAAAATATTGATCAAATGTTAATCCCACTTCAATCCATAACAAAATATAAGATGATATTTTGAGAGAGAAAGAGTAGAAAAGTAGAGAGAGAAATTAGAGAGATTATGGAAGATTAAACACTTTTAGAGAGAGAAACAAATGTTAACCAACACCCTCTTCCACACATGGAAGAGGGTATATATACCCTAGGCTTTGTTGGGCCGTGGGTTATGTAACATGGGCCGGGCTTGGCTTTGCTTGGGCTTACGCCCATAACTTATACAATATTAGCTTAAAGTTCAAGCCCGGTTAACCCGACTAATCCTATTACAAAACAAGACCATTAACGACTAAGATGACCTATTACATTCTTGTTTGACTATATAAATTATAGGGCTAACAATTATCATGACCACATTTCATTCATAAATTCTTTCTTCGTTTTTTCTAAGTTTTAGTTTCGTCTCAACTATTATTTTTATCAGTTTTGCTCAATCCGACGTTTAAAGCGTCGAAAAATATTACAAGTAATCTAAATAATAAATATTCAATTTTTATGAAACGTAAACGTAGAAATTTAGAATTTCTTAGTTCGACCAATTATATAAAAATGATCAAAATAAATTTGAATTTGGTTAACTTGATCTTTGTTGATTTATCGAAAATAATTAATAAGATTCGTAAATGTTTGAAAAATATTTGTTTATACTTTGGTCAAAATTTTCTTAGTTGACAAGCAAAAATTGTCGTTTCAAATTTCACGTCATGGTTTAAATGGTTTCCTCAATCCCTCTTAGGTTTTCTTGAGGTATTCAAAAACATTTACCCCTAAAGGAGTTTAGTTATATGTTCTGGGTATAAGGGAATGATTCCTTAAAAAATATTTTGATAAAACATTTGTCAAAACATATTTGCACTTTCTTTTTGGTAAAACCCAAAGTCTTAAATGGCTCTAATTTTTAAAGAGTCAATATATTCCATTATCTTTTAATCACACGGTCAAATAATGTAAAGGATTAAGCCTAAAATCACACGTTAATTATTCAAGGTACAGGTTTTCATTGCTCGACCAATTCAGGGCATTCTATAAATGATTATTAACTCCTTCCTATTCTTATAAACAAGCATATGGTCCTTAATGATCACAAGCATGAGTTTATCAAATTATAACCTACACACATGATTCACTAAATTTATGGATGCTACATGTGTATTGGTCAATCCAAACGACATCACGTGAAACTAATAATGTTCATTACAAGTTCTGGATGTAGTGATTGGAATAGATAATCTTCTTCGCGGACGCGAAGTTGATGATAACCATGTCGTGGATCAGATTTTTAGAACATACGCTAGAACCTTGTAAATGATCGGACAAATCTTTCATCCTGGGTAGTGGATATAGATTTTGATCATCAATTTACCTAGTTCACGTAATTCAACGAATATAAGGAATGATAACACCATAGCTCTTCATGATGACGAGCTCGGTAGAATAAAAGCTTTTTCCGACAACTCTCTCAGTTGCACGGTAATTCTTTTGATTCAGATGGTGCTGACGTAAAGTGCATACGCCACAGGTGCAGCACCGGGAATATAATTAATACCAAATTCAACTTGCCTTAAGGATGAAAATCTAGGTAATTCACCAACAAATACCTCCTAAAGTTTGAAATAACAGAAACATCTTTTAATAAATTTACTTTAAGTTCTTTCTAGATTACAAAATCTATGATCAGTCAATAACCATTTATGGTATAATTTCAAGTCTAAATGCAGAATATGGTCATCCATCAATAATTATTTAGATAACTTTTGATAATCAACATCTTATCTTTTAGGGGATTTCTACTCGAGTTCCCATCAATTTAGACAATGACATTATGTCATAATCAATCAATCCATTCTACTGGCACTATCAACTTTCCAGTTTCATTACTGTTGATAAGATGTGAATTTCTCAAAAGACTAATAATAACTCATAACCCTTCAAAAATTCAAGGATATATGGAGACATAGCTAACATTACAAGAGTAAGGTCGACGCATAATTTACGCGAGAGAATTTCATATTAGATAAAGACGAAAACATTAACGAATATGAGTATATCCAATGTTTTCATGAATTGAGTATGCATTTGAAAGCTCCTCGGATCGTTACCCAGGTCATTTAAATGAAATCTAATCAAAATAAATGATAGGAACTTGGATACATCCAGTCGGCTATCAACACTCGGTAATCAGATACTTTTCCAAAGAATCTCACCACGGGAGAATTAGACAAAGAGGGGATATCAATTGTCAATTAAGACAATTTCCACAAATGATTAAATTCGATTCAAAAGAATAAATCGTGCGGGCACATATGTAGGTGTCTTTAACAATATGTCCCTATTTCCACTTCTTGCATATCTCATAAAAAATCAATTTTTCACAATTTCAAATAAAATGTAATGTTTATTAACAATTTTATGGTGACTACTAATCAGCCTTTCATGGTCCCTTCCAAATTGTATGTAGGCGCGCAACTATATACAATTTTAGGATTAACGATGCAATACTCAGTTCGTCAAAATTTTGTCATCATGTTTAAAATATATATATTCATGCTTAGTCATAAAATAAAAATTAAATGAATTTACAGAGATGTTCTTTGTTTTGAAAACAATTAAGTTTTCCAAGGTGTTTCATAATAATAACTAGGTTTTAGTTAGAAAAATTGTTCGTTGAAATCGGTTCAATTCAAATTGATTACTGGTTAATGTGTGCGACTCAGTCGTCTTTTGATGAGAATAATAATAGATTGGTCGTTGTAGTAAAGTAAATGTGCAAGACTTAAAAGTAAATGGCGGTAATTAAAACTAAAACTAAATAAAACGTAAATGGTGCAATATTAATATTTTAAAAGTAATAATTAAATGACTTAAAATTAAAGCTTGACGAAAAATTATTGACAATGTAATAAAAATGAAAACTTGAAATTTAAAATAAAGAAAAAACGATTAAAATAAACACTAAGGCAAAATGGCGGAAAAATAAACTTTAAAAATTAAACTAAAAATTACTAGAAAAACACTTAAAACAATGCAAACTTAAAAATTAAACTAAGACAAAATATAAAACAAACCCTGTCGGAATACACACCAATCGGAATCCTGTCAGAATCCGATCGGAATGTATGCTTACCTTCCCTATCGTAATGATAGTACGTCGGAATGTGATCGGAATCCCCAAAAGAATTCCTATCGGAATGTCTTGATAAAGAAGCTATCGGAATGAGCCGGTCGGAATCAAGATCGGAATGTACCAAGAGTAATCCTGTCGGAATATCCAAAACACCCCCTGTCGGAATACCAAACCAACACCCCTGATCGGAATGTCAAATCGGAATCCTAGTCAGAATATCAAAACCCTTTTCCGATCCAGCAATCGGAATGCTGGTCGGAATGCAAAGCCCTTTTCCGATGGTTATGATCAGAATATAGTAAAAGGAAAACGTAAATAAGCACAACAAATAAGCTATGAACCAAATAAGCACTCGACTAAAAACCTAATCAAAACACGTTATAAGAAAAAACTAATAAGCAAAAATTAAGAAACTTTTAAAAACACTAAATGATAAAATATCTAAAAACGACTTTTTAATAAAAATAACTTTTATAAAACTTAAGTAAATTAAAGAAAGACACAAATAAGCTATAAAATCAATAATCCAAAACAATCAAAAGCATAAAAACATTACACTTAATCAAATAAGCATAACAATAAGCACATAAACATAAAGATTAAGCAAAACAAGAAAGGTAGAATGAGAGATTAAAAACAAGAACTTGATTAAAAGAAAAGATTCAATCACAAAATTAAAAGACTTACTTGAAATTTAAGGCAAGAAATTAAAGGTGCAATTATGTAAATGACTATATTAAAGTGCAAGTAATTAAAGGTGCAAGTAATGAAAATGGTGGAAGACTAGTTTGTCAAGTTAGCCAACACCTCCTAATGTGATATTAGAAGGGTATTTATAGGAGATTAGGGAGGTAAGCATGTGTTCGAAGCTCCCTTCTTTCTTTCTTTCTCGTCTTTTCGGCTTCTAAATTCTTCGACTTTTTCGAATTTGTCTCGGGATTTATTAAATTCGTCTTGTAAATTCTTCGTTAATTAGACTTGAGTTCTTCGGCTTCATTAAACTTTCGTATTTAGACTTTTCTTCGATAAATCTTCAGAATAGGCCTTGGACTTCTGTTCTTATTGCACTCTTGATCTTTTGACTTCGTCTTTTTTCGTTTTCTTCGATAAGAGACCGTGAAATCCCGTGTTTTCTTCCCTTTTCATATTTTGGTCCTAAATCACAACAAAAATACAAACCACGCATAATTCCGACATTTACGACATACAATACTGATAATAGTGATTTTTGCAATGTGGGTTCTATATTCTCTCGATATCCTCTCGAATTGATCTCGGTTCTAAGTGGAATGATTGTTCTTGGTTACTAAAAAGGGGAGTGGTTTTCTATTCTACTAAAGGTTTAAATGCACGAAAATGTAAACTTAAATTTAAAAGCAATTAAATTAATAACAATTAATAAAAACTTGAATTAAAATATAAAATAAAAATGAAGAAACAGTAACACTTAAAAATACTCAAAGAAAATTGATTCGGAAGTCACCTTGATTCGGAACTATTGATCCGGAACTTTTCAACCGGAAGTTCATCCGGAAGTTTATCCGGAACTTCACCCGGAAGTTTGGTCGGAACTTGATTCGGAAGTTTGGTCCAGAAGTTTATCCGGAACTTTACTCGGAACCTTTACTCGGAACTTTACTCGGAACCTTCACTCGGAACTTTACTCGGAACTTTGATCCGGAAGTTAATTCGGAAGTTGGTTCGGAAGTTGATCCGAAACATTACTCGGAACCTTCACTCGGAACTTTGATCCGGAAGTTAATTCGGAAGTTGGTTCAGAAGTTTTGGCTCGGAAGTTTATTCGGAAGATTTGATAAGAACATTCATCCGGAACTTTTAAACTGACTCGGAACTTTTTAACATAAATTGATTTGGAACTTATAAAAACTCATTCGGAACATTTAAAAAGAAAACTCATTCGGAACTTCTAAAAAGCAAATTCATTCGGAACTTCTTAAACTCATGCGGAACTTTTTGTTCATCCGGAAGTTTGTGTTCATCCGGAACCTGGGAATTTGCTCAAGAACTGTAGACTCAGAAAAAACAGGGGAACTCGAATTCGATCCAAAAATCACCAAGTTTTTCACCAAAACTTAAACAAATCTAATCCCTAATCATCTACTAACCAATAACAACAAATCCCATCAATAAAAACATAAAACCCAACAACTTTTGAAGATCAAATCAACTAAATAAGAACTTTAACTTTTAACCAAATAGATGAAGATGAACAAGATGAAATGGAAGGATTGATATATTGAATGATTAAAGTTTTAACAAACAAAAGATAAAGATTAAATTACAAGATTGAAAAACAAGAATCAAAATCACCAAACACCCTAGTGGTGTTGGTGATGTCTACGAACAGAAAAGGAGAAAAAGAAGGTGAATGAAAAACTGAATGAAAAGTGTGAGGGGGATTCCTTATATAGGTGTTCCCTTTGGTTGGTGAGTGGGCTTTCTCCCGTTCTTCTTGTCTTCTCGTCTTTTCAGAAAAGTTGACGTTTTCGATTCTGATTCGGGATTTGTCGTCGATTAATTTCAACTCGTCTTTAAATTTCTTCGTTTAATAGACTTGAGTTTCTTCGACTTATGTAAATCTTCCATCTTTGGTCCTTTTCTTTGATAAATCTTCGAATAGGCCCAGTGACTTCAAATCTTTTGCATTTCTTGGACAATAGACTTTGTCTTGAGTCTTTTTCTTCCATAAAACTCGTGCAATCCCATGTTTTCTTCAATATTTATCCGGTTGGCTCTGAAAACACAATAAACACAAAAACCACGCATAATTCCAAACAAATGATATTAAATACGTGTTTTGGTCTTGTTTTAGCCAGAATTAAGTGGTAAAAGGATGGGTGTTTACACACCTATCAAATCCCCTACACTTAACCATTGCCATGCCCTCATGCAATGCTTAGTGATAAAGCACATTTACATTTTTCTCATAATCAATCAACCTTGTCCTTATTAGAATACTATTTGAACAAAAATTAAAGTACTAAAAGAAATTAAACTTTAAAGGAAACAAAAGGATATAAAACCATTTTTACTTGAAAATAGCTACATGGAAATAACTTGCAAAGAGATCAATGACTTACATTAGGTCTTTGGTGCTGCGAAGATTTATCATCCTCAAGTTTTACGTTACCCAAACTAAGCTTAAAAACGAGATCATTGTTATTATAAGTTAGTAAATCAAACACTTACACACATGGCTTAATTATATGCTTAAACTCCCTTATTCCTAGGTGTATCTCTTATATTTTATTTTTGTCTTAGAATGATCATGAAGATGCATTTTTGGACTTATTTCGATAGTTTATTTAGGCTGAAAGCAAAGTAGGACGATTTGATCAATAGTTAGCTAAAGGACAAAATCTCTTAAAACTGCTTCTCGGGATATCAAAAAGTTCATATCTTGGCATAACTCGGTTCACGATTTGAGACCTTTCTCGGGCCGATATTTGGCATGTACTTCATACTTCATATCTTGAGAGACGTGCTTGAGATAATGGTCTTCTCATCGTTCATAGATTTTATTCACTTGAAGACTTTTGAGAGGTACTCCAACTTTGTTGACCACGACTTCATGATTATTTCTTCAATCTCTATTTGGGATTTTTAGATACAACGATCCGCCTCCTTTTCGGACTTGGATCTATTTATCCTCATACCTTGTTAGGGTCTTTTCGGATAGACTTCTCCATGATCTTTATGGGAGTTGATTGCTTTTCGTCGTGAGTCTTGATCCTTCATATTGACTTTGGGAATAATGCTTTTCACATCACTTTGGATCTTTAGCAATAAAAAGGAATCCTCATGCCTTGTTAGGGCCTTTTCGGACTCGCCAATCTTCGCGCCCCGCTTCATAAGTTATGCCTTGGCTATGAACTCTTATCATTACCGAGCAACTTTTAAACGATCTTGGGCTAGAAGCTAAGTAACTTTTCAAATCGTACAACCTTACTTATTGCAGATAAATTATTAGCAAGTGATGGGATAAGAGGCAAATAATTACACCAAGTGAGCTTGTGCAAGAATACCGACTTATAATTGACTCTATCATTTCTCGTCCTCCACAATTTAAAATCTCAAGTAATGAGACTCGTGGATACTTAGTCTAATAAACCAATTATGGTCTACATGGTTAAGGATACTAGCTAGAATAAACTTGGATAAGTCTATTCGGGTTGAGTCAAAATAAATGCAACAGGCCTAATATGTCAAAGATTTCTAAACTAGCTACACCACTTTATTAATATTTTTGACTTTATTGCGGGATATATACATATGAAAGCAACGATAAAAATTTAAAAATTACAACTAAATGGCCAAAGTTAATAAAATATTTGAAAAATGTTGAAAAATATGATTTTCTGGTTAAATGAAGGCATTTTCATGGAAAAGTCCACTTAAAACTTCGATAGAAGTCCCCCTACACTTGAGATAAACATTGTCCTCAATGTTTAAGCATGTGGGAAAAGTGTCCCCTACACTTATGACATTGTGCACGTTGGTTAAATCAAGTTAAGGAAGAGACGACTAAAGTGATCAATTTCAAATGGAGTATGAAGAAAATTGAATAACAATAGTTGAGAGATAGAACCGGATTTCGGATAACACGGGAGCACGGTTCTTCAAAGATTCCAAGAGTGCACTTATCCTTGTAATCACATCACCACACAAAAACAAAGAACCTATAGAGGTCCCCCTAGACTTAGGAGGTTAAAACATAAAAGGATAGATACACGGGCTGCCTCCCGAGGAGTGCTTGTTTTTGATAACCGAGTCACGAGCCTGACTCGACCCAAAATTAGTTCATGGGGAACGTGGTGAGGGATGGAATCATCTCCTGAGAGATGTCCTCACCAAAGTACAACTTCACTCGTTGGCCATTCACCTTAAAATTCGGTCCATTAGGTTGAGCGAGCTCGAGAGTACCATATGGAAAAATTTGGGCAATGGTGAATGGGCCGGACCAACGAGATTTCAGCTTGCCGGAAAAGATTTTCAACCGAGAGTTAAAGAGTAAAACTTTGTCTCCAACTTGGAACTCTCGGTTTTTAATCTTGGAGTCGTGAATGAGCTTAGTCTTTTGCTTATAGATCAAAGAATTTTCATAAGCCTCATTACGGAGTTCATTGAGCTCATTGAGTTGGAGCTTGCGTAGGTCACCGGCTTTGTTAATATCAAAATTAGCCCACTTCAAGGCCCAATAAGCCTTGTGCTCCAACTCAATGAGGAGGTGGCATGCTTTCCCGTACATGAGACGATATGGTGTACAACCAATCGGAGTCTTGTATGCGGTACGGAAAGCCCACAAAGCATCATCAAGTTTATCAGCCCATGAGGCACGATGCTCTCCCACGGTTCTTTCCAGAATTCGCTTTAATCCTCGGTTGGATATCTCAGCCTGGCCATTAGTTTGTGGGTGGTAGGATGTGGAAAGACGATGATTTACACCATACTTAGCCATGACTCTTGCGAATTGGTCATTGCAAAAATGAGTCCCACGATCACTAATAAATGGCACGAGGCACACCGAATCTAGCGAATAGAGATTTCAAAAAGTTACAAACCACCCTTGCGTCATTAGTGGGTAAAGCTTTGGCTTCAACCCACTTTGAAACGTAGTCAACGGCAACAAGGATGTATTTGTTTCCTTTAGAAGAAGGGAATGGCCCCATAAAGTCGATACCCCAAACATCAAAGATTTCACATTCTTGTATGAAATTCTGAGGCATCTCGTCTTTATGTGTGATCTTGCCTTGTTTTTGGCAAGCATCACAATGTTTAACCATATTGTAAGCGTCACGATATATGGTGGGCCAATAAAATCCTGAGTCAAACACTTTTTTGGCGGTGTAGTTAGGACCAAAGTGACCACCGGTGGGTCCTTTGTGGCAAGCATCAAGGATTTCCAAAGCTGCCGGTCCATCAACACATCGGCGAATAATCAAGTCGGCACATTCTTTGAATAGATACGGGTCATCCCAAAAGTAAGTCTTAATGTCTTTGAAAAACTTTTTCTTTTGCTGGGATGTTAACCCGTCAACAAGAATTCCACCCGCCAAGTAGTTTGCAATGTCCGCAAACCACGGGGTTTCATCAGCAGTCGAGTTGATAGACATTAAGGTATCCAGGGGAAAAGAGTCATTGATCTCTTTGTTCGGATGATCCCCCTGGTAAGGATCCTCAAGTCTACTGAGATGATCCGCGGCTAGGTTTTCCGCTCCTTTTTATCGCGAATTTCGATTTTAAATTCTTGGAGAAGCAAAACCCAGCGAAGAAGTCTAGGTTTGGAATCTTGCTTTGTCAACAAGTACTTCAACGCGGAATGATCGGTATAAACGATTGTGATGGAAAGGACAAGATAGGGGCGGAACTTTTCAAAGGCATAGACAACAGCTAAAAGCTCTTTTTCAGTTGTCGTGTAATGCAATTGAGCCCCCGTCATTGTCTTGCTAGCGTAATGGATCGGTTGGAAGTGTTTGTTCACTCTTTGTCCCAGAACCGCTCCAATAGCAAAATCACTAGCATCGCACATCAACTCGAAAGGCAGCTCCTAATTAGGGGTAACCAAGACGGGTGCCTTAGTTAGCTTATCCTTAAGCGAGTTGAAGGCTTCAAGACACTCTTTGGAAAAGATAAAAAGAGTATCTTTTTCCAAGAGGTGGGTCATCGGGCGAGCGATTTGAGAAAAATCTTTGATGAACCGACGGTAGAAGCCCGCATGACCCAGAAAACTTCTCACACCCTTCACGGTTGAAGGTGGAGGCAACTTAGCGATAACATCGACTTTAGCACTGTCTACTTCAAGACCGGCTTTGGAAATCTTGTGTCCTAGCACGATGCCTTCTTTTACCATAAAATGGCATTTTTCCCAATTCAGAACAAGGCGAGTGTCTTCGCACCGCTTAAGCATACGTTCCAAATTGGCAAGGCAAGAAGAGAAGGAATCCCCGAAGACCGAGAAATCATCCATGAAGACTTCCATGGTTTGTTCAACCATGTCATGGAAGATAGCTAACATGCACCTTTGGAAAGTCCCGGGGGCATTGCATAAGCCAAAAGGCATTCTTTTGTAAGCAAATGTGCCATAGGGACCAGTGAATGTTGTCTTCTCTTGATCTTGGGGATCGATGGGTATTTGGAAATAACCCGAGAAACCATCAAGAAAGCAGTAATATTCATTACCCGCTAAACGTTTAAGCATTTGGTCCATAAATGGTAGAGGGAAATTATCCTTTCTCGTGGCATCATTGAGTTTGCGGTAGTCTATACAAACTCTCCACCCAGTAACGAGACGAGTGGAAATCAACTCGTTGTGTTCATTGGGAACAACGGTTATTCCGCCCTTCTTGGGCACACAATGGACTGGACTAACCCATGGTGAATCCGAAATAGGGTAAATCATACCCGCATCAAGAAGTTTGATAACCTCTGTTTTGATGACTTCATGGATTTTTGGATTCACCCTTCGTTGGCTTTGAATTGTGGGCTTAAAGTCGTCCTCCATGAGAATTTTGTGTGTGCAGAAGTGAGGATCAATTACACGAATGTCGGAGATTTTCCAAGCGATAGCTCTTTTATGCTTCTTCAACACGGTGACAAGTCGAGCTTTTTCTTCTTTCTTTAGTTCCTTTGCGATGATTACTGGCGACTTCTTCTCTTCTTCAAGGAACACATACTCGAGATGGGGCGGCAACTCCTTAAGTTCTAAATCCAGAGGATTTTCGATGGGAGGCGTTTTCAAAGTCGGAGCATCGATAGCAATAACCGTGGGAGATGGTGGAGAAAGATTGTCTTCGTTGAGAAGGTTTTCAAAGAAATGCATGTCTTCATCCCCATTGGTGGGAGAATCGTCACTTGCTAAGTTCACATCTCCCATGGTGGCTTCAAGATCTTTCCAAAACAAATCACTTTCTCCAAATAGAGACAGTGATGAATCAATAGAGGAAACGGTTTCAACATTGGGAAGAGAGGTAGGAATATTTTTACAGGCATCATTAAAGTGTTCTTCACAAGCCTCATCCAGAACGTCAATACAATTAACACTTTCGTATGAATAAGGTTGTTTAGACAACTTTCCCATGTTGAAGACGATTTTATCGTCACCCACTCTCATGATAAGCTCACCAACTTCAACATCGATGAGAGTGCGACCGGTCCTCAGGAATGGACGACCCACGATCAAGGGAACATGAGGGTCCATCTCTTAGTCGACGACGACGAAATCGGCAGGAAAAGTGATTTTGTCGACTCCTACAAAGACGTCTTCGGCTATCCCCACTGGATAAGCAACCGTACGGTTAGCTAATTCCAAAGTCATTTTGGTGGGGACTAGCTCAGGGAGAGATAATTGCTTCCAAACGCTTAGAGGCATAAGATTAATGCTGGCACCTAGATCGGCTAGGGCTATGCAATTCTCTACTCCCGGGAAATTGCAAGGGATTAAGAAACGACCTGGATCACCAAGATTGGTTGGCAATTTCCTTAAGAGCACTGCAGAGCAATTCTCATTAAGTTGGGTGTTGGCAATATCAAGAAGCTTTTCCTTGTCACTCAAAAGATCTTTAAACATTTTTGCGTATTTGGGCATGTGAGCGAGAGCCTCAGCGAAGGAGGTGTTGAAATTCAATTGTTTGAACATTTTAAGAAAGTTAGAAACCTGAATATCGTCCTTGCTTTTGAGCTTCTCTTTCCTCAACCTAGATGGATAAGGTATATCGGAAGAAGAGGAAGGCTTTGGAAGAATAGGATCACTCACATCCTTGTGTGGAGGAGGGGTAGAAGTAAGAGGTGGAGAAATTAGGGAAGTAGAAGGATGAGGAATAGGAGCAGGTGACTCGTTCTCCTTAGTCACAATCACCGGTGGAGGTATAGGAAGCTCGGGTTCCTTGGTACCTTTGCCACTGCGAGTAGTGATTGCTTTCATCTCCCCTCTTGGATTCGCAACGGTGTTACTCGGAAGAGTACCCGAAGAAGAGGGTTGATTACCTTGGAAGAAACTAGCCATCATGTTCTTTAAGTCATTTGTTTGACTATCCAAAGTGTTTCACATGTCAGCTCTCAGATCGTTCCCTTGTTTGACCAGGTCTGCTTTCAAATTGAGCACTTCCCATTGAAGATTTCCCACGATTACATCGTTAGTCCTCATGTAGGTTTCCACTTCTTGGTGTAAAGCGTTGGGTTGGTTGGGAGGAGCATTGTATACGGGTGGTTGATAAGCAGGTTGCTGGTAAACTTGGTTGTTTCGTTGAGGTGGTTGTTGCTGTTTGTGAGGTGGGATGTATGGTGTACGAGGTTGTTGTTGTTGTTGAGGAGGGCTATTGAGGTTTTTTTGTTGGTTTGGGTTGTTTGGAGGAAAACCGGGTGGTGAGAGGTAGTTGTTGGAGCGGTAGCTAAGCAAATTACGGTCACCTTGAGGTCTAGCTTGATAAGCAGGTTGAGGATAGGCGCCATAAGCTGCATTCACATTTTCAGAAGGGTAGTATTGGGTGGCAGTACAAGTGGTGTAAGAGTGAGGACCCCCGCATATCTCGCATGGTTGGCTAACAGCATTGACTTGAGCGTCTTTAGCGTTTCTAGCGTTGATGCTGTTGGTGTTGCTGGCGGTTTGGGTAGCGAGCGATTCAAGAAGCACAGTGATTTTGTCAAGTCGCTTGTCGCTGTCACTAGTACTAGCACTAGTAACATTGGTCCGAACACTCTTGGTTTACACACGAGACTTATTCTCAATGATATCCCAAGCAGCATTGGAAGTGTTAGCCAAAAGATTACCCCCCGAGGCACTGTTTAGTGAATCTTGGTCATTCATGCTTAAACCATTATAAAAAGTGTTAATTTGGTGCACTTTGGTAAAACCATGTTGTGGGCATTTTCTTAAAAGATCTTTGAAACGGTCCCAAGATTCACTAAACGACTCATCGTACTTTTGTTCAAAGTTGATAATTTCATTCCGCAAAGCGGTAGTACGAGAGGGTGGGAAAAAGTAATTGATAAACTTGGTCTCCAAATCCGTCCACGAAAGAATACTCTGTGGCGGTTCCTTAGCAAGCTAATGTCGGGCTTGTCCCTCTAAAGAAAAGGGAAAAAGTTGTAACCGGATTACCTCTTGTGGAACACCATTGAATTTGACCGTATTGGTGAGTTGCATGAATCTCTTGATGTGGTCATGTGGATCATCAATGGTACGTCCCAAAAATGGTTGAGCAGAGACATCTGGATAAAGCCGGATTTGAGCTCAAAATTGTTGGCTGCAATCGCTGGTATAACAATTGGATCACCGTTGCCATCTACATGAGCTTGCAGAAGTTCAATCATCGGGCGATTATCCGGTAGAGGCTCATTGTTGTTGTTATTATTCATGTTGTTGAAAGGTGGGTTGTTGTTGTTATTATTGTTGTTTTGAGGTGGTATGTTGTTGTTATTTTGTACACCGGCCATGTCTAAGTTATCGAGAGGCTCGGGCTCTTGATAAGACGTTGATCGAGTGCGCATACACCTGCAAAAGAACTAACAAGGCAAAAACAAAGCAAAAATATTTTTGGTTTTTATGTTTTTTAATTTTTAGGATTTTTGAAAATTTTATATTTTTTTGTGTTTTTGAAAGTTTTTATGAAAAAGTAACGTTCACGGGGAACGGATCCCAAAATCCAAGTTCTCAAAAAAAACTGTTGATCTTAACGAGAAGAGCCGGCAGCGGCGCCATTTGATACTAGTGATTTTTTCAATGTGGGTTCTATATTCTCTCGATATCCTCTCGAATTGATCTCGGTTCTAAGTGGAATGATTGTTCTTGGTTACTAAAAAGGGGAGTGATTTTCTATTCTACTAAAGGTTTAAATGCACGAAAATGTAAACTTAAATTTAAAAGCAATTAAATTAATAACAATTAATAAAAACTTGAATTAAAATATAAAATAAAAATGAAGAAACAGTAAGAAACAGTAACACTTAAAAATACTCAAAGAAAATTGATTCGGAAGTCACCTTGATTCGGAACTATTGATCCAGAACTTTTCACCGGGAAGTTCATCCGGAAGTTTATCCGGAACTTCACCAGGAAGTTTGGTCGGAACTTGATTCGGAAGTTTGGTCCAGAAGTTTATCCGGAACTTTACTCGGAACCTTCACTCGGAACTTTACTCGGAACCTTCACTCGGAACTTTACTCGGAACTTTGATCCGGAAGTTAATTCGGAAGTTGGTTCGGAAGTTGATCCGGAACTTTACTCGGAACCTTCACTCGGAACTTTGATCCGGAAGTTAATTCGGAAGTTGGTTCAGAAGTTTTGGCTCGGAAGTTTATTCGGAAGATTTGATAAGAACATTCATCTGGAACTTTTAAACTGACTCGGAACTTTTTAACATAAATTGATTCGGAACTTATAAAAACTCATTCGGGACTTTTAAAAAGAAAACTCATTCGGAACTTCTAAAAAGCAAATTCATTCGGAACTTCTTAAACTCATGCGGAACTTTTTGTTCATCCGGAAGTTTGTGTTCATCCGGAACCTGGGAATTTGCTCAAGAACAGTAGACTCAGAAAAAACAGGGGAACTCGAATTCGATCCAAAAATCACCAAGTTTTTCACCAAAACTTAAACAAATCTAATCCCTAATCATCTACTAACCAATAACAACAAATCCCATCAATAAAAACATAAAACCCAACAACTTTTGAAGATCAAATCAACTAAATAAGAACTTTAACTTTTAACCAAATAGATGAAGATGAACAAGATGAAATGGAAGGATTGATATATTGAATGATTAAGGTTTTAACAAACAAAAGATAAAGATTAAATTACAAGATTGAAAAACAAGAATCAAAATCACCAAACACCCTAGTGGTGTTGGTGATGTCTACGAACAGAAAGGGAGAAAAAGAAGGTGAATGAAAAACTGAATGAAAAGTGTGAGGGGGATTCCTTATATAGGTGTTCCCTTTGGTTGGTGAGTGGGCTTTCTCCCGTTCTTCTTGTCTTCTCGTCTTTTCAGAAAAGTTGACGTTTTCGATTCTGATTTGGGATTTGTCGTCGATTAATTTCAACTCGTCTTTAAATTTCTTCGTTTAATAGACTTGAGTTTCTTCGACTTATGTAAATCTTCCATCTTTGGTCCTTTTCTTCGATAAATCTTCGAATAGGCCCAGTGACTTCAAATCTTTTGCATTTCTTGGACAATAGACTTTGTCTTGAGTCTTTTTCTTCCATAAAACCCGTGCAATCCCATGTTTTTTTCAATATTTATCCGGTTGGCTCTGAAAACACAATAAACACAAAAACCACGCATAATTCCAAACAAATGATATTAAATACGTGTTTTGGTCTCGTTTTAGCCAGAATTAAGTGGTAAAAGGATGGGTGTTTACACACCTATCAAATACACGATTTGGCTTGGTTATTATTATAATTAACTGGTAAAAGGATAAGTGTTTTCACACTTATTAAATCCCCTACACTTGACCATTTCAATGTCCTCATGCAATGCGTTAGTTACAAAGCAAGATTTACATTTTTCATCATAATCAATCCACCTTGGCCGTTATTAAAAGAGATAGAAAATTATAAAAAGAAGAAAACAAGTAAAAATATAAAAAACTTACCTTAGGGTTTTGGAAATGTCATGAATGTTCATCATCCTCAAGATTCACGTTCCCCATACCAAGCTTAAAAACGAGATCATTGTTATTATAAGTTAGCAAACTATCACAAACTCATGTGGGCCAATTATTTAATTAGACTTCCTTATTCCTAGGTGTACCTCTTATATTTTATTATTGTATTGAATGATCACGAGGATGCATTGTTGACTTATTTCGATAGTTATTTAGGCCGAAAATAAAGTGGGACGATTTAATCAATAGTTAGCTAAAGGACAAAATCTTTTAAAACTGCTTCTCGGGACCTCATAAAGTTCATATCTTGGCATAACTCGCTTCACGATTTGAGACCTTTCTCGGACCGATATTTGGCATTGACTTCATACTTCAAATCTTGAGAGACGTTCATGAAATAATGGTCTTCTCTTCATAATAGGAATTTCTTCACTTGAACTTTTTGAGAGATTCTTCATATTTGGACCACGACTTCTTCATTTTTCTCCAATCTTTATTTGGGATTTTGATATACAACGATCCACCTCCTTTTAGGACTTGGATCTATTTATCCTCATACCTTGTTAGGGCCTTTCTGGATAGACTTCTCCATGATCTTTACGGGAGTATTTTCTTTTCGTCTTGTGTCTCGATCCTTCATATTGATTTTTGATAAATGATTCTTCACATCACTTGGGATCTTTAGCAACAAAATGTAGCCCTCATGCCTTGTTAGGGCCTTTTCGGACTCGCCAATCTTCGCATCCCGCTTCAATAAGTTATGCCTTGGCTATGAACTCTAATTAATACCGAGAAACTTTTAAACGATCTTGTGCTAGAAGCTAAGTTACTTTTCAAATCGTACAACCTTACTTATTGCAAATATATTTTATAACAAGCGATGGGAGAAATAGCTTATAATCAACTCACATAAATTCCTGAAAGAATACCAAACTTATAATTGACTCTATCATCTCTCGTTCTCCACAATTTAAAATCTCAAGGAATGAGACTCGTGGATGCTTAGCCTATTAAATCAAAGTTTTTGGTTTTCAAGTCATCTATAGGATCTTGCAACTTCTTAGACTTTTTCAAGTTTAGAATTCACATTTTAAAGTTCCCTTGATAAACGACTTTCTAGGATCAACTATAGGAACTTGCGAAAAGTTCTTGTTCTTAACCCGTAAGAGTTAAGACTTTCGCGTTTTAAAGTTCCCTATATAAAAGCCTAGCAAAACTTGACTTAAACATGTTAAGGATACTAGCTAGAGTAAACTTGGGTAAGTAAACTCGGGTTGAGTCAAAATATTCACAACGTTTGAAAATTAAAACCACTTTATTAAAATTTATTCTAGCAAAGAAAGAAAATAACTATAACAAAGGTATACTAATAGGCCAAAATAGATCGAAAAGTTTGAAAAATGTCGAAAAATCAATTTTCTGGTTAAAATGAAGATAAATACAAGGAAAAGCCCACTTAACTTCGATAGAAGTCCCCCTACACTTAATATAAATATTGTCCTCAATGTTTAAGCATGTGGAAGTAACCCGCCCCTACACTTAGGACATTGTGCACGTTGTTTAAATCTTGCTAAGGAAGAGTCAACTAAAGTGATTCCTATTTGAATATTGAAGAATATAAAATAGAGAATCAAAAGAGTTTAGGATAAAACTGGGAAGACGGGATCACGGTTCGTCAAAAGTCATCAAGAATGCATCTTTGAAAGCTCGAATCCCTGCACATGATAAGAAATAAAAACAACAAACAAATACTAGGGTCTCCCCCTACACTTATTAGAAAAACAAAGAAAAAGGATAGATACTGCGGGTTGCCTCCCGAGAAGCGCTTGTTTTTGTTAACCGAGTCTTAAGCCTGACTCGACCTTGATTAGCATGGTAATAACCTTGAAGAACATCCACCGAGATCAAATACATGGTTTTCATCCATCAAATAGCACAAGCTTAAGGCGAACAAGGTAAGACAAAGAAGAGTAGGCAAGGTTCCCTTAAGAAAAGATGGAGCACGGTGGTAGCAAGGGTGCTGAGGTGCAAGCCTATCTCCATAAGTTCCAAAAATCTTTCCTTTTATTTCATCAGATGGATACTGAGATGGCTTAAAAATTGCAATACCGGGATCAAACACCTTTTCCCTTAGGGGAAAATAACACTCAGGCTCAGTAGACCTTGAAGAGGATCCGCTCATAAATCTCATAATCTCATCCTCAGAAGGTGGATAGAGAGGTTTCAAGACATAAGTGTTGCGGATATCGGTGTCGGTCGGCTTCTTCTCCTTTGAAGTGGGTTTCTTCATATCCAAAGGAGGATAAAGACCATAATCATCAAAGTCCAAAGGAGGAGAATCACTCTCATTAGGGAAGTAGGTGTTGAGAAAAGTAGCAAAGTCTTCCTTAAATGAGTATTCATCCAAAGTAGGATCAAGCATTATTGTTGGAGGATCTTCATCAAAAGTTTGAGTAAGGTCATTATGAGAAGAATCACTCGAAAGAGTATCAACATCATCAAAATTATCATATGTTGGCATGTCTTTATACTCAGAAGTAAAATCATCAGAATCATTCATGTCAGAACTATAATCATCAACATAGTAATCATAGATCGGTGGGGACTCATGAATTGGTGGAGGGTCTAATTTAGAGAGAGAATCATCCACATCATCTTGGAACAGTGGATTATCATAGCAAGAATAGAAAAGAGGATTGTTGTTGACGACAAAATCATCAAGAATATTAATCATATTCGCTGATTCTCTTCCATTGGGTTTGGTTGTGATCTTCCCCATTTAAACACTTGTGCATCATTCCCGACTCTTAAGACTAGCTCACCTTCGGCAACATCGACTAAGGCTTTTCCGGTTCTCAAGAATGGCCGACCAAGTATTAATGGAATACGAGGGTCCATTTCATAATCAACTACAACAAAGTCTACCGAAAAAATGAAGGTGCCAACTTTAATGAACACATCTTCGGCAATACCAACAGGGTAGGCGAGAGTGCGATTTGCAAGCTCAAGAGTCATCTTTGTTGGAGTAAGGTCGGGTAATGATAGTGTTTTCCAAACACTTAAAGGCATCAGATTTATACTTGCCCCGAGATCGGCTAAGGCAGTAAATTCTTTGGTTTGGTTAAAAATGCATGGCAACACAAAACAACCATGATCTACAAGTTTTTCCGGAAGTTCTTTAAGAAGTACTGCAGAACAGTTTTCATTCAATGGAGTATTAACAAACTCGGCCATCTTCTCCTTCTTATTAAGAAATTCCTTAAACATCTTAATTAATTTAGGCATTTGGGCTAGAGCTTCAACAAGGCTAAAGGTGATGGTCAGTCCCGAAATCTTTTTCAAATAGTTCAACACTTGAATGTCATCCTTGGTAAGCAATTTGCCTTTGTCTAAGCGAGAAGGATAAGAGATGTTGGGTTTATAGGTGGAAGGTGGGGTTGGTGAAGGGTGTTTCTTGGGTACTTCGTCATGCAGAGGTGGACACGGTAATGGAGAACTAATACTAGGCGTGGTAGTAGGCGGGATAAATGGTGGTGGAGGAGGTGTAGATGAAGTAACTGGTGGAGGGATAGATGGTCCTACTAAGGTTGCTCCACTGCGTGTAGTAATAGCACTCACATTCGCTCTTGGGTTGGTGACGATATTTGAAGGAAGAGAGCCCAAAGTAGAGGGTTGAGTAGTTGGTAAGAAACTAGCCAGCATATTCTTCAAATCATTTTTTTGAGTGCTACAAGAGGTTTGTATATCATGTCGAAGCTCGGATCTAATATCATTACCTTGCTTAGTGATATCTCCTTTCAAGTTGATAATTTGGCTTTGTAGATTCTTGATTTGCTCTCCTTGGGTCCTCATGAAAGCTTCAACATCATGATTAATGGGTGGTGCTTGTTGATCGGCTGGGTGATAAGGATTAGAAGCTCGAGGTGGGTTTGGGTTGCTCCTATTGTAGTTGTTGGGGTTGTGGTTTTGAGGAGAAACACCGGGTGAAAGAAAGTTGTTAGAACGGTAAATGAGCAAGTTACGATCACCTTGAGGTCGGGCTTGGTAGTTTTTCGTTGAATAGTTACCATAAGCCGCATACACGTTTTCCAGATTGTCATGAGTAGAAGGACAATCAGTGTATGAATGAGGACCGCCGCAGATCTTACAAGAAGTTGCTACAGCTTTAACTTGTTGTTGGTGATTTGTAGACAAAAGTTGCATATTCTTGCTCATTTCGACCATTGCGCGGGTCAATTCAGTGATATCAGGATTTGAAGAAGTAGAAGATTCATTGACTCTCGGGTTTGATCTTGAAGATGCGGATGAATCCCAATTTTTGTGGTGAGTAGTCATGTTCTCGATAAGCTCTCTACACTCCTCGGGTCTTCTTTTTATAAATGTGCCACCGGCGGCTGCATTAATCGTATCACGATCACGAAAAGTTAAACCGTTGTAGAAAGTATCAATTAAGGTGACGGGGAGCATGTTGTGGTTTGGACATCGATCGATCAAAACATTATATCGTTCCCAAGCATCAAAAAGTGATTCATCGGGTTCTTGAGTAAATCTACTAATTTGATTTTGAAGGCTCGTGACCATGGATGGTGGAAAGTAGCGCGACAAAAAGCGTTGAGTCATCTCATCCCAAGTATGAATTGAATTCTTCGGAAGACGATCAAACCATTTTTCGGCATGGTGGGATAAGGTGTGTGGAAATAGGTGAAGGCGAAGAAAATCCATAGTAACACCGGGCAACTTCATGCTTTGAGTAACGGTAATGAATTTGTCGAGGTGTTTGTTGGCATCATCATCCGGTAATCCACGAAATGGACAAGTATTTTGGACTTGTTGGATCATGTGATGCTTCAACGAAAACTCCGGAGCCGTGATTTGCATCGGCGCAATCGGTCCTCCTCGTCCATTCATCGTTTGTTGACAAAGCTCCTCCATTGTTCGAAGATCGGGTGGGGGAATATTGTTGTTGTTATTCATGTTGGGGTGGGGTGGATTATTGTTGTTGTGTACACCTGTGAAAATCTCACGTTTTCAGGTAGTGAAATATTTTCTCGTATAATATTTTGAAACTTATTTTTGTGTTGGTTGACGAACTCACAATTTACGGATTTAAATTTGGGCTTACGTGCAAAATTTAGCGTCTTTTACGACTAAACCGGAAACCTTGGGATTACGTATTTACGTTTTTGAACTCCGTTTTTGATGAGACAATTTTTATTGGACTCGTTTTGTGACGTTGATTCATAATTTATAAAAACGTTTTTCATAAAACGACCCGAGGGCACGCAAATCGAGAAATACCCGTAAACTAGTGAGATGGGACAAAATACATTGTCCCACCCCACTATCTATGTTTGGACGGCACACTTGACACCACACCATGGAGGTGGCATCAAGTTAGCTAGCTTACTCCAAGTGTAAGCTTAGCTTACTCTTTAAGCTATACTTTCCCACTATCTCAAAAACTAGCAACTAGTTTCACTTCCACCATTTTCCTTACATGCAAACTCTCTCAAATCCTCTCAAATACCCTCCCTATGCCGTCCACTATTAAGCAACAAACACCCCTTTTGATCTCTTCTAGCCATGAAACACATGTTTACTAGCTCTATTAAGGAGTTATCTTGAAGCCTTGCTCGTTTGGTGGCCATATTAACAACTTTGGAGGTGATTTGCTTGTGTCCTAGGGCTTATTTCCCAACATATGTTCTTGATATTTGATGGTCTTGGAGTTACTTGTTGTATTCATCAAGTTCTTGTCTTCCAAAAACAAGGAATACACTTGGTTGGTAAAGAAGATCATGCTCTCCATTTTTCTCTTGTTATTTTGTAAAGAACAAATGTATTTTCTTTCATTTTGTATATGTATATGATGTATATATGATGATAAAAATGTTGTGTGGGAATCAAGTGTTGATAGATATGCTTAAAAATGTTAATAACTATAAGAAATGAGGCTAAAATCTTGATTATTTAGTTGGCTGTATAAAAACAGTATAAAACTAAAACATGAACTGATAGAATTGCATGGTATGATCCATTTACAGTAAGTACAAGATGTTATACACATGTGAGAGTTGGCCATGCAATGGAATCAATATAATGAGTGAGATATGACCAAAACAAGTTAGGTGGTCTAATCTGAATAAGCAGTTTTGTAGGGACTGTTAAGGCAAGATGAACTCAAAATGGGCAGTAGCTATAACTAAGTTAAATGTAGCACATAATATGAAGAACATGTCACCAACAAATGAGCTTCTAATTCATTATAGAACTCTTGATATGGCAAAAATGGTGAACATGAAGATAAAAATCAGATTTTAAGAATTAATGTTTATTATTATTATATAAGCACTCACATTTTAATGTATAAAATGTAAAAATAAAAAAACCCACTAACTTATAAAACTTAAAAATATAAATATATAAAAGGTTAATTAAATGAATAAATTATATAAATGGTGGTGAAATAATATTTATAAGTAATAAAAACTATAAACTTGATTTTTACGACTTTTTCGGCTATTACCGTAAAATTAAAGTTTTTCGCCAAATAAAACTTAGACGATCAAACCCGTCTAATGTAAAGTTTATAAAAGTCATATACTGATATATAAGTAACTAATACAAGTAAAAGCCGATAAAACCCGAACTATAAGAAATACGGACATTAACGAGCTAACTAAGCATAATGGACTAATAATTGGACTAAATAAGATAAATACTTGTAAAAAGAACTTATTGGGCTTAACCCATTTGGGCCCAACATGGAAAATATATATACTGATAATATAGGTATAAAAGGGATTAAAACAAGTTAAAGTACTTATAATAGGCTTATTGGACTTAAAATAGATAAATAGTTAAGACTAGCAAACTAGTAAAACGTTACTAAAACGTAAACACTAAAATAAGTAAACAAGGATATATAAACCCACTTGATCATCATCATATGTACAAAATCATCATATGTATATTGTTATTTTGATAAAAGTCATTGGACAAAGTCTAAGACCGATTATTATTTATATAGGTTTCCGTGACCGAAGCACGCCCGTAGCCGGTAATCCGCCTTTCATTAACAACGTGAGTTCATAGCCTCGCACTCTTTTAAATGTTTTATAAAATGATTTGTAAACCCGCGAGGGAGATAACATGCTAGATTATATAAAAATAGAACACAAGTAGTCCCGATTGTATGCTTAATGATATGGACCCGAATGATGCTATGACCCTATAAACGAGACTAAAAGGATTATTAGTAGTTAGGTTATGTCACTTAAAGTCCCATTAGCATGAATTGTGAACTACCGGGATTTGGTAGACGCTTATGCATTTGATAGTACTATTTGGGGACGATCACCCCAGTTCGCGCCTTGACGGTTGATCCCCGTCGTACCACATTGATTGGTAAGCGAATTTATGTATGAGAAGATTCCATAGCGTGATTTTTGTGACGACACGCTAACTTAGATGGGCAAATTGTTTGTCGGGTTCGCGGCCCGCTGTTTTCATAGTAAGGTAACAATGTCATGCGGCTAATAATAATCCTATAAAACATAAATACAAAACGATAACGACGCTATTAACGATGAATATATTACCTATCATGGTAATATAGAGACTACGGTCTCATGGACGGTTTCAGATGTATGCTTGATATATATTGCCTGACTAGCAATATGAGGACTTACTTCCGATATTATACTTGTGTTCTGATTTTAAATGATTGTTTTATATAACGGTTTTCATTAAACTCTATGAATTCACTCGGCATTCGCTGATATGATTTTTGCATGTTTTTATCTCAGGTGATTGAAGGTAATCCGGATGGTGATCGACTCTGATGGCCCACATAATATCAAAAATGTTCATTCGATCTATGTTTTGTAAACTAAATGACCTGTATAATTTGGGACCTGTTGTACGCTTTTAAACTTTTTATCGAATTAATGTATGTTAAACCTTGAACAACCATTTTTATGTGTTGTCTATTATTGGAGTTATTGTGCTATCCCGTAACACTCTGAAAGACCCTTCCGTTGTACCGATACGAAAAATGAGAGTGTTACAGTTTGGTACCAGAGCTCTCGTTATAGAGAACAAAAGATTTTAAAAACCAAGGTTTTGAACAAAACTTTTCAAAATCTTTTGACAATGAACATTTAAGAAAATATTTGAAAAATCTTTTGACTATGACGGTGCCAGAGATCTCCGACGTTACCAACAAGCCCTTTTGAGAAGATATATATTTTAATATATATAATTTAATTTATATATATGTATATATCGTGATTTCATTATGTAATTGTTTAACTAGTATGTTATCCTAATACGAGATATATATATAAATGCATATTGTCATGGCTGACCCTAATATTCATGTAGAAAACCATGCTATTCCCGAACCTAATGTAGATGATGATCCTTATTTAGACTTAGTATATTATGATATAGATGATGAGGAGGAACCATTTGAGGATCCTGAGCCCGAGTTAGGACTAGGAGATCAGATTGCCCCTCAGGTTGACTTGGTAGAGAATGAGATTGAGAATGTTGATATTGAGAATGATGAGGAGATTGGGTTAGATAATTTAGATGATGAGATTCACGACGAGGATGTCGAGGAGGATGTAGGTATAGATTTTGAGGTCGATGATGATGAGGAAGCTGAGCTTATTTATCCTTATGATGTTCCAGAGGGTGAGCCTTTGCCCCCACCAGTTTATTTGTCTGATTCTGAGGTTGAGTTACCTAGGGATGAAATGTCTGAATCGTCTGAATCTGATTCTGAATCAGAGGAGGATGAGGATGATGATGCACCTGACGGTACGGATGGTATTGCTACTCGTAGATGTGAGATAGGAGAGTCGTCTAGTGCTCGAGAGGCTACTCATATTGATGGTCTTGCACCATGGGCCTTGAGACGTGATCTAGATGCTTCCCGTGTTAAGAGTTGTATGATAGAGGTTGGATTAGGTGTTGTTCAGACTCAGGTTGCTTATTTGGAGTCGAAGACTAAGGTTGGCGAGAAAGAGCGGGAATTGCTTAGTTTGGATTTGAGTGATGTTGAGCGTGGTTTGAATTAGGCTTTTAGGAGGTTATCAGTGTTAGAAAGTGGTGAGTATGCTGCTATGAAGAGAAAGGTGAATACTATGGAGATTCAGTTGAGTGTAGCTCGTGCGATGCGTGAGAAAGCTGAAAAGGAGTTGAATATATCCGTGGGATGGAACAGTAGATTTTATGCTGACATGGTTGAAAGAGGAGTAATCCGTAAGCGCCCAGCTGAAGATGTGTCTAGTGATCGTCCGACGAAGATTCAGAAGACGATGGATGATGGACCATCTGGCGGTTCTCAGTAGACCAGTCTGTATTTAGTAGTGACCTTTATATCTTTTGTGCTTTTGTATCTTTGACTGAACCGACTTGTTAGTAATAGACTTGGCACGAATTTTGAGTGTATATAGTGCTAGAACTTTGATATGGGATGTACTAAGACAATACTTTTGTTTCAAATCGAATGAAATATGTATCTTGTCTTGAATTCCATATTGTGCCTTATTTGTATCTTAATTATGAATTCAATCCATATTATATGAATCCTTCGTTGGGTTGATAGGTGTGTAAACACCCATCCTTTTACCACTTAATTCGGGCTAAAACGAGACCAAAACACGTATTTAATATCATTTGTTTGGAATTATGCGTGGTTTTTGTGTTTATTGTGTTTTCAGAGACAACCGGATAAATATTGAAGAAAACATGGGATCGCACGGGTTTTATTGAAGAAAAAGACTCAAGATAAAGTCTATTGTCCAAGAGATGCAAAAGATTTGAAGTCGCTGGGCCTATTCGAAGATTTATCGAAGAAAAGGACCAAAGATGGAAGATTTATATAAGTCGAAGAAACTCAAGTCTATTAAACGAAGAAATTAAAAGACGAGTTGAATTTAATCGACAACAAATCCCGAATCAGAATCGAAAACGGAAACTTTTCTGAAAAGACGAAAAGACACGAAGAACGGGAGAAAGCCCACTCACCAACCAAAGGAAACACCTATAAATAGGCCATCCCACACACATTTTAGCTAGTTTTTCTTTTCTTCCTCCCTTTTCTTTCCTCCTGGTTCGTAGAATACCATCACCACTAGGGTGATTGGTGATTTTTATTTTTAGTTCTTTAATCTTGTAATTTTAACCTTTGTTTCATCTTGTCAAAACATCCATCATTTAATACCAAGTTCTTGTTTAATCTTTCCAATTAATCTTGTTCATCTTCATCTTTATCTTCAAGTTCTTAAGTTTTATTTTTCTTGATTTGATCTTCAAAAGTTGTTTGGATTTGTGTTTTTGTTAGTGGGATTTGTTACTTGTATTGTCTAAATGATTTGTGTTTAATTTGGTAAATCCTTTCTAAGTAATTGGTTTGATTTTGATCAAAGTTTATGTTCCGTGTTCTTCGCTGCACTATTTCTGTAACTGGGTTTCCAAAACTTCCGAATCAGCCAAAAAGTTCCGAATGAGTTCTTCATTCGGAAACTTCCGAACCAAGCATTAGAGTTCCGAATCAAGAGAAAACTTCCGAATCAAGCTTTCATCCGGAAAGTTCCGGATCAGTCATAAAGTTCCGAACCAAGCCCTTCATTCGGATGTTTAGAACTTCCGAACCAGTGACTTCCGGACGAAGCAAAAGTTCCGAATCAACCTTTTCATTCGGAAAGTTCCGAATCAAGCTGAAGGTTCCGAATCAGAAACTTCCGATCCAGCAAGTTCCGAATGAGTGAATAGTGTTTTCCGAATCAGATAGTTCCGAATCAAGGTCTAAACTTCCGAATCAGTTATTTTTGAGTTTAGTTACTGTTTTACTGTTGTTTATTTACTGTCTCTTTACTCATTTTTCACAATTTACATCTTAACTTTAATTTTAATTTGAACTTTAAATTTGCAACCAAGTTTTTGTTAATCTTAATTAAAGTAATTGCCTTTGATTTAAACTTTCATTTTCATTTATTATTAGAATAGAAAACCAACCCCTTTATTTAGTAACCAAGAACAATCATTCCACTTAAGGCCTAGATCAATTCGAGAGGATATCGAGAGACATAAAATTGAACCCATTGAAAATCAGTGTATCAAATGGCGCCGCTGCCGGCTCTTCTCGTTAAGATCAAAAGTTTTTTGTGAGAAATTGGATTTTGGGATCCGTTCCCCGTGAACGTTACTTTTTCATAAAATTTTCAAAAAACACTAAAAACCAAAAATATTTTCACTTTGTTTTTCCTTGTTCGTTCTTTTGCAGGTGTATGCGCACTCGATCCACGTCCTATCAAGAGCCCGAGCCTCTCGATAACGTAGACATGGCTGGTGTACAAAACAACAATAACAACCCGCCTTTCAACAACATGAATAACAACAACAATGAGCACCTTCCGGATAATCGCCCAATGATTGAATTGCTGCAAGCTCATGTCGATGGCAACATGGATCCAATTGTTATTCCTCCAATTGCCGCCAACAATTTCGAGCTAAAGTCAGGCTTTATCCAGATGGTCTCAGCTCAACCATTCTTTGGACGAACCATTGATGACCCACACGATCACATCAAGAGATTTCTACAACTCACGAACACGGTCAAGTTCAATGGCGTTCCACAAGAAGTGATAAGGTTACAACTTTTTCCCTTTTCTTTAGAGGGACAAGCCCGGCATTGGCTTGCTAAGGAACCGCCACAGAGTATTCTCTCGTGGACGGATTTGGAAACAAAGTTTATCAACTACTTTTTTCCACCCTCTCGTACTACCGCTTTGCGGAATGAGATTATAACCTTTGAACAAAAGTACGACGAGTCATTCAGTGAATCTTGGGATCGCTTTAAAGATCTTTTAAGAAAATGCCCACAACATGGTTTTACCAAAGTTCATCAAATAAATACTTTTTACAATGGTTTAAGCATAAATGACCAAGATTCACTGAATAGTGCTTCGGGGGGTAATCTCTTGTCTAAGACTTCCAATGCTGCTTGGGATATCATTGAGAACAAGTCTCGTGTGCAAACCAAGAGCATTAGGACCAATGTTGCTAGTGCTAGCACTAATGACAGCGACAAGCGATTAGACAAAATTACCACGCTTCTTGAATCGCTTGTCACCCACACCGTCAGCAACAACAACAGCAACAACGCCAAAAATGCACAAGTGAACGCTGTCAGCCAACCTTGTGAGATATGCGGTGGTCCCCATTCTTACACAACTTGTACCGCCACCCAAGATTACCCTGCTGAGAATGTGAATGCGGCATATGGCACCTACCAACAACCTGCTTATCAAGCTAGACCTCAAGGTGACCGTAACTTGCTTAGCTACCGCAGCAACAACTATCTTTCCCCACCTGGCTTTCCTCCAACCAACCCAAACCAACAACAAAACCTTAACCGCCCTGCTCAACAACAACAACAACCTCGCCAACCATATATCCCACCTCACAAGCAACAACAACCACCTCAACGTAACAATCAAGTATACCAACAACCCGCTTACCAACCACCTGCATACAATGCTCCTTCCAACCAAACCAACACTGCACTACACCAAGAGGTCGCCACCTATATGAGGACCAATGATGTGATAGTGGGAAATCTCCAAGAGGAAGTGCGCAATTTGAAGGCAGACTTGGTCAAGCAAGGAAATGATTTGAGAGCTGATATGAGAAACACGTTGGATAGCCAGACTACTGATCTGAGGAACATGATGGCTAGTTTCTTCCAAGGTAATCAACCCTCTTCTTCGGGTACTCTTCTGAGTAACACCGTTGCGAACCCAAGAGGGGAGATGAAAGCAATCACTACTAGAAGTGGTAAAGGTACCAAGGAACCCGAGCTTCCTATACCTCCACCGGTGGTTGTGACTAAGGAGAACGAGTCGCCTGCTCCTATTCCTCCTCCTTCTCCTTCCCCAATTTCTCCACCTCTTCTTTCTACCCCTCCTCCACCCGTGGTTGTAAGTGATCCTATTCCCTTAAAGCCTTCCTCTTCTTCCAATATACCTTATCCTTCAAGGTTGAGGAAAGAGAAGCAAAAGAGCAAGGATGATATTCAAGTTTCGAACTTTCTAAAAATGTTCAAGAAACTGAATTTCAATATCTCCTTCGCTGAGGCTCTCGCTCACATGCCCAAGTATGCCAAAATGTTTAAAGATCTTCTGAGCGACAAGGAAAAGCTCCTCGATCTCGCCAACACCCAACTTAATGAGAACTGCTCTGCAGTGCTCTTAAGGAAATTGCCAATCAAGCTTGGTGATCCGGGTCGTTTTCTTATCCCTTGCAATTTCCCGGGAGTAGAGAATTGTATGGCCCTAGCCGATTTAGGTGCCAGTATTAATCTCATGCCTCTAAGTGTTTGGAAGCAATTATCTCTCCCAGAGCTAGTCCCCACCAAAATGACTTTGGAATTGGCCAACCGTACGGTTGCTTATCCAGTGGGGATAGCCGAAGACGTCATTGTAGGAGTCGACAAATTCACCTTCCCTGCCGATTTTGTTGTCGTCGACTACGAGATGGACCCACGTGTGCCACTCATTGTTGGTCGTCCATTCTTGAGGACCGGTCGCACTCTCATTGATGTTGAAGCCGGTGAGCTTATCATGAGAGTGGGTGACGATAAAGTAGTCTTCAACATGGGAAAGTTATCTAAACAACCTTCTTCTTACGAGAATGTTAATTGTATTGACGTTCTTGATGAAGCTTGTGAAGAACACTTCAAGGATGCTTGTAAAAACATTCCTACCTCTCTTCCCAATGTTGAGACCGTTTCCTCTATCGACTCATCACTATCTCTATTTGGAGAGAGTGATTTCCTTTGGAAAGATTTGGAAGCCAGCTTAGGAGATGTGAAGCAAGACAATGACGATTCTACTGCCACTTGGGATGAAGACCTCAGTTTCATTGCAAACCTCCTCAAAGAAGACAACCCTTCCCCTCCATCTCCCACTATTATTGCTATCGAGACTCCGACTTCGAATACGCCTCCCGTCGACAATCCTCCGGATTTGGAACTTAAGGAGTTGCCACCCCATCTTGAGTATGCATTCCTCGAAGAAGAGAAGAAGTCGCCAGTCATCATTGCTAAGGATTTGAAGGATGAAGAGAAAGCCCGACTTGTCGCTGTGTTGAAAGATCACAAGAAGGCTATTGCTTGGAAGATTTCAGACATTCGTGGAATTGATCCTCACTTCTGCACGCACAAAATTCTCATGGAGGACGACTATAAGCCCACTATTCAAAGCCAACGAAGGGTGAATCCAAAAATACATGAAGTCATCAAAACAGAAGTTATCAAACTTCTTGATGCGGGTATGATTTACCCTATTTCGGATTCACCGTGGGTTAGTCCAATCCATTGTGTGCCCAAGAAGGGCGGAATAACCGTTGTTCCCAATGAACACAACGAGTTGATTCCCACTCGTCTCGTTACTGGGTGGAGAGTTTGTATAGACTACCGCAAACTCAATGATGCCACGAGAAAGGATCATTTCCCTCTACCTTTCATGGACCAAATGCTTGAACGATTAGCCGGTAATGAATATTACTGCTTTCTTGATGGTTTCTCGGGTTATTTTCAAATACCCATCGATCCCCAAGATCAAGAGAAGACTACATTCACTTGTCCCTACGGCACTTTCGCTTACAAAAGAATGCCTTTTGGTTTATGTAATGCGCCCGGGACTTTCCAAAGGTGTATGTTAGCTATCTTCCATGACATGGTTGAACAAACCATGGAAGTCTTCATGGATGATTTCTCGGTCTTCGGGGATTCCTTCTCTGCTTGCCTTGCCAATTTAGAACGTATGCTAAAGCGGTGCGAAGACACTCGCCTTGTTCTAAATTGGGAAAAATGCCATTTTATGGTAAAAGAAGGCGTCGTGCTTGGACATAAGATTTCGAAAGCCGGTCTCGAAGTAGACCGTGCTAAAGTTGATGTTATAGCAAAGTTGCCTCCACCTTCCACTGTGAAGGGTGTGAGAAGTTTCTTGGGTCATGCGGGCTTCTACCGTCGATTTATCAAAGACTTTTCTCAAATCGCTCGCCCGATGACCCACCTCTTGGAAAAAGATACTCCTTTTATCTTTTCCAAAGAGTGCCTTGAAGCCTTCAACTCGCTTAAGGATAAGCTAACTAAGGCACCCGTCTTAGTTACCCCTAATTGGGAGCTGCCTTTTGAGTTGATGTGCGATGCTAGTGATTTTGCTATTGGAGCGGTTCTTGGACAAAGAGTGAACAAACACTTCCAACCGATCCATTACGCTAGCAAGACAATGACTGGGGCACAATTGCATTATACGACAACCGAGAAAGAGCTTTTAGCCGTTGTCTATGCTTTTGAAAAATTCCGCCCCTATCTTGTCCTCTCCACCACCATTGTGTACACCGATCATTCCGCGTTGAAGTACTTGTTGACAAAGCAAGATTCCAAACCAAGACTTCTTCGCTGGGTTTTGCTGCTCCAGGAATTTAAAATCGAAATCCGTGATAAAAAAGGAGCAGAAAACTTAGCTGCGGACCATCTTAGTAGACTTGAGGATCCATACCAAGGGGATCATCCGACCAAAGAAATCAATGATTCTTTTCCCTTGGAGACCTTAATGTCTATAAACTCGAAGCCGAATGAAACCCCGTGGTTTGCGGACTTTGCAAACTACTTGGCGGGTGGAATTCTCAAGGAAGGGTTGACGTCCCAGCAAAAGAAGAAGTTCTTTACCGACATCAAGACTTACTTTTGGGACGACCCTTACCTATTCAAACAATGTGCTGACCTGATAATTCGCCGATGTGTTGATGGACCGGCAGCGTCTGAAATCCTTCATGCTTGCCACAAAGGACCCACCGGTGGTCACTTTGGTCCCAACTACACCGCAAAGAAAGTGTTTGATTCGGGATTTTATTGGCCCTCCATATATCGTGATGCTCACGATATGGTCAAAAGATGTGATGTTTGCCAAAAGCAAGGCAAAATCACACATAAAGACGAGATGCCTCAGAATTTCATTCAAGAGTGTGAAATTTTTGATGTTTGGGGTATCGACTTTATGGGGCCATTCCCGTCATCTAAAGGAAACAAATACATCCTTGTAGCCGTTGACTACGTTTCAAAGTGGGTTGAAGCCAAAGCTTTGCCTACTAATGACGCAAGGGTGGTTTGTAACTTTTTGAAAGCTCTATTCGCTAGATTCGGTGTGCCTCGCGCCATTATTAGTGATCGTGGGACTCATTTCTGCAATGACCAATTTGCTCGAGTCATGGCTAAGTACGGTGTAAATCATCGTCTTTCCACAGCCTACCACCCACAAACTAATGGCCAGGCTGAAATATCAAACCGAGGGCTGAAGCGAATTCTTGAAAGGACTGTGGGAGAGCATCGTGCCTCATGGGCTGATAAACTCGATGATGCTTTGTGGGCTTTCCGTACTGCTTACAAGACCCCGATCGGCTGTACGCCTTATCGTCTTGTGTACGGGAAAGCGTGCCACCTCCCAATTGAGTTGGAGCACAAGGCTTATTGGGCCTTGAAGTGGGCTAATTTTGATATAAACAAAGCCGGTGACCTACGCAAGATCCAACTCAATGAGCTCAATGAACTTCGGAATGAGGCTTATGAAAATTCTTTGATCTATAAGGAAAGAACTAAGCTCATTCACGACTCTAAGATCAAAAACCGAGAGTTCCATGTTGGAGACAAAGTCTTACTTTTTAACTCTCGGTTGAAAATCTTCTCGGGAAAGCTCAAATCTCGTTGGTCCGGCCCATTCACCATTGCCCAAATTTTTCCATATGGTACTCTCGAGCTCGCTCAACCTAATGGACCAAATTTTAAGGTGAATGGCCAACGAGTGAAGTTGTACTTTGGTGAGGACACCTCTCTGGAGGTGATTCCATCCCTCACCACGTTCCCCATATACTAACTTTGGGTCGAGTCAGGCTCGTGACTCGGTTATCAAAAACAAGCGCTCATCGGGAGGCAGCCCGAGTATCTATCCTTGTATGTTTTAATCCCCTAAGTGTAGGGGGGGACTTGTATATGCGTTTGTCTTTGTGGTGATGTGCTTACAGGGATATGTGCACTCTTGGAATCTTTGAAGAACCGTGCTCCCGTGTTTATCCGAAATCCGGTTCTATCTCTCAACTATCGTGATTCAATTTTCTTCATACTCACATTTGAAATGGATCACTTTAGTCGTCTCTTCCTTAACTTGAGTTAACCAACGTGCACAATGTCATAAGTGTAGGGGGGACTTCTCCCACATGCTTAAACATTGAGGACAATGTTTATCTTAAGTGTAGGGGGGACTTCTATCGAAGTTTTAAGTGGACTTTTCCATGAAAATGCCTTCAATTAACCGGAAAATCCTATTTTTCAACATTTTTCAAATTTTTTATTAACTTTGGCCATTTAGTCGTAATTTTTAAATTTTTATTGTTGCTTTCATATGTATATATCCCGCAATAAAGTCAAAAATATTAATAAAGTGGTGTAGCTAGTTTAGGGATCTTTGACATATTAGGCCGTTGCGTTTATTTTGACTCAACCCAAATAGACTTATCCAAGTTTATTCTAGCTAGTATCCTTAACCATATAGACCTTAATTGGTTTATTAGGCTAAGTGTCCACGAGTCTCATTACTTGAGATTTTAAATTGTGGAGGACGAGAAATGATAGAGTCAATTATAAGTCGGTATTCTTGCGCAAGCTCACTTGGTGTAATTATTTGCCTATTCTCCCATCACTTGCTAATAATTTATCTGCAATAAGTAAGGTCTTACGATTTGAAAAGTTACTTAGCTTCTAGCCCAAGATCGTTTAAAAGTTGCTCGGTAATGATAAGAGTTCATAGCCAAGGCATAACTTATGAAGCGGGGCGCGAAGATTGGCGAGTCCGAAAAGGCCCTAACAAGGCATGAGGATTCAATTTTATTGCTGAAGATCCAAAGTGATGTGAAAAGCATTATTCCTAAAGTCAATATGAAGGATCAAGACTCACGACGAAAAGCAATCAACTCCCATAAAGATCATGGAGAAGTCTATCCGAAAAGACCCTAACAAGGTATGAGGATAAATAGATCCAAGTCCGAAAAGGAGGCGGATCGTTGTATCTCAAAATCCCAATTAGAGATTGAAGAAATAATCATGAAGTCGTGGTCAACAAAGTTGGAGAACCCCTCAAAAGTCTCCAAGTGAAGAAACTCTATTATGATGAGAAGACCATTATCTCAAGAACGTCTCTCGAAGATATGAAGTATGAAGTACATGCCAAATATCGGCCCGAGAAAGGTCTCAAATCGTGAACCAAGTTATGCCAAGATATGAACTTTTTGATATCCCGAGAAGCAGTTTTAAGAGATTTTGTCCTTTAGCTAACTATTGATCAAATCGTCCTACTTTGCTTTCAGCCCTAATCAACTATCGAAATAAGTCCAAAAATGCATCTTCATGATCATTCTAAGACAAAAATAAAATATAAGAGATACACCTAGGAATAAGGGAGTTTAAGCATTTAATTAAGCCATGTGTGTAAGTGTTTAAATTGCTAACTTATAATAACAATGATCTCGTTTTTAAGCTTAGTTTGGGGAACGTGAAACTTGAGGGTGATAAATCTTCGCAGCACCAAAGCCCTAATGTAAGTCATCGATTTCTCTACAAGTTATTTCCATGTAGCTATTTTCACGTGAAAATGGTTTTCTATCCCTTTGTTATCTTTGAAGTTTTATTTCTTTAATTTTTGTTTAGTAGAATTTTAAATAAGGCCAAGGTTGATTAATTATGAGAAAAGTGTAAGCTTGCTTTATCACTAAGCATTGCATGAGGGCATGGCAATGGTTAAGTGTAGGGGATTTGATAGGTGTGTAAACACCCATCCTTTTACCACTTAATTCAGGCTAAAACGAGACCAAAACACGTATTTAATATCATTTGTTTGGAATTATGCGTGGTTTTTGTGTTTATTGTGTTTTCAGAGACAACCGGATAAATATTGAAGAAAACATGGGATCGCACGGGTTTTATTGAAGAAAAAGACTCAAGATAAAGTCTATTGTCCAAGAGATGCAAAAGATTTGAAGTCGCTGGGCCTATTCGAAGATTTATCGAAGAAAAGGACCAAAGATGGAAGATTTATATAAGTCGAAGAAACTCAAGTCTATTAAACGAAGAAATTAAAAGACGAGTTGAATTTAATCGACAACAAATCCCGAATCAGAATCGAAAACGGAAACTTTTCTGAAAAGACGAAAAGACACGAAGAACGGGAGAAAGCCCACTCACCAACCAAAGGAAACACCTATAAATAGGCCATCCCACACACATTTTAGCTAGTTTTTCTTTTCTTCCTCCCTTTTCTTTCCTCCTGGTTCGTAGAATACCATCACCACTAGGGTGATTGGTGATTTTTATTTTTAGTTCTTTAATCTTGTAATTTTAACCTTTGTTTCATCTTGTCAAAACATCCATCATTTAATACCAAGTTCTTGTTTAATCTTTCCAATTAATCTTGTTCATCTTCATCTTTATCTTCAAGTTCTTAAGTTTTATTTTTCTTGATTTGATCTTCAAAAGTTGTTTGGATTTGTGTTTTTGTTAGTGGGATTTGTTACTTGTATTGTCTAAGTGATTTGTGTTTAATTTGGTAAATCCTTTCTAAGTAATTGGTTTGATTTTGATCAAAGTTTATGTTCCGTGTTCTTCGCTGCACTATTTCTGTAACTGGGTTTCCAAAACTTCCGAATCAGCCAAAAAGTTCCGAATGAGTTCTTCATTCGGAAACTTCCGAACCAAGCATTAGAGTTCCGAATCAAGAGAAAACTTCCGAATCAAGCTTTCATCCGGAAAGTTCCGGATCAGTCATAAAGTTCCGAACCAAGCCCTTCATTCGGAAGTTTAGAACTTCCGAACCAGTGACTTCCGGACGAAGCAAAAGTTCCGAATCAACCTTTTCATTCGGAAAGTTCCGAATCAAGCTGAAGGTTCCGAATCAGAAACTTCCGATCCAGCAAGTTCCGAATGAGTGAATAGTGTTTTCCGAATCAGATAGTTCCGAATCAAGGTCTAAACTTCCGAATCAGTTATTTTTGAGTTTAGTTACTGTTTTACTGTTGTTTATTTACTGTCTCTTTACTCATTTTTCACAATTTACATCTTAACTTTAATTTTAATTTGAACTTTAAATTTGCAACCAAGTTTTTGTTAATCTTAATTAAAGTAATTGCCTTTGATTTAAACTTTCATTTTCATTTATTATTAGAATAGAAAACCAACCCCTTTATTTAGTAACCAAGAACAATCATTCCACTTAAGGCCTAGATCAATTCGAGAGGATATCGAGAGACATAAAATTGAACCCATTGAAAATCAGTGTATCATGGGTGAATGCTTAATACTTTGAAATTGTTAATATATAGAACTATGCCGCCCAAGAAGGCTGTGACTGAGGATGATGTACGTAGGATTATTACGGAGCAAGTTACCGCATCTATGACAGAATTTATGGCAAATGCTAGAAATGAAGCTGGCGGTAGTGGAGCTGGCGGTAGTGGAATTGGCGGTACTAATGTGAATGTGAATGCTAATAATGTGAATGCTAATGCTGGAGGAAATGTAGGAGGACTTGGAACGAATGCACCTGAAGTTGGTGGCTGTACTTATGTGACCTTCATGAAGTGTGAACCTCTACCTTTTAATGGAACTGAAGGTGCTGTAGGACTAAGCCAGTGGATTGAGAAGATTGAGTTGGTGTTTCGGATTAGTAAGTGTAAGGAGGAAGATAAGGTGACTTTTTCTATGGCTACTCTTATAGGTCGTGCGTTGACTTGGTGGAACGGGAGAATTGCTTTCATGGGTCTTGATGCTGCTAATACTACTCCTTGGGCTGAAATCAAGAAGTGGATGACTTTGGAGTTTTGTCCTCGTAGTGTGATTATTAGGTTAGAACAAGAGTTGATTCATTTGCGAATGAAAGGTGTGGACATTGATAGTTACACGAACCGATTCCATGAGTTGGCCTTGCTATGTCCTCGATTGGTTGAACCCGAAGAGATCCGAATTGAGCAATATGTTAAAGGGTTGACCAGGAATATTCGGGGGGACGTGACATCATCGAAACCACTGACCATTGATGATGTTGTTCTATTGGCTTACCAACTCATTGGACAGATAATTCAGGATAGGGAAGATGAAGCCCGTGTTGGTGAGAAAAGAAAAGGAGACGGTGATCGTGTAGATAGAGGTGATAATAGGAAGAATTTCAATCTCCGTCAGAACAAGAGAAAGGGGAATGCAAATGCTCTTACCAACAATACACCGCACAACGATGATAGATGTCCTAAGTGTGGCAACAAGAGGCATGCTAGCGACTGCTGGAAGTGCCGAAATTACGGAAAGCTTGGACACAAGGTTGAAAGGTGTAAAAAGGGAACCATTTGCTTCAACTGTAAAGAAGAAGGTCATAGGAAATCGGAATGCCCCAAGTTGAAAGCGATTGTACCTAGAAGAAACCCCCAGGGTGGTATCTACCAACTTGGAACAATTGAGGTGAAGAAAGAGGATCCGAATGTCGTTACCGGTACGTTTTTACTCAACAATCATTATGCTGTTGCTTTATTCGATTCGGGTGCTGATAGGAGCTTTGTATCCACTAAATTTAGTGCCCTTATTGACATTGAACCTGTTGAGATAAGTACCAGTTACGAGGTGGAATTGGCTAATGGTAAATTAGTGAATACTAATAAGCTATTAGAAGGATGCTCTCTAAATCTCTTGAACCATTCCTTTCCGATTGATTTGATGTTGATAGAATTAGGTAGTTTTGATATTATTATTGGTATGGATTGGTTGTCGCTGAATAATGCTACTATTTTATGTGGAGAGAAGAAAGTTAAGATTCCTCTTAGGAATAGGACGTTAGTAATTAATGGTAATCGAGGTGAATCCCGTTTGAAAATCGTTTCATGTATTAAAGTCCAAAAGTACATCAGGAACGGTTGTGAGTTATTCTTAGCTCAAGTGACCGGGAATGAGTCTAGGGAGAAACGATTGGAAGATGTACCTATTATTTGTGAATTTCCTGAGGTATTTCCTAAAGATTTACCCGGACTTCCACCGATAAGGCAAGTAGAGTTTCGAATCGATTTAATTCCTGGTGCTGCACCGGTGGCACGTGCGCCTTACCGATTAGCCCCTTCTGAATTAAAGGAGTTATCTAAGCAACTTAAGGAGTTGTCTGATAAAGGTTTTGTTCGACCGAGCTCGTCGCCTTGGGGAGCTCCAGTCTTGTTCGTTAAAAGAAGGATGGATCTTTCCGTATGTGCATTGATTATAGGGTGCTGAATAAGTTGACAATTAAAAATCGATATCCTTTACCTAGGATTGATGATTTGTTTGATCAACTACAAGGATCTAGTGTGTATTCTAAAATAGATTTGCGGTCAGGATATCACCAACTTCGCGTCCGTGAAGAAGATATTCCTATAACTGCATTTAGAACTCGTTATGGACACTATGAATTTCAAGTAATGCCATTTGGGTTAACTAACGCACCTGCGGTTTTCATGGATTTAATGAATCGAGTGTGCAAGCCCTACTTGGATAAATTTGTGATTGTGTTTATTGACGATATTCTAATCTATTCTAAGAATGAAGATGAGCATAGAGAATATTTGAGGATTGTTTTGAAATTGTTGAAGGATGAAAGGTTGTATGCTAAGTTTTCGAAATGTGATTTCTGGTTAGATTCTGTGCAATTTCATGGTCATGTGATTAACAAAGATGGAATTCATGTTGATCCTGCAAAGGTTGAAGCTATTAAGAATTGGTCTGCACCAACAACGCCAACGGAAGTGCGACAGTTCTTAGGATTGGCTGGCTATTATAGGCGATTCATTAAAGAATTCTCTTTGATAGCTAAACCCTTGACTAAGCTTACCCAGAAGAATAAACCTTTCGTTTGGGGAAGTGATGAAGATGGAGCATTTCAGACATTGAAGCAAAAATTATGTAGCGCGCCAATCTTATCATTACCCGACGGGAGTGAAGATTTTGTAGTGTATTGTGATGCATCTCTTAGAGGTTATGGAGCTGTTTTGATGCAGCGAGAGAAAGTGATAGCTTATGCTTCTAGGCAATTAAGGAAGAGTGAGGAGAATTATACTACTCATGATCTTGAGTTAGGAGCTGTAGTCTTTGCTCTTAGGTTGTGGAGACATTATCTGTATGGCACCAAGTGTACGGTATTCACCGATCACAAAAGCCTACAGTATATTCTCGACCAGAAGGAATTGAACATGAGGCAACGAAGATGGATAGAGTTTTTAAGTGAATATCATTGTGATATAAAATATCACCCAGGAAAAGCCAATGTTGTTGCCGATGCGTTAAGTAGGAAAGATAGAGAGCCTATCAGGGTGCGTTCTCTAGTCTTGACCGTGCACAATAATTTGCCTGAGCAAATTAGAAATGCGCAATTAGAAGCTTGTAAGAAGGAGAATTTTGTTAATGAAGGGTTCCGAGGAGAAGGAGATCCTTTAGAGGTTAGAGCTGATGGAGTGAAATGCTTAAGAGGTCGTATGTGGATACCTAAGTTTGGAGGCTTAAGAGATTTGATTATGTTAGAATCCCATAAATCTAAGTATTCCATTCATCCGGGATCTGATAAAATGTACCATGATTTGAAGAAGTTGTACTGGTGGCCGAATATGAAAGCTGACATAGCTATGTATGTTCTTCAATGCTTGACTTGTGCTAGAGTTAAAGCCGAACATCAAAAACCATCATGACTACATCAACAACCAAAGATTCCTGAATGGAAGTGGGAGCGAACTACGATGGACTTTATCACCAAGCTTCCTAGAACATCATCTGGAAACAACTCGATTTGGGTTATTGTCGACAGACTGACCAAATCAGCACACTTCATTCCGGTTAAAGAGCAGTTCTCACTGGAGAAGCTGACTCGTATATACATTGATAATGTTGTATGCAAGCATGGAGTGCCTGTATCGATCATTTCAGATCGAGATCCTAGATTCGCATCGAATTTTTGGAAATCTCTCCAAAGATCTTTGGGAACGAATCTCGACATGAGCACTGCTTATCACCCCCAGACTGATGGGCAGAGTGAAAGGACGATACAAACACTGGAAGATATGTTGAGAGCTTGTGTGTTAGACTTTGGTAAGAATTGGGATAAACATTTGCCGTTAGCAGAGTTTTCGTATAACAATAGTTACCATTCTAGTATTAAGGCTGCACCGTTTGAAGCTTTGTATGGTAGGAAGTGTAGATCTCCTGTATGTTGGAGTGAAGTTGGGGATACCCAGCTCACGGGACCGGAATTGATCCGGGAGACTACGGAGATGATAGTTCAGATTAAGAATAGGTTGTTGACTGCCCGTAGTAGACAGAAAAGTTACGCGGATGTGCGGCGGAAGCCAATGGAGTTTGAAGTGGGTGACCGAGTAATGTTGAAGGTATCGCCATGGAAAGGCGTTATAAGATTTGGAAAACGAGGGAAATTGAATCCCCGTTATATTGGACCCTTTAAGATTTTATCTAGAGTAGGTCCGGTGGCTTACAAACTAGAGTTACCCCCAGAACTTCATGGTGTTCACAACACATTCCATGTATCTAATCTGAAGAAATGTCTAGCAGTGAGTGATGAGAAAATTCCGTTAGGTAAGGTTCGAATAGATGGGAAGTTGCATTTTATCGAAGAGCCCGTAGAAGTTATGGACCGTGAGGTAAAGCAACTGAAACAAAGTCGGATACCTATTGTCAAGATCCGATGGAATTCAAAGCATGGACCGGAGTATACTTGGGAACGAGAGGATGAAATGTGGAAGAAATATCCGCACCTATTCGATTTCAATAAGAAACGGACATCCAAATGAAATGGATCACGAGGACGTTGATCCCTTTTAGGAGGAAAAGTTGTGACAATCTAACATTTTCAGGTAGTGAAATATTTTCTCATATAATATTTTGAAACTTATTTTTGTGTTGGTTGACGAACTCACAATTTACGGATTTAAATTTGGGCTTACGTGCATAATTTAGCGTCTTTTACGACTAAACCGGAAACCTTAGGATTACGTATTTACGTTTTTGAACTCCGTTTTTGATGAGACAATTTTTATTGGACTCGTTTTGTGACGTTGATTCATAATTTATAAAAACCTTTTTCGTAAAACGACCCGAGGGCACGCAAATCGAGAAAACTAGAATCGAGAAATACCCGTAAACTAGTGAGATGGGACAAAATACATTGTCCCACCCCACTATCTATGTTTGGACGGCACACTTGACACCACACCATGGAGGTGGCATCAAGTTAGCTAGCTTACTCCAAGTGTAAGCTTAGCTTACTCTTTAAGCTATACTTTCCCACTATCTCAAAAACTAGCAACTAGTTTCACTTCCACCATTTTCCTTACATGCAAACTCTCTCAAATCCTCTCAAATACCCTCCCTATGTCGTCCACTATTAAGCAACAAACACCCCTTTTGATCTCTTCTAGCCATGAAACACATGTTTACTAGCTCTATTAAGGAGTTATCTTGAAGCCTTGCTCATTTGGTGGCCATATTAACAACTTTGGAGGTGATTTGCTTGTATCCTAGGGCTTATTTCCCAACATATGTTCTTTATATTTGATGTTCTTGGAGTTACTTGTTGTATTCATCAAGTTCTTGTCTTCCAAAAACAAGGAATACACTTGGTTGGTAAAGAAGATCATCCTCTCCATTTTTCTCTTGTTATTTTGTAAAGAACAAATGTATTTTCTTTCATTTTGTATATGTATATGATGTATATATGATGATAAAAATGTTGTGTGGGGATCAAGTGTTGATAGATATGCTTAAAAATGTTAATAACTATAAGAAATGAGGCTAAAATCTTGATTATTTAGTTGGCTGTATAAAAACAGTATAAAACTAAAACATGAACTGATAAAATTGCATGGTATGATCCATTTACAGTAAGTACAAGATGTTATACACATGTGAGAGGTGGCCATGCAATGGAATCAATATAATGAGTGAGATATGATCAAAACAAGTTAGGTAGTCTAATCTGAATAAGCAGTTTTGTAGGGACTGTTAAGGCAAGATGAACTCAAAATGGGCAGTAGCTATAACTAAGTTAAATGTAGCACATAATAAGAAGAACATGTCACCCAAAAATGAGCTTCTAATTCATTATAGAACTCTAGATATGGCAAAAATGGTGAACATGAAGATAAAAATCAGATTTTAAGAACTAATGTTTATTATTATTATATAAGCACTCACATTTTAATGTATAAAATGTAAAAATAAAAAAAACCCACTAACTTATAAAACTTATTTATATAAATCTATAAAAGGTTAATTAAATGGATAAATTATATAAATGGTGGTGAAATAATATTTATAAGTAATAAAAACTATAAACTTGATTTTTACGACTTTTTCGGCTATTACCGTAAAATTAACGTTTTTTGCCAAATAAAACTTAGACGATCAAACCCGTCTAATGTAAAGTTTATAAAAGTCATATACTGATATATAAGTAACTAATATAATTAAAAACCGATAAAACCCGAACTATGAGAAATACGGACATTAACGAGCTAACTAAGCATAATGGACTAATAATTGGACTAAATAAGATAAATACTTGTAAAAAGAACTTATTGGGCTTAACCCATTTGGGCCCAACATGGAAAATATATATACTGATAATATAGGTATAAAAGGGATTAAAACAAGTTAAAGTACTTATAATAGGCTTATTGGACTTAAAATAGATAAATAGTTAAGACTAGAAAACTAGTAAAATGTTACCAAAACGTAAACACTAAAATGAGTAAACAAGGATATATAAACCCACTTGATCATCATCATATGTACAAAATCATCATATGTATATTGTTATTTTGATAAAAGTCATTGGACAAAGTCTAAGACCGATTATTATTTATATAGGTTTCCGTGACCGAAGCACGCCCGTAGCCGATAATCCGCCTTTCATTAACAACGTGAGTTCATAGCCTCACACTCTTTTAAATGTTTTATAAAATGATTTGTAAACCCGCGAGGGAGATAACATGCTAGATTTTATAAAAATAGAACACAAGTAGTCCCGATTGTATGCTTAATGATATGGACCCGAATGATGCTATGACCCTATAAACGAGACTAAAAGGATTATTAGTAGTTAGGTTATGTCACTTAAAGTCCCATTAGCATGAATTGTGAACTACCGGGATTTGGTAGACGCTTATGCATTTGATAGTACTATTTGGGGACGATCACCCCAGTTCGCGCCTTGACGGTTGATCCCCGTCGTACCACATTGATTGGTAAGCGAATTTATGTATGAGAAGATTCCATAGCGTGATTTTTGTGACGACATGCTAACTTAGATGGGCAAATCGTTTGTCGGGTTCGTGGCCCGCTGTTTTCATAGTAAGGTAACAATGTCATGCGGCTAATAATAATCCTATAAAACATAAATACAAAACGATAACGACGCTATTAACGATGAATATATTACCTATAATGGTAATATAGAGACTACGGTCTCATGTACGGTTTCAGATGTATGCTTGATACATATTGCCTGACTAGCAATATGAGGACTTACTTCCGATATTATACTTGTGTTCTGATTTTAAATGATTGTTTTATATAACGGTTTTCATTAAACTCTATGAATTCACTCGGCATTCGCTGATATGATTTTTGCATGTTTTTATCTCAGGTGCTTGAAGGTAATCCGGATGGAGATCGACTCTGATGGCCCACATAATATTAAAAATGTTCATTCGATCTATGTTTTGTAAACTAAATGACCTGTATAATTTGGGACCTGTTGTACGCTTTTAAACTTTTTATCGAATGAATGTATGTTAAACCTTGAACAACCATTTTTATGTGTTGTCTATGATTGGAGTTATTGTGCTATCCCGTAACACTCTGAAAGACCCTTCCGCTGTACCGATACGAAAAATGAGAGTGTTACAACACCAGCCATATCTAAATCTTGACGAGTCTCGGGCTCTGAATAAGTTGAAGATCTAGTACTCATACACCTGCAAAAGAAAAAGAAAAAGATACCAAAGAAATAGAGAATATATATGTACAAAATAAAAATGAAAATCTTTTTGGATTTTTGAAATTTTTTTAATTTTTATGGATTTTTAACAAAATTTTAATTTTTATGGATTTTTTGAAAATTTTTGAGCAAGAAAAATAACGTTCACGAGTGAACGGATCCCAAAATTCAACGCGTCTCTCACAGAAAACCGTTAATCTTTAGGAAAAGAGCCGGCAGCGGCGCCATTTAATAGGTTTTAGTTAGAAAAATTGTTCGTTGAAATCGGTTCAATTCGAATTGATTACTGGTTAATGTGTAGGACTCAGTCGTCTTTTGGTGAGAACAAAAATAGATTGGTCGTCGTAGTAAAGTAAATGTGCAAGACTTAAAAGTAAATGACGGTCAATTAAAACTAAAACTAAATAAAACGTAAATGGTGCAATATTAAAACTTTAAAAGTAATTACTTAAATGACTTAAAACTAAAGCTTGACGAAAAAATAATTTGACAATGTAAAAAAAATGAAAACTTGAAATTTAAAATAAAGAAAAAACGATTAAAATAACACTAAGGCAAAATGGTGGAAAAATAAGCTTTAAAAATTAAACTAAAAATTACTAGAAAAACACTTAAAACAATGCAAACTTAAAAATTAAACTAAGACAAAATATAAAACAAACCCTCTCGGATTACACTCCAATCGGAATCCTGTCGGAATCCGATCGGAATGTATGCTTACCTTCCCTATCGGAATAATAGTCCGTCGGAATGTGATCAGAATCCCCAAAAGAATTCCTATCGGAATGTCTTGAAAAAGAAGCTATCGGAATGAACCGATCGGAATCAAGATCGGAATGTAACAAGAGTAATCCTGTCGGAATATCCAAAACACCCCCTGTCGGAATACCAAACCAACACCCCTGATCGGAATGTCAAATCGGAATCCTAGTCGGAATATCAAAACCCTTTTCCGATCCAGCAATCGGAATGCTGGTCGGAATGCAAAGCCCTTTTCCGAGGGTTATGATCGGAATACAGTAAAAGGAAAACGTAAATAAGCACAACAAATAAGCTATGAACCAAATAAGCACTCGATTAAAACCTACTCAAAACACGTATAAGAAAAAGCTAATAAGCCAAAATTAAGAAACTTTTAAAAACACTAAATGATAAAATATCTAAAAACGACTTTTTAATAAAAATAACTTTTATAAAACTTATGTTAATTAAAGAAAGACACAAATAAGCTATAAAATCAATAATCCAAAACAATCAAAAGCATAAAAACATCACACTTAATTAAATAAGCATAACAATAAGCACATAAACATAAAGATTAAGCAAAACAAGAAAGGTAGAATGAGAGATTAAAAATAAGAACTTGATTAAAAGAAAAGATTCAATAACAAAATTAAAAGACTTACTTGAAAATAAAGGCAAGAAATTAAAGGTGCAATTAAGTAAATGACAATATTAAAGTGCAAATAATTAAAGGTGCAAGTAATGAAAATGGTGGAAGACTAGTTTGTCAAGTTAGCCAACACCTCCTAATGTGATATTGGAGGGTATTTATAGGAGATTAGGGAGGTAAGCATATGTTGGAAGCTTCCTTCTTTCTTTCTTTGAAGAATATTGATAATCTTTATGAATCAAGAGGGTTGATGTTTTTCCTAGAGAGAGAAAGTTAGAGAGAGAAGTGAAAGAAACTTGTATATTAAAATATAGAAAATGAACAACCAATCCCTCTTTCCATGGTGGAAAGAGGTTTAAATACCCCAAGTCCTTAATGGACTTGGGCTTCCGGCCCATGATCATGCTCATGGGTCGGGCTATTCAATATATGAAACTTAACATTACTACGAGCCTATAACTACATTGTTGGAGTGACCGAGACTTTCTATATACGTAAAACATATTTCCAACAATCTCCCCCTAAAGGGAGGTCACTCCAAATTTACAAAGTCCTAATCTAGCATGTTAGATCTAGTTCTTGAGCTCGTAGTCTTCTTTTCTTTCTTTTTCATTCTTTTGTGAATATGTGTTGAAATGATATCAGCCTTTTGCTTGGAACACGTTCTTTTGGCCTTTCACGTGCAGTCTTTATTTTCTTGTGATTTCGCCTCTTTGTGACTTCATGTCCCACACACTTATCCTTTGTTGATTTCTTGAAAGTTTCAGAGTCGATACAGCGGAAGACTTTTGGGTCATACTTTCTTGAATTTGCAGGAGTATTTGATGCCGAAGGAATAAGCATGTGAGGACGTCTTCAACAGGTACACCGCAACGCCACCGTCTTCAACTGGTGCACAGCAACACCACCGTCTTCAACAGGTACACAACAATGCCACCGTCTTCAACAGGCACACAGCAACGACACGAATAAAATGGCTTTGACATTTTATTCTAATTCGGTAGCATTTTACCTCCGGTCGGTGAAGACCGTTGGACGATATTTGATATCGTACCCGTGACGGATAGTTTCAATTAAGTAACTTCTTGACAGGATTTCGCGGGTAAACCCGTTCTCTTTATTCGACCGTCCAAAGCTGACTGCGAACATAAAGAGTGAATCATTTGGATTAAAAATCCTTATGATTGAAGCCGTCAAATCATGAAACCTGGAACAAGTGAATTTCAATTAAGATATTAACCATCGTTGCTTTCCAGTTGTTACAAACTTGATTCAAATTGGATCTTGCTTGTCACCTACCAAGTGCTGTTTGATGTTAACACTAGAAGGATTTCCACTCATCACTGTGAACACTAAAGAGTGTCACTCTGAGTGTTCTGGCAAGATCATATGATAATGCGTAGAGGCCTGGAACGAGTTTAAGTTCAATTAAGAATTAAACTACTGTTCTTTCCAGTTGTCACAAGATTAGTTCTTAAAGAACCGCATGTGTCACCTACCATGAGCTTGTTTGATGTTGCCTCAAGCAGGATTTCCATCTTCACTGTAATACTTGCGTATTACTCGGATGTTCTGGCAATATTACAAGAATACTGCGTAGGACTCATAAAAGATCTCTTACTTTTCACAGTGTGTGAAGAGGCAAGGAATAAATGGAAAGTGTCCTAATGAGACTTTTGATGATCTCGTGGCTCTAGACTCGATAGTGCGTTTTGATTTAGTGATCGATGGCTGGAGAGGAGTGCCACCTATTCAATATCAGTCTATTCGGAGTGAATAAACCAATAGATAACGTGTTGATCTCCGTGTGATTAAAACAAATAACTTTTGATAGATATTTGAGTTATCTGGGGAGGGTTGTGCATTGCATCACTGGGTCCATGATGGCTTTCTTCAATATCGAGAATCATAAATGATCTCAATAGCATATGTATTGACCCGGTTTCTGCCTAAAGTTGTAAGGAGGGCTTCTTTCTTTACACCCTTTATCTTTACAATTCTTTTTCATTCTTCAACCCCTTCAATGCTTACCAATACGTCATCACTAGCACCTTGTTGTGATTGTTCCAGTGCTAGCTTAAGTACTTGGTCGACATTCAGCTACGTTCACATTCATTCTCCATCTTTCCTAGGACTTCTAGTTCTATCTAGGGAGTTGTCCTTGGGAAGATTCCATCGGTTCTGATGAATCATTGGACTAATATCTATACCTACCACCCTTTTGTCACCACATCCGTCGTGAGTTAAGTGTGTTTTGGGTTGATATAGTCACCATGAAAAATCTTTGAAAATCACTTAAAGCACTTGTGATATTAAAATCAAAGTTTTTGTGCTTTAAGTGTTTTGATCATCAAAAACGCTCCCCCTTAACTTGTGCATTACACATGTTAAGTTGGTTTATCTTTTAAGTCTTTTTCATTGTTTTAGCCAAGTATCATTAAGTCTCCTTAATCCAATTTTCTCCCCTTTCCAAAATGTTAACCATCAATATTTTGGATACTAATGGATTAACCGGTCTTTGGGTAATAAAATGAAATTAGATGTTGGCCAAAAAACATATTAATGCTCCCCCTCAAATTAATGAGGGTAAGTTGTAGTGCTTGAGTATGATTTGTTTGAAAGATTTAGAATCTCGAGAGAAATTCTTGAAAAATATCATACTTTTACACTACAACAAGCCACAAAAGCTGATAAAGCAAAAAGATAACATATTCACAATGATAGACATATGGAGTTGACCTGTAATGAGACGAACCAAAGTTAATTGGTTCGTTCCGTGAACCGGTGGTGAGCTCCATATGGTCGTCCACCGACGAATCGTTCTATGCTTCGTAGCAACCGGCGCTTCCTTAGAAGTTCCTCAATCTTCCTGATTGCGTACGATGATCCCTTTTTCCACTGGGTTGTCCAGGTGTATGTGACTGCCGGAAGAGGTAAGTTGGCATTGAGAACCGACAGATCATCTCGAACATTCTTTAGCGTTCCATCATTGAATTTGTGCAGTTCTGAGAATCGCATATATTGCATGACGCCAGTCTCATTTGGATAAAAAATTCCTGCTTCCGGCTTGGTAGTCCCCATGTAAACCTTCTTGTTCTGATGGAAATTACTGAGTGTAGTCGTATGGGGACGTTCTAGGTTTAGCTTCTTCTAATATCTTTCTACTCCAAGTTGAAAGTCTTCCACCCGGTTTTGAATGACTATTTTCCTGGCATATTGACGAAAGTTTGAACTCAAGGCTATGATAATGTCAGGTGATAGATGGTCCACTTTTTCTTGAGCCAATAGCAACAAAAGATCTTCGATGTCTTCAAGTTGAAGGTACTGGAGATCACTTTCGTCAATGCGGCATTCTTTCTCATCGGTACGTTTGAACATGATTACATTTAAGTAATCATAACCGAAGTAAGTCTGAGTGGTTGCTCCTTGGATGCTTTTGATTTTGTGAGCTGAGACAATGGAAGCACCTCTCTTAGGACGATGGAAGTGATTATAAGCTAACTTCTTCTTTTTATCCCAGTGAGATATGCCAAGTGAAGCATAAGTATCATAAAACTTGAGTGGCTTCTTTCTCCATATTGAAACAGGCACTTTATCCTCTATCCATGGAACATTCTCCAAGTTAACAGCCTTGAGCATTGTTAGTGACGTGGCATATTTCTTTGCTCCATTTTCAAGGTATTCAAGATCATGAGAGACAAAATGCTCTATTGGGATAGTGGCAAAACCGGTGATGACCGTTGGTGTAAGAGGTCGCAATACGGGAGTCTGAATTCCTGTAGTTGTCGCTCTCATTGTTTTTTTAAGCTCATTCAGGTGATATTCTGCTTCATTATGGCTAATCTTTAACGTGTCAAAGAAGTCCACATTAGCAGCTGCCATCTTGATCAGATCTGGGGTCATCGTCGGTTTCCCATGAGAATACCTTAGAAAAGCCGAGAAGTCGATAGGGTTGTTGAAGAATTGAGTCATCTCCATTTCAGTTGCAGTGTCAAATGGATGCTGTGGTGTTGCGTTTGTTAGCCAAAGTTGCTCTTGTACAGTATCATCAATGATAAAGGATTCAGCAAATGTCGGTTCTGGAACATTTAAATCTTCAACTTCCATGTCATCGTCATGCTGAACTGTAGATGATGTTGAAGGTTGAGTTTGCATCACCGGTATATCATCGTGAGGTTCTTCTTCAAGCATTGTCTCTGTCGGTTCTTCTGCTTGCATATATTCTACAGATTCGATGTGAGAATCAGTAGTGAATTCTGGTGCAGTAGATATACCTGTAGTAACCTGCTGATTTTCTGATACTGTTGATTCCAGTGTCTTTTCTGTGGTGTCAGCAACCTCTTCTGCAGTGTCCTCTAGACCTTTCTCGGTGGCCGTATCATTGTCATCCTTGTTTGTCTCTTCGGCATTTGTACCGGTGTTGTCATTCTTATCACCCTTGTTGACTTCATTACCCTTTTCATTATCATCATCGTCATCCTGATCATCATCTGTATCCTCGTCCTCGTCCTCATCTTCATCTTCATTCTTATCCTTTCCTTGTTCATCCTCTTCTTCCTCCTCATCTCCTTCCTTATCCTTATCCTCATTACCATCATCCTCTTCACCGTTTTCCTCGTCAGCTTCCTCTTCTAACTCATTATCATCGTCAGACTCAGAATCGGTAGTGTCTGTAGGATTCTCTTCATCAATTGCTTTGTTGAGATATTGCAGAACTTTGCGTTTGTATTTCGATTTATGAGCTCCCAAATCTAGCAGACGTGTCTGTAGCAATGTCATTAATTGAAGAGTAGATAAACCATTACCGACAAGATGTGGTAGTTGTTGATCAACATAAGACTTGACTTCACCTCGAATGATCGCGGTCATCTGCTCGTCAATTCACCCGAGAAAAGCAGCATTTTCTTTATCCCGAGTTTTCTTCTCTTTAAAAAATGATTTATGTTGTTATTTAAGCTTTGACACTCTGTCTGTTAGTTTTTGAAGAGTAGGCTCATCAGGTTGCGATTCCTTAGGAGGAGTGGCAAGCCTTTCAGTCAACGTAGCTATTTGTGTAGCTTGAGCCTCTAGTTGTTGTTGAACAGACTGGATCAACGGATCATTGACTGTGAGGAAAGGATTGGATGTGGATGATACTGGTGGTTCTGTTGGTGGAGGTGTAGCCATAACCGTTAAGGTGGTCGTGGATGATACTGGTTGTACCGGGATAGGTGTTGATGTAGATACAGTGGTTAGGACGGTGGTTGATACAGGTTGTTCAGCTGTGGATGACGGTGTAGATTCTGTGGTGATGGTGGTGGTTGATACTGGTTGTTCAACAATTGCGGGTGTGATGGTGGTGGTTGATACTGGTTGTTCAACAAGTGCGGGTGTGATGGTGGTGGTTGTGACCTCACTGATGACTGGGGTTGATAGTAGTGAAGTGGTGGTCGATGTAATAGTGGTTATAGGGACATCCACCATTTGTTCATTTGTTGATGGATCAGTGTTGGTGACCTCAACACCCTCTCCTTCTAAATTGAGATATTTCAAAACATCATCAGAGTTTGAAGTATACTTACTTTGAAGTTGCGTGTCTGGTATGAAAGTTGCATGAGCATCTTCATTTAGTACCATGTGAGTCGGTTCAGGCAAAGATATGGTGATATTTGCATCTCGATACATCATACTTGTATCAGTGTCAGCACTGCTCTCACGTTCTTCACTTGGTTCCCGACTTTCAAGATGAAAGTTAGCAGCATCTTCATACTCATCTTCATAAGTATCTTCCTCAGTAGGATCGTCGAAAAATTCCGTATCACCATCACGATTACCAAAATCTGCTAAGTCTTCAAATAATATTGAGCCTGATCCGCCAAAGGCTTCCTGTCGGCTTTGTTGAAGAATAATACGAAGTCTTTTGGCTTCAGAAATTTGTTGTTGAGCAGGTTCATTTGGAGAAACACTTGCCTCATTGCCTTTAGCTTTCCTTGCTTTCTTAGGCCTACGGAGTGGTACTTCTTCCTGTTCCTCTTCAGTTTGGATCAGCTCATCTTCATCATCTTCATCAACAATTTGCATTTTTCCTGGGCCTTTATCTTTAGAAGCAGCTGATTGGCGCTTGGAAACTCGTTTCTTGCGTTTACCTTTTTGCTTCTCTGGAGGATGTAAATTTGCCCGCTTAAATTGTGCGTCAATATCATTAAGCATCTCTTGGTATTTATCACACTCCTTGATTCCATCATTAAGCATTGTCGGGTACTAGTGTAGGAAGTAATGCATACTTTGTGGAATTAGTGTCTGCATTCATTGAGAGAATCACATAATCATCATCTTTGGTGTGATAGAAGAAATTCCCGTGAGTGTCAATGGTTGGGTCATTCTTCATAAAATGGTGGATAATGAGCTTGGTGAATCTCGGGAATGGAAGATGCACGGATTTCTTCTTCGTTCCAGTAAACTGATAACAAAATTCTTGCCAGAGAAGAAGTGCATAGTCGACTTTGGATGCAATATACAATCCCCAAAATAAATGAGCCTGTGGTGGTCTCATTGCATCGGTGTCCCTAGTTTTTCCAGTCAGACACTTGACGATGATGGTGATAAGTGCTTTCTAGGGTTGCCCTATGTGTGAGGTGTTAAATTGTGATAGGTTGTTGATTTCACCCTCATAATTCATAGCACGAATGACTCGAAGCATTTCATCATTATTTGGGTTAGCCACAAATTGTTCTCCTTGTGCCAACCTAGGAAGTTTAAACAATTTCCGAAAAATGCCCAAGTTGAGTACCCTTGGTGTTTTGTTCAGTTCAAAAGAGATAGTCTTTTTGGAGAAAGATGCAGTGTTCCAGAATTCATGCATGTAGACTTCGGGAACAGATGCAGTACGTCTGAGTGTGTCTCTGATGGGTGATATGTCTAGAATATCCGTGGCTATTTTGAAAGCTGGTAAAGCCGGATCAAAATCATCTTGTAATCGAGAGTTGTTCTCAGCTTATGGAAGCCTATTACTGAGCGAAACAAGTTCAAGATCACGAAGTCGTTGTTGTTCCTCGGTGATTGACATTTTCCTGTTTTGATGACATAAGCACAAATGATATACACAAAATATGTAGATGTCTTAAGTTTATGCCCAGTTGAAACATAGGGAAAATATCATTACAATTATTACCACAACATTCACACATACATCAGACGAACAAGGTCCTTACATTTAGCAATACACTTAGGATAATGACATAACTGCCAAAGACATTTTTATTCTAAAGAGATACCGACCTAGCATTAGTTCTTAAAATATTTTAATTTCTTGGTGGTCATGACCAAAAACTCAATAGGTTTAGGTTTGATTTCTACTAACACCTCAGTAGGTCTTGGTTTGATTTCGACCAAAACTTCAGCGGGTTTTGGTTTAGTTTCAACCACTACGTCAGGAATTGTAGGATTATCCTCAACCCAAACTAAAGTGGGCTTGAACAAAGATAAAGCTTTGTCTTCCATGGCCTGGAAACAAAACACAAGACATTGACTAAGCAATTTGTATCTCTTTTGTTTACATAGGAATCAACTTATTAAATAAGATGAACTTCTGTAATAAGAAACCGTTCAAGTATTCTTATAAGATAAAAATTAACTTGTTTCAATAACACTTGGTTTCGTTTAAGTGGCCCTAAAGTACTTAAACCTAAGGAGGAAATAGTGCAAGCTAGGCCGAACTCATTAGATATTCTAAGGCAAGAGCATAAACATAAGAATCCTAATTCCATCGCAATGTAGCAAACCATCGGAATCCTAACCAAAGCATCGCAATGAATCAAGCATCGGGATCTTAATGTAGTAACATCCTATCGCAATATTGATATCCATCACAATAAATGAAAATTCATCGCAATATAACCCATCACAATACCTAGTGCGAGGCCATCGCAATGACACATCGGAATGCGCCATCACAACACGCCATCGCAATGAGCCATCGTAATGACCATCGCAATGAGCCATCGCAACGAGCCATCGGAATGACCCATCGCAACGGCCCATCGCAATGAACCATCGCAATGACACATCGCAATGAATGAGCCATCGAAATGACTCATCGCAACTGCCCATCGCAATGAGTCATCGGAATGACTCATCGCAATGACAGGCATCGCAATGATGTATCGTAATGTGCATCGAAATCCGTGACAGGGATTCGATCTCAAACGTTGACTTCTCGATCTGAAACTTAGGCCATGTTTTAATTGATTATGGGCAAACCCAATGATTATCTAAGTATATAGATCAAATCCCATAACCTAAATACCATATCCATAGCAAAACACGAGACCCTAGATCGTGAAAAAGATCTAAACGATACTGTTTTGATGTGTTGAGATGAAACAGATTAACTGAGAACAACTTAACCAAGATATAATACCTAGATGTTATGCAGCAGGTGATAAGTCAAGAATAAAAAATCAACTGGAGCTCAAGGTCGTTAATGGCGGATAAAGGATGTGTTTGTGTGTTTTCAGTAAGGACGGGAAGGAGGGGGGGTGTGGTTTTGACTTGGTCAAAGTTGTCAACCACCCACCATTTTGAAAAAAGTGCAAAAATGGTCCCCCTATTTTAGAAAGTTAGTTAAAGTTAAAATTAACTTAACAAACAATAAACCCGCTCCCAAACACGAACACAAATACTTAACGCCAAAATTTTAATGACCTATGCAAGAGATACTATATCACACAAGGCACACATAGCATAACTGATGATGAAGGGTAGCTAATATTTCCTGACAATCCTTTTTAACGACCAAATTTGTTACCACGAAGAATTAATATTTGCTCCCCCTTAATCCGTGACCCGTTTTCTATTTAAAGAGCAGTAGTCAAAGATATTAAGGACACAACTATTAATGAGGACATTTGTCGGTTAAGTGATTTTATAGGACGATTCTGGTGGAAATAAGATTTCTCTTATTTAGACAAAATAAGTGCACTAAAAGGTACACAAATTTATGTTAGACCAAGTTATAAAGTAAACTTGGCCCCTTACAAGGTTTTAAAGTAAACCTTGCCCGAGAAACTTAATTCCCGTTGTGAGCCAACGTTTTCAAGAGAAATACGTGACTTTAATGCGAAAAGCGGGTTGCAGTCTGAAATAACTACAAGCCATAATGGGCATGTTTTAAAAATGTATAACTTTTATACGGACTCTATTTATGGCGCCATGTCAATTTTGATCGACATTTCTAAGGACGTAAATATTACCGTACTAAAAGACATGCCCGATTTTAAAAAGAAAAAATATTTTTGGGTTTTCTTGGTTTTATAGTTTTTATGGTTTTTCTTGGTTTTATATTTTTTATGGTTTTTCTTGGTTTTATTTTTTTGTATTTTTCTTTTTGTGGTTTATATATATACAATAATATACATGATCACGAACAAAGGATACGCATGAATAATTTACCACCACTATTCTGCTGATTCTTCTGCCAACTCTTTGAGAGTCGCTGGAGAGAAAGATTTCATTCCAAGCTTGTCGATCAAAAACTCGATTCGTCCGTGATCTAAGGCTTTGGTGAACATATCTGCCAGCTGATACTCAGTGGTGACAAAATACAGCTCGATCACTCCGTTCTCGACCTGCTCTTTAATGAAATGGTAGCGAATGTCGATGTGCTTTGCCCGGGAGTGTTGAACGTAGTTGCAGCAAAGGGCAATGGCGCTCTTGTTGTCACAATACATTGGGATTTTATTAAATCCAAGACCGTAGTCAGTTAGTTGTGATCTCATCCAAAGGACTTGAGCACAACAACCAGACATGGCAATGTATTCAGCCTCCGTGCTTGAAATTGCAGCGCTTTTCTACCTTTTTGAAGACCAACTAATCAATCTATCTCCAAGGAGTTTCACAGACCCAGAAGTGCTACGCCTCGTGTCTTGACATCCAGCATGATCGGCATCTGCGTATGATATTAAAGCAATGGAGGAATCTTTCGGATACCATAGACCACGATGAAGTGTTCCTTTGAGATACCGAAAGATCCTTTTAACTACATGTAGGTGTTTTTTGGTAGGCCGAGCCTGATACCGGGCACACATGCATACGGCAAATTGCAAATCAGGCCTGCTAGCAGTCAGATAGAGAAGGGTGCCGATCATCCCACGGTAGAGTTTCGGATCGACAATAATCCCATTCCTATCTTCATCTAACTTGGATTTCTCCACCATTGGAGTGTCCACGGGGTCACAATTTTCAAAGTTATATTTCTTTAAAGATTCTAGAGCATATTTGGATTGATTAATAAAGATGCCTCTAGGATTCTTAGAAATTTGTAATCCTAAGAAAAATGAAATTTTTCCCATCATTGACATCTGAAAGCGTGTGGACATTATCTTCTCAAAGCGTTTTGACAATTCTATGTTAGAGGCAGTAAATATTATATCATCAACATAAATTTGTACTAGAATCATGTCGTTGTCCTCCTTGAGAGTGAATAGAGTGGGGTCCACCTTGCCTTTGGAGAAGCCTTCCGAAATGAGATATGTTGAAAGGAGATCATACCACGCGCGTGGAGCTTGTTTCAACCCATAGAGAGCCTTCTTAAGCTTGTACACATGATTAGGAAACTCCGTACTAACGAACCCATCCGGCTGACTAACATAGACTTCTTCCCTTAGTTCACCGTTCAAAAATGTCGTATTCACATCCATTTGATAGACGATCATGTTCTTATGAGCAGCATACGCAAGGAATAGTCTAATAGCCTCCAATCTTGCAACAGGAGCAAAAGATTCTTCAAAGTCGATACCCAAGGCTTGTTTATATCCTCTAGCAACCAATCTAGCCTTATTCTTTAAGACTCCACCCATCTCATCGAGTTTAACCTTATAAACCCACAACAAAGTAAGGATGTTAACCTTGTCAGGGAGAGGAACTAATTCCCATACTTCAAGTCTTTGGAATGCATTTAGTTCCTCTTGCATGGCTTCAATCCAAGATGATTGAGTCATAGCATGTTGCCAGTTTTTAGGTTCAACTTCGGAGAGAAATGCATCAAAATAGCAATAGAGTGCACTCTCTTGTAATTGATGGCGTGTAGAGACTGGTCGATCGAGACCTCCAATAATATTCCTAATTGGCTGATCTTTTGTCCATTTGGTGCTGTGATTTTCAATCCGAGGTGGTCTGGAGTGAACAATTGTAGGAGCTTCTTCTGAGGTAGACGCGGCTGAAGGGTTTTCAGGTATCAGTATACCAAAGAAAGGAAGCTCTTATAGGTGAGCATATTCCAAATCGTGATCAGTAGAATCCTCTTCCACATCAGTAGGCACAAGTAAGGGTGAAGATTCAGGTGTAGTTTGAGAATCACTTGGTAGAGGTGCATCCGGTTCAATGTTAATTGAAGATGCATTTGATAAAGCTTCATTAGCTTGAGCAACAACTTCAGGGATTGGAGCTATCACTACAGGTGCTGGAACTTCATCATTTGGGGGATCAAAGAATTCATCAAACAACGATTTAAATAATTTATCCCACTCGGGCCATGTAGGTGGTAAAAATGATGTAGAAGTAGGATTATTGGGAACTAGTCTGGAACTAATAGCACCGGTTCCCATCTCATGAAGCGCGGGTTCAGAGCTGCGCTGCTCAGAAGCCATCGCTGTCAGCTCATCGAAATCTGCGTCCATAGTTTCTACTATCTTACCAAGACGACGGTTGTAAATTTGGTATGCTTTCTTGGAGGGTGAGTAACCAATGAAAATACCTATATCTGCTTTTGGTTGAAGTTTTCCCAAGTTCTCACTATTAATGTTTGGATAACAAAGAGCACCAAACACATGAAAGAAGGAAACATCAGGTTTACGATCATGTAGAAGCTCGTAAGGTGTTTTTCCATGGCGTTTCCGAATGATAGAGCGGTTTTGGGTGAAACATGCAGTAGATACAGCTTCTGCCCACAAGAATAATGGAGCTTTCGCATAAATCAGCATAGTCCTAGCAGCTTCTATAAGCGTACGATTCCGTCTTTCAACGACACCGTTTTGTTGTGAAGTACGTGCAGCGGATGTTTCATGTGAAATACCAACTTCTTCATAGTAATCACGAAGAGTCTGGTTGACGAACTCTGTTCCATTATCTATACGAATTCGGCGGATAGTAGTATTTAAACGTACCTGAATGAATTTCAGAAAAGTGATGATAGCCTTTGGTGCTTCATCCTTTGTACGTAGAAATCTAACCCATGTAAACCTGGAGAAATCATCCACAATAACAAGGATGAATTTCTTACCGCTCACACTTTCGGTTCGCATTGGCCCACAAAGATCCATATGCAAAAGATGAAGTTTTTCTTGATTGGTGTCTTCAGCTTTGGGCTTGTATGATTTCTTGGTACATTTCCCCCTTGAGCACGCGGAACATAAATGGTCCTTGTGAAATTTGATCTTTGGAAGACCACGAACTAATTCGTTTTTAGGCAAATGATTAATAGCATCAAAGTTGAGATGAGATAATCTGCGATGCCATAACCATGACTTGGTCTTAGATGCTTTAGAGAGAAGACATACTGGAAAGGTCGCCATCATGTCTTGTAAGGACAAAGTATAAAGATTTGCACCACGAGACCCCTTCAACAAGTCTTTTCCTTCCAAGTTGCGGATGAAACAAGTGTGTTGTCGAAAAGCAACCTCTAGGTTGGAATCACAGAACTGTCCTACTGAAAATAAATTATGACCAAGACCTTCTACATAGTATACCCTTGAAATCGTGACATTTCCAATCTGATATTCACCATACCCCATTATCTTTGCAATATGATCATTACGGAATTTTACCGTTCCAAGAAACTTGCTGACGAAATTTTGGAGCATCGAGCGATCTCCGGTCATATGCTTTGAGCAACCGGAGTCCAAATACCAGAGGATGATTTGGACCACCTAAAAATATCACCAGACGAAGACAATGTATAGGTTTCGGAATCTGAGTGTTCCTTGTTATTAGCAGGTACAGATTTAATGATCTTAGATTTGCTAACTTTAGGTTTCTTAGATTTCCTAGCCTTCTTCCTAGTTGGTGGTGTAGATTCAAGTTGGCTTAAATCCTGAGGTATTTCTTCATTGATAGGCACTATAGTGGGGGCTGACCTAATTAAAGGACGCGGTTTCCATACTTTAGTGCTAGTGTGCCTAACTAAAGGACGCTGAGACCTAACTTCAATGGATGCATTCCTAGTTAAAGGGCACATTTTTCCATCTAATGTAAAGGTCCTACCAGTGGGACGCCATTGCCATCCAACTTGGGCACGAGTTCTACCAGTTGGCTTCCATTCAAAATCATTCCTAATGGCATTCATTTCATTCACATGATCAATAAGACACAAATCATGACGTTGGGAAAACATGCATTCATTACAATTCCAATATTTCAAATTAGAATTCACAAATGGTTTAGACTTCTGCACAGGCGCAGAGCTTTTAGTCTTAGCAACATGATTCTTTTTATTTAAATCTGAAATAACATTCCTAGAGTGAGCTTCTACTTTCTTCTTGATGGTACTACTAGTGGAGGGTTTGATCTTATCTTTCTTGAGTGGCGATCCTTTAGCCCTAGTAGACTCTTTTACTCCTGTAGAAGGCAAAGTGGGAATATTAGCAACAGATTTTAATGGTGCCTTAGTTGATGGTGCCAAAGACGGTTTTGCTCCTGGGGTCTTGTTGAATGGAGTTACAGCAATGGGTCGATTAGTGAGTAGTGCAGAACCCAGTTTTCCTATGTATTGCAAATATGCTAAGCAATATCTCGCTGAATATATTCATGAGCTGAATAATAGTAGCTGCTTGAGGGATCTAACGCATACAAATCATCTAAGATATCCCTAACAAGATCTACATGCTTAATTGCATTCCTCATATAATCATCATAGGTAATCAGGTTTTTCTTATGGAGCGGGTTCTTATAAAGCACTATTGAATTGGTTGTTGGAGCACTAGAGGACGGTGCAGAGTTGGTAGCTAAGTTATCAACAACTTCTTGTCGGGTGAGAAGAAGTGTCTCCATTAACTCAGCCAAAACCATGTTTTTGTCAATGAGTTGGATGTTTAAGTCAGAGATTTCCTCACACTTTTGGTTCAGTTGTTCAACATAAGATTGTTGCTGTGCTGCATTAAAAGCTAAGCGTTCTTCTATTGAACCATAAAGAGCGGATAGTCCTTGTCTTGCCCGATCCATCTCCCCTAGAATAGACGAAAGTCTAATTTCTAAGTCCTGGTTTTTAGACTCTGCAGCCTCTAGTTCGAATTTTAGTGTTTCATTTGATGACACATCTCTCTTTAATCTCAAAATCTTTTCCTCTAATGCCTTAACTATCTCAATCATCTTGTCACTCGTCTCAACACTGTTTTCACAACCATTTGTTATCAAAAGATCCTCATTTTGAGTTTGTTGTGTTAATTCTAAAGATATACAATGTTGTTCAAGTTGATTAAAGCGGTTTGTAAGTAAATTGTAAGAATCTTGAAGCTTTAAAAATTCAACGTTAGACTCGTGACAAGAATGATTATCTACCTCATTTACAGTATCAGCAACATTTACAGAGAGATCACACACATCATCACATATATTCACAACATCACATTTAATCATAGCGGATGTAAGCTCATTCGAATAATCAACATTCACAGTGGTAAGCACATCACACGAAATTACTTGGGACAAGAATCGGTCATATTCGGATAAAATCTTTTTCTTTTCAATTAATTGTAGTTCGTAAGCGGTGTCCATTTCATAAAACACTTTTTGAACTTCTGCAATTTCAAACTCGATATTTTCCGAAAGAGATGCAAAACTTCCTTTTAGACTTTCGACAAACGGATTGATCTTATTCTTAAACACCTCGTTCATGTGTTAGAAAGCCCATTCTCCGGCGTTTAGGCCATTTGAAGTCGTACATTCCAGAATGACCTTGTCAAAACTAGCAAAGTATTGATTAATCTCTTGCAAGTTTAACCATACAGTGCTAACAGGTGGAAGATCCTTTGGAATTTCCTTAGGTCCTTCCATTTTGACAAGTGTAGGAAGTGTACTAGGGTATTCTTCATTTAACATGTAGGTTGGTGCTATGATGAGATCTTTATCCATATGGAAGCGAATTCTAAAGTCCGTTTTTGCAAGCTCCTGATTCATTTTAAAATAATCACACTCGGGATATTTTGCAAAATTGTATCACCGATTCTCATCAACTAGATCCTTATTTGTGCGATCCTTGAAAGTAACAATCGGATCTAAGACCAATCCTAATTGGGTTGCATTATAAAGTCTTGGACTTTGGGTAAGAGCTTGTCTTGCATACCGTGGGTTAGGGGGAAGGCCTTTTTGACGCGATAAGTTAAATTCTCTAAACGAAGCATCAAATAAGTGCACTAGTTGAGAGGCAGCGTATTGTCTTAAAAGCAAATAATCTAAACTTCTAATCTTATTAGCTGCATTAATTTCCATTTCATTCTTTTTAGACTCGAGTAACTCAAAATCCTTTTGAAGTTTATGAAAATTAGTGACCACTAACTCCTTTTCTTTAAGTTCTTTGGAAAGATCTGCTCTTAAGGTTTCAATTTCTTGCAAATGACCCATTTGTTTGTTTCAAAAATGATCATATTCAGGATTTGTTAGAACAGTGGACGAAGGAACTAATTCTAAAGTTTGAACTTTTTCGTTGCACAAAGCAAGCTCAGCAAACAAATTCTTATTCTTAGCTAGGGTTTCTAAGAGTGCAATATTCATTTGGCTAAGTAATGTAGCAGGAACCATGACCAAATCTTGTTGAGCAGGAGTATGCGTATGCGAAATGGCTCCCGGTTGTGATTCACTCAAAGTCTGGGGACTCACATTGATATTACTATCATTGATTGTCTCCTCATTTAAAAGACTCACCACCGAAGACTCATTCGAATCAGAACCCTCTTGCCCAACTTGATGTGGTTGAATACTAGTATCAGTGGTATTAGTAGGTACCTCAGATATTTTATCTGGCCCAAAGCTAGAGATAGTTGCCATAAGAGTTGCCTAAGCAGATTGAAGATCATCACAGTCTGAATCATAAGCATCCAGATCATCTGCTTGGTATGCTGCATTCTGTGTAGTGACAACTTCTTGTTCCGCAATCCCTGGATCAGCAAGAAATGCAAGCTCCTCTTCATCAAGTTCCTGTCCTTGTGCCTGAGCGTTTACCAAATAAATCTTCTCTGCAAACCATTGACCATCCCTTCTCCTCTTGGGTTTTGTGCAATCCCTAGACATGTGACCCTCTTCCTTACAGTTGTAGCATGTAATCATTCGCAACTTACCTGTGGAATTAGCCCGCAGAGGAGTTTTGACCATTGGAGCAGGATTGCCCATACGTACATTGGTTGATGTATTGGGTCTCCCCTGATTAGGTTGTATGGGTTGAACCATTACCCTGCCATTCTCAATAGTAGCTTGTTGTCGAGAATTGGATGAATTCCTCAGCTGATTGTTAGTAGGAGCTGGTCCTCTAAATCCTCGTTTGCTCAATGTCCTTGTGAGATAAGCAGACATAGTGGCTAACACTTCTACTGGGTCAGTTCCTTGTTTGAATTCAGGAATGGGAACTTCATCATTATCACAATACAATGCTTGGTCTTGTTGAGCAGCATAAGCACTAGAAGGATTACTCATGTGGTCAGAATAGCTTGATTGATATGCTGCATTCTCTTGATAAGAAGGGTATGATGACTGAGCATAAGGTGCAATGCTTGCTGGTGAATATGGGTAAGGTTGTGAAGCATATTGTAATGCTTGTGGTTCTCTCTGAGATGAAGGTGCATTAAACTGATATTGTTGCTGATGTGAGGTGGGTGGTTGAGGTAGAATTGAATATTGGGGGAAGCTTGGAGTCAGATACGGTGATGGGTGATAAGCTTGGTGTCCCATGATATACGGAGTGTTGTTATATGACAAGCTTGGTTGATTAGCCATCAATGCCAGAGAATCAGGGTACATACCTCGAGGTGAACGATGCATGATCACGTGTTTCTCATGCTGCTGAAGAAAAGCATAGAGTTGATCCAAATTGCACCTATGCAAATCCCTGGTTAACTTAACATCGGTAATATACTCACCCCATTCAGCTTGAGGTAGAGTATTCAAAAACTTGGTGTTAACCTGGAATGGAGCAATCACGAGATTGTATACATTCAAATAATTCATTAGAGTAGTGAATCTGAAGTAATAGTCGTGAAGCGTTTCCCCTCGGCTGTACGTGAACCTATCAAACAGATCATACAACTGAAATTCCCGTTCCTGTTTTGTAAGAGACGTACCTTGTAGCAAAACCTTTAGACGTTCCCATAAATCCTTTGCAACCGTATATTGACTCACCATTCGATAGATGTCATGTGGAAGAGCTTGGAGAATTGTTTGAAGAGCCTTTTCGTCTGCATCAGCAATAAGTTGTTGAGCTGGTGTAAGTTCTTCAAACTCCCGTGGTCGAGTCACATTGTTAACAACGATGGTACCATAATCAAGTGGACCATTTAGAATTGACTTGACCATAAGCCTCCCATATGTCGGTTTTCCCTTAATGTATGACATCATACGGCCTTGTCATGCTTCAAAGACTTCTTTAATGAGCATTGGAGGGCGATTATCTGTTCCCGTAATGACGGAAATATCCGTAAGTGATGTCATTTGAGGCATTAATGAACTCGGATTCATTTTGATCATAAAAGATTATCAAAGATGATCGAACAATGAAATAAGGTTATGAGTTTTTTGTGTTGTTATCTTGTTGTTGTGTTTGCTTTTAAAATTTACCAAATTACCAAATTAATTGCCAAATAGAAGAAATCCCCTATGTATCTAAAAACATGTTCTATCGAAATGTTCTTTTTGTCGGAATACCCAGATCGGAATATCTCACTATCGAAATGCTTAGATCGTAATGCAAGGCTGTCGGAATGATTTCAGATCGCAAAGCTTCAGATCGCAATGTAACTTTGTCGGAATGATGATGGTATCGGAATGCCTAGATCGTAATGCAATGCTGTCGAAATGTTCAGATCGCAAAGACTGTCGGAATGCTCAGATCGCAAAGCCTATCGGAATGATTCAGATCAGAATGCTAAGATCGCAAAGTAGCTGACAAAATTTAAGCAGAGTAACGACTTAAAAAACTTCCTTATACCCGTCGGAATCCCAGATCGCAAAGTACGATCGGAATGACCAGATCGGAATAAGTAATGAAATCCACGTATCGCAATGTAGAACCAAAACCCTTTCCGATGGTGATGGTTATTGCGATGGAAGCCCACTTTTCACTTGTACTTTCCGATGGAGATTTCTGCTTGAATTTCGGAATGAAGAACACAAGAATTTTTTGCACTTTTGATCCAAGAAAGATGATGTTTTAACGAAAACCAAGATACCAATAACATTTTAACACGAATCCCTATGTTACACTACTTTAAACTACGATCAAACACCAAAAAATTTTGAAGATTCGGCTAAAAACAAACCAACACTCTACGAATTGTTTAGAAAACAATAAGCAACACAAAAACAAACCTATATCTCATCCCATGCTCTTGATACCAATTGAAGAATATTGATAATCTTTATGAATCAAGAGGGTTGATGTTTTTCCTAGAGAGAGAAAGTTAGAGAGAGAAGTGAAAGAAACTTGTATATTGAAATCTAGAAAAATGAACAACCAACCCCTCTTTCTATGGTGGAAAAAGGTTTAAATACCCCAAGTCCTTAATGGACTTGGGCTTCCGGCCCATGAACATGCTCATGGGTCGGGCTATTTAATATATGAAACTTAACATTACTACGAGCCTATAACTACATTGTTGGAGTGACCGAGACTTTCTATATACGTAAAACGTATTTCCAACAATCTTTCTCGTCTATTCGTCTTCTGAATTCTTTGACTTTTTCGACTTTGTCTCGGGATTTATTAAACTCGTCTTGTAATTTCTTTATTAATTAGACTTGAGTTCTTCGACTTTATTAAACTTCCGTCTTTAGACTTTTCTTCGATAAATCTTCAGAATAGGCCTTGGACTTCCGTTCTTTTTTCACTCTTGATCTTTTGACTTCGTCGTTTGTCGTTTTCTTCGATAAAAGCCCGTGAAAGCCCGTGTTTTCTTCCCTTTTCATATTTTGGTCCTAAATCACAACAAAAACACAAACCACACATAATTCCGACATCTACGATATACAATACACGTTTTGGCTTGGTTATTATTATAATTAAGTGGTAAAAGGATAAGTGTTTTCACACTTATTACATAAACACCTTTATTTCGATAACGATTATTTATAAATCTCACTTTGAAAAATCCATATGGAGATGAAAATTCAATTTTTATTAAGGGATACTGTTTTACTTATAAAAACAATGTGTGATCTGCAAAAGAGTGGTGAAGAGTTGTTCACCAAGAACTAACTACAATATGATAGGAAATGATCTTAGCCAATCAATCCTGAGGTTCATGACCTTAATGGCACTCAAAAAGAATAATCCACAACGTAACTCAAATCGAGATGAGTGCTTGTTCAATGGTTGCATCACTAATGCGATCATTAGAAAGAAGCAATAAAAGATAGATAACATCGATACATGTAGGATTTAGCAATCAAAGGTAGTCTTTTCATTAATCACAAACAAGTGAAAATTGTACCGTAACACATTACGTGTCACTATGTCATACAATTCCAAGAACTCATCCTACCAACTGATGTCTCAGTTCAGTTAGGGATTTTTAAAAGATACCACAATGAATACTAATCTACAAGAGTCATTAGGTGTTCCACATGTCCCGAAAGATCCATCGGTCCCTATTCAGAAGAAGATTTCTTCAATTTATTTATAGGACACTGGGCATCCTCGTCATTAGACAATGGTCTAGGAACAACCCTTAACACAAACCAACAATCAATTACCTTATAATTCAATCACATGACTCAACAACTTCCTCTTAACAATTTCTTATTCCATACAAGTTAAATTTTACTTTATTCAAGTTTCAACCAAATTATACTCAATGCGATATCCTACCTCATTCTCCAATACTTTCAATCTTATTCTTAGACCTTGAAAGGGAAATAAAAGCTCGATATGAACAACACTTAATTTCCAATCCTATAGCTCTTTACAACAATAATTATCAAATGAGTCACTAGTATGAAATGACTCACACATTCAATTAGACTTCTCGGAAAGGTACTAGTGGCATGAGGCTTTTGGGTAAAGGCTCAAATGACAGCCTCAAGTGCAACATTCACCCTTTCGATTTCAATTTAAGAATTGGGTGACACCGAATCAGATGACATCTTTCTAGGTGGTAAGGTTTTGTCAAACTCCACTCTATAAGGAAAGATCGTCATGACATCGATATCAGATTTAATCTTGCCAATTCTTCTTTAATATCACAATCAACTAATATCAACATTTCTACGAATATCAACCATTTTGTTAGGATCATAAATATCCACAACTTAGTTTAGATCTAGAATAATTAGAATTACTACGGAAATAACTTTGATTAATTTGCTAGGGGAGTTAGGGTTCCTTGTGACAGTCTACCTCGTATAAATACCTCGTTTAAGTATTAAAGTAGTCATCAAACAATCACGTAATCAAATTACAACATATATATATAATCCAAGTTAAAAAATATATATATATATATATATATATATATATATATATATATATATATATATATATATATATATATATATATATATATATATATATATATATATATATATATATATATATATATATTAAAATAACACTTCTCAATCTAGCCTTGTCGGTAACTCGGGAATTCTTCGGCACCGTTATAGTCAAAAGATTTCTAAACATTTTATTCAAAATATTTATGGTTAAAAGATTTTGAAATGTTTTATTCAAAAGCTTGGTTTTAAAAATCTTTCGCTCTCTATAACGAGAGCTCTTATACCAAACTGTAACACCCCCAAATATTCATACTTTAGTTCAGCGGAAGAGTCGTTGGTGTTACGGGATAACACATTACCCAAATCATAGACATCGCTTAAAAATCGCGTCGTTTAATAATAAAGCATTTTCCATTCATAAATATCAAATTACATAGGTCCCAAGTCATAGTATTTCATACAAGTTTTACAAAGCATTTGAATGGAAATTGTTATTTAAGTGCGGGCCATAAATTCTTGTCGTCTTCCCGAGAATTACCTTCAAGTACCTGAGATAAAACATGTCAAAAGAAAAGGTCAGCGAAAACGCCGAGTGAATTCATAGAGTTTAATGAAATCCATTAATATATCATCGGTATAACATTACTACCGAAATCATTTTGTACAATTATTTGTCGTAGGCCATAAAATAGGCCAAAAACATTTTATACAAATCTTTGTTGTAAATCATACTATAGGCTTTTACCTTCAAAACCAATATATGGAACCAATGTCGTAAAAACATCATACAATGCGTTTTATAACGTTCTATAGAGTTAAATAAAAACCTTTATATGAATATGATTAGGTAAAACCAAAACACGAACATAATATCAATAACAAGACCCCGTATTGCTAGTCAGGCAATATATTGTAATTCAATACGTATAGCAGTATTTTCGTTATTTTTGGATTATTATAAGCCGCATGACATTTCTACCTTACTATACAAAACAACGGGTAGCTAACCCGAAACTCATTTGCCCATCTAAAACAACTTGTCGTCACAATAATCACGCTTATATAATTCTTCTCATACATAAATTCTCTTACCAATCAATGTGGCATGACGGGGATAAACCGTCAAGGCGCGAACTGGGGTGATCTTCCCCAAATAGTACTATTATATGCATAAGCGTCTACCAAATCCCGGTAGTTCACAATTCATGCTAATGGGACTTTTAGTGACATAACCTAACTTTAATAATCCATTTTATTTCATTTATCGGGTCATATAATCAGTCATCGGGTCATATAATCATTCGGGTCCAAATCCATAAGAAAACAATCGGGACAACTGGTGTCCTATTTTTATTAAAACTAACATGTTATCTCCCTCGCGGTCTATAAAAAATTTCATAAAAACATTTAAAAGTGTGCGAGGCTATGAACTCACGTTGATTGGGAAAGGCGGTTATCGGCGATTTGGATTTACGGTACGTGCTTCAATCACGGAAACCTAGACAAACAATACTCATCTTAGACTCTTGTCCAATGAATTTATAAAAAACAATAGCTATGTATATATGATGATATCATGAGTATGATGATGATCATGTGGGAGTTTATATCTTTATACACATTATAGTGTTATTCACCAAGAACTAACTACAATATGATAGGAAATGATCTTAGCCAATCAATCCTGAGGTTCATGACCTCAATGGCACTCAAAAAGAATAATCCACAACGTAACTCAAATCGAGATGAGTGCTTGTTCAATGGTTGCATCACTAATGCGATCATTAGAAAGAAGCAATAAAAGATAGATAACATCGATACATGTAGGATTTAGCAATCAAAGGTAGTCTTTTCATTAATCACAAACAAGTGAAAATTGTACCGTAACACATTACGTGTCACTATGTCATACAATTCCAAGAACTCATCCTACCAACTGATGTCTCAGTTCAGTTAGGGATTTTTAAAAGATACCACAATGAATACTAATCTACAAGAGTCATTAGGTGTTCCACATGTCCCGAAAGATCCATCGGTCCCTATTCAGAAGAAGATTTCTTCAATTTATTTATAGGACACTGGGCATCCTCGTCATTAGACAATGGTCTAGGAACAACCCTTAACACAAACCAACAATCAATTACCTTATAATTCAATCACATGACTCAACAACTTCCTCTTAACAATTTCTTATTCCATACAAGTTAAATTTTACTTTATTCAAGTTTCAACCAAATTATACTCAATGCGATATCCTACCTCATTCTCCAATACTTTCAATCTTATTCTTAGACCTTGAAAGGGAAATAAAAGCTCGATATGAACAACACTTAATTTCCAATCCTATAGCTCTTTACAACAATAATTATCAAATGAGTCACTAGTATGAAATGACTCACACATTCAATTAGACTTCTCGGAAAGGTACTAGTGGCATGAGGCTTTTGGGTAAAGGCTCAAATGACAGCCTCAAGTGCAACATTCACCCTTTCGATTTCAATTTAAGAATTGGGTGACACCGAATCAGATGACATCTTTCTAGGTGGTAAGGTTTTGTCAAACTCCACTCTATAAGGAAAGATCGTCATGACATCGATATCAGATTTAATCTTGCCAATTCTTCTTTAATATCACAATCAACTAATATCAACATTTCTACGAATATCAACCATTTTGTTAGGATCATAAATATCCACAACTTAGTTTAGATCTAGAATAATTAGAATTACTACGGAAATAACTTTGATTAATTTGCTAGGGGAGTTAGGGTTCCTTGTGACAGTCTACCTCGTATAAATACCTCGTTTAAGTATTAAAGTAGTCATCAAACAATCACGTAATCAAATTACAACATATATATATAATCCAAGTTAAAAAAAAAAAATATATATATATATATATATATATATATATATATATATATATATATATATATATATATATATATATATATATATATATATTAAAATAACACTTCTCAATCTAGCCTTGTCGGTAACTCGGGAATTCTTCGGCACCGTTATAGTCAAAAGATTTCTAAACATTTTATTCAAAATATTTATGGTTAAAAGATTTTGAAATGTTTTATTCAAAAGCTTGGTTTTAAAAATCTTTCGCTCTCTATAACGAGAGCTCTTATACCAAACTGTAACACCCCCAAATATTCATACTTTAGTTCAGCGGAAGAGTCGTTGGTGTTACGGGATAACACATTACCCAAATCATAGACATCGCTTAAAAATCGCGTCGTTTAATAATAAAGCATTTTCCATTCATAAATATCAAATTACATAGGTCCCAAGTCATAGTATTTCATACAAGTTTTACAAAGCATTTGAATGGAAATTGTTATTTAAGTGCGGGCCATAAATTCTTGTCGTCTTCCCGAGAATTACCTTCAAGTACCTGAGATAAAACATGTCAAAAGAAAAGGTCAGCGAAAACGCCGAGTGAATTCATAGAGTTTAATGAAATCCATTAATATATCATCGGTATAACATTACTACCGAAATCATTTTGTACAATTATTTGTCGTAGGCCATAAAATAGGCCAAAAACATTTTATACAAATCTTTGTTGTAAATCATACTATAGGCTTTTACCTTCAAAACCAATATATGGAACCAATGTCGTAAAAACATCATACAATGCGTTTTATAACGTTCTATAGAGTTAAATAAAAACCTTTATATGAATATGATTAGGTAAAACCAAAACACGAACATAATATCAATAACAAGACCCCGTATTGCTAGTCAGGCAATATATTGTAATTCAATACGTATAGCAGTATTTTCGTTATTTTTGGATTATTATAAGCCGCATGACATTTCTACCTTACTATACAAAACAACGGGTAGCTAACCCGAAACTCATTTGCCCATCTAAAACAACTTGTCGTCACAATAATCACGCTTATATAATTCTTCTCATACATAAATTCTCTTACCAATCAATGTGGCATGACGGGGATAAACCGTCAAGGCGCGAACTGGGGTGATCTTCCCCAAATAGTACTATTATATGCATAAGCGTCTACCAAATCCCGGTAGTTCACAATTCATGCTAATGGGACTTTTAGTGACATAACCTAACTTTAATAATCCATTTTATTTCATTTATCGGGTCATATAATCAGTCATCGGGTCATATAATCATTCGGGTCCAAATCCATAAGAAAACAATCGGGACAACTGGTGTCCTATTTTTATTAAAACTAACATGTTATCTCCCTCGCGGTCTATAAAAAATTTCATAAAAACATTTAAAAGTGTGCGAGGCTATGAACTCACGTTGATTGGGAAAGGCGGTTATCGCCGATTTGGATTTACGGTACGTGCTTCAATCACGGAAACCTAGACAAACAATACTCATCTTAGACTCTTGTCCAATGAATTTATAAAAAACAATAGCTATGTATATATGATGATATCATGAGTATGATGATGATCATGTGGGAGTTTATATCTTTATACACATTATAGTGTTATGTGTTAGTCAAATTTTTACTAGTTATACTACTTTCAATCCAATTCCATATTAAGGCCCAATAAGCCTATAATCCCATTAAGAGTTCAACTCTTTATATTAGTCCATTTATACTATTAATATCAGGCCTTTACTCATATGTTGGGCCCAAGTGGGTTAAGCCCAATGAGTAAGTCTATTTTAGCCAAATTAGTTGGGTTAATAGTTCATTAAGGCTACTTTGGCCCGTTAATGTCCATATGTTATAAAGCTCGGGTTTTATCAGTTTTTAATTGTAATATGTACTTATACATCAGTTTATGAGTTATAAGAATTTTACATTAGACGTGTCCGACCATCTAAGTTTTAATTGACGAAAACGTTAATCTTTCGGTTTTAGCCGAAAAGACGTAAAACGTATGTTTATAGTTTTATTAACTTATAAAACATACCAATTTATAATTTTTATAAAATGTCCCATTTACTTATTAAAATATATACGTATTTATAAGTATTATATAAGTTAGTGGGTTTTAGGTATACATTTTATATCATATTTACTTGACTGCTATCTTAATAATATATACATTTATTATAAAAATCTGATTATGATTTTCACTTTACCATTTTTACCATATATTAAGTTCTACAAGGAGATACAAGCTCATTTTTTGGTGACATAAACTACATATTATGTGATACAATTAACTCAGTTTTAGCTACTGCTCAATCTATGTATAATTGTCCCTAACAGTCCGTCCAAAACAGACTACTCAGATTTGTACTTCAATATTGTTTTGATCATATCTCACTCATTATAAAGATTCCATTGTATGGAAAACTCTCACATGTGTACAAGTCTTATAACTTACTGTATATTAATTCATCTATGCAATTTTAACAATTTAACATATGTTTCTTTACTGTTTTACACAGCCTACTTATTTAAGCAAGATTTTACCACTTTTACATGTAATTTTCAATCTTTTTAACCAAGTTTATCAACACATGATCCCCACACAATTTTTTTTATCATCATATATCATCATATACATATAAATTAGGAAAGAAAATACAATTTACATTTACGAAAATAACAAGGAAATGGGAAGGATGATCTTGTTACCACCAAGATTATGAAAGTTAAGATCAATCTTGACTTTTGTTGGCAAAACTTATGGTATACCAATATCAACTTAAAGATCACCTATCTTCAAGAATTCCTTGTGGAAAATCAGCCCTAGGACACCAACAAATCTTCTCTTTGGATGTTAAAATCACCATCAATCAATAGAGCTTCAATAGGCTTTCATCATATGTGTGAATAACATATGATCTTATGGTTAAATTTTGATCAAAATGTGTGTTTTGTGTGAGAGTGGGACGGCAAGCTAGAGAGAAAATAGAGGATTATGGTGGTTTGCATGAGTTGCAAATGGAGAAAGGTATAGCTACTAGTGGTTTTTAGGTAGTATATGGTTTTGGAAAGAAACAAGGACAAGTGTCCTTGTTTATTAAGTAAACTTGACACCTCATAAGAGGTGTGGCTAAGTTAGCCGTCCATGGTGTGGGGGTGTGGAAAAAGTGGTTTTGTCTCATCCCCATTTATTTACTGGTACTCCTCGATTCTAGTTTCTTCGATTTGCGTGCCCTCGGGTCATTTTACGAGAAACGTTTTTATAAATTATGAATCAACGACACAAAACGAATCTAAAAAAAATTGTCTCATCAAAAACGGAGTTCAAAAACGTAAATACGTAAACCTAGGGTTTCCGGTTTAGTCTTAAAGGACGCTAAATCATGAACGTAAGTCCTAATCTCTTCTCGTAAATTTGTGACTTTATGAACCAACACAAATTTAAAATCCCAAAATAATATTCACGGATAAATTTATTTCCTGAAATGTCGGACTGTCACCAAAAACGGTGTATGTAAACGTAAGCACGTAGCGTAGAGTCCTCTGGTTTAGACGTAGTCGATGCTACTTCAAGACTTAAACCCAAATTTCTTCCCAAAAATGAGTGAGTTCATAATATAACTTTTAAAATAATATTTTTAAATAATACTTGAGAATAAAATATCGATCATAAATTGACGGATTGTCACATATATGAATACCCAAAAAGTCTTAAAGGTTTCCTAAACCTCCCCTTAAACTATGATACATAAGTTGCCAAATAAAATGCATGTAATAAAAATTTATGTCAAGATAGGAATATACATATTCCAACCATCATCCATAAACTTGAACATGCTCCATTAATTCTCCAAGAATCCATAAGCAACTCTGTATCCATTTGTACAATGCTAACAACGTCTGCATAATTAGATCAAAAACCACAAAACTAACATGGTGCTAACAACGCCAATTTAACATTTGTCAACGTTAAAAGAACCTTTGTCAGCGTTAGACAAATAAAGTGGAAAATCTAATTTTGTACAAAGACCAATAACAATGCATATCCTGTACATACTTTTACAATAAGTTCCCAAAACACATATTAAGTAAGATTGATCATTCCAATACTTGTTACCAAGTATTGAAATCTTCCAGTATCAAAAGGTTTAGTTAATAAATCAGTCACATTTTCCTCTGTATCAACACTATCTGTTCGTATTAAACCTTTTTCAAAACAATCTCTTATAAAATTATGGCTAATTTCTATATGTTTTGTTTTAGAGTGATGTACATGATTTTTAATAATGCATAAAGTACTGTTATTGTCTACAAAAATCTTGGTATGCATGAAATTATACCCATAATCCAACAGCTGGTTCTGAATCCATAAGACTTGTCCAAAATAAGCAGCTGCAACTACATACTCTGCTTTAGTTGTAGAATTGGCCACCACTGTTTGTTTCTTGCATTGCCAAGATATCAATCTACTCCCAAGAAATTGGCATCCACCAGTTGTGGATTTTCTATCAAATTTGTCACCACCATAATCACTGTCTGAATATGCAATAAGCTCTAAGGGAGAATCTTTTGGATACCATAATCCCAAGATGGGATAGTACCTAAGATACCTAAAAATTCTCTTGACAGCATGAAGATGACACTCTTTGGGAGTCACTTTATGGCGTGCACATGCACACACGACAAACATAATGTCAGGTCTTGAAGTTGTGAGATACATCAATGAACCAATCATTGACCTATAATGCCTGACATCTACTTCTTTTCCATCTCCAACTTTTCCCCAAGGGTGTTCCCTATCCATGGGTGTGCTAGCCCGTTTCTCATGTGGAGAAAAGCCAAACTTCTTCAAGATTTCTGCTACATATTTATCTTGAGAGATGAAGATACCGTCTTCTTTCTGTTGAACTTGTAACCCTAGAAAGAAGGTCATATCCCCCATTGCACTCATCTTGAACTTGTCTGTCATGAGTTTGGAAAAGTCTTCACTCATCTTTGGACTAGAAGAGCCAAATATGATATCATCCACATAGACCTGTACAAGTAAGAAATCCTTACCAGTCTTCTTTGTAAACAAAGTCTGATCTATGGTGCCCCTTTTGAATCCATTTTCCTCCAGATAGGTGGACAATGTACCATACCATGCTCTTGGGGCTTGATGAAGTCCATTCATAGCTTTCTTCACTCTATACACCTTGTCTGGATGTTCTGAATCTTCAAAACCAGGAGGCTTCATTACATAAAACTCCTCTGTAATTTTGCCATAAAGAAAAGCACTCTTCACATCCATTTGATAGATTGTAAATCCCATGCAGGAAGCATAGGCTAGAAAAATCCTAATTGCCTCAATCCTTGCAACAGGTGCAAAGACCTCCTCATAGTCTATCCCTTCCTCTTGTGTATATCCTTGAGCAACTAATCGTGCCTTGTTTCTGACCTCAATTCCTCCCTCATCCTTTTTGTTTCTAAGAACCCATCTTGTCCCAATAGGTCTGACATGTCTGGGACAATCAACTAACTCCCAAACATCCTGAATAGAAAATTGGTGAAGCTCATCTTGCATTGCTTCCACCCAACTTGGTTCCTTGAGAGCATAAAAAATCTTCTTGGGTTCCTGTTGTGATAGAAAACAGGCAAACAAACTTGCTTGAACAAGAGGGGTATCAACCTTCTTGTGAATATTGGCAATAAATACTCCATGATTCTGATGAGACCTTCTAGTTTGTACAGGAGTCATCACATCACCTATAATAAGAGAATAAGGATGATTCTTCATTGTAGATGTAAGTACTGCTCCTTCAATAATTGTATTATAATCAATCTCAGTCTCAAAGTTGCCAATATCCTCTTCAAATTCTCTTTCATCAGCATCTGAATGAAACTCTCAATTTCTGTTTGAAGGATCACCTTGTTCAAAATTATTGGCAGAGAATAAATGGTCAAACAGTTGTCAACGCCGGAATTAGGGTTGTCAACGTTTGAACCATCAACGCCTGAATTTGTCTTGTCAGCGCCAGATTTTCCTTTATCAGCGCTTGAAGATTCATGCATGTTTTCAACCGGTGATACTTGTGGATTACCTTTTTCCTTTCCAGCAGTAGCAGCAGCAAATGCATCTGTCCATATAGGAATGGTAACATACTAAAGTATGGGTGCTGATTTGTCTGCTTGTGATCCAACCTCCTTATCAACCTGTTTACCTGAAATTTCAACAACTGGTTCTTCCATAACATTTGAAGTCACCTTCACAATGTCTGGATTAGTAACAGTCATATAATTCAATGTTCTAGATAGAGGTTCCAAGTCAAATAACCAATTTGGACCACTCTCAGGATCACTAGGTTTACTCTCTAGAAACCTAACATGTACCTTTTCAAGTATACGTTTTTCTTTCTTAATGTAAACTCTATATCCTCTACTCTGCACTAAATAACCCATAAAGTAGCCTTCATCACCTTTAGCACTAAACTTTCCTAAGGCATCACTAGTGTCTAAAACAACTACATGACATCCAAAGGGTTTAAGGAAACCAATATTAGGTTTCCTACTCCAAAATAGCTCATAAGGTGTCTTGTTGTGAATCTTGTTGATTAATGCCCTATTCTGAACATAACAAGCTGTATTCACATCCTCAGCCCAAAATGCTATGGGAAAGTGATCATCAGCCAACATAGTCCTAGCTGCTTCTATGAATGTTCTATTCTTCCTCTCAACTACCCCATTTTGTTGTGGGGTTCTAGCTACACTAAACTGTCTAGTAATCCCTTTCTTGGCACAAAAGTCATCTAACAGCTTATTTCTAAACTCACCACCATCATCACTTCTAATTATTTTGACCTCATTCCCAGTCTTCTTCTCCAACTGAGTAATAAAGTTAATCAAAATATCATCAGTTTCACTTTTCAAAGTTAAAAAGAAAGTCCAAGTAAATCTAGAAAAATCATCAGTGATGACAAAACAGTGGGATTTAACATTTAAGCTTTCTATATTAGTTGGACCAAACAAGTCCATATGCAGCAAGTGAAGTGGTTTAGAACTAGAATGCATAGGTTTAGACTTAAAGGATACTTTATGTTGTTTTCCTTTAAGGCATGCAACACAAGAGTGGTCATTGTGGAAAGCCTTTTCAGGCAAACCATCAACTAAACCATGTCTCACAAGTCTATTTATATTCTTAAAATTAATGTGCCCTAACCTTCTATGCCAAAGATTACTCTCATCAACTGAAGCCTTAGCATATAGACATGACAAATTATTATTCATCCTAATTCCATTAAGATTCACATTATAAATGTCCTTATGCCTAGGTGTTCTATAATCAATGAATTTTGTCATCTGGTATTTTAAAACCTTTGCTCAACACCAAGCATTCAGTATCAGTGAAAAGAACCTTATTTTTGTTATCACAAACTTGTGATACACTGAACAGATTATAGTCATGTTCTATTACTAGAAACACGTTCTCAAAACGCAAATTATTGGTGATAAGAGTGCCTTTGCCAGTGATAGTTCCATATCTGCCTCCAAAGTACACTTTGTCACCATCTTTAATAAGGGTAAAGTTTGTCAAGTAATCTTCCTTCCTCGTCATGTGCCTAGAGCATCCACTATCCCAATATCCATAATCATTAACCTGCTTTTGAATGCCCTGCACATAAAGAAAACAAATTAGTTTTCTTTGGGAACCCTAGCCTGAGCAGACTTGGATTCATTCGGTTGTTCAACAAGAACAAACTTAGTTCTTATGACAACCCCTTGTTCATCCCTTTTTGGATTAAACACCTAGTTAACCCCAATTGGTTTAGTTATGACCTTTGAAATATAATTAAATCTGTTACAGGTCATAGAAATCCCATCTGAATTAAGGTTTTTGTCTTGTTTGGGTCTCCATGTCAAGCTAGAAGAAGCTTTAGACCCCTTTCCCTTTGGTTGCAAATATTTGACATTACTTGGTCTAGCAACGTCCCTGTCAGCGTTTAATTTGTTCTTGTCAACGTTGAAGTTACACTTATCAGCGTCAAACCTAGGGTTTGCTACAGGAACCCATTGTCAGTTAGACCATGTATTGGTCTTTTGAAAAGGCCTTTTTCCATCAGTATTAGACCCTTTAGTGAAGAATGGAGTTGGTCTAATGATTTGTGAACTTTGCTGAACAAATGGTTAGGTTTGACCATGGTTGACTTTCTATCAGCGTTGACCTTTGAAGCATTGACACATTTATAAAACAAATGTGAAAAGCTTCCACAAGTATAACAGGCTTTTCTAGACATAACTCTAGGTCTAGATGAAAAGAAACCTGTCCCATTATCACTAACTTGACTCTTTGGTGACCTAGGTTTTCTATACATTTCTACATATTTAATACTAGGTTTTCTATCAATGTTTAGGCCAAGGTCAAAAGTCTTGCCAGTAGTAGGATTGGTCACTTTTATGGGTGTAGACTCATTTGGGTTGTCACTAAGCATGCCACCCTTAAAAAACAGAGTAGGGTTAGCTTTCTTTCATTGGTCTAAATCTGTTAATTTCTGCTTGTATTCCTCTACTGGGGTAAGAACTCTAGGTGGAGGAATAAATTCCTCTTCTTGGAGTTTTGGAATACCAGTCCAAGACAGATCCTTTTTAAGGACACCATAAAAGTTCCCAGCAGGTGGTGGAACACCAGAATACTCTTTCATCCCAATCCCACTCCTATCCCTAGAATCCCTTTGTTCACTAACACATTTTCTAGGGTTTGAGAAGCTTTATCAAATTTTTGAATTTTAAGATCTACATTATCTTTGTTTTTGATAGCCTCATCTAACTTAGCTTGTAAAACACCATTGGATCTCTCCAAAATGTTTCTAACCTTAATACTAGCATTTAAAGCATGAGTTAAAATATTGATTTGATCTTTTAGGTCAAACTCTATTTTCTTATATTCAGCCACAGTCTTTTCAGTTTGAGTAAGAGCAAGTTGATAATTAGATAGCTTGCATCTTTCATTAACAACATCTGCTGTTAATTTTAAAACTTCTTTGTTAAGCTTTTCAATGTTTAGACGACAACCCTTACTACAAAATGCATCATCATATACCTCATTGTCTGATGAAGATGAAGAATGTGCCATGAGAGCATAGTGAACATGCTCCTCTTCTTCTTTTTCTACAACCAAAGCCTTGTTCTCTTCCTCATCCTTGGCCAAAAAGCTCCAATCCCATCCAACACCATCTATGTCTTGCATGGCAACCATAGCTTTTGTATCTTCAACCTTGATGATTTGGCTTGAAGGCTTTCCATCATCAGATCTTCTAGGAGATCTACACTCTCTCATAAAGTGACCCATTCTATGGCAATTGTAACACTCAACCTTGGATTTATCAAACCCAGCAGTGTCTTTAGCATTAAAGGTCATCTTCTTCTTGAATCTTCTATTCCATCTATTAGCCCTTATGCTTGCAAGTGTCATATTCTACTTTATGTCCATCTCTTCCAAATGATCATCACTAATTTGCTCAAGGTCCTCATATGTAATCACTGAACCATTTTGCAGTGAAACAATGTATGCACACACTGTATCTAAATCAATACCAACAGGCTTAACTCTTGGTGAGTCAACATTGTATGTGTCAGCGTCTGGATGTGAGGCGCTGACAAAGCTTGATCCAACATTGACACAAGGTGATCCAGTAACGGGGTGCATGTATGACTCCCTTTGATCAAATTGACCTTCACTATGTGAGAAGAAGGCCATATTTCCATTGGTAGACTTGCTTCCTTGATCCAAAAGGATTTCACTCTCTACAAGCCTCAGTTTATTGTAAACATCATCAAAGGTGGAACTTTTGTGAGTATTATTAGCAATCATAGACCTTGCTTCAATCTTCCATGCATCACCAAGACTTTTAAGGAAAGTAGCGATGATATCAGCATCATCATGCACTGTTCCCATAGATGAAAACTTGCTTGTAATGTCCAGAAGTCTGCTTCTCACTCCACTTAGATTTTCATTGGGAAGGGCTTTAAATACTGCATACTCATGAAAGAGTTGTTTCTTTTTCTGTGAGGCAGTATCATCATTACCACCATAAGCAACTTGAAGGGCTGCCTAAAGATCTTTTATAGAATCATAGCCTCTATACTTGTGCTGATTGGCTTGTCCTAAAGAAAGTTTAAGGATGCTTAGAGTTTTCATGTCATTCCTTCTCTTTGCTATGTCCTCAGCTGAGACATCTCTCCCATCTTCAGGTTGTTCTTTTCGACCAGCTTCACTTGAGCCTGGAGTTGATCTTGCAGCAATAGCAGCTGCAATCTTAGCAGCCTTATTGAATGTGTTTTCATATTCATTAATTTCCCATAGAGTGTGGTCATGGATTTGAAGATACTGCTCAAAGTTAAACTTCCACAGCTCAAAGTTTTCTGGGTCTAGCATGGGAATCTTGATGTTAGGGCTTGAGGAGGAGGAGGTTAACTCAGGAGTAGACATCTTGTTTGAATTTTAGGGTTTCTTGAAAATTAGGGTTTTTGGCGATTTAGGGTTTTTGTGTTCTTTAGATCAAAGTTTCTCAACAAGCTCTGATACCACTTGTTGATCCCAAACTTAGATCGATTTAGCTTGTGTAAATGAGAATAAATCAAGTTAAACACTTAGAGAAACTTTGTTATATATGAAACAATCTAAGTATTATGCGGAATTAATTCTTAAACAAGAACACACAAACAAATTAAGCCAAACTTTCACTTTGATTGATTAATCGAACTTGCGTACAATGAAAGTGTAAAACTTATAAAATTTATATTTAAACAAAACCTAAAGGCCTCCTTTTATAGATTAAGGAACCTTGTACAAGAGTCTACGTATCAGCTATTCTTGGTAAAGATAAACATAAGAAATACATTGTCAAACATATCTTTACTAGAAACATACTAGAAGCATAAAACGTGTAGACTAGAATATCCTATCAGTGCTTGACTTCTTCTCATCAACGCTTGACTTCTTCCTGTCAACGCTTGTCTTGTCAACGCTTGATTTTTTCCTATCAACGTTCAAATTGATCTTGTCAGCGTCCAAGTGTTTTGGCTACATTTTAATCCCAACAGATACATCTAGTATGGGCTGGTGATCTAGTATATAATAGTATAACCCACAAAGCCCACATGTAGGGTGGGTTATATATACCCCCTCCTAGCATGTTAGGAGGGGTTGGTTCTTAATTTTCATAATCTAATATTACTTTCTCTCATTCTCTCTACTTTATCTCTCTAAGTTATTCATCTCTTTATCTCTCTTCTGATCATTCCAAGGTTTAGATAATCCAAGGATTATGTAGATCTACAAATGGTATCAAGAGCCATGGGATGATTGTTTTGTTTTTGTGTTTGTTCATCCAGTTCGTGTGATTTTGATCTAAAATCATCCGATCCAATTTTTTTTGTGTTTTTTGTGGTTTGATCTTTACCAATATCATCTACATAGTCTTGGTAGTGATTTGGTATATTTGTTTTGGTCAAAAACAAAAAAATTTTGGGCGTTTGGATCATTTTTGGTGAAAAAAAAATCGTACTTGAAGCCTTCTTATCCGAGATCCACATTTTTAGGAATTGACAATCTGATTCATATTGCAGAATTGAATCCTTTTCTACATTGCGGAATTGAATCATTTTCTATATTGCGGAATTGAGTCATTTTCTACATTGCGGAATTGAATCATTTTCTACATTGCGGAATTGAATCCTTTTCTACATTGCGGAATTGAATCATTTCCATATTGCGAAATTGAATCATTTTCTACATTGCGGAATTGAATCATTTTCTACATTGCGGAATTGAATCCTTTTCTACATTGCAGAATTAAATCATTTTCCATATTGCGGAATTGAATCATTTTGTACATTACGGAATTGAATCATTTTCTACATTGCGGAATTGAATCCTTTTCTACATTGGGGAATTGAATCATTTTCTATATTGCGGAATTGAATCATTTTCTACATTGCGGAATTGAATCATTTTCTACATTGCGGAATTTAATCCTTTTCAACATTGCGGAATTGAATCATTTTCCATATTGCGAAATTTAATCATTTTCTACATTGCGGAATTGAATCATTTTAGACATAGCGGATTGAATCACTTTGCATATTGCGGAATTGAATCTTATTTTACTTAACATTGCGAGTTATTTGGTCTTGGAATATTTGGTTTCCTAAGAAGACATAACTAGTGGATTTAATCAATTTTTCTTCACTAGTCAAGGGATTTAATCGACAATAACAAACACAATTACTTTCTTTCATTGCTCGATCGATAAGTAATCCTTACCTTCATTTGTAATCGAATTTCAAAGGAACCGTTGAATTCGACATCTCAAGAGGGAGAATTGCATCAAGTGCAAGACAAAGCTAGAGAAAGTGGTATAACTTTATTTTGACTGTTTCAGTCTCATCTAGCGACCCTTTCATGGCTTCATGGAGGAAGCAAGTTTGTAACTCTCTTCGGTTAAGATTGTTACATATTTATCGACTCAATGCTCCTCAACTTGAACCAACTAGTAGAGCAACTTCACAAAGAAGACTTTAATCACTCTACATCAGTATTTGCATATAAAGCTCTAGTGACACGACTTACGCACTTCTTCCAATTCAACATCGTTAAGTCTGAAAGTTCAGGGATATGCCAGTCATTTCTTCAATACACACATACGGAGGTTCAAGAGTTCCGTGGTACACTATTGAAATTCATGACATCGATCTCGTCTTCGATTTATGAAAGATCCCGAAATCAGCAAGCTTATGATAATTGAAAGCAAGAACACCCGATGTAGATGCAAAAGGAGAATTGTCAAACAATTGACAATTTGGAGATTCAAGATTGCAAGAACATGGAATCAGGAGGAAAGCATGATAATAGTAGCACGCTAAGGAATGTTACTGACATCTCTTATGATAACGCCATACCCGTTTATGACGAAGAGCCTACGAACATGGTACAATGTAATGTTGTATATGATGTATATGCTGATGAAATGTCGCATATTAAGCATTCCGAACCTAATTATGACAAACATGGGATGGAAAAGAGTGATATCGATACCATTTCTAATTCATCCAATGTGCGTCATAATGGGGGAGAAAGTGTTCAAAATGCTAACAATCATGATAATTGCCTTATGACTGCTTCATTAACTGCTTCTGATTCCAAGGTTAAAGAGCTCGAAACGATCGTAGCTCAGCAATCAAAAGATCTTGAGGATGCCAAACTAGAATTTTCGAAGAAAACGGACAAATTTGAAACATATTTTGAAAAACTTGAAAAGTCAAACGTTGTTCTTGAACGAAAAATGGATCAAAGATTTCTAGATTCTAAAGTTTAAGAAGATAATCTTTTGAACTAAATTAAGTTGCTAGAATCTAAGTTGGCATCCCAAGATAGATTGCTTAAAGAGAATGAGACTTTAAAGGCTCAAGTTCAGGAAAATGTTTCTGCAATAGCTGCTCTAAAAAACGAGTTGAGGAAAACTAAAGGAACTAGTGTGGACACTAATCTTGAAAAACCATCAATATTGGGGAAACCGCCTCAAAATCAGTTTGTTAGACAACAGAATGCATTTAGATCCGAGCGACAAAAATCTTTGAGACCGCGGTTTGCCTCCCAAGTTGATTTTTTTCATCTTTCTAGACGAGTCACTCCACCAACTAGGCCTAATGTAACTAAATTAGCTTTTGCAAGACCTAATCACATGATTGCATCTATCCTCCCTAGACATATTTCAAAGATAACGTCTCGAACTAGTTCAAACGACATTTGCCATAAATTTGGTCTAAGGGAAGCTAAGCAAAAGATACAAGTAAGAAATAGAAATTTCAAACCTAGTCCGATGCCTTCTAGATTACCTAGCACAACTAATGGTAACGTGTCATATCCTAGGAGCATCAATCAATCATCTAGGAATTCTAGATCTTACTCGGACTCTAAATATGCTACTTGTAAATCATATAGGAAATGTGTCTTTAAGGTAAATCATGACTCTTATGTCATGAAATTCCTTAATGAGGTGAACTCCCGTGCTAGAGTTCAATCCAAGTGGTCAGCTAGAATCAAACCCATTGGTAAAGTTTGGCGCCCCACTGGTAGAACTTTCACTCTTAGAGGAAACGAGTGCCCTTTAACTAGGATAGTCTCCAATCCTACCAAGACTACTAGGGAGGAAATTCAAAAGGATGATCAATCAATTAAGCCTAGTGATCCATCTCCTCAGGTCGCCTCTGGCACAAGAAAAGACAACTGTGAACCCCCACATTGTTCTATAGATATCGCTAACCCATGTAAAAGCATACAAACTCCTAATGAGAATGTGAGGTACCAAATACAATGCTCAACAAGAACAAAGCGGTCAAATCTTTGTATACCATTCAACTAAAGACACTCTTAGAGTTTGGTTGCTGAAGAAGCTGATATCTAAGAAACAAGTGTCTCAGGAGATTTGTAGTTAAGCTTACAGATTAATGGTTCATTGTTAAATGACAGATGATGACCCGGACTTCAAATAAAGGGAAGTTTATCTATGCAACGATAACTTACTCTCAAAACGAGAAATTAAATTTTCTCGAACACGAGCTTACAGTAAAACTATTCAAAGGTTTTAAGCTCATGTATATGGTTTGCAGTCACATGACAGACTGTAACCCGAACTTCAAATAAAGGGAAGTTTATCTATGCAACGATAACTTACCCTCAAAACGAGAAATTAATTTTTCTCGGACACGAGCTTACATTAAAACTATTCAAAGGTTTTAAGCTCGTGTAAATGGCTCATAGTCAAATAATAGATTATGCCCTGGACTTCAAAGAAAGGAGAGTTTATCGCCGATGATAAACTTTTCCTCACAACGAGAAATTATTTTTTCTCGAGGATGGGCTTATATTAAAAACCTTCGAAGTTTTTAAGATCATGCACAATGAGTTACAGTTAAATATCTGACTGTAACTCGGACTTCGATTTTAGGAAAGCTTATCTTTAATGATAACTTATCCTCGTAACGGGAAATTAATTTTTCTCGGTCATGAGCTTGTACCAAAACATTCCAAGTTTTAAGCTCATAAAGGAAAGTGTATCTTTTAAATAAGAGAACTTTTCTTCATACTGAGAAACTCACCTTTCTCAGTCATGAGCTTTACGTTAAAACATTCAAAAGTTTTCAAGCTCATGAAAACGACTTCTAAGTAAATGTAAGCTTAGGACTCGCTCTTCAGTTAGAAGGAAAGTTTATCGCCGATGATAAACTTATCCTCACAACGGGAAGATTACAACTTCTCGGACTTGAGCTCGTTTAGTAAGATTTTCAAAATATTAAGCTCAAGTAATTGGTTTTCAAAACGTTGAACACAATTTTTCGAGAATTTTTCAAAAGGTTTTTCTAAATCTTTCAAAATTGTGTGTTCAAATATGTTTTGATAAAAAGAGCTTGTGTTCCGGAATCGATAATATTTACGATCCTAGAAATGTCATTCAATAATGACACGGGGTTGTAAATAAAGTTCGAGCAGAAGTTCAAATGTTTTAAAACATGCTCAATATGGTTTGTTATTATTTCAGATAGTAACCCGCTTTTCATATTAAAGTCAATCATTTCATCGGAAAGCTTTGACTCAACTACGGGAATTAATTTTCTCGGGCATGGTTTACTTTATAACCATGTAAGGGATTGTGTTTACATAATAACACAATCTAACACGAATATATGTACGCAACAGTGCATTTATTTGTTAAAACAGAAATCTTTTTTTTATGAAGTTATCATCTCCATAAACCGTAGCAATTTACAATTGATATCTATATACTCGACAATGCGACTACTCAAACAACGACTACAACTCTTTAGATAGAACACGGGTCAACAATTGAGGGGGAGCAATTTTCAAGCGTTCAAAATCTTCGATGTCGAAAGTGCCAAGTTCACAAATTGGTGTCAAGACAACGATATCAATAGAACATGTGGTGTCATGAAAGATTACCGCTTTTCAAAAAGGAGGAGATAGTTTCAGACGTTACGGGGGAGACCATCATTCGTGAAATAGGACCACGTGATATTATCACATGATGTTCTCATCATTCAGGTCCAACCTCGTAAGTTGTTAGCGTCAAACTATTGAGTCAAACAAGAATGTTCGGTCATAGGTTTATATTGTAACATTTATTAGAACGTTGTTATAGTTAGTTAAAATAGTTGTGACATTACGGGCTTAATGGCTAGCTTAAAAGGCCTCCTTCAAGGTACTAAGCATTTTATTCAAGCCTGGCCCAATCAAACATATAGCCCATTATGCCACATGTTGGCAAGGCTATAAATACCTCTCCTTGCATGTAAGGAGAGGTTGGTGCTTTCATTTTCTTAATCTAATATTTTCTTAGTTTCACACACATCTCTCTCTTTTCTCTCTCTACTTTCTCTCTCTAGAATTCATCTATTTTCATCTATCTTTCTTCTTTATTTCTTCTTTGATGATCACAAATTAGGGACAACATAAATTATCAATCTTGTGAATACATTATCATATATGATCTTTGCCCGTGATAAATACCTTACACTTGTGTTTAAAAGGTGTTTAATTTACGTTTCAAGTACACCCTCATTAATTTAAGGGGGAGCTTGTTAAAATCTTGAAGATAATTGGATTTGCATATTTCTTCCCAAATTTTCTTACAATTTCATTAAATCAATTGATATTAAAAACATCGATTGGGTTAATATTTTTAATATGGGGGAGAAAATATGATTTATTATGAGATCAATTATTTCAATGGCTTGATTTAACGTGCTGGCTCATCCCGACATGTGCGAAATATTTTCGAATATCGTGTCATAAGTTAAGGGGGACCAAAATGGATTTGCACTTGAAAATGGATTTCATGGTGATTTATACTTACCCACAACCCATTTATTTCACGACGATGAAGCTTGTGGTGACAAAAGGATGGTAGGATAGGTTAATTCCAATGACTCTTCCAAAACCAGAGGAATCTTCCCAAGGACATTCGATAGCTAGTAATAGTAGTCCTTAGGAAAGATGGAGAAAGATTATGAATGTAGTTGAATGTCGACCAAGTACTTAAGCTAGCACTAGAACAATCACAACAAGGTGCTAGTTATGATGTATTGGTAAGCATTGAAGGGGTTGAAGAATGAAAAAGAATTGTAAAGATAAAGGGTGAAAAGAAAGAAGCCCTACTTACAACCTTAGGCAGAAACCGGGTCAACTCATTAGCTATTGAGATCATTTTTAATGATGCTCGATATTTAAGATAGATATCATGGACCCAGTGATGCAATGCACAACCCATCCCAACTAACTCAGATATCTATTAAAAGTTATTTGTTTTAATCACACGGAGATCAACACGTTATCTATCGATTTATTCACTCTGAATAAATTGGTATTGAAATGGTGGCACTCCTCTTTAGCCTCCGATCACTAAAAAACCAAAGTGCACGATCAAGTCTAGAGCTATTTGAGATCATTAAATATCTCATTAGGAAACATTTTCGTATTTCCTTGCTTCTTCACACTCTGTGAAAAGTAAGAATGATATTAAGAGTCCTACACAATATCTTCGTGATCTTGCTTGAACATCCGAGTAATACGAAAGTATTTACAATGAAGATGGAAACCTTCTTGAGTGAACATCAAAAAGCTCATGGTAGGTGACTTGTGTGATTCTTTATGAATCAAACTTGTGATAACTGGAAAGCAACAGTGGTTTAATTCTTAAATGAATTCAAACTCGTTCAATGCCTCTACGCAAAATCTCAAAGATCTTGCCAGAACATTCAGAGTAAAGCGATTAAGTGTGTTAATAACTGATTTTTACTAGATTAAAAATTGTTCTTTGAATTGGTCTAATCGAATTGACTATTGGTTTAAGTGTGACTCAGTCGTCTTTTGGTGGAACATAAATAGATTGGTCGTTGTAGTAAAATTAAATTGCAAAACTGTAAAGTAAAAGGCAAGGTAATTAAAGCTATAAATAATTAAAAAGTAGAAATTAAAACAAATAACTAATAATAAAGGAGGGAAACAAATAATAAACGTAAATTAAAGCGAAACAATCAATAAAAATAAAACTAAAAGACGAAATTAACTATCGACTCGAAAATAAAGTTTACTTAATGAAAAAGGAGAGAATAAAACTAAAATGGTACTTTAAAGCTAAACAAGGCAAAACCTAAAGCGAGTACTAAATAAAAGATAAAACTTGAACTTTACGAAAAAATATTAATTTTAAAAATAGACGAAAAATTCAACTAAAATTACATAACTTTCAGAAATAAAATCGGAACAACTTTCAGATAAAACTAAACAATTACGGAACAATACTAATAAATAAACAAGCTAGCAGGCAAGCAGCTGGAAGCTGTCAACCAAGCTCCTCAATTTGGCGGGAAACTAATGGAACCAGGCAGGCAGGTAGCTCAACTTTTTCGCAATAGGCACTACTTTGAATGTTTTCGCAATATTCGTTTTTTCAGAAGATTCTTCGCAATATTGTTTTTTCGGAAAAAATGATTTCAGAAAATTGCTTCTTCGGCATAATTCTTTTTCAGAGATTTTTTTCGGAATAAATCTTTTCAGAACTTTCTTCGGAATAAACCTTTTCAGAACTTTCTTCAGAAAAATGATTTTTTCGGAATAACAAACTTTTTCAGAGAAATTTTCAGAGAAAACAAATTCAGAGAAATGAACAATTTCAAGAAAAATAATTTCATAAAAAGGAAGATCTTCGGAATAATAAACCCTAATCTGAAATTATGAAAACAGATACAGTAAAAACTAAAAAAATCAGAAAATAAGCTACAAATAAGCAAATATCAAATAAGCAAAGAACCAAAACTTAATCTAAAACACTATTAAGAAAAACTAATTCAACCACAAATTAAAAACTTGAAAAACACTAATAATACTAAAAATTAAAAATCAACTTTTAATAAAATAAACTAATAAAAACACTTAACTAAAATCAAATCAAACACACAATAAGCTATAAAATCAATAAGCTAACACAATCAAACATATAAAAACATAACAATTAATCAAATAAGCATGACAATAAGATAATAAGCATAAAGATTAACAAAAATAAGAAAGGTAGAAGGAGAGATTAATATAAAACTTGATTAAAATTAAGGATTCAACAACAAAATTAAGAGACTTACTTGAAATTAAAGGCAAGAAATTTAAATGACAATTAAGTAAATGACAATATGAAAGTGCTTGGAAAATAAAATGGAAAGACTAATGTGTCAAATTAGCTAACACCTCCTAATGGTGGCATTAGGAGGGTATTTATAGTGATTAGGGAGATAAGCATGTGTTGGAAGCTTCATTCTTTCTTTCTTTCTCGTCTTTTCGTCTTCTAAATTCTTCAACTTTTTCGACTTTGTCTCGGGATTATTTGAACTCGTCTTATAATTTCTTCATTTATTAGACTTGAGTTCTTCGGCTTTATTAAACTTCCATATTTAGACTTTTTCCTCGATAAATCTTCAGAATAGGCCTTGGACTTTCGTTCTTTTTGCACTCTTGATATTTTGACTTCGTATTTTGTCTTTTTCTTCGATAAAAGCCCGTGAAAGCCCATGTTTTCTTGCCTTTTCACATTTTGACCCTAAATCACAATAAAACACAAACCACGCATAATTCCGACATTTACGACACAAAATACACGTTTTGGCTTGGTTATTATTATAATTAAGTGGTAAAAGGATAAGTGTTTTCACACTTATTAAATCCCCTACACTTGACCATTGCAATGTCCTCATGCAATGCATTAATTACAAAGCAAGTTTTACATTCTCCATCATAATCAATCCATCTTGGCCTTTATTAAAGAGATAGAAAATTACAAAATATTTAAAGGAAGAAAACAAGTAAAGAAATCAAAGACTTACCTTGGGGTTTTGGAATGTCATGAATGATTATCATCCTCAAGTTTCACGTTTTCCATACCAAGCTTAAAAACGAGATCATTGTTATTATAAGTTAGCAAACTAACACAAATTCATGTAGGCCAATTATTCACTTAGACTCCCTTATTCCTAGGTGTATCTCTTATATTTTATTGTTGTCTTGAATGATCACGAGGATGCATTGTTGACTTATTTCGATAATTTATTTAGGTCGAAAATAAAGTGGGACGATTTAATCAATAGTTAGCTAAAGGACAAAATCTTTTAAAACTGCTTCTCGGGACCTCATAAAGTTCATATCTTGGCATAACTCGCTTCACGATTTGAGACCTTTCTCGGACCGATATTTGGCAGTGACTTCATATTTCAAATCATGAGAGACGTTCTTGAAATTATGGTCTTCTCTTCATAATAGGAATTTCTTCACTTGAAGTTTTGAGAGATTCTTCATACTTGGACCACGAATTCTTCATTTTTCTCCAATCTGTATTTGGGATTTTGATATACAACGATCCGCCTCCTTTTAGGACTTGGATCTATTTATCCTCATACCTTGTTAGGGCCTTTTTGGATAGACTTCTCCATGATCTTTAGGGGAGTATTTGCTTTTCGTCGTGTGTCTCGATCCTTCATATTGATTTTTGATAAATGCTTCTTCACATCACTTGGGATCTTTAGCAACAAAATGTAGCCCTCATGCCTTGTTAGGGCCTTTTCGGACTCGCCAATCTTCGCATCCCGCTTCAATAAGTTATGCCTTGGCTATCAACTCTAATCAATACCGAGCAACTTTTAAACGATCTTGTGCTAGAAGCTAAGTAACTTTTCAAATCGTACAACCTTACTTATTGCAAATATATTTATTAACAAGTGATGGGAGAAAAAGCTCATAATCAACTCACATAAATTCATGAAAGAATACCCAACTTATAATTGACTCTATCATTTCTCGTTCTCCATAATTTAAAATCTCAATGAATGAGACTCGTGGATACTTAGCCTATTAAATCAAAGTTTTGGGTTTTCAAGTCATAGGATCTTGCAACTTCTTAGACTTTTTCAAGTTTAGAATTCGCATTTTAAAGTTCTCTTGATAAACGACTTTCTAGGATCAATTATAGGAACTTGCGAAAAGTTCTTGTTCTTAACCCGTAAGAGTTAAGACTTTTACGTTTTAAAGTTCCCTATATAAAAGCCTAGAAAAACTTGACTTAAACACGTTAAGGATACTAGCTAGAGTAAACTTAGATAAGTAAACTCGGGTTGAGTCAAAAGATTCACAACGTTTAAAAATTTAAAACCACTTTATTAAACTTTATTCTAGCAAAGAAAGTAAATAACGATAACAAAGGAAAAACTACTAGGCCAAAATAGATTAAAAATTTTGAAAAATGACAAAAAATTGATTTTCCGGTTAAAATGAGGACAAATGCAAGGAAAAGCCCACTTAACTTCGATAGAAGTCCCCCCCTACACTTAAATTTAAACATTTTCCTCAATTTTTAAGCATGTGGAAGTAACCTCCCCTACACCAAGGACATTGTGCACTTTGTTTAAATCTTAATAAGGAAAGGAAAACTAAAGTGATTCCTATTTCAATCATAATTGATAAAATAATGAATCAAAAGAGTTTAGGATAGAACCGGGAAGACGGGAACACGGAATCACGGGTCGTCAAAAGTCATCAAGAATGGATCTTTGAAAGCGCGAATCCCTGCATATGATTAGAAAGAAAACAACAAACAACAAACTAGGGTCTTCCCTTACACTTATTTTAAAAACGGATAAAAATGATAGATAATGCGGGTTTCCTCCCGAGAATCGCTTGTTTTTGTTAACCGAGTCGTGAGCCTGAGTCGACCTTGATTAGCATAGGAAGAAGCTTGAAACACATCCACCTGGATCAAATACATGGTTTTCGTCCATCAAGTAGCACAAGCTTAAGGCGAACAAGGCAAGCCAAAGAAGAGTAGGCAAGGCTCCCTTAAGCAAAGATTGAGCATCGTGGTAGAGAGTGTGATGAGGTGCAAGCATATCTCCATTGTTTCCAAAAATCTTTCCTTTTATTTCATCAGGTGGATACTGAGATGGCTTAAAAATTGCAATACCGGGATCGAACACCTTTTCCTTTAGGGGAAAATAACACTCGGGATCAGTAGACCTTGAAGAAGATTCGCTCATAAATCGCACAATCTCATCCTCAAAAGGTGGATAGAGAGGTGTCAAAACATAGGTGCTACGGATAACGGTGTCATCAGGCTTCTTCTCCTTTGAAACGGGTTTCTGCATATCTAAAGGAGGATAAAGAGCATCATCAAAGTCCAAAGGAGGAGAATCACTCTCATTTGGGAAGTAAGTGTTGAGAAAAGTAGCAAAATCTTCCTCAAATGAGTAGTCATCCAAAGTAGGATCAAGCATTGTTGGTGGAAATCAAAAGTAGGAGCAAGGTCATCATGTGAAGAATCACTCGAAAGAGTATCGACATCATCAAAGTCATCATAAGATGGAATGTCTGGATACTCAGAAGTAAAATCATCAGAATCATCCATATCAGAACTAGAATCATCATCATAGTCATCATAGATTGGTGGAGACTCAAATATTGGTGGAGGATCTAAATTGGAGAGAGAATCATCCACATCATCTTGGAAAAGTGGATTATCGTAGCAAGAATCAAAAAGAGGATTATTGTAGACGACAAAATCATCAAGCACATTAATCATATTTGCTGATTCTCTTCCATTGGGTTTGGTTGTGATCTTCCCCATTTTAAATACTTGTGCATCATTCCCGACTCTTAAGATTAACTCACCTTCGGCAACATCGACTAATGCTTTTCCGCTTCTCAAGAATGGCCGACCAATTATTAACGGAATACAAAGTCGTCCGGAAAAGTGAAGGTGCCAACTTTAATAAACACATCTTCAGCAATACCAACGGGGTAAGCGAGAGTGCGATTTGCGAGCTCAAGAGTCATCTTTGTTGGAGTAAGGTCGGGTAATGATAACTATCTCCAAACACTTAAAGGCATCAGATTTATACTTGCCCCGAGATCGGCTAAGGCGGTAAATTCTTCGGTTTGGTGAAAAGTACATGGTAGCACAAAACGACCGGGATCTCCGAGTTTCTCCGGAAGTTCTTTAAGAAGGATGGCAGAACAATTTTCATTCAATTAAGTGTTAACAAACTCGGCCATCTTCTCCTTCTTGCTAAGCAATTCCTTAAACATCTTAACAAATGTCGGAATTTGGGAAAGAGTTTCAACAAGGCTAAGGGTGATGGTCACTCCTGAAATCTTCTTCAAAAAGTTTGACACTTGAATGTCATCCTTGGTGAGCAATCTGCCCTTGTCTAAGCGAGAAGGATAAGGAATGTTAGGTTCATAGGTGGAAGGTGTAGGTAAAGGTTGAGATGTTGAAGGTTTAAAGGTGAAAGGTAGGGTTGATGAAGGGTTCTTCTTGGGTACTTCAGTAAGAGGTGGAGACGGTAATGGAGAACTAATACTAGGCGTGGGAGTAGGAAGGATAATTGGTGGTGGAGGAGGTGTAGATGGAGTAACTGGGGGAGGGGTAGATGGTCCTACTAAGGTTGCTCCACTGTGTGTAGTAATAGCACTCACATTCGCTCGCGGTTTGGTGACGGTATTTGAAGGAAGAGAGCCCGAAGTAGAGGGTTGAGTAGTTCGTAAGAAACTAGCCAGCATATTCTTCAAATCATTTGTTTGAGTGCTAAAAGAGGTTTGTATATCGTGTCAAAGCTCGGATCTAATATCATTCCCTTGCTTAGTGATATCCCCTTTCAAGTTGATAATTTGGCTTTGCAGATTCTTAGTTTGCTCTCCTTGGGTCTTCATGAAAGCTTCCACATCTTGATTAATGGGTGGGGCTTGTTGAGCAGGTGGGTGATAAGGATTAGAAGCTCGAGGTGGGTTTGGGTTGCTTCTATTGTAGTTGTTGGGGTTGTGGTTTTGAGGAGAAAAACCGGGTGAAAGAAAGTTGTTAGAACGGTAACTTAGCAAGTTACGATAACCTTGAGGTCGAGCTTGATGGATTTCCGTTGAATAGTTACCATAAGCTGCATACACATTTTCCGGATTGTCATGAGCAGACGGACAATCAGTGTATGAATGAGGACCCCCGCAAGTCTCACAAGAAAGTGCTACAACTTTAACTTGTTGTTGTTGATTTGTAGCTAAAAGTTGCATATTTTTGCTCATTTCGACCATTGCGCGGGTCAATTCGGTGATATCAGGGTATGAAGAAGTAGAAGAAACATTGACTCTCGCGTTATTCCTTGAAGATTCGGATGAATCCCAATTTTTGTGGTGAGTAGTCATGTACTCGATAAGCTCTCTACACTCCTCGGGTCTTCTTTTCATAAATGTGCCACCGGCGGCTGCATTAATCGTATCACGATCACGAAAAGTTAAACCGTTGTAGAAAGTATCAATTAAGGTGACGGGGAGAATGTTGTGGTTTGGACATCGATCAATCAAGACATTATATCGTTCCCAAGCATCAAAAAGTGATTCATCAGGTTCTTGTTTAAATCCACTAATTTGATTTCGAAGGCTCGTGACCATGGATGGTGGAAAGTAGCGCGACAAAAAGCGTTGAGTCATCTCATCCCAAGTATGAATTGAGTTCTTCGGAAGACGATCAAACCATTTTTTGGCATGGTGGGATAAGGTGTGTGGAAATAGGTGAAGGCGAATAAAATCCATAGTGACCCCGGGTAACTTCATGCTTTGAGTAACGGTAATGAATTTTTCGAGGTGCTTGTTGGCATCATCATCCGGTAATCCGCGAAATGGACAAATATTTTGAACTTGTTGGATCATGTGATGCTTCAACGAAAACTCTGGAGCCGTGATTTGCATCGGTGCAATCGGTCCTCCACCTCCATTCATTATAGGTTGACAAAGCTCCCCCATCGTTCGAAGGTCGGGTGGGGGAACATTGTTGTTGTTATTCATGTTGGGGTGGGGTGGATTATTGTTGTTGTGCACACCAGTCATATCTAAATCTTCACGAGTCTCGGGCTCAGAATAAGTTGAAGATCTAGTACGCATACACCTGCAAAAGAAAAATAAAAAGATACCAAAAAAATAGAGAATATATATGTACTTGGAGAAATAAAATCTTTTTGGTGCAAAACTTTGATAAAGAAATGCTTTTTATAAATTTTTTTAATGTTTTTGTATTTTTGAAAATTTTAATTTTTAGGATTTTTGAAAATTTTTGAGCAAGAAAAATAACGTTCACGAGTGAACGGATCCCAAAATTCAACGCGTCTCTCACAGAAAACCGTTAATCTTCACGAAAAGAGCCGGCAGCGGCACCAATTAATAACTAATTTTTTCTAGATTAAAAACTGTTCTTCGAATTGGTCTAATCGAATTGACTATTGGTTTAAGTGTGACTCAGTCGTCTTTTGGTGGAACAGAAATAGATTAGTCGTTGTAGTAAAATTAAATTACAAAATTGTAAAGTAAAAGGCAAGGTAATTAAAGCTATAAATAATTAAAAAGTAGACATTAAAACAAATAACTAATAATAAATGAGCGAAAAAAATAATAAACGTAAATTAAAGTGAAACAATTAATAAAAATAAAATTAAAAGACGAAATTAACTATCGACTCGAAAATAAAGTTTTCTTAATGAAGAAGGAGATAATAAAACTAAAATGGTACTTTAAAGCTAAACAAGGCAAAACCTAAAGCGAGTACTAAATAAAACATAAAAATTGAACTTTACGAAAAAATATTAATTTTAAAAATAGACGAAAAATTCAACTAAAAATACGTAACTTTCATAAATAAAATCGGAACAACTTTCAGATAAAACTAAACAATTACGGAACAATACTAATAAATCAACAAGCTAGCAGGCAAGCAGATGGAAACTGCCAACCAGGCTCCTCAATTTGGTGGGAAACTAATGGAACCAGGCAGGGAGGTAGCTCAACTTTTTCGCAATATGCACAGGAACTTTGAATTTTTTCGCAATATTCGTATTTTCAGAAGATTCTTCGCAATATTGTTTTTTTTGGAAAAAATGATTTAAAAAAATTGCTTCTTCGGAGTAATTCTTTTTCAGAGATTTGTTTTCGGAATAAATCTTTTCAGAACTTTCTTCGGAATAAACCTTTTCAGAACTTTCTTCAGAAAAATGATTTTTTCGGAATAACAAACTTTTTCTGGGAAATTTTCAGAGAAAAGAAATTCAGAGAAATGAACAATTTCAGGAAAAATAATTTCAGAAAAAGGAAGATCTTCGGAATAATAAACCCTAATCCGAAATTATGAAAACAAATACAGTAAAAACTAAAAAAATCAGAAAATAAGCTACAAATAAGCAAATAACCAAAACTTAATCTAAAACACTTTTAAGAAAAACTAATTCAACCACAAATTAAAAACTTGAAAAACACTAATAAAACTAAAAATTAAAAATCAACTTTCAATAAAATAAATTAATAAAAACACTTAACTAAAATCAAATCAAACACACAATAAGCTATAAAATCAATAAGGTAACACAATCAAACACATAAAAACATAACAATCACTCAAATAAGCATGACAATAAGATAATAAGCATAAAGATTAACAAAAATAAGGAAGGTAGAAGGAGAGATTAATATAAAACATGATTAAAATTAAGGATTCAACAACAAAATTAAGAGACTTACTTGAAATTAAAGGCAAGAATTTAAATGACAATTAAGTAAATGACAATATGAAAGTGCTTGGAAAATAAAATGGAAAGACTAATGTGTCAAATTAGCTAACACCTCCTAATGGTGGCATTAGGAGGGTATTTATAGTGATTAGGGAGATAAGCATGTGTTGGAAGCTTCCTTCTTTCTTTCTTTCTCGTCTTTTCGTCTTCTAAATTCTTCGACTTTTTCGACTTTGTCTCGGGATTATTTGAACTCGACTTATAATTTCTTCATTTATTAGACTTGAGTTCTTCGGCTTTATTAAACTTCCGTCTTTATACTTTTTCCTCGATAAATCTTCAGAATAGGCCTTGGACTTTCGTTCTTTTTGCACTCTTGATCTTTTGACTTCGTATTTTGTCTTTTTCTTCGATAAAAGCCCGTGAAAGCCCGTGTTTTCTTCCCTTTTCACATTTTGATCCTAAATCACAACAAAAACACAAACCACGCATAATTCCGACATGTACCACACAAAATACACGTTTTGGCTTGGTTATTATTATAATTAAGTGGTGAAAGGATAAGTGTTATCACACTTATTAAATCCCCTACACTTGACCATTGCAATGTTCTCATGCAATGCATTAATTACAAAGCAAGTTTTACAGTGACGAATAGAAATCCTTCTAGTGTCAACATCAAACAGCACTTGGTAGGTAACTAGCAAGATTCTGTATGACTCAAGCTCGTGACAACTGGAAAGCAACGATGGCGCGGTTCTTAATTCCAGGTATATGAATTTACGACTTCAATCATGCGGATAATTTTATCCAAATGATTCACTCTTTACATTCGCAGTCAGCTTTGGACGGTCGAGTAAAGGGAACGGGTTTAACCGCGAAATCTTGTAAAGGAGGTTCTTAATTGAAACTACCTGCCACAAGTACGATATTTAATATCGTCCAACGGTCTTCACCGACCGGAGGTAAAATGCTACCTAATTAGGTTGAAATGTTCAAAGCCATTTCATCCGTGTCTATGTTTTGTTGCTAATTGTCTTATGCAGCGTAACAAGACGGTGGCATTACGGTGTCCGAAAAGAAGTCGTCCCCGCATGCTTATACTTTCTGCACATAATACTTCAACAAATTCAAGAAATTCTAAAAGTCAAGTCTTCCGCTGTATCAAATTCTGAAGCTTTCAAGAATTTATAAAGGTATAAGTATTGATAGGTGTGTAAACACCCATCCTTTTACCACTTAATATTGTCTAAAACAAGACCAAAACACGTGTTTAATATCATTTTTTTGGAATTATGCGTGGTTTTTGTGTTTATTGTGTTTTCAGAGCTAATCGGATGAATATTAAAGAAAACATGGGATTGCACGGGTTTTATCGAAGAAAAAGACTCAAGATAAAGTCTATTGTCCAAGAGATGCAAAAGATTTGAAGTCAATGGGCCTATTTGAAGATTTGTCGAAGAAAAGGACCAAAGATGGAAGATTTACATATGTCGAAGAAACTCAAGACTATTTAGCGAAGAAATTAAAAGACGAGTTGAATTTAATTGACGACAAATCCCGAATCAGAATCGAAAACGTCAACTTTTCTGAAAAGACGAGAAGACAAGAAGAAAGGGAGAAAGCCCACTCACCAACCAACCACTAGGAGTATAAATAGATTCTCCCTTCACATTTTAGGGAGTTAGCTTTCATTTTTCTTCCCAGTTCTTTTTGGTTCGTAGCTTCACCAACACCATTAGGGTGTTTGGTGATTTTTCATTCTCTTTTTCAATCTTGTAAGTGTTAATCATTACTCTTGTTACTTTTCCATTAATCTATTCATTCCATCTTTCTATTCATCTTGTTCTTCATCATCTTCTAGTGCAAGTTCTTAAGTTTTTTTTATTTGATTCAAGTTTGATTTTAAAAAGTTGTTGATTTAGTGTTTTTATTGGTGGGATTTGTTTCTTATGGTATTTAGATGATTTGTGTTTAATTTGGTAAAACCTTTTTGCTTGTCAAGTTTGATTTTGGATTATCCGAGTCCCCTGTTCTTCTCATTTCTACAGTACTGAGTTTCCCAGATTCCGAATAGGGATTCTGGGAGTGTCTCTATTCGGAATATTTCAATTATTCCGAGTAGAGTTTATTTTTCTTCTTTATTCGGAATATCCCAGATATTCCGAATAGCACATATCTTCCGCATAGGCTTGAGATTTTCCGAATAGCATTCTTTTTCCGAATAGAGTCGATTTTTCCGCATAAGCTGATTTTCCGCATAGAACAATTTTTCCGAGTAGAACTTATTTTTCTGCATAGAATTTTATTCCGAATAGGCTATGTTTTCCGCATAGATCACCTTTTCCGAATAGCCTTAACTTTCCGAATAGGGTTTTTCTTTCCGAATAACATCTTTTTCCGAATAGTCTGAATTTTCCGCATAGGCCTTTATTTTCCGAATAGAGCATTTATTTTCCGCATAGGACAACATTCCGAGTAGGGCATTCATTCCGCATAGTGTCACTTTCCGATTAGAACCTATTTTTCCGCATAAGAGCATTTTTCCGCATAGGGTATTTTCAGTTTTAATTCAAGTGTTGCTTTTTAATTGTTGATTGTTTCTAGTTTAAGTCTTTCTTTATTGATTTCCCTGTTTAGTGAATTAGAAAACTAAACCTCCTTTTTGTCACCAAGAACAAATCATTTCACTTTAAACTGAGATCAATTCGAGAGGATTCCGAGAATTATGTTTTGAACCCACACATTATCAGTGTATCAAATGGCACCGCTGCCGGCTCTTCTCGTTAAGATCAAAACTTTTTTGTGAGAACTTGGATTTTGGGATCCGTTCCTCGTGAACGTTAATTTTTCATAAAAATTTTCAAAAATCCAAAAAAAAACTATAAAATTTTCAAAAATACAAAAAAATTAATTAAAAAAAAAAAACATAAAAACCAAAAATATTTTTGCCTTGTTTTTCTTTGTTCGTTCTTTTGCAGGTGTATGCGCACTCGATCCACGTCATATCAAGAGCCCGAGCCTCTCGATCACTTAGACATGGCCGGTGTACCACCTCCAAACAATAATAACAACAACAACCCACCGTTCAACAACATGAACAATAACAACAACAATGAGCCCCTTCCGGATAATCGCCCGATGATTGAACTGCTGCAAGCTCATGTCGATGGCAACACGGATCCAATTGTCATACCTCCAATTGCCGCCAACAATTTCGAGCTCAAGTCAGGCTTTATCCAGATGGTCTCCGCTCAACCATTCTTGGGACGTACCATTGATGATCCACACGACCACATCAAGAGATTTCTACAACTCACCAACACGGTCAAGTTCAATGGTGTTCCACAAGAGGTTATAAGGTTACAACTTTTTCCCTTTTCTTTAGAGGGAGAAGCCCGGCATTGGCTTGCTAAGGAACCGCCACAGAGTATTCTCTCGTGGACGGATTTGGAAACCAAGTTTATAAATTACTTTTTTCCACCCTCTCGTACTACCGCTTTGCGGAATGAGATCATAAATTTTGAACAAAAGTACGATGAGTCATTCAGTGAATCTTGGGATCGCTTTAAAGATCTTTTAAGAAAATGACCACAACATGGTTTTACCAAAGTACATCAAATCAATACTTTTTACAATGGTTTAAGCATGAGTGACTAAGATTCACTGAACAGTGCCTCGGGGGGTAATCTATTGGCTAAGACTTCCAATGCTGCTTGGGAAATCATTGAGAACAAATCTCGTGTGCAAACCAAGAGTGTTCGGACCAATGTCGCTAGTGCTAGCAGTAGTGACAGCGACAAGCGATTAGACGAACTCACTACGCTTCTTGAATCGCTTGTCACCCACACCGTCAGCAACAACAACAGCAACAACGCTAAAAACGCCCAAGTTAACGCTGTCAGCCAACCTTGTGAGATATGCGGTGGTCCTCATTCTTACACAACTTGTATCGCCACCCAAGACTACCCTGCTGAGAATGTGAATGCGGCATATGGCACCTATCCTCAACCTGCTTACCAAGCTAGACCTCAAGGTGACCGTAACTTGCTTAGTTACCGCAACAACAACTATCTTTCACCACCTGGTTTCCCTCCTGCCAACCAAAACCAACAACAAAACATTAATCGCCCTCCTCAACCACAACAACCTCGACAACCATACATCCCTCCTCACAAGCAACAACAACCACCTCAACGTAACAATCAAGTCTACCAACAACCTGCTTACCAACCACCTGCATACAATGCTCCTCCCAACCAAACCACCACCGCATTACACCAAGAGGTTGCAACCTACATGAGAACCAATGATGTGATAGTGGGAAATCTCCAAGAGGAAGTGCGCAATTTGAAAGCAGACTTGGTCAAGCAAGGAAACGATTTGCGAGCAGACATGAGAAATACATTGGATAGCCAGACTAATGATCTGAGGAACATGATGGCTAGTTTCTTCCAAGGTAGTCAACCCTCTTCTTCGGGTACTCTTCCGAGTAACACCGTTGCTAATCCAAGAGGGGAGATGAAAGCAATCACTACTCGAAGTGGCAAAGGTACAAAGGAACCCGAGCTTCCTATACCTCCACCGGTGGTTGTGACTAAGGAGAACGAGTCACCTGCTCCTATTCCTCCTCCTTCTCCTTCCCCAATTTCTCCACCTCTTTCTTCTACCCCTCCTCCACCCGTGGTTGTGAGTGATCCTATTCCTCTAAAGCCTTCCTCTTCTTCCAATATACCTTATCCTTCAAGGTTGAGGAAAGAGAAGCAAAAGAGCAAGGACGATATTCAGGTTTCAAATTTCCTTAAAATGTTCAAACAACTGAATTTCAATATCTCCTTCGCTGAGGCTCTCGCTCACATGCCCAAGTATGCAAAAATGTTTAAAGACCTTCTGAGCGACAAGGAAAAGCTCCTCGATATTGCCAACACCCAACTTAATGAGAATTGCTCTGCAGTACTCTTAAGGAAATTGCCAACCAAGCTTGGTGATCCGGGTCGTTTTCTTATCCCTTGCAATTTCCCGGGAGTAGAGAATTGCATGGCCCTAGCCGATCTAGGTGCCAGTATTAATCTCATGCCTCTAAGTGTTTGGAAGCAATTATCTCTCCCAGAGCTAGTCCCCACAAAAATGACTTTGGAATTAGCTAACCGTACGGTTGCTTATCCAGTGGGGATAGCCGAAGACGTTATTGTAGGAGTCGACAAATTCACCTTTCCTGCTGATTTTGTTGTCGTCGACTACGAGATGGACCCCCGTGTGCCACTTATTGTTGGTCGTCCATTCTTGAGGACCGGTCACACTCTTATTGATGTTGAAGCCGGTGAGCTTATCATGAGAGTGGGTGACGATAAAGTAGTCTTCAACATGGGAAAGTTGTCTAAACAGCCTTATTCATATGAGAGCGTTAATTGTATTGACGTTCTTGATGAGGCTTGCGAAGAACACTTTAATGATGCTTGCAAAAGTATTCCTACCTCTCTTCCCAATGTTGAGACCGTGTCCTCCATTGATTCATCGTTGTCTCTATTTGGAGATAGTAATTTATTTTGGAACAATCTTGAAGATACCATGGGAGATGCGAATTTAGCTACTAATGATTCTCCTATCGATGTGGATGAAGACATGAATTTCTTTGACAATCTTCTCAACGAAGACAATCCCTCGTCTCCATCTCCCACGGTCATTGCTATCGATACTCCGACTTTGAAAACGCCTCCCGTCAAAAATCCTCTGGATTTGGAACTTAAGGAGTTGCCGCCACATCTCGAGTACGTGTTCCTTGACGACAACAAGAAGTCGCCCGTCATTATTGCTAAGGATTTGAAGGATGAAGAGAAAGCCCGACTTGTCGCCGTGTTGAAAGATCATAAGAAGGCTATTGCTTGGAAGATTTCTGATATTCGTGGAATTGATCCTCACTTCTGCACACACAAAATTCTCATGGAGGACGACTTTAAGCCCACAATTCAAAACCAACGAAAGGTGAATCCTAAAATCCATGAAGTCATCAAAACAGAGGTTATCAAACTTCTTGATGCGGGTATGATTTACCCTATTTCGGATTCACCATGGGTTAGTCCAATCCATTGTGTGCCCAAGAAGGGCGGAATAACCGTTGTTCCCAATGAACACAACGAGTTGATTCCCACTCGTCTCGTTACTGGGTGGAGAGTTTGTATAGACTACCGCAAACTCAATGATGCCACGAGAAAGGATCATTTCCCTCTACCTTTTATGGACCAAATGCTTGAACGTTTAGCCGGTAATGAATATTACTGCTTTCTCGATGGTTTCTCGGGTTATTTCCAAATACCCATCGATCCCCAAGATCAAGAGAAGACTACATTCACTTGTCCCTATGGCACATTTGCTTACAAAAGAATGCCTTTTGGCTTATGTAATGCGCCCGGGACTTTCCAAAGGTGCATGTTAGCTATCTTCCATGACATGGTTGAACAAACCATGGAAGTCTTCATGGATGATTTCTCGGTCTTCGGGGATTCTTTCTCTTCTTGCCTTGCCAATTTGGAACGTATGCTCAAGCGGTGCGAAGACACTCGCCTAGTTCTAAATTGGGAAAAATGCCATTTTATGGTAAAAGAAGGCATCGTGCTGGGACATAAAATTTCCAAAGCCGGTCTTGAAGTAGACCGTGCTAAAGTCGATGTTATCGCAAAGTTGCCTCCACCTTCAACTGTGAAGGGTGTGAGAAGTTTCTTGGGTCATGCGGGCTTCTACCGTCGATTCATCAAAGATTTTTCTCAAATCGCCCGCCCGATGACCCACCTCTTGGAAAAAGATACTTCTTTTATCTTTTCCAAAGAGTGCCTTGAAGCCTTCAACTCGCTTAAGGATAAGCTAACTAAGGCACCCGTCGTGGTTACCCCTAATTGGGAGCTACCCTTTGAGTTGATGTGCGATGCTAGTGATTTTGCTATTGGAGCGGTTCTTGGAAAAAGAGTGAACAAACACTTCCAACCGATCCATTACGCTAGCAAGACAATGACAGGGGCACAACTGCATTATACGACAACCGAAAAAGAGCTTTTAGCTGTTGTCTATGCTTTTGAAAAATTCCGCCCCTATCTTGTCCTTTCCACCACCATCGTGTATACCGATCATTCCGCGCTGAAGTACTTGTTGACAAAGCAAGATTCCAAACCAAGACTTCTTCGCTGGGTTTTGCTGCTCCAGGAATTTAAAATCGAAATTCGCGATAAAAAAGGAGTAGAAAACCTAGCCGCGGACCATCTCAACAGACTTGAGGATCCTTACCAAGGGGATCATCCGAACAAAGAAATCAATGATTCTTTTCCCTTGGAGACCTTAATGTCTATAAACTCGAAGCCAAATGAAACCCCGTGGTTTGCGGACTTTGCAAACTACTTAGCGGGTGGAATTCTCAAGGAAGGGTTGACGTCTCAACAAAAGAAAAAGTTCTTCACCGACATTAAGACTTACTTTTGGGACGACCCTTATCAATTCAAACAATGTGCTGACCTGATTATCCGCCGATGTGTTGATGGACCGGCAGCATCAGAAATCCTCGATGCTTGTCACAAAGGACCCACCGGTGGTCACTTTGGTCCCAACTACACCGCCAAAAAAGTGTTTGATTCGGGATTTTATTGGCCCTCCATATATCGTGATGCTCACAATATGGTTAAACGATGTGATGTTTGCCAAAAGCAAGGCAAAATCACACATAAAGACGAGATGCCTCAGAATTTCATTCAAGAGTGTGAAATCTTTGATGTTTGGGGTATCGACTTTATGGGGCCATTCCCTTCTTCTAAAGGAAACAAATACATCCTTGTAGCCGTTGACTACGTTTTAAACTGGGTTGAAGCCAAATCTTTACCAACTAATGACGCAAGGGTGGTTTGTAACTTTTTGAAAGCTCTATTCGCTAGATTCGGTGTGCCTCGCGCCATTATTAGTGATCGTGGGACTCATTTCTGCAATGACCAATTTGCTAGAGTCATGGCTAAGTACGGTGTAAATCATCGTCTTTCCACAGCCTACCACCCACAAACTAATGGCCAGGCTGAAATATCCAACCGAGGACTGAAGCGAATTCTGGAAAGAACCGTGGGAGAGCATCGTGCCGCATGGGCCGATAAACTTGACGATGCTTTGTGGGCTTTTCGTACCGCTTACAAGACCCCGATCGGCTGTACGCCTTATCGTCTTGTGTACGGGAAAGCGTGCCACCTCCCCATTGAGTTGGAGCACAAGGCTTACTGGGCCTTGAAGTGGGCTAACTTCGATATCATCAAAGCCGGTGATCATAGGAAGCTTCAACTCAATGAGCTGAATGAACTCCGTAATGAGGCTTATGAAAATTCTTTAATCTATAAGGAAAGGACTAAGCTTATTCACGACTCCAAGATCAAAAACCGAGAGTTCCATGTTGGAGACAAAGTCTTACTTTTTAACTCTCGGTTGAAAATCTTTTCGGGCAAGCTGAAATCTCGTTGGTCCGGCCCATTCACCATTGCCCAAATTTTTCCATATGGTACTCTCGAGCTCACTCAACCTAATGGACCGAATTTTAAGGTGAATGGCCAACGAGTGAAGTTGTACTTTGGTGAGGACACCTCTCACGAGGTGATTCCATCCCTCACCACGTTCCCCATGAACTAATTTTGGGTCGAGTCAGGCTCGTGACTCGGTTATCAAAAACAAGCGCTCCTCGGGAGGCAGCCCGAGTATCTATCCCTTTAACCCCCTAAGTGTAGGGGAGGACCTATTTTGGTCATTTGTGTTTGTGTGGTGATGTGATTACAGGGATAACTGCAATCTTGGAAATCTTTGAAGAACCGTGCTCCCGTGTTATCCAAAATCCGGTTCTATCTCTCAACTATCGTGATTCAATTTTCTTCATACTCACATTTGAAATTGATCACTTTAGTCGGCTCTTCCTTAACTTGAGTTAACCAACGTGCACAATGTCATAAGTGTAGGGGAGACTTTTCCCACATGCTTAAACATTGAGGACAATGTTTATCTTAAATGTAGGGGGGACTTCTATCGAAGTTTTAAGTGGACTTTTCCATGAAAATGCCTTCATTTAACCGGAAAATCAAAATTTTCAACATTTTTCAAATTTTTTATTAACTTTGGCCATTTAGTTATAATTTTAAAATTTGTATCGTTGCTTTCATATGTATATATCCCGCATTAAGTCAAAATTATTAATAAGTGGTGTAGCTAGTTTAGAAATCTTTGACATATTAGGCCCGTTGCGTTTATTTTGACTCAACCCGAATAGACTTATCCAAGTTTATTCTAGCTAGTATCCTTAACCATGTAGACCTTAATCGGTTTATTAGGCTAAGTATCCACGAGTCTCATTACTTGAGATTTTAAATTGTGGAGGACGAGAAATGATAGAGTCAATTATAAGTCGGTATTCTTGCGCAAGCTCACTTGGTGTAATTATTTGCCTATTCTCCCATCACTTGCTAATAATTTATCTGCAATAAGTAAGGTCGTACGATTTGAAAAGTTAGTTAGCTTCTAGCCCAAGATCGTTTAAAAGTTGCTCGGTAATGATAAGAGTTCATAGCCAAGGCATAACTTATGAAGCGGGGCGCGAAGATTGGCGAGTCCGAAAAGGCCCTAACAAGGCATGAGGATTCCATTTTATTGCTGAAGATCAAAAGTGATGTGAAAAGCATTATTCCTAAAGTCAATATGAAGGATCAAGACTCACGAGGAAAAGCAATCAACTCCCATAAAGATCATGGAGAAGTCTATCCGAAAAGACCCTAACAAGGTATGAGGATAAATAGATCCAAGTCTGAAAAGGAGGCGGATCGTTGTATCTCAAAATCCCAATTAGAGATTGAAGAAATAATCATGAAGTCGTGGTCAACAAAGTTGGATTACCCCTCAAAAGTCTCCAAGTTAAGAAACTATATTATGATGAGAAGACCATTATCTCAAGAACGTCTCTCGAAGATATGAAGTATGAAGTACATGCCAAATATCGGCCCGAGAAAGGTCTCAAATCGTGAACCAAGTTATGCCAAGATATGAACTTTTTGATATCCCGAGAAGCAGTTTTAAGAGATTTTGTCCTTTAGCTAACTATTGATCAAATCGTCCTACTTTGCTTTCAGCCTAAATAAACTATCGAAATAAGTCCAAAAATGCATCTTCATGATCATTCTAAGACAAAAATAAAATATAAGAGATACACATAGGAATAAGGGAGTTTAAGCATTTAATTAAGCCATGTGTGTAAGTGTTTGATTTGCTAACTTATAATAACAATGATCTCGTTTTCAAGCTTAGTTTGGGGAAAGTGAAACTTGAGGGTGATAAATCTTCGCAGCACCAAAGCCCTAATGTAAGTCCTTGATTTCTTCGCAAGTTACTTCCATCCTTTTGTTTATTTTAAAGTTTTAATTTCTCTTAGTGTTTTGATTTTTATTTAGTAGTATTTGAATAAGGCCAAGGTTGATTGATTATGAGAAAAGTGTAAATATTGCTTTATCACTAAGCATTGCATGAGGGCATGGCAATGGTTAAGTGTAGGGGATTTGATAGGTGTGTAAACCCCCATCCTTTTACCACTTAATACTGTCTAAAACAAGACCAAAACACGTGTTTAATATCATTTGTTTGGAATTATGCGTGGTTTTTGTGTTTATTGTGTTTTCAGAGCTAACCGGATGAATATTAAAGAAAACATGGGATTGCACGGGTTTTATCGAAGAAAAAGACTCAAGATAAAGTCTATTGTCCAAGAGATGCAAAAGATTTGAAGTCAATGGGCCTATTTGAAGATTTATCGAAGAAAAGGACCAAAGATGGAAGATTTACATATGTCGAAGAAACTCAAGACTATTTAACGAAGAAATTAAAAGACGAGTTGAATTTAATTGACGACAAATCCCGAATCAGAATCGAAAACGTCAACTTTTCTGAAAAGACGAGAAGACAAGAAGAAAGGGAGAAAGCCCACTCACCAACCAACCACTAGGAGTATAAATAGATTCTCCCTTCACATTTTAGGGAGTTAGCTTTCATTTTTCTTCCCAGTTCTTTTTGGTTCGTAGCTTCACCAACACCATTAGGGTGTTTGGTGATTTTTCATTCTCTTTTTCAATCTTATAAGTGTTAATCATTACTCTTGTTACTTTTCCATTAATCTATTCATTCCATCTTTCTATTCATCTTGTTCTTCATCATCTTCTAGTGCAAGTTCTTAAGTTTTTTTTATTTGATTCAAGTTTGATTTTAAAAAGTTGTTGATTTAGTGTTTTTATTGGTGGGATTTGTTTCTTATGGTATTTAGATGATTTGTGTTTAATTTGGTAAAACCTTTTTGCTTGTCAAGTTTGATTTTGGATTATCCGAGTCCCCTGTTCTTCGCATTTCTACAGTACTGAGTTTCCCAGATTCCGAATAGGGATTCTGGGAGTGTCTCTATTCGGAATATTTCAATTATTCCGAGTAGAGGTTATTTTTCTTCTTTATTCGGAATATCCCAGATATTCCGAATAGCACATATCTTCCGCATAGGCTTGAGATTTTCCGAATAGCATTCTTTTTCCGAATAGAGTCGATTTTTCCGCATAAGCTGATTTTCCGCATAGAACAATTTTTCCGAGTAGAACTTATTTTTCCGCATAGAATTTTATTCCGAATAGGCTATGTTTTCCGCATAGATCACCTTTTCCGAATAGCCTTAACTTTCCGAATAGGGTTTTTCTTTCCGAATAGCATCTTTTTCCGAATAGTCTGAATTTTCCGCATAGGCCTTTATTTTCCGAATAGAGCATTTATTTTCCGCATAGGACAACATTCCGAGTAGGGCATTCATTCCGCATAGTGTCACTTTCCGATTAGAACCTATTTTTCCGCATAAGAGCATTTTTCCGCATAGGGTATTTTCAGTTTTAATTCAAGTGTTGCTTTTTAATTGTTGATTGTTTCTAGTTTAAGTCTTTCTTTATTGATTTCCCTGTTTAGTAAATTAGAAAACTAAACCTCCTTTTTGTCACCAAGAACAAATCATTTCACTTTAAACTGAGATCAATTCGAGAGGATTCCGAGAATTATGTTTTGAACCCACACATTATCAGTGTATCAAGTATGTGGAACATGAAGTCACGAAGAGAAGAATATCACAAGTGAAGAATTCACAAGGTGTAGGCAAGGAAACATGCTCAAGACTAAAGTCAAAGATCGCATCAGCATATTCACAAGAACAAGATCGAACCAAGCATAGTATGCTAGGCTTAAGATTTTGTAAAATGGTGTGACCTCCCTTAGGGGGAGATTGTTGGAAATACATTTTTCCAAAGAAAGTCTCGTGTCACATCATTGTTAGCATAGATCACGAGCTATATACTATTTAGGACTCTGTCTCTTGTAGCGACCTCCCTTAGGGAGAGATTGTTGGAAATACGTTTTTACGTATTTAGGAAGGATTGATCACTTAAACGAGATACATCTAGTATGGGCTCGTGATCTAGTATATAATAGTATAACCCACAAATCCCACATGTAGGGTGGGGTATATATACCCCATTCTAGCATGTTAGGAGGGGTTGGTTCTCACTTTTCGTAATCTAATATTACTTTCTCTCATTCTCTCCTTTCTCTCTCTACTTTCTCTCTCTAAGTTCTTCATCTCTTCTCTCATGTGTGATCATTTCAAGGTTTAGATAATCCAAGGATTACGTAGATCTACAACAGCAGTCCCAAAGGCTCCTTTACGCGTGCTGCTAATCCCAAACCCACCCTTATACACTGTCTGTAGTCCCAAACACCCCATATACGCATGTCCGCAGTCCTAAACACCCCTTATACGCCTGTCTGCAGACCCAAACGCCCCTTATGCGCTTGTCTGCCGACCCAAACGCACCTTACTACTGTGCTGCTGAACCAAACGCACCCTACCGCTGGTGTTGCTGAACCAACACGCCCTACTGCTGGTGCTACTGAACCAACACACCCTACTGCTGGTGCTACTGAACCGAACGCACTCCTATAGAAGTATACACAACGAACTAAACGCACTTCTATGGCTGTTTAACAACGAACCAAATGCACTACTGTTGTTAACAGCGAGCCAAACGCACCGCTGCTGCTAACAGCGAGCCAAGCGCTTCATGTGCTGATTTTCTGCCAAAACGGACGCCTCATTTACGGAACATGAAAAGCCGAAACAAACTCACCAATGGTGGTTGTTATACCCAGATGGAAACGCACCTTCGTTGGCTAATGTAGATAAGATTACCCACTGTTTATAGTGGTCTTTGCGGAGCAAAAATAAATAAGCACACCGCGCCATGGTGTTTTATTGCGGAGGTGAAAATTGTCACGGGGATCCGTAGTGATTTGAAAGTAGCGACCAGTGGGTTTATAGATCTACTGGTGAAGGCCACAAAAATGGTGGTGGATCTAGGTGCTTGTGGTTGTTGATCCGGTGGTGGAGGATCTGCTATGGTGGTGGTTTACTTTAGTGGTAGTGGGGGTGGAGAGAGAGGGTGGTACTCTACGGTGTTGTGGCGGCATAATGATGGTGAAGCAAAGATGTGGCGGTTGTGGAGGGTAATTTGTCAGTGTAGTGGTGGATCGAGGGTATATTGATGTGGATTATATAAATCTTATAACTAATCAAGAGGGTTGTTGTTATTCTAGAGAGAGAAGAGAAACAAAGAAACTTTTATAAAATGTGTGAAATGAGTAAAACAACCAACACCCCTTTCCATGGTGGAAGGGGTTTATATACCCAAGTCCTTAATGGACTTGGGCCTGCAACCCATGACAAGCCCATGGGCCGGGTTAAACATTAATATAACTTAACCTTTAACTACGAGCTACTAAACGTACTACAATATTGTTGGAGTGACCGATACTTCTAATATACGTTAAAAACGTATTTCCAACAATCTCCCCTTAAGGGAGGTCACTCCAAATTACAAAGTTCTAAACCTAGCATACTATACTAAGTCTTCGTTCTTCAGCTCGTAGTTCTTTCTCTTTTATCTTTTCTTTTTGTTGTGAATATGTTGATGTTGATCTTTTAGACTTTGGCTTTAGAGCATTGTTCTTTTGACCCTTCACGTGCGATCTTTGCCTTCTTGTGATTCTTGCCTCCTCGTGACTCCATGTTCCACACACTTATGTTTTTGTTGAATTCTTGAAAGCTTCAGAGTTTGGTACAACGAAAGACTTCATTTTGAACTTTCTTGAATTTTGCTGAAATTGATGCAGAAAAACATAAGCATGTGGAAACGACTTCATCTGGTACACCGCCACGCCACCGTCTTCAAATGCCGCAACATAACAAGACATGAACGAAATGGCTTAGAACATTTCATTCTAAATCGGTAGCATTTTACCTCCAGTCGGTGAAGACCGTTGGACGATATTAGATATCGTACATGTGACAGATAGTTTTAATTAATTAACTTCCTGATAGGATTTCGCGGGTAAACCCGTTCTCTTTATTCGACGATCACTAAGCCTGACTGCGAACATAAAGAGTGAATCACTTGGATAAATTATCCTTATGATTGAAGCCGTCAATTCATGAAACCTAGAACAAGTGAATTTCAACTAAGATTTTCACCATCGTTGCTTTCCAGTTATCACGAGCTTGATTCATATAGAATCTTGCACGTCACCTACCTAGTGTTGTTTGATGTTAACACTAGAAGGATTTCCACTCGTCACTGTGAACACTAAAGAGTGTCACTCTGAGTGTTCTGGCAAGAACATACGATAATGCGTAGAGGCCTGGAACGAGTTTAAGTTCAATTAAGAATTAAACTACTGTTTCTTTCCAGTTTTTCACAAGATTGGTTCTTAAAGAACCACACGTGTCACCTACCATGAGCTTGTTTGATGTTGGCTCAAGCAGGATTTCCATCTTCATTGTAATACTTGCGTATCACTCGGATGTTCTGGCAATATTACAAGAATACTGCGTAGGACTCATAAAAATCTCTTACTTTTCACAGAGTGTGAGAAAGCAAGGAATTGATGGAAAGTGTCCTAATGAGACTTTTGATGATCTCGTGGCTCTAGACTCGATAGTGCGTTTTGATTTGGTGAGCGATGGCTGGAGAGGATTGCCACCTATTCAATATCAGTCTATTCGGAGTGAATAAACCAATAGATAACGTGTTGAACTCCGTGTGATTAAAACAAATATCTTTTGAGAGATATTTGAGTTAGCTGGGAAGGGTTGTGTATTGCATCACTGGGTCCATGATGGCTATCTTCAATATCGAGAATCATTGAAAAATGAACTCAATAGCATATGTATTGACCCGGTTTCTGCCTAAGGTTGTAAGTAGGGCTTCTTTCTTTACACCCTTTATCTTTACAATTCTTTTTCATTCTTCAACCCTTTCATTGCTTACCAATACGTCATCACTAGCACCTTGTTGTGATTGTTCCAGTGCTATCTTAAGTACTTGGTCGGCATTCAGCTACGTTCACAATCTTTCTCCATCTTTCCTAGGACTTCTAATTCTATCTAGGGAATTGTCCTTGGGAAGATTCCATCGGTTCTGATGAATCATTGGACTAATACCTAATCCTACCACCCTTTTGTCACCACGTTCGTCATGAATTAAGTGTGTTTTGGGTAAGTAGTGTCACCATGAAAAATCCTTGAAAATCACTTAAAGCACTTGTGATATTATAATCAAAGTTTTTGTGCCTTAAGTGTTTTGTTCATCAAAAACGCTCCCCCTTAACATGTGCATTATACATATTAAGTTGGTTTATCTTTTAAGTATTTTTCAATTATTTTAGCCATAATATCATTAAGTCCCCTTAATCCCATTTTCTCCCCTTATCTAAAATGTTAACCATTAATATTTGGGATATTGAATGGATTAACCGGTCGTTGGGTAAAAATGAAATCAATCTATGGCCATAGAACATATTAATGCTCCCCCTCAAGTTAATGAGGGTTAGTTGTAGTGCTTGAGTATAATAGATTTTGAAAGATTTAGAATCTCGTGAGAAATTCCTAAAACATTATCATACTTTCACACTACAACAAGCCACAAAAGCACAATATTTACAAAATTTACATATTCACAAATTAACCAATATGGAATAGACCTGAGATAGTACGACCCATTAGATGGATCGTTGCATCAGCTTGTGGTGCGCTCCATATGGTCTGCCACCAACGAATCGTTCAATACTCCTCATCAAGCGTCTTTCCCACAACTTCTCATTGATCTTGTTTATCATGTAGTTAGCACTTGTTTCGTACCCTGTGTGCCATTGGACTGTAAGTTGGGGATGCTTCTTGGTTCTGTTGATCTGAATCAATGTGTCCTAAACTTGCTCAAGAGTCCCGTCACTAAACTTGGAGAGTTCCGCTATTCTCAGGAATTTCTTCTCACCGGATCCATTCAAGTAAAAAGTGCCTGGAACCGGTTTTGTAGTGCTTGTGTACGGGCTTTTGTCGTGATGAATAGCAGGAACCTTTGTGTATGGAGCCTGAGGTTTAGCTTCTTCTGATAACTCTCAACGCCAAGTTGCAAGTCTTCAACTCTTTACTTGATCACAATACGACGAGTATACATGCGTAGAGCTGAATTCAGGTCAATGTAGTCATCAGTGTTTAGGTGTTTGAGTGTGTCTTGAGTAATCAACAGTAACATATCTTCAATGTCAACAAGAGGGAGATCCGAGAAGTCTCCTTCCGTGATGGTATAGGATTTTTCGTCTTCTCTTTTTAATCGGATCTCTGTTACATGATGATAGCTGACTTTGGGTTCAACTCTTACTCCTAAAATAGCCTTGATTCTGAACTCGGATTTTACTGGAGTCTTTGACTTGAAACCGCATGCGTAGCTGTAGGCTTCCTGTATGGTTTCTCCCCAATGTGAAGCACCCAATTCCGCATACTGATCATACTCATGAATCAATTTCTTACCCATATACGATCAACCTTTTCTTCAATCCAGGGTATTGACCCCCACGTTGCAGCTTTGACCAAGGTTAAGGAAGTCGCATACTTGTTGGCGCCGTTTACTAAATACTCAAGGTCATAGCAGACAAAGATATCACATATGATTTGATTGTCAGCATCAGCGATCAGGAGAGGAGCATTCTCAGGCCTGTGATGACATGTTTTTTGAGGAAGGTTCATTGCTTTCAACAGCTCATTCGCATTGTATTCAACCTCCATTCTACTAATTCTTTAAGTAGGAATGATGGTGGGATCATGAAAAGCTCGAGTTACCATCGCTGGAGTTACATTGTCAGTTCCATACTTGTAGATTAGATATACTGAGAAGTTGATGGGATTGTTGAGTATTTGGGAGAAATCGGGTTCATCTTCTCGAGTTAGCGGACAAGTTCCAGTAGCTTCTATGACCCAAGGTTGCTCGAGTGCATCTTCATCTACATTAACTATATCCACCCATGTCGGTCGCTCGATTATGGAATATCATGACTTTGCACAGATGCTGGAGGTCGATTTGGAAAAATTACTCGAAGTGTCTAAGTACGTTGAGTGTCCTTCACTGGTGTAGACTTTGACGTTTCAGATTGATCGGGTTCTCGGATGGGTAGTTGTTGTGGTGGTGTTGTGGATGTGATAGCTGGAGGTGATTGAAGTGAACCCGATATCAGATTAGCATCAGCGTCATGACGGTGTTTAGTGCGTCTGCCGGTTGGAGGTGACTCAGATACTGGAGTTTCCTCGGCTGTTGAAGATGTTGGAATTTCCTTTTGAGACTTGTCACCTTTTCCTGAAGGTTGATCTGCTTCAACATCTAACTTATCTTTGTTGTTGTCATCCTCCTCTTCGTCATTCTTTTCCTTATCATCATCGTCACCATCATCATCATTGTTGACATCATCATCATTTATACGTTCGTCCATGCTGTCATCATCATCATCGTTACGCTTACCCTTATCAGCATTGTCACCATCATCATCATTTTCATCTTCATCGTCAGCGTCATCGTCATCTTCATCGTCATCGTCATCGTCATCTTCATTCTCGGAAGATTCATCGGGTTTGTCTGACTCATCCTCATCTTCATCGTCTTTTTCTTGATCGAGAGTGTTGTATGGGACGACGGTGCCATGTTTTTCAAAGATCTCGGTGTCTTGATCCATTGCCATCTTTAAAGCTTTGTGAAGTGCTTGTTGTTCTGGCGTTCGGTTGTAGGACCCAACTTGAATCATCTTAGCATGCAACAGCTTCTTCAACTCGTAATGATGAGTCTTTGAGCTATGAGAAAGTCGGACTGCGGAGTGTCGGAAGACTTGATCATCATTTTGTTTGAGCGATGTCTTTTAGTTCATCTCGCAGAGGAGGAAGTACGGTTTCAATAGATTCTTGAACTTTTTCATTAATTGATTCAATCAGTGTCGCATTAGCTTGAACAAGTTCTTCTTTCTCCTCTTTGTATTTGTCTCTGAGTGTGTGAGTACGTTTAATTGATTCTTGCTTCCTTTCCACTATAGCTTCTAGATTTTATCTTATTGACTCTTCAGATTGTTGATGACTTGTTAAGTCTTTTCGAAGCTAGTCGATTTCTTTTTCAAAATCCTTCTTGCTTGCTAATTCATCACGTAGACTAGCGAGTTCTTTTTCATAGGCTGTCTTTGAAGATTCTAATTGCTCTGTAACTAGAATAGTCTTATCCTCTTGAGCCTTCAAGCGTTGTTCGATGATTTGCATAAAATCTGGGTTGACGAGTGGAGATACTAGCAATGGTGTTGGATGAGCAGTTGATTGTGTAGGTGTGACATGAGTTGTGACAATGGTGCTGAGTACTGATGTAGTGGCCATAGTTACAGGGACATTTACCATGTTCGGGTTTGTTGAAAGATCAGTGTTAGTAACTTCAGATTCAAGTGAGTCAAAGTTCAAGTACTTACCTACTAGATCTGACAAAGACGAGGATTTGGTGACACTCTTGTCCTTGTGGATACTCCCTGTAACTGTTGTCTCTGGTTGAATATCATCAAGGAACGTGTCTTGTTGTTCGTATTGTTGATCTTCTTCATCTCCCTGAACTGGTTCGTCAGTGAAATTATCTAGTTCTCCGAATTCATCAATGTCAGACAATTCGGCTGTCTTTGGCTGTTTTGATCTACTACCTCCCGTCTCCCTTCTGCTTTGTATAAAGGCCTTCTTCAATTGTTGGATTCTTGTATCTTAGTCAACGGTTGTTGTTGTTCGTCCACATCTTCAAGCAAGTCTTCATCGGAGAGAAGTGTTTTCTTTCCCTTGGCCTTTTTCTTCTCCCCTAAAGACACTGTTTTTGTTCTTTTGCCTTTGTCTTGTGTTGGAGTATCAGCTTCTGAAGAATCAGTTTCCTTCCTTTTTCCTTTGGGTTTTGGTGTCTTAGATTCTCCCGCAGCTAGTTTCTTATTGTGGTCTTCATTTTCCTTTAGAAGTGTCCTATATGTAGCACTCTTCTTGATTTTGTCATTGAGCATAGTATCCGGAAGTGGAGCTGGAATACCTGAGAAAGTGTTCTTTTGTCCTTCAGGTCTCATGGCTAGCACAAAGAAATCATCATCATCTGAGTTAACAAAGAATCCACCACGTCGATCAATAACTTCATCAGCTTTCATAAAGTAATTTATGATAAGCTTTGTAAATCGTGGAAACTGAAGGTGTTCGGATTTCTTCTTAACATTTCGAAAGGCTTGATAATGAATTTCTTCCCATATGAGAGAGGCATAATACAAATCTAGTCTCTTGTAGATGCCATAGAAAATACGAGTCTGAGAAAGTCTCACAGAATCTGCTCCTCTGGATTTACCCGTCAAGCATCGGATAACGATAGTAAAGATTGCCTTCCATGGTTGTCCAAGCCTAGCTGTGTTAAAGTTAGATATGATAGGAAATTCTGCATCATAACCGAGAGACAAAATCAAATCTATTATTTTGTGTGAGTCTGGAACAATAGCATATGTTTTCCCTTTAGCTAGAGGGAATCCAAAGATTTCGCGAAATTTTTTAAGAGAAAATTCCTTCTTTTGATCGTTGATGTTAAAAGAAAACTTGGTGCTTGTTATGGCTTTAATGGATGACCAAATTTCATGCATGTAGATTTCGGGAACACTTGCTTACATCCGTAGTGCATTTTTTATCGGGGAGATATCAAGGACTTCGATGGCAATTCTGAATGCTGCTTGTGATGGAACAAAGTCTTCTTTCAGTCGATGATTATTTGAGGTGATTGGAAGACGGTTTTCTTCTGGAACGAGTTCATTGTCAAGTGCAATTTGTTGCTCTTGAGTGCGAGACATGATAGCTGCTAAGACACAACATACATTTTGATACAAAATATAAATATATCATAATGTATAAACCTAAAAAAGCATCATATGTCCCTTTCCCGAAAACATAGAAAAATACCATGCAAACACTACCAAAAATAAACATCGAGTTGAAACACATACAAATCAGACTACTAAGAAAGCATATCAAAACCCTTATCCGGAATACATGCAACTTAGAGTTATCCGAAATTCATTATGCAAGTTATCCTGAAAAAAACGTGTTTCTAAAGCTTATCCGGAATCAAGTACTAGTCTTTATCCGGAATAGTTCTAGTCTTTATCTGGAATAGTTATCCGGAATAGACTTTAAAGACTTATCTGGAATAATACTTTTGAGGCTTATCCGGAAAAACTTCAAACGACTTATCCGGAATAAGTTTTCAGTCTTATCCGGAATAATATTCTAAGGCATATCTGGAAAAACTTCACACGGCTTATCTAAAATATGTTTTGAGACTTATCCGGAATAATTTCATAACACTTATCCGGGGAAACTTCATGCGGCTTATCCGGAATAAATTTTGAGTCTTATCCGGAATAATTTCCTAACACTTATCCGGGAAAACTTCATGCGGCTTATCCGAAATAAGTTTTGAGTCTTATCCGGAATAATTTCCTAAGGTTTATCCGGAATACTTTCTTAATGCTTATCCTGAATAAATGTTTTCGTGCTTATCCGGAATAAGTTTGAGGGCTTATCCTGAATTAATCTTGCGAGGGCTTATCCGGATTACTGTATTATCAGAAAACAAACAAATACAAACCTGGGATTGACCTAACAATTACTCACCTAAGCAAATGATTTTCACACAAGAAGCAAGTAATGGCTATCCCTATTACGGCAAGGCTGAGTCATGTTTAACAATTCATCTGATTAACTGATGTATACGAACTAATAAGAAACAATAAGTCCTATCCTGAGAGTGTGATTGATTAATTATAATGAATGACTTGAAGAAACCCGTTTACCTTAGATGTTCTGAGATCGAGAAATTAAAGCAAGGTTTGATCAGAATTAATGGCGACAAAGTTGAGGCGGTGGTGTGGTACAGTGAAACGAGAGGAAGGAAAGAAAGGGGGCGGGGGTTTTGTTTGACCTAAACATGTTTAGCAACTTTTAATTTTTGGCCCTTCTTTTTCTTCCAATGTTCATTTGGCCCTTTATGTAAAAACCTATGTCAGTTAAACGTGTATTAAGGGAAAAACTTAACAGTCGTTTGAAACTTAAACACGGTTTTAACTATTGAGCACACGTCACCAATCAACGCACTTAAAGAGTATGCCTAAAATCCATTAATCTCTAAGTTCCAATCAAAAGCACGAGAAACGGTCTACAACATATCTAAGTACCACATACTTGACAAACACATGACGAACAACAGTTAACTAGTTATTTTTCTGAAAAATATTATTGAAGACGATGTATTGATGACAAAAAAAGATTTGATATTTTCTCCCCCTTGAACATTGACCCGTTTTCTATTTAAAGAGCTGTAGTCTTTGTTTAGAGAGTCGAATACCAATGAAAAACATTTTCCGTTTAATGTTTTAGAAAAATTGATTCGTGGTGGCAATAATATTTCTCTTATTTTGACAAATTAATGCACTGATACGTACACTAATTCGTGTTAGATCAAGTTATAAAGTAAACCTGATCCCTTGTATGATTTGGCTTGTAAATCATACCCGAGAAAATTAATTCCCGTTGTGAGCCAACGTTTTCCAAGGAAATACGTGACTTTAATGCGAAAAGCGGGTTGCAGTCTGAAATAACTACAAGCCATATGGGCATGTTTTAAAATATGTACAACTTTTATACGGACTCTATTTATGGCTCCATGTCAATTTTAATCGACATTTCTAAGGCCGTAAATATTATCCTACTAAAAGACATGCCCGTTTTAAAATGAAAAATATTTTTGAATTTTCTTGATTTTATATTTTATATGGATTTTCTATGTTTTATATTTTTTATGGTTTTTCTATGTTTTATATTTTTGTATTTTTATTTTGGTGGTTTAAATATATATGATAATATACAAGATTGATAGGTGTGTAAACATCCATCCTTTTTACGACTTAAATACAATAATAACCAAGCCAAAACGTGTATTTTATGTCGTAAATGTCGGAATTATGCATGAGTTGTGTTTTTGTTGTGATTTAGGACGAAAATGTGAAAAGGGGAGAAAACACGGGCATTCACGGGCTTTTATCGATGAAAAAGACAAAAGACGAAGTCAAGAAATCAAGATTGCAAAAAGAACGGAAGTCCAAGACCAATTCTGAAGATTTATCGAAGAAAAAGTCAAAAGACGGAAGTTTACTTAAAGCCGAAGAACTCAAGTCTTATTTATGAAGAAATTTCAAGACGAGTTTAAAGAAATCCCGAGATAAAGTCGTTAAAGTCAAAGAATTAAGAAGATTAAGGACTTAATGACAATTAAAGAAAGAAGAAAGAGTGGAGGAAGCTTCCTTTAAGCACCTCCCTAATCCTCCTATAAATAGGTCTTAGTTCATTTCATTTCATTTTGTTGGCTAAGTGTGACAATTAGCTCTTCCACTTTAATTTTTGCACATTTAAATACATGTCATTTACTTAATTGTCTTGCACCTTAAATTCATTTAATTTCAAGTAAGTTTCCTTTTAACTATTGTTAATCTTTACTTTTATTATTCATCTCCTATCTTCCTTTCTTGTTTAATCTTTAATCTTTATGTTTATTGTTCATGTTCATGTTATTGAGTTTTTATTGATTTAATCAAGTGGGTTTTGATTGATTTGGTTATATTTGTTAGTTTTGTTGATTTGGATTGATAGGTTATTGTTATTAGATCATTTATGATTAGTCTTGTTTAATCTTTTGGTTGATTTTGATTAGTTATTGTCTAGATTCGTGTTATTTTTGTCCCGTGTTCTTCGCTACTATTTTCCCAGGTTTATTCCGGATCAAGGTGGTTTATTCCGGATCAACAACACATTCTGGATCGACAGTTCATTCCGAACCAAGGAATTCTCCTAATTATTCCGGATAAGTGACATATTCCGAATAAAAGGATATTCTGGATCAAGGTTTTGTTGAAAGTTATTCCGAATCAAGGTTGTGTTAAGAATATTCCGAACTAGTGGAATATTCCGGATCAGTGGTTATGCCGAACCAAATTTGCATTCCGAATCAAGGTGTTTATTCGGAACATTCTGGATCAGCAACTTTATTCCAGATCAGCTGTTTGTTCCAAATCAAGGGTCTTCATTCGGAATATCATATATTCTGGATCAAGGGAATTCATTCGGAATAGTAAATATTCCGAGTCAAGGTCGTTTATTCGGAATAATCAATTATTCCGAGTGAAACTTTTATTCCGAATAAAGAGTTATTCCGGATGAGACATTTGTTCCGAATGAAGTAATATTCCGGGTGAACATTTTATTCCGAATCAAGGGTTTTGGTAAATATTCCGAGTGAAGAAGAATCATTCCGAACGAAGGTGACATTCCGAACGAGTGATTATTCCAAACGAAGGTTTATTCCGAATGAGCTGTTTTCAGGTTATTTTAAGTTTCTGTTTTTTTTAGTTTGAATTTTTAAGCTTTACTTTTCCCGCCTTTTTCCTTAGTCGCACTTTAAGTTTACTTGCCTTAGATTTATTTTAAGCCTTGCCTTAGTTTAAGTTTTAGTTGCATTTTAAGTTTGCCTTTAGGATAGCTTTAAGTTTGCGTTATTTACGTTTCGTGCCTTTTAATTTTTCGTCACGCTTTAATTTCTCGCCATTTATTTTCACTTAGATTTAGATTTAAATTACCTGCTTTTCCTTTAAAGTTTTTGCACTTTTATTTACTACAACGACACAACTATTTATTTCACCAAAGACAGCTTAGTCGCACTTAAACCAGTAATCAATTCGATTAGACATACGACAAAGAACGATAATTTTCTTACTAGGTAAAAGCTTTGTATCAAATGGCGCCGCTGCCGGCTCTTTTCGTAAAGATTAACGGTTTTCTGTGAGAGACGCGTTGCTTTTTGGGATCCGTTCATTCGTGAGCGTTATTTTTCTTGCTCAAATATTTCCAAAAATCCATAAAATTTAAAAATTGTTAAAAATCCATAAAAATAAAAAACAAAATTTAAAAATCCAAAAATATTTTATTTTCTTTATAGTGTATATATATTCTCTTTGTGTTTGGTATTGTTTTCTTTTGCTTTCGCAGGTGTATGCGTACTAGATCTTCTACTTATCAAGAGCCCGAGACTCCTGAAGATTTAGCTATGGCAGGTGTGAACAACAACAATAATCCACCCCACCTCAATAATAACAACAACAATGTTCTTCCGCAGCCCGATCTTCGGACAATGGAGGAGCTTTGTCAACCCACAATGTTTGGACGAGGAGGACCGATTGCGCCGATGCAAATCACGGCTCCGGAGTTTTCGTTGAAGCATCACATGATCCAGCAAGTGCAAACTAATCCATTCCGCGGATTGCCTGATGATGATGCCAACAAACACCTCGACAAATTCATTACTATTACCCAAAGCATGAAGTTTCCCGGTGCCACAATGGATGTTCTTCGCCTTCAACTCTTTCCACATACTTTATCACACCACGCCGAGAAATGGTTTGATCGTCTCCCGAAGAATTCCATTCATACTTGGGATGACATGACTCAACGTTTTTTGTCGCGCTACTTTCCACCATCCATGGTCACGAGCCTTCGAAATCAAATCAACGGTTTCATGCAAGAGTCCGATGAATATCTCTTTGATGCTTGGGAAAGATATAATGTTTTGATCGATCGATGTCCAAACCACAACATGCTTCCAGTCACATTGATCGATACTTTCTACAACGGTTTGACTTTTCGTGATCGTGATACGATTAATGCAGCCGCCGGTGGCACATTTATGAAAAGAAGACCCGATGAGTGTAGAGAGCTTATTGAGAACATGAATACTCATCACAAAAACTGGGATTCCTCCGCTTCTTCAAGGAACAACCCGAGAGTCAATGTTTCTTCTACTTCAGCAAACCCCGATATGACCGAATTCACCCGCATGATGGCCGAAATGAACAAAAATATCTTGCTCATCGCTTCAAACCAACAACAACAAGTTAAAGCGGTAGCAAATCCTTGTGAGACATGCGACGGTCCTCACTCATACACTGATTGTCCTTCTACTGAAGGAAATCCGGAAAACGTGTATGCGGCTTATGGTAATTATTCACCGTAAAATTACTAAGCCCGACCTCAAGGGGATCGAAATTTGCTAAGTTACCGGTCAAACAACTACCTTTCACCCGGTTTTTCTCCTCAAAACCACAATCCAAACAACAACTACACTAGAAGCAACCAAATCCCACCAAGAGCTTCTAGTCCTTATCACCCACCCGCTCAACAAGCCCCACCCATTAACCAAGATGTTGAAGCCTTAATGAGAACCCAAGGAGAGCAAATTAAGAATCTGCAGAGCCAATTTATCAATTTGAAAGGGGATATCACCAAGCAAGGGAATGACATTAGATCCGAGCTTCGAAATGATATACAATCCTCCTTCAGCAATCAAACGAATGATTTGAAGAATATGTTGGCTAGTTTCTTACCCACCACTCAACCCTCTACTTCGGGATCTCTACCTTCAAACACCGTCACCAACCCGAGAGCGAATGTGAGTGGTATTACTACCCGTAGTGGAGTTACTTTAGTAGGACCATCTATCCCACCCCCAGTTACACCATCTACACCTCCTCCACCACCATTTATCCCTACTACTCCCACATCTAGTATTAGTACACCATTACCGTCTCCGCCTCGTCGTAAAGAAGTACCCAAGACGAATCCTCCACCAACCCCACCTTCCACCTTTAACCCTTCAACATCTCAACCTTCACCTTCTACACCTCCACCACCCAAACCTAAAATTCCTTATCCATCTCGCTTAGACAAGGCCAAAATGCACACCAAGGATGACATTCATGTGTCAAACTATTTGAAGAAAGTTTCGGAAATGACCATCACTTTTAGCCTTGTTGAAGCTCTAGCACAAAGGCCTAAATTTGTTAAGATGTTTAAGGAGTTGCTTAGCAAGAAGGAGAAGATGGCCGAGTTTGTTAATACTCGATTGAATGAAAACTGTTCTGTCCTTCTTAAAGAACTTCTGGAAAAACTTGGAGATCCAGGTCGTTTTGTGCTACCTTGTACTTTTAACCAAACCGACAAATTTACTGCCTTAGCCGATCTCGATGCAAGTATAAATTTGATGCCTTTAAGTGTTTGGAAAAGTTATCATTACCCGACCTTACACCCACCAAAATGACTCTTGAGCTAGCCAATCGCACTCTCGCTTACCCCGTTGGTATTGCCGAAGATGTGTTCAATAAAGTTGGCACATTCACTTTACCGGTCGACTTCATCGTCGTTGATTATGAAATGGACCCTCGTATTCCGTTAATACTTGGACGCCCATTTTTGAGAACCGATAGAGCTTTAATAGATGTGGATAAATGTGAGCTCATCTTAAGAGTCGGGGATGATGCACAAGTTTTTGAAATGGGGAAGCTTACAAGCAAATCCTTTGGAAGAGAAACAACGAATATGATTAATGTGCTTGATGATTTTGTCGTCTACAACAATCCTCTATTCGATTCTTACAATGATAATCCACTGTTTCAAGATGATGTGGATGATTCTCTCTCCAATTTGGAACCTTCACCCATATATGATTCTCCACCGATCTACGATGCTTATGATGATGATTCGAGCTTCGATGGAGATGATTAAGATGATTTTACTTCCGAGTATCCCGACATGCCCACTTATGATGATTTTGATGAGGCCGATACTCTTTTGAGTGATTCTTCTCATGATGAAGATCCTCCGCCTATATCACTTGATCCTACTTTGGATGACTACTCATTTGAGGAAGATTTTTCTACTTTTCTTAATACATACTTCCCTCATGAGAGTGATGCCCCTCCTTTGGACTTTGATGATTATGGTCTTGATCCTACTTCGGATTTGAAGAAAATTCTTTCAAAGGAGAAGCAACCGGACGACACCAACATCCGCAACACGTATGTTTTGACACCTCTTTGTCCACCTTCTGAGGACGAGGTTGTGCATTTTCTTAGCGGATCATCTTCAAATTCTGCTGAGCCTAAGTGCTATTTTCCCCTAAAGGAAAAGGGGTTCGACCCCGGTATCGATACTCTTCTGCCATCTCAGTATCTATCTGATGAAATAAAAGGAAAAATCTTTGGAACTTATGAAGATATGCTTGCACCTCTTCACCCTTGCTCCCACCGTGCTCCATCTTTTCTTAAGGGAACCTTGCCTACTCTTCTTTGGCTTTCCTTGTTCGCCTTAAGCTTGTGTTATTTGATGGATGAAAACTATGTATTTGATCCCGGTGGATGTGTTTCATGCTTCTTCCTATGCTAATCAAGGTTGAGTCAGGCTCACAACTCGGTGAACAAAAATCAAGCGCTTCTTGGGAGGAAACCCATGTATCTATCTTTTAGCTATCTTTATCCTAAGTGTAGGGAAGACTCGTTGGTATTTGCTATTTCCTCTCTTATTCTATTTAGGGATTCGAGCGCTCAATGATCCACTATTGATGATTTTTGACGACCCGTGATTCCGTGTTTCCGTCTTCCCGGTTCTATCCTAAACTCTTTTCACTTCACTATTTTATATTTCTCAATATTAAAATAGGAATCTCGTTAGTTGTCTTTTCCTTAGCAAGATTTAAACAAAGTGCACAATGTCCTAAGTGTAGGGGAGTTTACTCCCACATGCTTAAACATTGAGGACAATGTTTATATTAAGTGTAGGGGGGACTTCTATCGAAGTTAAGTGGCCTTTTCCTTGTATTTGTCCTCATTTTAACCGAAAAATCAATTTTTTCGACATTTTTCAAAATTTTTGATCTATTTTGGCCTATTAGTTTTTCCCTTTGTATAGTTATTTTCTTTCTTTACTAGAATAAATTTTAATAAAGACTCAACCCGAGTTTATTTATCTAAGTTTACTCTAGCTAGTATCCTTAACGTGTTTAAGTCAATTTTTGCTAGGCTTTTATATAGGGAGCTTTAAAACGCGAAAGTCTTAACTCTCACGGGTTAAGAACAAGCACTTTTCGCAAGTTCCTATAATTGATCCTAGAGAGTCGTTTATCAAGGGAACTTTAAAATGCGATTTCTAAACTTGAAAAAGTCTAAGAGTTTGCAAGATCCTATAGACGACTCGAAGACCCAAAACTTTGATTTAATAGGCTAAGCATCCACGAGTCTCATTCATTGAGATTTTAAACTGTGGAGAACGAGAGATGATAGAGTCAATTATAAGTTTGGTATTCTTTCGTGAATTTATGTGAGTTAATTTTAAGCCTATTCTCCCATCGCTTGCTAATAAATTTATCTGCAATAAATAAGGTTGTACGATTTGAAAAGTTACTTAGCTTCTAGCCCAAGATCGTTTAAAAGTTGCTCGGTATGGATTAAAGTTCATAGCTAAGGCATAACTTATTGAAGCGGGATGCGAAGATTGGCGAGTCCAAAAAGGTCCTAACAAGGCATGACGGCTATATTTTGTTGCTAAAGATCCAAAAGTTATGTGAAGAATCATTTATCAAAGATCAATATGAAGGATCGAGACATACGACGAAAAGCAAATACTCCCATAAATATCATGGAGAAGTCTATCCAAAAAGGCCCTAACAAGGTATGAGGATAAATAGATCCAAGTCCTAAAAAGAGGCGGATCGTTGTATATCAAAGTCCCAAATAAAGATTGGAGAAAAATAAAGAAGTCGTGGTCCAAATAAGAAGAATCTCTCAAAACTTCAAGTGAAGAAATTCCTATTATGAAGAGGAGACCATTATTTCATGAACATCTCTCAAGGTTTGAAGTATGAAGTCGCTTCCAAATATCGGTCCGAGAAAGGTCTCAAATCGCGAAGCGAGTTATGCCAAGATAAGAACTTTTTGAGGTCCCGAGAAGCAGTTTTAAAAGATTTTGTCCTTTAGCTAACTATTGATTAAATCATCCCACTTTATTTTCAGCATAAATAACTATCGAAATAAGTCAACAATGAATCCTCGTGATCATTCAAGACTACAATAAAATATAAGAGATACACCTAGGAATAAGGGAGTCTAAGTAATTAACTGGCCCACATGAGTTCGTGTTAGTTTGCTAACTTATAATAACAATGATCTCGTTTTTAAGCTTGGTTTGGAGAATGTGAAAACTTGAGGATGATGATTGATCATGACATCTCCAAAACCCTAAGGTATGTCTTTGATTTCCTTACTTTCTTCCTTTGAATGTTTATAATTTTCTATCTCTTTAATAAAGGCCAATGTGGATTGATTATGATGGAAAATGTAAATCGTGCTTTGTAACTAATGAATTGCATGAGGACATTGCAATGGTCAAGTGTAGGGGATTTGATAGGTGTGTAAACACCCATCCTTTTTACCACTTAAATACAATAATAACCAAGCCAAAACGTGTATTTTATGTGGTAAATGTCGGAATTATGCGTAGGTTGTGTTTTAGTTGGGATTTAGGACGAAAATGTAAAAAGGGGAGAAAACATGGGCATTCACGGGCTTTTATCAAAGAAAAAGACAAAAGACGAAGTCAAGAAATCAAGAGTGCAAAAATAACGGAAGTCCAAGACCAATTCTGAAGATTTATCGAAGAAAAAGTCAAAAGACGGAAGTTTACTTAAAGCTGAAGAACTCAAGTCTTATTTATGAAGAAATTTCAAGACGAGTTTAAAGAAATCCGGAGACAAAGTCGTTAAAGTCAAAGAATTAAGAAGATTAAGGACTTAATGACAATTAAAGAAAGAAGAAAGAGGGGAGGAAGCTTCCTCTAAGCACCTCCCTAATCCTCCTATAAATAGGCCTTAGTTCATTTCATTTCATTTTGTTGGCTAAGTGTGACAATTAGCTCTTCCACTTTAATTTTTGCACATTTAAATACATGTCATTTACTTAATTGTCTTGCACCTTAAATTCATTTAATTTCAAGTAAGTTTCCTTTTAATTATTGTTAATCTTTACTTTTATTGTTCATCTCCTATCTTCCTTTCTTGTTTAATCTTTAATCTTTATGTTTATTGTTCATGTTCATGTTATTGAGTTTTCATTGATTTAATCAAGTGGGTTTTGATTGATTTGGTTATATTTGTTAGTTTTGTTGATTTGGATTGATAGGCTATTGTTATTAGATCATTTATGATTAGTCTTGTTTAATCTTTTGGTTGATTTTGATTAGTTATTGTCTAGATTCGTGTTATTTTTGTCCCGTGTTCTTCGTTACTGTTTTTCCAGGTTTATTCCGGATCAAGGTGGTTTATTCCGGATCAACAACACATTCCGGATCAACAGTTGATTCCGAACCAAGGAATTCTCCTAATTATTCTGGATAAGTGACATATTCCGAATAAAAGGATATTCCGGATCAAGGTTTTGTTGAAAGTTATTTCGAATCAAGGTTGTGTTCAGAATATTCCGAACTAGTGGAATATTCTGGATCAGTGGTTATTGCGAACCAAATTTGCATTCCGAATCAAGGTGTTTATTCGGTACATTCTGGATCAGCAACTTTATTCCAGATCAGCTGTTTGTTCCGAATCAAGGGTCTTCATTCGGAATATCATATATTCTGGATCAAGGGCATTCATTCGGAATAGTAAATATTCCGAGTCAAGGTCGTTTATTCGGAATAATCAATTAATCCGAGTGAAGCTTTTATTCCGAATAAAGAGTTATTCCGGATGAGACATTTGTTCCGAATGAAGTAATATTCTGGGTGAACATTTTATTCCGAATCAAGGGTTTTGTTAAATATTCCGAGTGAAGAAGAATCATTCCGAACGAAGGTGACATTCCGAACGAGTGATTATTCCGAACGAAGGTTTATTCCGAATGAGCTGTTTTCAGGTTATTTTAAGTTTCTGTTTTTTTTAGTTTGAATTTTTAAGCTTTACTTTTCCCGCCTTTTTCCTTAGTCGCACTTTAAGTTTACTTGCCTTAGATTTATTTTAAGCCTTGCCTTAGTTTATGTTTTAGTTGCATTTTAAGTTTGCCTTTAGGATAGCTTTAAGTTTGCATTATTTACGTTTCGTGCCTTTTAATTTTTCGTCACGCTTTAATTTCTCGCCATTTATTTTCACTTAGATTTAGATTTAAATTACCTGCTTTTCCTTTAAAGTTTTTGCACTTTTATTTACTACAACGACACAACTATTTATTTCACCAAAGACAGCTTAGTCGCACTTAAACCAGTAATCAATTCGATTAGACATACGACAAAGAACGATAATTTTCTTACTAGGTAAAAGCTTTGTATCAAATGGCGCCGCTGCCGGCTCTTTTCGTAAAGATTAACGGTTTTCTGTGAGAGACGCGTTGCTTTTTGGGATCCGTTCATTCGTGAGCGTTATTTTTCTTGCTCAAATATTTCCAAAAATCCATAAAAATTAAAAATTGTTAAAAATCCATAAAAATAAAAAACAAAATTTAAAAATCCAAAAATATTTTATTTTCTTTATAGTGTATATATATTCTCTTTGTGTTTGGTATTGTTTTCTTTTGCTTTCGCAGGTGTATGCGTACTAGATCTTCTACTTATCAAGAGCCCGAGACTCCTGAAGATTTAGCTATGGCAGGTGTGAACAACAACAATAATCCACCCCACCTCAATAATAACAACAACAATGTTCTTCCGCAGCCCGATCTTCGGACAATGGAGGAGCTTTGTCAACCCACAATGTTTGGACGAGGAGGACCGATTGCGCCGATGCAAATCACGGCTCCGGAGTTTTCGTTGAAGCATCACATGATCCAGCAAGTGCAAACTAATCCATTCCGCGGATTGCCTGATGATGATGCCAACAAACACCTCGACAAATTCATTACTATTACCCAAAGCATGAAGTTTCCCGGTGCCACAATGGATGTTCTTCGCCTTCAACTCTTTCCACATACTTTATCACACCACGCCGAGAAATGGTTTGATCGTCTCCCGAAGAATTCCATTCATACTTGGGATGACATGACTCAACGTTTTTTGTCGCGCTACTTTCCACCATCCATGGTCACGAGCCTTCGAAATCAAATCAACGGTTTCATGCAAGAGTCCGATGAATATCTCTTTGATGCTTGGGAAAGATATAATGTTTTGATCGATCGATGTCCAAACCACAACATGATTCCAGTCACATTGATCGATACTTTCTACAACGGTTTGACTTTTCGTGATCGTGATACGATTAATGCAGCCGCCGGTGGCACATTTATGAAAAGAAGACCCGATGAGTGTAGAGAGCTTATTGAGAACATGAATACTCATCACAAAAACTGGGATTCCTCCGCTTCTTCAAGGAACAACCCGAGAGTCAATGTTTCTTCTACTTTAGCAAACCCCGATATGACCGAATTCACCCGCATGATGGCCGAAATGAACAAAAATATCTTGCTCATCGCTTCAAACCAACAACAACAAGTTAAAGCGGTAGCAAATCCTTGTGAGACATGCGGCGGTCCTCACTCATACACTGATTGTCCTTCTACTGAAGGAAATCCGGAAAACGTGTATGCGGCTTATGGTAATTATTCACCGTAAAATTACCAAGCCCGACCTCAAGGGGATCGAAATTTGCTAAGTTACCGGTCAAACAACTACCTTTCACCCGGTTTTTCTCCTCAAAACCACAATCCAAACAACAACTACACTAGAAGCAACCAAATCCCACCAAGAGCTTCTAGTCCTTATCACCCACCCGCTCAACAAGCCCCACCCATTAACCAAGATGTTGAAGCCTTAATGAGAACCCAAGGAGAGCAAATTAAGAATCTGCAGAGCCAATTTATCAATTTGAAAGGGGATATCACCAAGCAAGGGAATGACATTAGATCCGAGCTTCGAAATGATATACAATCCTCCTTCAGCAATCAAACGAATGATTTGAAGAATATGCTGGCTAGTTTCTTACCCACCACTCAACCCTCTACTTCGAGATCTCTACCTTCAAACACCGTCACCAACCCGAGAGCGAATGTGAGTGGTATTACTACCTGTAGTGGAGTTACTTTAGTAGGACCATCTATCCCACCCCCAGTTACACCATCTACACCTCCTCCACCACCATTTATCCCTACTACTCCCACATCTAGTATTAGTACACCATTACCGTCTCCGCCTCGTCGTAAAGAAGTACCCAAGACGAATCCTCCACCAACCCCACCTTCCACCTTTAACCCTTCAACATCTCAACCTTCACCTTCTACACCTCCACCACCCAAACCTAAAATTCCTTATCCATCTCGCTTAGACAAGGCCAAAATGCACAACAAGGATGACATTCATGTGTCAAACTATTTGAAGAAAGTTTCGGAAATGACTATCACTTTTAGCCTTGTTGAAGCTCTAGCACAAATGCCTAAATTTGTTAAGATGTTTAAGGAATTGCTTAGCAACAAGGAGAAGATGGCCGAGTTTGTTAATACTCGATTGAATGAAAACTGTTCTGTCCTTCTTAAAGAACTTCCGGAAAAACTTGGAGATCCCGGTCGTTTTGTGCTACCTTGTACTTTTAACCAAACCGACAAATTTACTGCCTTAGCCGATCTCGGTGCAAGTATAAATTTGATGCCTTTAAGTGTTTGGAAAAGTTATCATTACCCGACCTTACACCCACCAAAATTACTCTTGAGCTAGCCAATCACACTCTCGCTTACCCCGTTGGTATTGCCGAAGATGTGTTCAATAAAGTTGGTACATTCACTTTACCGGTCGACTTCATCGTCGTTGATTATGAAATGGACCCTCGTATTCCGTTAATACTTGGACGCCCATTTTTGAGAACCGATAGAGCTTTAATAGATGTGGATAAATGTGAGCTCATCTTAAGAGTCGGGGATGATGCACAAGTTTTTGAAATGGGGAAGCTTACAAGAAAATCCTTTGGAAGAGAAACAACGAATATGATTAATGTGCTTGATGATTTTGTCGTCTACAACAATCCTCTATTCGATTCTTACAATGATAATCCACTGTTTCAAGATGATGTGGATGATTCTCTCTCCAATTTGGAACCTTCACCCATATATGATTCTCCACCGATCTACGATGCTTATGATGATGATTCGAGCTTCGATGGAGATGATTATGATGATTTTACTTCCGAGTATCCCGACATGCCCACTTATGATGATTTTGATGAGGCCGATACTCTTTTGAGTGATTCTTCTCATGATGAAGATCCTCCGCCTATATCACTTGATCCTACTTTGGATGACTACTCATTTGAGGAAGATTTTTCTACTTTTCTTAATACATACTTCCCTCATGAGAGTGATGCCCCTCCTTTGGACTTTGATGATTATGGTCTTGATCCTACTTCGGATTTGAAGAAAATTCTTTCAAAGGAGAAGCAACCGGACGACACCAACATCCGCAACACGTATGTTTTGACACCTCTTTGTCCACCTTCTGAGGACGAGGTTGTGCATTTTCTTAGCGGATCATCTTCAAATTCTGCTGAGCCTGAGTGCTATTTTCCCCTAAAGGAAAAGGGGTTCGACCCCGGTATCGATACTCTTCTGCCATCTCAGTATCTATCTGATGAAATAAAAGGAAAAATCTTTGGAACTTATGAAGATATGCTTGCACCTCTTCACCCTTGCTCCCACCGTGCTCCATCTTTTCTTAAGGGAACCTTGCCTACTCTTCTTTGGTTTTCCTTGTTCGCCTTAAGCTTGTGTTATTTGATGGATGAAAACTATGTATTTGATCCCGGTGGATGTGTTTCATGCTTCTTCCTATGCTAATCAAGGTTGAGTCAGGCTTACAACTCGGTGAACAAAAATCAAGCGCTTCTTGGGAGGAAACCCATGTATCTATCTTTTAGCTATCTTTATCCTAAGTGTAGGGAAGACTCGTTGGTATTTGCTATTTCCTCTCTTATGCTATTTAGGGATTCGAGCGCTCAATGATCCACTATTGATGATTTTTGACGACCCGTGATTCCGTGTTTCCGTCTTCCCGGTTCTATCCTAAACTCTTTTCACTTCACTATTTTATATTTCTCAATATTAAAATAGGAATCTCGTTAGTTGTCTTTTCCTTAGCAGGATTTAAACAAAGTGCACAATGTCCTAAGTGTAGGGGAGTTTACTCCCACATGCTTAAACATTGAGGACAATGTTTATATTAAGTGTAGGTGGGACTTCTATCGAAGTTAAGTGGCCTTTTCCTTGTATTTGTCCTCATTTTAACCGAAAAATCAATTTTTTCGACATTTTTCAAAATTTTTGATCTATTTTGGCCTATTAGTTTTTCCCTTTGTATAGTTATTTTCTTTCTTTACTAGAATAAATTTTTATAAAGACTCAACCCGAGTTTACTTATCTAAGTTTACTCTAGCTAGTATCCTTAACGTGTTTAAGTCAAGTTTTGCTAGGCTTTTATATAGGGAGCTTTAAAACACGAAAGTCTTAACTCTCACGGGTTAAGAACAAGAACTTTTCGCAAGTTCCTATAATTGATCCTAGAGAGTCGTTTATCAAGGGAACTTTAAAATGCGATTTCTAAACATGAAAAACTCTAAGAGTTTGCAAGATCCTATAGACGACTCGAAGACCCAAAACTTTGATTTAATAGGCTAAGCATCCACGAGTCTCATTCATTGAGATTTTAAACTGTGGAGAATGAGAGATGATAGAGTCAATTATAAGTTTGGTATTCTTTCGTGAATTTATGTGAGTTAATTTTAAGCCTATTCTCCCATCGCTTGCTAATAAATTTATCTGCAATAAATAAGGTTGTACGATTTGAAAAGTTACTTAGCTTCTAGCCCAAGATCGTTTAAAAGTTGTTCGGTATGGATTAGAGTTCATAGCTAAGGCATAACTTATTGAAGCGGGATGCGAAGATTGGCGAGTCCAAAAAGGTCCTAACAAGGCATGACGGCTATATTTTGTTGCTAAAGATCCAAAAGTTATGTGAAGAATCATTTATCAAAGATCAATATGAAGGATCGAGACACACGACGAAAAGCAAATACTCCCATAAATATCATGGAGAAGTCTATCCAAAAAGGCCCTAACAAGGTATGAGGATAAATAGATCCAAGTCCTAAAAGGAGGCGGATCGTTGTATATCAAAGTCCCAAATAAAGATTGGAGAAATATAAAGAAGTCGTGGTCCAAATAAGAAGAATCTCTCAAAACTTCAAGTGAAGAAATTCCTATTATGAAGAGGAGACCATTATTTCATGAACATCTCTCAAGGTTTGAAGTATGAAGTCGCTGCCAAATATCGGTCCGAGAAAGGTCTCAAATCGCGAAGCGAGTTATGCCAAGATATGAACTTTTTGAGGTCCCGAGAAGCAGTTTTAAAAGATTTTGTCCTTTAGCTAACTATTGATTAAATCGTCCCACTTTATTTTCAGCATAAATAACTATCAAAATAAGTCAACAATGCATCCTCGTGATCATTCAAGACTACAATAAAATATAAGAGATACACCTAGGAATAAGGGAGTCTAAGTAATTAACTGGCCCACATGAGTTCGTGTTAGTTTGCTAACTTATAATAACAATGATCTCGTTTTTAAGCTTGGTTTGGAGAATGTGAAAACTTGAGGATGATGATTGATCATGACATCTCCAAAACCCTAAGGTATGTCTTTGATTTCCTTACTTTCTTCCTTTGAATGTTTATAATTTTCTATCTCTTTAATAAAGGCCAATGTGGATTGATTATGATGGAAAATGTAAATCGTGCTTTGTAACTAATGAATTGCATGAGGACATTGCAATGGTCAAGTGTAGGGGATTTGATAGGTGTGTAAACACCCATCCTTTTTACCACTTAAATACAATAATAACCAAGCCAAAACGTGTATTTTATGTGGTAAATGTCGGAATTATGCGTAGGTTGTGTTTTAGTTGGGATTTAGGACGAAAATGTAAAAAGGGGAGAAAACATGGGCATTCACGGGCTTTTATCAAAGAAAAAGACAAAAGACGAAGTCAAGAAATCAAGAGTGCAAAAAGAACGGAAGTCCAAGACCAATTCTGAAGATTTATCGAAGAAAAAGTCAAAAGACGGAAGTTTACTTAAAGCTGAAGAACTCAAGTCTTATTTATGAAGAAATTTCAAGACGAGTTTAAAGAAATCCCGAGACAAAGTCGTTAAAGTCAAAGAATTAAGAAGATTAAGGACTTAATGACAATTAAAGAAAGAAGAAAGAGGGGAGGAAGCTTCCTCTAAGCACCTCCCTAATCCTCCTATAAATAGGCCTTAGTTCATTTCATTTCATTTTGTTGGCTAAGTGTGACAATTAGCTCTTCCACTTTAATTTTTGCACATTTAAATACATGTCATTTACTTAATTGTCTTGCACCTTAAATTCATTTAATTTCAAGTAAGTTTCCTTTTAATTATTGTTAATCTTTACTTTTATTGTTCATCTCCTATCTTCCTTTCTTATTTAATCTTTAATCTTTATGTTTATTGTTCATGTTCATGTTATTGAGTTTTCATTGATTTAATCAAGTGGGTTTTGATTGATTTGGTTATATTTGTTAGTTTTGTTGATTTGGATTGATAGGCTATTGTTATTAGATCATTTATGATTAGTCTTGTTTAATCTTTTGGTTGATTTTGATTAGTTATTGTCTAGATTCGTGTTATTTTTGTCCCGTGTTCTTCGTTACTGTTTTCCCAGGTTTATTCCGGATCAAGGTGGTTTATTCCGGATCAACAACACATTCCGGATCAACAGTTCATTCCGAACCAAGGAATTCTCCTAATTATTCTGGATAAGTGACATATTCCGAATAAAAGGATATTCCGGATCAAGGTTTTGTTGAAAGTTATTTCGAATCAAGGTTGTGTTCAGAATATTCCGAACTAGTGGAATATTCTGGATCAGTGGTTATTGCGAACCAAATTTGCATTCCGAATCAAGGTGTTTATTCGGTACATTCTGGATCAGCAACTTTATTCCAGATCAGCTGTTTGTTCCGAATCAAGGGTCTTCATTCGGAATATCATATATTCTGGATCAAGGGCATTCATTCGGAATAGTAAATATTCCGAGTCAAGGTCGTTTATTCGGAATAATCAATTAATCCGAGTGAAGCTTTTATTCCGAATAAAGCGTTATTCCGGATGAGACATTTGTTCCGAATGAAGTAATATTCTGGGTGAACATTTTATTCCGAATCAAGGGTTTTGGTAAATATTCCGAGTGAAGAAGAATCATTACGAACGAAGGTGACATTCCGAACGAGTGATTATTCCGAACGAAGGTTTATTCCGAATGAGCTGTTTTCAAGTTATTTTAAGTTTCTGTTTTTTTTTTAGTTTGAATTTTTAAGCTTTACTTTTCCCGCCTTTTTCCTTAGTCGCACTTTAAGTTTACTTGCCTTAGATTTATTTTAAGCCTTGCCTTAGTTTAAGTTTTAGTTGCATTTAAGTTTGCCTTTAGGATAGCTTTAAGTTTGCGTTATTTACGTTTCGTGTGTTTTAATTTTTCGTCATGCTTTAATTTCTCGCCATTTATCTTCACTCAGATTTAGATTTAAATTACCTGCTTTTCCTTTAAAGTTTTTGCACTTTTATTTACTACAACGACACAACTATTTATTTCACCAAAGACAGCTGAGTCGCACTTAAACCAGTAATCAATTCGATTAGACATACGACAAAGAACGATAATTTTCTTACTAGGTAAAAGCTTTGTAACGATCAAAGGATACTCTAGAATAGTTTACCACCACTATTCTTCAGATTCTTCTGCCAACTCCTTATGTGTCGCTGGTGAGAATGATTTCATGCCTAGATTTTCGATCAAAAACTCGATACGTCCTCGATCTAAGGCCTTTGTAAATATATCTGCCAGCTGATACTCAGTGTTGACGAAGTACAGTTCGATCACTCCATTTTCCACATGCTATTTGATGAAGTGGTAGCGTATGTCAATGTGCTTTGCCCGGGAATGTTGAACGTAGTTGCAGCATAGAACAATTGCACTTTTGTTATCACAGTACATCGGGATTTTGTTGAAGCCAAGACCGTAGTCAGTTAATTGTGCTCTCATCCAAAGAACTTGAGCACAACAACCGGACATAGCAATGTATTCAGCCTCCGTACTTGATATGGCAGCGCTTTTCTGCCTTTTAGATGCCCAACTAACCAGTCTATCTCCAAGAAGTTGCACACTGCCAGACGTGCTACGTCTAGTATCTTGACACCCAGAATAATCCGCATCTGCATATGATATTAGTGCAATAGAGGAATCCTTCGGATACCACAAACTACGATGAAGTGTTCCTTTAATATACCGAAAGATCCTTTTCACAACAAGTAAGTGCTTTTCGGTAGGCCGAGCCTGATACTGAGCACACATGCATATAGCAAATTGCAAATCAGGCCTGTTAGCAGTCAGATAGATAAGGGTGCCGATCATTCCACGGTAAAGTTTAGGATCGACAGCTATCCCTTCCTTATCTTCATCTAACTTGGATCTCTCCACCATTGGAGTATCCACGGGGTCATAATTTTCAAAATGATGTTTCTTTAATGATTCAAGAGCAAATTTTTATTGATTAATGAAGATGCCTCTGGGATTCTGAGAAATTTGTAACCCTAAGAAAAATGAAATTTTACCCATCATTGACATGTTAAAACGTGTGACATAATTTTCTTAAAATGGTCAGATAGTCTTTGATTAGTAGCAGCAAATATTATATCATCAACATAAATTTGTACCAGAATCATGTCGTTGTCCTCCTTGAGAATAAATAATGTTGGGTCCACTTTGCCTTTGGAGAAGCCTTTCGAGATGAGATAAGACGATAGGAGATCATACCACGCGCGTGGAGCTTGTTTCAACCCATAAAGAGCCTTCTTGAGCTTGTACACGTGATTAGGATACTCCGAGTTGACGAATCCATTCGGCTGGCTTACGTAGATATCTTCCCTTAATTCACCATTAAGAAATGCCGTCTTAACATCCATTTGGTAGACGATCATGTTCATGTGAGCAGCATAAGCAAGGAATAGTCTAATTGCCTCTAATCGTGCAACAGGAGCAAAGGATTCTTCAAAGTCAATACCCAAAGCTTGTTTGTAACCTCTAGAAACCAATCTAGCTTTGTTCTTTAGCACTCCACCTAACTCATTGAGTTTAACCTTATATACCCACAACAATGTAAGGATTTCAACGTTGCTGGGTAAAGGAACTAATTCCCACACTTCAAGACGTTGAAATTCATTAAGTTCCTCTTGCATGGCTTCAATACAAGATGATTTACTCATGGTTTGTTGCCAGTTTTTAGGTTCAGTATCGGAAAGAAATGCATCAAAGTAGCAATATAATGCATGTTCTTGGAGTTGGTGGCGAGTTAAGACTGGTCGATTGATGCCACCAATAATATTGCGGATTGGGTGATCCTTTGTCCATTTGGTGTTGTGAGTTTCAATCCGTGGTGATCGGGAGTGAACGATTGCAGGAGCTTCTTTTGAGGTAGACGCACCGTTAGGGTTTTCAGGTATTTGTGAACCAAAGAACGGAAGCTCTTGTAATTGAGCAAATTCCAAATTGTGATCATAGTGATCCTCTTCAACATCATTAGGAACGAGTGGGGGTGAAGATTCAGGTGTGGTTTGAGAATTAGTGAGGGAGGGGACATGTTTTTCAATAGTGACAATAGATGCCTCTGACTGATTTCCATTATCTTGAACAATAACTTCAGGAATTTGAGCTACTGCTACAGGTGTTGGAGAATCATCACTAGGTGGATCAAAGAATTCATCAAACATAGGCTGAAATAACTCATCCCACTCGGGCCTTGTAGGTGGTATAAATGATGGAGAGTACGATTGTTGGGAGTTAATCCGGCACTAATCGTACCGGTTCCCATCTCATGTAATGCGGGTTCAGAGCTGTGTTGATCAGAAGCCATCGCTGTCATCTCATCAAAATCGGCATCCAAATTTTCTACTATCTTGCCAAGACGACGGTTATAAATTTTGTAAGCTTTCTTTGCAGGTGAGTAACCAATGAAAATTACAATATCATCCTTCGGTTGAAGTTTGCCCAAATTCTCACTATTAGTATTTGGATAACACAGTGCACCAAATACATGAAGAAATGAAATGTCGGGTTTTTGTCCATGAAGTAGCTCATATGGAGTTTTACCATGGCGTTTACAAATGATGGAGCGGTTTTGGGTATAACATGCGGTTGCCACTACTTCAGCCCATAAGAATAAAGGAGCATTCGCATAAATCAACATAGTTCTAGAAGCTTCCATTAGTGTACGGTTACGTCATTCCACGACACTGTTTTGTTGTGAAGTGCGAGCAACAGAAGTTTCATGTGAAATACCGACCTCTTCATAATAGTCTCAGAGAGTTTGATTGACGAACTCAGTACCATTATCAGTGCGAATGTGGCGAACAGTAGCATTAAGACGTACTTGGATCATCTTTAAGAAAGTAATAATATACTTTGGTGCTTGATCCTTGGATGATAAAAATTTACCCATGTAAACCTTGAGAAACCATCCACCATGACGAGGATGTATTTTCTACCACTGACACTAGCCGTACACATTGGCCCGCAAAGATCCATGTGCAAAAGATACAGTGGTTCTTGGTTGGTGTCTTCAGCTTTAGGTTTGTATGATTTCTTGGTGCTTTTTCCCAAAGAACACGCGGAACATAAATGATCCTTGTCGAACTTAAGTTTTGGAAGACCACGAACAAGTTCGTTTTAAGCCAAATGGTTTATAGCATCAAAGTTGAGATGAGATAACCGACGATGTCACAACCATGACTTGGTCTTAGATGCTTTGGAAAGAAGGCATACAAGAGAGGCGGCCATCATGTTTTGAATGGACAGTGTGTAGAGATTATCCCTTCGAGAACCCTTTAACAAATCATTTCCTGCAAGATCACGAATAAAGCAAGTACGTTGTCGAAAAGCCACTTCAAGGTTTGAATCGTAAATTGTCCCACTGAAAATAAATTATGACCAAGTCCCTCCACATAATATACCCTTGCAATCGTAACATTCCCAATTTGATATTCACCGTAACCCATGATCTTCGCAATATGGTCATTGCCGAATTTTACCATTCCTTGAAACTTGTTGTCGAAATTTCTGAGCATCGAGCGATCTCCGGTCATATGCTTTGAGCATCCAGAGTCCAAGTACCAGAGGATGATTTGGACCACCTGAAAATATCACCAGACAAAGACGATGTATCGGAATCTAGTAGTTCCTCTGTGTTAGCAGGTACAGATATAATTATCTTAGATTTGCTAGCTGAAGAATTCTTAGGCTTCCAAATTTGCTTTCTAAATGCCGGCTTAGATTCTAGTTGTCTAAGATCCTGATGTACTTCTTCACTGGTAGCCACAATAGTGGGGGCAGACCTAGTTAAAGGGCGCTTTTTCCATTTCTTAGTGCTAGTGTTCCTATTTAAAGGACGCTTAGACCTAACTTCCGTGGATGTGATCCTAGTTAAAGGGCACGTAGATCCATTAGCAGTGAAGGTCCTACCAGTGGGTTTCCATTTCCAACCAACTTGGGTGAATTTCTTCCCCATTGGAATCCATTCAAGATTGTTCCTAATTGCATACATTTTATTCATGTGATCAACAAGGCATAAATCATGATGCTAAGAAAACATGCATTCATTACAATTCCAAAATCTCAAATTAGAATTCACATTTTGCTTAGGCTGCTGCACAAGCGCAGGGCCTTTAGTCTTAGTTACATGATTCTTTTTATTCAAATTTGAAATAACATTCCTAGGGTGAACTTCTACTTTCTTCTTCGCAGTCCTACTAGTGGAAGGCTTGATCGTATTCTTCTTGTCTTGAGATCCTTTAGCCTTAGTAGAAACAATTACTCCTGTAGAAGCCAAGGGAACATTTGTTACATATTTTGATTTAGCCTTGATGGGTGTGTTTAATATATGCTTAGATCCTGGATTCTTATTGAATGGAGTCATGGAAATGGTGGTGGTTTGTTGTTTAAGTGGTGCAGAACCCGGTTGTCGTACGACCTGACGAATGATTATATGACCGGATGTATGAAATTAAATGGATTATTAAAGTTAGGTTGTGTCACTAAAAGTCCCATTAGCATGAATTGTGAACTACCGAGATTTGGTAGACGCTTATGCATATAATAGTACTATGTGGGGACGATCACCCCAGTTCGCGCCCTGACGGTTGATCCCCGTCGTGCCACATTGATTGGTAAGCGAATTTATATATGAGTAGATTTCCATAGCGTGATTATTTTAACGACACGCTAATTTAGATGGGCAAATTGAGTTTCGGGTTAGCTACCCGTTGTTTGTTGTAGTAAGGTGACAATGTCATACGGCTTATAATAATCCAAATAACGAAATACTGCTATACGCACTGAATTACAATGAATTGCCTGACTAGCAATACGGGGTCTTGCTATTGATTTTATGTTCGTGTTTTGGTTTTACATAACCATATTCATATAACGGTTTTTATTTAACTCTATACAACGTTATAAAACGTATTGTATGATGTTTTTACGACAATGGTTCGTATAATGATTTTGAAGGCAAACGCTTGTATTATGATTTTTGATAAGGATTTGTATAAAATGACTTTGGTTATTTTATGGCCTATAACAAAGATTTGTACAAAATGATTTTCGGTATTAATTTTATATCGATGTTTTATTGATGGATTTCATTAAACACTATGAATTCACTCGGCGTTATCGCTGACCTTTTCCTTTAACATGTTTTGTCTCAGGTACTTAAAGGTAATTCTCGGGAAGACAACAAGAATTCATGGCCCGCACTTAAATAATAAGTTCCATTCAAATGCTTTGTAAAACCTGTATGAAATACAATGACTTGGGACCTATGTAAATTTAATATTTAAGAATGGAAATGCTTTATTATTAAACGACGCGATTTTTAAGCGTTGTCTATGATGTGAGTAATGTGCTATCCCGTAACACCAACGAGTCTTCCGCTGTATTGAATTGTGTATATTTTAGGGGTGTTACAGTTTGGTATCAGAGCTCTCGTTATAGAGAACGAAAGATTTTTAAAACCAAGGTTTTGAATAAAAAATTTCAAAATCTTTTAACTATAAACATTTTTCTAAAAATGTCTAAAAATCTTTTGACTATAACGGTGCTGAAGAATTCTCGAGTTACCGACAAGGCCAGACTGAGAAGTGTTATTTTAATGTATATATATATAACTTGTATTATGTGACAGTCTAACATTTTCAGGTAGTGAATTATTTTCTCGTATAATATTTTGAAACTTAATTTTGTGTTGGTTGATGAACTCACAATTTACGGATTTAAATTTGGGCTTACGTGCATAATTTAGTGTCCTTTACGATTAAACCGGAAACCTTAGGATTACGTATTTACGTTTTTGAACTTCGTTTTTGATGAGACAATTTTTATTGGATTCGTTTTGTGCCGTTGATTCATAATTTATAAAAACGTTTTTCGTGAAACGACCCGAGGGCACGTAAATCGAGAAAACTAGAATTGAAGAGTACCCGTAAATTAGCGGGATGGGACAAAATACATTATCCCACCCCACTATAGCATGGGACGGCCTAACTTGACACCACATCAAAGATGTGGCATCATGTTAGCTTATAACTTACAAGTGTAAGTTAAGCTTACACTTTAAGCTACCAAACCAACTAAAACCATCAACTTAAACACATACCACCATTTACTCATGCAAATCAACTAGAAAATCCTCTCAAAACACCCTGTTGCCGTCCCATATTCAAAGCACAAACACCCCTTTTGATCTTTTCTAGCCACAAAATACTTGTTATCTAGCTCTATCATGGAGTTACCTTGAAGCCTTGATCACTTGGTGGCCATTTTAACAATAAAGGAGGTGATTTGCTTATGTCCTAGGGCTGATTTCTCAACTTATATTCTTCGTGTTTGATGATCTTGGAGTTACATTTGGTGTTCATCAAGTTCTTGTCTTCCAAAAACAAGATATACTCTTGGTTGGTAAAGAAGATCATCCTCTCCATTTTCTCTTGTTATTTTTGTAAAGATCAAATGTATTTTCTTTCTTGTTGTATATGTATATAATGAATATATGATGATAAAAATGTTGTGTGGGGATCAAGTGTTGATAAATATGCTTAAAAAGGTTAATAACCATAAGAAACAAGGCTAAAATCATGATTAATTTGTTGGCTGTATAAAAACAGTATGTAACCAAAACTTGAACTGATAAACTTGCATGGTAGAATCCATTTACAGTAAGTACAAGATGTCATACACATGTGAGAGTTTTCCATGCAATGGAATCATTATAATGAGTGAGATATGATCAAAACAAGATGAGTGTGCTAATCTAAATAAGCTGTTTGTAGAGACTGTTAAGCATAGATAAACTTAAACTGAGCAGTAGCTATAACTAAGTTAATTGTAGCACATAATATGAAGATCATGCCGTCCAAAAATGAGCTTCTAATTCATTGTATAACTCTAGATATGATAAAAATGGTGAAGATGAAAATAAAAATCAGATTTTGAAGAATTAATGTTTATTACTATTATATAAGCACTCAAAATTATATTGTATAAAATGTAAAATTAAAACCCACTAACTTATGAATTTCATTTATATAAATATGTAAAAGGTTAAATAAATGGATAAATTATAAAAATGATAGTGGAATAATATTTATAAGTTATAAAAACTATAAACTTGATTTTTACGACTTTTTCGGCTATTACCGTAAAATTAACGTTTTTCGCCAATTAAAACTTAGACGATCAAAGCTGTCTAATGTAAAGTTTTTAAAAGTCATATACTGATATATAAGTATCTAATACAAGTAAAAACCGATAAAACCCGAACTATAGGACATACGGATATTAACGAGCTAAGTAAGCATATTGGACTAATAATTAGACTAAATAAGTTAAACACTTATAAAAAGTACTTATTGGGCTTAACCCATTTGGGCCTAACATGTAAAGTTTAAATACTGATAATATAAGTATAAAATGAACTAATACAAGTTAAAGAACTTATAATAAGCTTATTGGACTTAAAATAGGTAAATAGGTAAAACTAGTAAACTAGTAAAAAGTTACCAATACGTAAACACTAAAATGAGTAAACATGGATGTATAAACCCACTTGATCATCATCATGTGTACAAAAATCATCATGTGTATATTGTTATTTTGATAAAATTCATTGGACAAAGTCTAAAACCGATTATTATTTATATAGGTTTCCGTGACCGAAGCACGCCCGTAGCCGATAATTCGCCTTTCATTATCAACGTGAGTTCATAGCCTCGCACTCTTTTAAATGTTTTATAAAATGATTTGTAAACCCGCGAGGGAGATAACATGCTAGATTTTTGATAAAAATAGAACACAAGTAGTCCCGATGGTATGCTTAATGATATGGACCCGAATGATGCTATGACCCTATAAACGAGACAAAAAGGATTATTAGTAGTTAGGTTATGTCACTTAAAGTCCCATTAGCATGAATTATGAACTACCGGGATTTGGTAGACGCTTATGCATTTGATAGTACTATTTGGGGACGATCACCCCAGTTCGCGCCTTGACGGTTGATCCCCGTCGTACCACATTGATTGGTAAGCGAATTTATGTATGAGAAGATTCCATAGCGTGATTTTTGTGATGACACGCTAACTTATATGGGCAAATTGTTTGTCGGGTTCGCGGCCCGTTCTTTTCATAGTAAGGTAACAATGTCACGCGGATAATAATAATCCTATATAATCTATAATGTAATCCAATAACGACGCTAATAACGATGAATATATTACCTATTATGGTAATATTGAGGCTACGGTCTCATGGACGGTTTAAGATGTATGCTTTATTTATATATTGCCTGACTAGCAATACGAGGACTTACTTCTGATATTATACTTGTGTTATGATTTTAACGATTGTTTTATATAACGGTTTTTATTAAACTCTATGAATTCACTCGGCATTCGCTGATATGATTTTTGCATGTTTTTATCTCAGGTGCTTGAAGGTAATCCGGATGGAGATCGACTCTAATGGCCCACATAATATTAAAAATGTTCATTCGATCTATGTTTTGTAAACTTGATGACCTGTATAATTTGGGACCTGTTGTACACTTTAAAACTTTTTATCGAATGAATGTATGTTGAACCTTGTACAACCATTTTTATGTGTTGTTTATGATTGGAGTTATTGTGCTATCCCGTAACACTCTAAAAGACCCTTCCGCTGTACCGATACGAAAATTGAGAGTGTTACAGTTTGGTACCAGAGCTCTCGTTATAGAGAACAAAAGATTTTAAAAACCAAGGTTTTGAACAAAACTTTTCAAAATCTTTTAACAATGAACATTGAGAAAATATTTGAAAAATCTTTTGACTATAACGGTGCCAGAGATCTCCGACGTTACCAACAAGCCCTATTAAGAAGATATATATTTTGATATATATAATTTAATTTATATATATGTATATATCGTGATTTCAGTATGTAATTGTTTAACTAGTATGTTATCCTAATACGAGATATATATATAAATGCAGATTGTCATGGCTGACCCTAATATTCATGTAGAAAACCATGCTATTCTCGAACCTAATGTAGATGATGATCCTTATTTAGACTTAGTAGATTATGATATGGATGATGAGGAGGAACCATTTGAGGATCCCGAGCCCGAGTTAGGACTAGGAGATCAGATTTCCCCTCAGGTTGACTTGGTAGAGAATGAGATTGATAATGTTGATATAGAGAATGATGAGGAGATTGGGATAGGTAATTTAGATGACGAGATTGACGACGAGGATGTCGAGGAGGATGTAGGTATAGACGTTGAGGTTGATGATGATGAGGAAGCCGAGCTTATTTACCCTTATGATGTTCCAGAGGGCGAGCCTTTACCCCCACCAGTTTATTTGTCTGATTCTGAGGTTGAGCTACCTAGGGATGAAATGTCTGAATCTGATTCTGAATCAGAGGAGGATGAGGATGATAACGCACCTGACGGTACTGATGGTATTGCTACTCGTAGACGTGTGACAGGAGAGTCGTCTAGTACTCGAGAGGCTACTCATATTGATGGTCTTGCACCATGGGCCTTGAGACGTGATCTAGATGCTTCCCGTGTTAAGAGTAGTATGACAGAGATTAGATTAGGTGTTGTTCAGACTCATGTTGCTTATTTGGAGTCGAAGACTAAGGTTGGTGAGAAAGATCGGGAATTGCTTAGTTTGGATTTGACTGATGTAGAGCGTGGTTTGAATGATGCTTTTAGGAGGTTATCGGTATTAGAAAGTGGTGAGTTTGCTGCTATGAAGAGAAAGGTGAATTCTATGGAGATTCAGTTGAATGTAGCTCGTGCGATGCGTGAGAAAGCTGAGAAGGAGTTGAATATATCCGTGGGTTGGAATAGTAGATTTTATGCTGACATGGTTGAAAGAGGAGTGATCCGTAAGCGCCCAGCTGAAGATGTGTCTAGTGATCGTCCGACGAAGATACAGAAGACGATGGATGATGGACCATCTGGCGGTTCTCAGTAGACCAGTCTATGTTTAGGAGTGACCTTTGTATCTTTTGTACTTTTGTAGCTTTGACTGAACCGACTTGTTAGTAGTAGACTTGGCACGAATTTTGAGTATATATATAGTGCTAGAACTTTGATATGGGATGTAACTAAGACAATGCTTTTGTTTCAAATCGAATGAAATATGTATCTTGTCTTGAATTCCATATTGTGCCTTATTTGTATCTTGATTATGAATTCAACCCATATTATATGAATCACTTGTTGGGTGAATGCTTAATATTTTGAAATTGTGAAATTATAGAACTATGCCGCCCAAGAAGGCTGTGACTGAGGATGATGTATGTAGGATTATTACGGAGCAAGTTACCGCATCTATGAATGAATATATGGCAAATGCAAGAAATGAAGCTGGCGGTAGTGGAGCTGGCGGTAGTGGAGCTGGCGGTAGTGGAGCTGGCGGTAGTGGAATTGGCGGTACTAATGTGAATGTGAATGCTAATAATGTGAATGCTAATGCTGGAGGAAATGTAGGTGGACTTGGAACTAATGCACCTGAAGTTGGTGGCTGTACTTATGTGACGTTCATGAAGTGTGAACCTCTACCTTTTAATGGAACTGAAGGTGCTGTAGGATTAAGCCAGTGGGTTGAGAAGATTGAGTCGGTGTTTCAGATTAGTAAGTGTAAGGAGGGGGATAAGGTGACTTTTGCTATGGCTACTCTTAATGGTCGTGCGTTGACTTGGTGGAACGGGAGAATTGCTTTCATGGGTCTTGATGCTGCTAATGCTACTCCTTGGGTTGAAATTAAGAAGTGGATGACTTTAGAGTTTTGTCCTCGTAGTGTGATCATTAGGTTAGAACAAGAGTTGATTCATTTGAGAATGAAAGGTGTGGACATTGATAGTTACACAAACCGATTCCATGAGTTGGCCTTGCTATGTCCTCGATTGGTAGAACCCGAAGAGATCCGAATTGAGCAATATATTAAAGGGTTGACCAGCAATATCCGAGGGGACGTGACATCATCTAAACCATTGACCATTGATGATGATGTTCAAATGGCTTACCAACTCATTGGACAGATAATTCAGGATAGGGAAGATGAAGCCCGTGTTGGTGAGAAAAGAAAGGGAGACGGTGATCGTGTAGATAGAGGTGCTAATAGGAAGAATTTCAATCGCCGTCAGAACCAGAGAAAGGGGAATGCAAGTGCTCTTACCAACAACACACCGCGCAACGATGATAGATGTCCTAAGTGTGGCAACAAGAGGCATGCTGGCGACTGCTGGAAGTGCCGAAATTGCGGAAAGCTTGGACACAAGGTTGAAAGGTGTAAGAAGGGAACCATTTGCTTCAACTGTAGTGAAGAAGGTCATAGGAAATAGGAATGCCCCAAGTTGAAAGCGATTGTACCTGGAAGAAACCCCCAGGGTGGTATCTATCAACTTGGAACAATTGAGGTGAAGAAAGAGGATCCTAATGTCGTTACCGGTATGTTTTTACTCAACAATCATTATGCTGTTGCTTTATTTGATTCGGGTGCTGATAGGAGCTTTGTATCCACTAAATTTATTTCCCTTATTGACATAGAACCTGTTGAGATAAATACCAGTTACGAGGCGGAATTGGCTGATGGTAAATTAGTGAAAACTAATAAGCTATTAGAAGGATGCTCTCTAAATCTCTTAAACTATTCCTTTCCGATTGATTTGATGTTGATAGAATTAGGTAGTTTTGATATTATTATTGGTATGGATTGGTTGTCGTTGAATAATGCTACTATTTTATGTGGGGAGAAGAAAGTTAAGATTCCTCTTAGGAATAGGACGTTAGTAATTGATGGTAATCGAGGTGAATCCCGTTTGAAAATCGTTTCATGTATTAAAGTCCAAAAGTACATCAGGAACGGTTGTGAGTTATTCTTAGCTCAAGTGACCGGGAATGAGTCTAGGGAGAAACGATTGGAAGATGTACCTATTATTTGTGAATTTCCTGAGGTATTTCCTAAAGATTTACCCGGACTTCCACCGATAAGGCGAGTAGAGTTTCGAATCGATTTAATTCCTGGTGCTGCACCGGTGGCACGTGCGCCTTACCGATTAGCCCCTTCTGAATTAAAGGAGTTATCTGAGCAACTTAAGGAGTTGTCTGATAAAGGTTTTATTCGACCCAGCTCGTCGCCTTGGGGAGCTCTAGTCTTGTTCGTTAAGAATAAGGATGGTTCTTTCCGTATGTGCATTGATTATAGGGAACTAAATAAGTTGACAATTAAAAATCGATATCCTTTACCTAGGATTGATGATTTGTTTGATCAACTACAAGGATCTAGTGTGTATTCTAAGATAGATTTGCGGTCTGGATATCACCAACTTCGCGTCTGTGAAGAAGATATTCCTATAACTGCATTTAGAACTCGTTATGGACACTATGAATTTCAAGTAATGCCATTTGGGTTAACTAACGCACCTGCGGTTTTCATGGATTTAATGAATCAAGTGTGCAAGCCTACTGGATAAATTTGTGATTGTGTTTATTGACGATATTCTATTCTATTCTAAGAATGAAGATGAACATAGAGAACATTTAAGGATTGTTTTGAATTTGTTGAAGGATGAAAGGTTGTATGCTAAGTTTTCGAAATGTGATTTCTGGATAGATTCTGTGCAATTTCTTGGTCATGTGATTAACAAAGATGGAATTCATGTTGATCCTGCAAAGGTTGAAGCCATTAAGAATTGGTCTGCACCGACAACGCCAACGGAAGTGCGACAGTTCTTAGGATTGGCTGGCTATTATAGGCGATTCATTAAAAAAATTTCTTTGATAGCTAAACCCTTGACTAAGCTTACCTAGAAGAATAAACCTTTCGTTTGGGGAAGTGATGAAGATGGAGCATTTCAGACATTGAAGCAAAAATTATGTAGTGCGCCAATTATATCATTACCCGACGGGAGTGAAGATTTTGTAGTGTATTGTGATGCATCTCTTAGAGGCTATGGAGCTGTTTTGATGCAGCGAGAGAAAGTGATAGCTTATGCTTCTAGGCAGTTAAGGAAGAATGAGGAAAATTATACTACTCATGATCTTGAGTTAGGAGCTGTAGTCTTTGCTCTTAGGTTGTGGAGACATTATCTGTATGGCACCAAGTGTACGGTATTCACCGATCACAAAAGCCTACAGTATATTCTCGATCAGAAGGAATTGAACATGAGGCAACGAAGATGGATTGAGTTGTTAAGTGATTATGATTGTGATATAAAATATCACCCAGGAAAAGCCAATGTTGTTGCCGATGCATTAAGTAGGAAAGATAGAGAGCCTATCAGGGTACATTCTCTAGTCTTGACCGTGCACAATAATTTGCCTGAGCAAATTAGAAACGCGCAAATAGAAGCTTGTAAGAAAGAAAATTTTGTTAATGAAGGGTTTCGAGGAGAAGGAGATCCTTTAGAGGTTAGAGCTGATGGAGTGAAATGCTTAAGAGGTCGTATGTGGATACCTAAGTTTGGAGGCTTAATAGACTTGATTATGTTAGAATCCTATAAATCTAAGTATTCCATTCATCCGGTATCTGATAAGATGTACCATGATTTGAAGAAGTTGTACTGGTGGCCGAATATGAAAGCTGATATTGCTATGTATGTTCTTCAATGCTTGACTTGTGCTAGAGTTAAAGCTGAACATCAAAAGCCATCAGGACTACTTCAACAACCAAAGATTCCTGAATGGAAGTGGGAGCGAATTACGATGGACTTTATCACCAAGCTTCCTAAAACATCATCTGGAAACAACTCGATTTGGGTTATTGTCGACAGACTGACCAAATCAGCACACTTCATTCCGGTTAAAGAGCAGTTCTCACTGGAGAAGTTGACTCGTATATACCTTGAGAATGTTGTATGCAAGCATGGAGTTCCTGTATCGATTATTTCAGATCGAGATCCTAGATTCGCATCGAATTTTTGGAAATCTCTCCAAAGATCTTTGGGAACGAATCTCGACATGAGCACTGCTTATCACTCCCAAACTGATGGGCAGAGTGAAAGGACTATACAAACACTGGAAGATATGTTGAGAGCTTGTGTGTTAGATTTTGGTAAGAATTGGGATAAACATTTGCCGTTAGCAGAGTTTTCGTATAACAATAGTTACCATTCTAGTATTAAGGCTGCACCGCTTGAAGCATTGTATGGTAGGAAGTGTAGATCTCCTGTATGTTGGAGTGAAGTTGGGGATACCCAGCTCACGGGACCGGAATTGATCCGGGAGACTACGAAGATGATAGTTCAGATTAAGAATAGGTTGTTTACTGCCCGTAGTAGACAGAAACGTTACGCGGATGTGCGGCGGAAGCCAATGGATTTTATCTATAGTAGGTCCGGTGGCTTACAAACTAGAGTTACCCCCAGAACTTCATGGTGTTCACAACACATTCCATGTATCTAATCTGAAGAAATGTCTAGCAGTGAGTGATGAGAAAATTTCGTTAGATAAGGTTCGAATAGATGGGAAGTTGCATTTTATCAAAGAACCCGTAGAGGTTATGGATCGTGAGATAAAGCAACTGAAACAAAGTCGGATACCTATTGTCAAAATCCGATGGAATTCAAAGCATGGACCGGAATATACTTGGGAACGAGAGGATGAAATAAAGAAGTGGAAGAAATATCCGCACCTCTTCGATTTCAATAAGAAACGGACATCCAAATGAAATGGATCACGAGGACGTTGATCCCTTTTAGGAGGAAAAGCTGTGACAATCTAACATTTTCAGGTAGTGAATTATTTTCTCGTATAATATTTTGAAACTTAATTTTTTGTTGGTTGATGAACTCATAATTTACGGATTTAAATTTGGGCTTACGTGCATAATTTAGTGTCCTTTACGATTAAACCGGAAACCTTAGGATTACGTATTTCCGTTTTCGAACTCCGTTTTTGATGAGACAATTTTTATTGGATTCGTTTTGTGCCGTTGAATCATAATTTATAAAAATGTTTTTCGTGAAACGAGCCGAGGGCACGCAAATCGAGAAAACTAGAATTGAGGAGTACCCTTAAATTAGCGGGATGGGACAAAATACATTATCCCACCCCACTATATCATGGGATGGCCTAACTTGACACCATATCAAAGATGTGGCATCATGTTAGCTTATAACTTATAAGTGTAAGTTAAGCTTACACTTTAAGCTACCAAACCAACTAAAACCATCAACTTAAACACATACAACCATTTACTCATGCAAATCAACTAGAAAATCCTCTCAAAACACCACCATTTCCGTCCCATATTCAAAGCATAAACACCCCTTTTGATCTTTTCTAGCCATAAAATACTTGTTATCTAGCTCTATCATGGAGTTACCTTGAAGTCTTGATCACTTGGTGGCCATTTTAACAACAAAGGAGGTTATTTGCTTGTGTCCTAGGGCTGATTTCTCAACTTATATTCTTGGTGTTTGATGATCTTTGAGTTACATTTGGTGTTCATCAAGTTCTTGTCTTCCAAAAACAAGATATACTCTTAGTTGGTAAAGAAGATCATCCTCTCCATTTTCTTGTTATTTTTGTAAAGATCAAATGTATTTTCTTTCTTGTTTTATATGTATATGATGAGAATATTATGATAAAAATGTTGTGTGGGGATCAAGTGTTGATAAATATGCTTAAAAAGGTTAATAACCATAAGAAACAAGGCTAAAATCATAATTAATTTGTTGGCTGTATAAAAACAGTATGTAACCAAAACTTGAAATGATAAACTTGCATGGTAGAATCCATTTACAGTAATTACAAGATGTCATACACATGTGAGAGTTGGCCATGCAATGGAATCATTATAGTGAGTGAGATATGATCAAAACAAGATGAGTGTGCTAATCTGAAAAAGCTGTTTTGTAGGGACTGTTAAGCATAGATAAACTTAAAATGAGCAGTAGCTATAACTAAGTTAATTGTAGCACATAATATGAAGATCATTCCATCCAAAAATGAGCTTCTAATTCATTGTAAAATTCTAGATATGATAAAAATGGTGAAGATGAAAATAAAAATCAGATTTTGAAGAATTAATGTTTATTACTATTATATAAGCACTCAAAATTAAATTTGTATAAAATGTAAAATTAAAACCCACTAACTTATGAATTTCATTTATATAAATATGTAAAAGGTTAAATAAATGGATAAATTATAAAAATGGTAGTGGAATAATATTTATAAGTTATAAAAACTATAAACTTGATTTTTACGACTTTTTCGGCTATTACCGTAAAATTAACATTTTTCGCCAATTAAAACTTAGACGATCAAACCCGTCTAATGTAAAGTTTTTAAAAGTCATATACTGATATATAAGTATCTAATACAAGAAAAAACCGATAAAACCCGAACTATAGGACATACGGACATTAACGAGCTAAGTAAGCATATTGGACTAATAATTGGACTAAATAAGTTAAACACTTATAAAAAGTACTTATTAGGCTTAACCCATTTGGGCCCAACATGTAAAGTTTAAATACTGATAATATAAGTATAAAATGAACTAATACAAGTTAAAGAACTTATAATAAGCTTATTGGACTTAAAATAGGTAAATAGGTAAAACTAGTAAACTAGTAAAAAGTTACCAATACGTAAACACTAAAATGAGTAAACAAGGATGTATAAACCCACTTGATCATCATCATATGTACAAAAATCATCATGTGTATATTGTTATTTTGATAAAATTCATTGGACAAAGTCTAAGACCGATTATTATTTATATAGGTTTCCGTGACCGAAGCACGCCCGTAGCCGATAATCCGCCTTTCATTTTCAACATGAGTTCATAGCCTCGCACTCTTTTAAATGTTTTATAAAATGATTTGTAAACCCGCGAGGGAGATAACATGCTAGATTTTTGATAAAAATAGAACACAAGTAGTCCCGATGGTAAATGATATGGACCCGATTGATGCTATGACCCTATAAACGAGACAAAAAGGATTATTAGTAGTTAGTATGTCAGTTAAAGTCTCATTAGCATGAATTGTGAACTACCGGGATTTGGTAGACGCTTATGCATTTGATAGTACTATTTGGGGACGATCACCCCAGTTCGTGCCTTGACGGTTGATCCCCGTCGTACCACATTGATTGGTAAGCGAATTTATGTATGAGAAGATTCCATAGCGTGATTTTTGTGACTACACGTTAACTTAGATGGACAAATTGTTTGTCGGGTTCGCGGCCCGTTCTTTTCATAGTAAGGTAACAATGTCATGCGGCTAATAATAATCCTATATAATCTATAATGTAATCCAATAACGACGCTAATAACGATGAATATATTACCTATAATGGTAATATTGAGGCTACGTTCTCATGGACGGTTTAAGATGTATGCTTGATTTATATATTGCCTGACTAGCAATACGAGGACTTACTTCCGATATTATACTTGTGTTCTGATTTTAACGATTGTTTTATATAACGGTTCTTATTAAACTCTATGAATTCACTCGGCATTCGCTGATATGATTTTTGCATCTTTTTATTTCAGGTGCTTGAAGGTAATCCGGATGGAGTTCGACTCTGATGGCCCACATAATATTAAAAATGTTCATTCGATCTATGTTTTGTAAACTTGATGACCTGTATAATTTGGGACCTGTTGTACACTTTAAAACTTTTTATCGAATGAATGTATGTTGAACCTTGTACAACCATTTTTATGTGTTGTTTATGATTGAAGTTATTCTGCTATCCCGTAACACTCTAAAAGACCCTTCCGCTGTACCGATACGAAAATTGAGAGTGTTACATATTATATATATAAATATATATATATATATATATATATATATATATATATATATATATATATATATATATATATATATATATATATATATATATATATATATATATATATATATATATATATATATATATATATATATATATATATATATATATATATATATATATATATATATATATATATATATATATATATATATATATATATATATATATATATATATATATATATATATATATATATATATATATATATATATATATATATATATATATATATATATATATATATATATATATATATATATATATATATATATATATATATATATATATATATATATATATATATATATATATATATATATATATATATATATATATATATATATATATATATATATATATATATATATATATATATCTTTACATTATATATAATAGGAGGGAAATGCCACATAAGCACTCCATTAATCCACGTCATCGCTAATTTTTTTTGTAACTCTATTATTTATTTATTTTTAACTAATTATATTATTTTATTATTTTTCAATAAAATTCGTTTTTTATTTTGTCGTATTTAAAAAATTGGCGTATAATTATAAATTACCTTTAGCAAGGTTCGAACCTTTGATTTGATAACAATATTAAATCTACACAACCACTGTGCCATAATGCCATTGGTGGTTTTGGTTTTTATCTTACAAACTATTAAATATAAAGTGTATTATTCTTGCTGTGTTTTGTGTTTTTATAAATTGTACGTATATAAAAAATATCACCAGTCATTCAGTTTATTTTACCTGATTCTTAAACCCTAATACGATTTACTATCTTTCACTGGTCCAACCCTAACAACTTCATGTAATGAATCCTAATGTCGGATGGATGTTGCTACAAAATCACTCAAAGGGATTACTCTGTGGCTATTATATCTTCTTTGTTTATGATTTAATGTTTTAATGTCGATTTGCATACTTTATAGATATATTAATAGCGGATTTGAATGATTAGATATCATATTTATCAGATATGGATATCTTGTGTGATGCTGAATACGTCTGGGGTTACAAAATATTGTTAGAGTTTCTTCTCCATGACGAGCGTTGATGCTAAGAAAGTATTGATCCTCAAGTAAGTTTCTTAACACTCTTTTACTCTTTTTTGTTATTCGATTTTTGTATTTGATGCATAAATGTGTTTAACACAAATTTAGTATTCGGGATCCTTAAGAAGGTAGTTTCCAGGTGACCAAAGCTTATCGTTACTTGCACCACGCTAAATGCAAAAAAGTTCTCAGATTACTCGGGAGGTAAATTTTTATTTATTTGCATTTGCAATTGAAATTTAGAGAAAAAATAGCATGTAAATGTGGCAAAATAGGTGGGTCCGCGGATGGGTAGCGGATCATATCACGTTTATGAGTATCATAACTAGGCATCTGAATAGATGTTGTCATAAATAAATGCATCGTTTCACAGATTATGGCTATCAAATTATTCGATTACTATCACTAATAGAGTGAGTAGAACCTCAAATTTTTTCAGATATAAATTTGATCAACACCAATTTATCAGGTAAATATTAGGTAAAAATACACCATTGAATCAATTAAGATAATAATGGAACTTGATGTAGTGTAAATATCAGGTAAAAACGGCTTCAAGGCAAATTTGGTTGTGGGATAGGCGGTATTGTGCAAGGACAGATACCGCCGTTTATCTTACTGTTAGTCATTCTATGAGACTACTCTGATAGCAAAGCTGGGACTTCGGATCGCAAGTCATTATCCTGACCTTTTTAATTACCTATAGAAAACTACTCTGTATTATGTATAGTGTTGTACAACACTGATATATATTCCAAATCATATGATCATTTTTTTATGTAGATTAATCTGATGCATTCTAGAGCTATGTTATTATCGCTTCTAATTTCCATAGTTGCGACATGTTAAATTGGTAATGGCATATTTGATTACTTATCGCTGAAGAGTTGCTGTTGGAACATTTTGGCAATCTGATCAAGGTCAAAACCCATGCCTATAGCTTTTCAAAAGTCAAAACTAACCCTTAATGGCTATATCCTTACACCTACTCATTTGAATTATGCACTAGGTATGGACAAATGGAGCCTGCATTCCATTAGCCAAAATTTTAGCTATTGATCTGAGAGGAGCTGTTACTCGTGGTGTTGGAACACAAGGAATAGAACTCAATGAAACCATTAGAAGAATGGAAAAATTAGTGTCACAAGTCACAGTACTCGCATCAAAGGTATGAGAAAGTTGGTTTATTCTCTAAATCCACAAGTTCAAAGATATGTTGAGCCATAATGCTATAAAGATATTTAGCGCTTTCAGTTTATACCATATCATTATCAGGTCTTAGTTTTCAAATATAGTACATAGTGTATACTGTCTCAAGTTAGACTTATTGTTGATGATGATTCGTCTTGCTTATGGCACAACCTTGTGCAACTAATTATTGCGAATGTTATCGCTACCGCTGACACAAGTGGGTGATGTTGTGAATAGAGATTGCTGATGTTGTTGATACTTCTTGCTGACGTTGTGGATAATTCTTGCTGCTACTGCAGTCAGGGGTGTTAGAGGTACGGTTTCATTTAGTTACACGCTAAGAGGTAGTATTTCAAGAGTACTCAGGAAGGTCAACATAATTGTTATACCTCACACTATATATGTTTGTTACAACAATTGTAGAGGTAACAAGCTAAAGATTACATTATAAATCATGCGAGTAATCATATATTTTTATGAACTAACATTTTTATATGTACGCTGAAGTGAAAGTCGCTAAAGTTGCTAGCTTAGTTAGGCCGAACAATTGTAGTCTTTGAACAAGCATATGCGTCGAAGTGATAAATAACGACAATGATTAATCGAATGAGTATATGTGGATCAGTGATGATGGAGATATAAACATTTCGAGCAGGTATGTATTTAGTAAGATACTCACATTCTCAAGAGTTTACTTTATGGTGCTAACAACCGAACATTCACCTTTTTCCATTATATATATGTCAAAAACATCTCATGTGATCGATTTAGAACAGGGTTTTATCAGACTACCTCATTTTTCAATGTAAAATCTATATAAATTTTACCCATTTTTACCCATATGGTGGTAATAGGTCAAAACGCGGTCATTTTTCTTACGTTTTTTTATCTTCTAATCTGGCTAATCCTTCAGGATTTATGTTTGCATCTAAGAAGTGTGTATGATTGTTTATAGTACAAGACTGCATACCAAATCCTGCTACTAGCCTTGATGATCTTGTGTATTCTTAGAATTTTTATGAGCATGCAACTTTTAACCCTAAAATGAGCTAAAATACTTTTTTTCAAGTGCGTATATGTGTTTAGACGTTTGGTTAATATGATATGGGCATGCTTCAAATGCTCTTATAATTGTTAATATCCTTATGAACTACATTTTCATATGTCAAAAGAATCTCATTAGATCGATTTAGAACAGGGTTTTATCAGACTACCTCATTTCTTCAATATAAAAATTATATAAATTTTGCCCATTTTGACCTATATGGTGGTAATAGGTCAAAACGGGGTCATTTTCTTATGTTTGTTTTTCTGCTGATCTGGCTAATCTTTCAGGATTTATGTTTGCATCCAGGAAGTGGGTATGACTGTGTTTAATGTACAAGACTACATAGGCGCATACCGTACCAGGTAAATAATAAGCTTACTTATATATGCTTAAAAGATATATTTTTACAGTCGTAATAGCCTAAAGAAAGGACGTACATATTTCAATTAGTTGACATTTATTACTTTGATTTTAGAAACAGTATCGAACCTACTTGGGGTTGCACATTGGGTGCGTTTGGTAATGGGTCACACTACAGTAACCAATCTATATTTCACTATTTCAAAATTAAAGTCATGTAAGTACAAATTTAAATACACTCTGGGAAAGTGTCGTCCCATTTAAACCATTTGAGTCATTCCACTATTAACCATGTTTCTAAAGTTTAGCCATTTGAGTGTTGGACCCCTTGAAAAAAATACTTGAGTTAGCTCATTTAAACATAAAATAGGTTGAAATTGCTTTCTTTTTTCTTCTTTTTAAGAACTACGCCCCGATAATAGTGTGAAAATTCGATTTGTGCAGATGGTATTAGCAGTAACATAATTGCAAAATGGAACCAAATAATGTCCGAAGATAGTTTCAGCAACATAGTTGCAGCATGACAATTTATCTAATAGACCTTGATGTGCATCAAATTATAACTTGGAAGATATTAAGATGACCCAAGAAGAAGGTGAGTGTCGCTAAATAGAGCAACTATCAACAGTATAGGCGTTGGAAAGGTAAGTTATAGTTAGTATATGTGTACAATGCTTGTGCTGATATGAAACATTTGTAGCATTTTCCCCAAACTGCTTATCAACGTCTTAATGGTGTACATATGCAGCAAGAACTTTTTCTGTACTTGGTGATACTATGCTGATGCTCTCAAAGTAGATTTCAGCACCAGCACTGCCCGCCACACATGTACCACTGTCCATGACCACCGATGCTGGCGTGGCCGCCTTCTCCTCTTTTCTTTCTATTAGGTGATGTTTTTAATTTGGCTAAAATGGTAATTAGTTGTTTACTTAAGAATCCACTGTTTTTAGGTTTCTGAATTAACTAAGAATTTGCATCTTTCATAAGGATTGTTGTTGCTGGAGGTTGGCGAGTGGCTGCTATTAGGGATGGCGCCAACGCATCCTAGAGAACAACTCAGAACAGCTCATGGACAAGTTATTTTCACTGAAATTAAACTGCAATGAGGCTCTAACTATATAAGAATACTTTTAGTATTGAAATAACATGTTTTTAATTTATTTGTATTGTTTTAGTTACTGGACACATGTGGTGAACTAGAGCAGCTGTGGTGCTACACACAAAATTATCAATGCACTTGAAGTGTCTCTTAGCAGGTGTGCAGATGAGTCGCCTTCATCATTCAGACATTTGTATAATATTCTGCTGATGGTGATCAGCTGATAATGGTGTATACATAAAAAAAGGAGTTCTCTAAATCATCATTTGCATGGTAACTTTTTTTTACCTTTTCTACTATAGTTAACATCCAACTAATCAAGGATATTAATTAAGAAGTTTTTTTATTATTAATTTATCAGTTCAAATGTCATCGGTTCGAGTTATTGGGTTGGTTGTGTCGGGTTGATTTGGGTCTTGGTGTCCTAAATATCGACCATAGCCCAACCCTATAACATATCGGGTTATCATGTTTTGGGTTGAATCGGGTCTCATTATACAGGGTTGGGTTGTCAGGTTATTATTGGGTTAAAGAGGTAAAACAAAAGCCGCTGATAGGTGCGTTTATGTAATTTTATCATATAGGGGTAACATGTTATAAATGAATTGTAGTATATGCATCATGATGTATTGATGTTTACATCTTTCCCCTTCCACTTGCAGCCTCTTGTACGTACAACAATGAGCGAACTTGACTACCACGATGGTATTGACGTTGAGACACTAATAGCTAATACCAATGCTTACAATATAATATCTATAAGAGATGTTCGTTTCCCGTAGTCTTGCGCCTTTGTTTATGATTAATACTATAAAAGTTCATGAATAACACATGTAAAGATTTGGATCATATACCATCAGGTTCTCGGCTTGACTTGTCAACATATTATTATGAGACATAATTATTTGTATGCTCGCACTGTGATGACCATAGAAACATGGTCTTGGAAAAAAGTTGTTAAAAGTATTGTTGTTGCTTGCATGATAGGGGCTAACAATGTACTTCCGTATATATGGTGAGTTTGGTTTCGGTAAGAGTGACGCTAATTTGAATGGACCCTCTCGAACTTTAATCTATTCGAATTTTACTTTCTGAACTTTAAAAATGTACATCTTTATCCTTACCTCATTTTGAGATCACAATACGTATATAACGTTTTTTTCTAATTATATCAAAACTCATTTTGTTACTCAACCCATACAGTAAGGATTCAAGGAACCAAATATGTTAACAAACTAAAAGTACGAATTAACCAAATATGTAATTACATCAAAAAGTCATTTTCTAATATATATGTTAAAAGCTCAAAGGACGAGGCGAGAATCGAAAAGCTCAAAAGCGAGGCGCGTGCAAAATATTTTAATTTTCAAGTTATATTTTTATTTTGTGTTTTTTTATTTAATTCGTCTATTTTTTTAAGATGCATTCTTACTTTTATTAATGAAAAATTAAGTATTTATTTAATAAATTGTTTTATATAAAAAACTAAAACTAAAGTAGGGTCACAATAACACGAGAAAGTGTGGTGTTAATTAAGGAGGGTGTTTGTATGATTATGAGATGTTTTCGTGTTATTGAAAAAATTAGTAATGTGGCACCACTTTTTCCCATAGCACGAACCCGACAACTTAACTATACCCAGGACTCTTAATATCATCAACATTATCATTTGTTTATGACTCATTATAAGTGTTTCAATTATTAGTAGCTTCACGTGACAACTATTTGATTGTCATATGGTCATCAAAGTGACACTTAAAGCAATATTATGTTTTCTTTAATCTTTTTTATATTGTCACCCCTTGCTTTTATACATCTATAAAATAATTTAACAGCAATGGATTTACACAAATTAGTGTCGTTAACATTTTTTTATAAAGTTACTTTATTAGTACTATGCATCAAAGAAAGATCTATTCAATATTAATAAAACCAAACAGTCTAATAAAAAGATTTTGTTTCAACTTTGTCTCATAAACTAAAGAAAGTGCATGGAAAAACATATAGACATTCTCTCTTCACAAGATTTCTGCAACTATAAAAATGAAAATTGCTCTTTTCAAGACTGATACCAAAGAGGTCATTCTTGCTACCGTAGTCTACTCATTTACTTTTGGGATCTCAAGCCCTTTTGGGTTGGAATAGGAATCGTCATTGATGAAACAACAAAAGAAAAAAAAGATGACAATGTGTGTTGTGTTTTTGTGTATGTAGATATTCATCATCTCATATCCAAACGTTTTAAACCGAAAGAAGATTCTTACTTTAACACACAATTTTTCAAGTTTCTTGCGGCGCTTCTTAGGGTAAGAGTGATTGCAATTGTGATGATTTGAGGTTTTTCTTTTCTAGATAAAAGAATGTATGATTTTTATTATGAATTCTTTAATTTTGTCTCGGGTGACATATAACCATGAATAAATATATATTCATAGTTTATTTGTGTTCGAGTGAACCACCACTTAATTTATTTCCTAGATACACACAAAGCTTACTCGCTCATCTGACGAGCGATACAAAGTTGCTACTACAATAACTATTAAGTTAATTTGAATTTTTAAATTACTTAATGTACAAGACCTTCACCGTTTTACCGTGTTCAATTTTTAATAAAGTTAATACGAATTTATATGGTTACTTCAAAAAACATAACATATAATTAGTAATAATAATATATAATTAGTAATGTAATAAAAGAAAACCATCCGAAAAAGATTACTGTTATATTTAAACAAAAACTTATAAAAAAACATATAAAAACAGTTATTTCCGCAAATAAAAAAAAACAACAAAAACAAACCAGGCCTTGATAACTAATCAAAACATAACTACTCAAAAAAACAAATACTTGGAAAATAAAAAAAAAGTAAAACGATAATCATAAGTCATACTCGTCCATCGGACGGGTTTTGCCACTAGTATATATATATATATATATATATATATATATATATATATATATATATATATATATATATATATATATATATATATATATATATATATATATATATATATATATATATATATGATGTACTTTGATTACATGATTGTTCGATGATTATATTTATATTTATACGAGGTATTTATACGACGTAGATTGTCACAAGAAACCCTAACTTCCCTAGCAAATTAATCGAAGCTATTCCCGTAGGAATTCTAGCTATTCTAAATCTAAACCAAGTTGTGGATATTTATGATCCTAACAAAATGGTTGATATTCGTAGAAATGTAGATATTAGTTGATTGTGATATTAAAGATGAATTGGCGAGATTAAATCTGATATCTATGTCATGACGATCTTTCCTTATAGAGTGGAGTTTGACAAAACGTTACCACCTGGAAAGGTGTCATCTGATTCGTTGTCACCCAATTCTTAAATTTGAAATCGAAAGGGTGAATGTTGCACTTAAGGCTGTCATTGGAACCATTACCCAAAAGCCTCATGCCACTAGTACCTTTCCGAGAAGTATAATTGATTGTGTGAGTCGTTTCATACTAGTGACTCATTTGATAACTATTCTTGAAAGAGCTATAGGATTGGAAATTAAGTGTTGTTCATATCAAGCTTTTATTGCCCTATTAAGGTCTAAGAATAAAGTTGAAAGTATTGGAGAATAAGGTAGGATGTTGTATTGAGTATAAGTTGGTTGAAACTTGAATAAAGTAAAATTTCACTTATATGGAATATGAGATTGTTAAGAGGAAGTCGTTAAGTTCTGTGATTGAATTATAAGGTTTTAATTAATTGTTGATTCGTGTTAAGTGTTGTTCCTAGGCCATTGTCGAATGATGAGGATGCCCAGTGTCCAATAAATAAATTGAAGAAATCTTCATCTGAATTGGGACCGATGGATCTTTCGGGACATGTGGAACACCTAATGACTCTTGTAGATTAGTATTAATTGTGGTATCTTTTAAAAATCCCTAACTTAATTGAGACATCAGTTGGTAGGATGAGTTCTTGGAATTGTATGACATAGTGACACGTAATGTGTTACGGTACAATTTTGACTTGTTTGTGATTAATGAAAAGACTACCTTTGATTACTAAATCCTACATGTATCGATGTTATGTATCTTTTATTGCTTCATCCTAATGTTCGCATTAGGGATGCAACCATTGAACAAGTACTCATCTCGATTTGAGTTACGTTGTGGATTATTCTTTTTGAGTGCCATCGAGGTCATGAACCTCATGATTAATTGGCTAAGCTCATTTCCTATTATATTGTAGTTAGTTCCTGGTGAACAACTTTTCATCACTCTTTTGCAGATAGTTCATTGTTTTTATAAGTTAAAACAATGTCCCTTGAGAAAAATTGAATTTTCATCACTATAAGGATTATTCATAGTGAGATTTATAAGTGATCGTTATCGAAATGAAGTTGTTTATAAAACACCTTGGAAAAACTTAATTGTTTTCATAACAAAGAAAATCTTTGTAAATTTATTTTTGATTCTTATTTAAGAATTAAGCATGAAAATGTTTTTATTATAAACATGATGATAAAATTTTGACAAACTGAGTATTGCATCGTTAATCTTGAAATTGTATATAGTTGCGCGCCTACATATAATTTGGAACGGACCATGCAAGGCTGATTAGTAGTCACCATAAAAATTGATTAATAAACACTACATTTTCTTTGAAGTTATGAAAGATTAAATTTTATAAGATCTGCAAGAAGTGCAAAATAGGGACATAATGTTAGAGACATCTACATATGTGCCCGTGCCATTTATTTTTCTGAGTCAAATTTACTCATATGTGGATATTGTCTTCATTGACAATTGATATCCCCTTCTTGTTCATTTCTATAAATGATGAGATTCTTTGGAAAAGTATCTGACTACCGAGTGTTGATACCCGACTGGATGTATCAACGTTCCTATCATTTCTTTTGATTTGATTTCATTTGAATGACCGGGGTAACGATCCGAGGAGCTTTCCAATGCGTACTTAAATTATGAAAACATGGGATATATTCATATTCATTAAATGTTTTCGTCTGTATCTGATTTGAAATTCTCTCGCGTAGATTATGCGTTGACCTTACTCTTTTAAGGTTAGTTATGTCTCCAGATATCCTTGAATTGTGAAGGATTATGAGTTATTATTAGTCTTTTGAGAAATTCACATCTTATCGATGGCAATAAAACTGAAAAGTTGATAGTGCCAGTAGAATGGATTGATTGATTATGACATGACGACATTGTCTTAATTGATGGGAACTCGAATAGAATTCCCCTAAATGATAAGATGTTGATTATCAAAAGTGATCTAAATAATTCTTGATGAATGACCATATCCTGCATTTAGACTTGAAATTATACCGTGAATGGTTTTGAATTAGTCATAGATATTATAATCTAGAAAGAACCTAATATGAATTTATTAAAAGATGTTTATGTTATCTGAAACTTTAGGAGGTATTTATTGGTGAATTACCTAGACTTTCGCCATTAAAGCAAGTTGAATTTGGTATTGATTATATTCCTGGTGCTGCACCTGTGACATGTGCACTGTACATCAGCACCATCTGAATCGAAAGAATTACCGTGCAACTGAGAGAGTTGTCGGAGAAAGTTTTTATTCTACCAAGCTCGTCATTATGAAGAGCTATGGTGTTATCATTCCTTATATTTGTTGAATTACCGTGAACTAGGTAAATTGATGATCAAAATCTATATCCCCTACCCAAGATGATAGATTTGTTCGATCATTTACAAGGATCTAGCATATGTTCTAAAGATTTGATCCTCGGCATGGTTATCATCAACTTCGCGTCCGCGAAAAAGATTATCTATTCAAATCACTACATCCTGAACTTGTAATAAACATTATGAGTTGATACAATGGTTTTGTATGTTCTAATTTCTCGGTATCCCCTCGAATTGATCTCGGCCTTAAGTGGAATGATTTGTTCTTGGTTAATAAAAAGGAGTTTGGTTTGTTTATCTATTTTAAACTAATAACAAGAAATTAAGTGTCGAAGAGTAAAATCAAAGACTTAAATGATTACAATGAAAAGACGAATTTAAAATTAAATGTTTGAAATCTTTAATTATTATCTTAGAAAAATAAATGGACATTCAATAAAAACTAACACTTGGAAAACTTTGTGCAAAATAAGTACTATTAGAAAGTACTAAAAGAAATTAAGAACGGAGTAAAGCAAAACAACTATATCGGAATAACCAAAAATGGGTGTAATCGGAATGTTATTCCGATCGATTGATCGGAATATGTTACAAAAAGGACCAATCGGAATGATCAAAAGCCAATCAATCGGAATGTTTGAATTAAGCTACAATCGGAATAAGCAGAAATCGTGCCAATCGGAATATTTAAAACTTGCATCAATCAGAATATATGAAAATGGGCCAATCGGAATATGACAAGAATAAAGCAATCGGAATATACTAACTCCCACCGTCGGAATATGAGACACCAATCTGAATATCAAAACCCTTTCTCGATCGGTCGATCGGAATAAGGGGGGGGGCTTTGGTCGGAAAACTCAATCGGAAAAGGGCTTTGCCCTTTCCGAAAATGGTGCTGATCCGAATAAAAAGCAAGGAAATGAGCTTATGGAATAAGCTAACTCCCTAACAAGCTCGAATCCAGTAATAAGCTGATCAAATAAGCACTAAAAACACTTTATCTAAGCATAAAATAAACAACTTTTAAATCAAATCAATAAAAAGATGAACTTTTCATAAAAACCTTAAAAAGTAAATAAGCTAAATCAACAATTAAGCCAATAAGAACAAGGATCTCAAAGCTTATTTATATAAAAACTTAAGAAAACATAAAAAGTAAACAACTTTTTAAGCACAAATCATAGATGAACAACACGGATCATACGAGATTTGTACCAAAATCAATAAAAGTAAAAGAAAGGAAGGATGAGAATAATGATTAAAAGATAAAAACTTGAACTTGATTAATGAAAAATACTACAAAGTCTTGATCTTGAAATAGAAAAAGATGAAATCTAGTGAGAGAAAGTTTAGAACTTTTTCTCTCTAAAACTAGAGAGAATGAAAAGTGAAACTACCTAAAGACTAAGTGTGTGAAAATTTGTGAGGTAAGGCCTTTATAGAGGCGTGTGTTTGGTGGTGATGGGCTTTTGATTGGGCTTTGATTTGGGCTTCTTTTTCTTCTTTCTTCTTTAGTCTTCACGCATCTTTAAATAAACGTTTCCACTTTGGATTTGAGAAGTGTCGGTGAATTATTCCAACTCGTCTTATAATCTATTGTTTTATAGACTCGAGTTCTTCGACATATATGAATCTTCCATCTTTGGCTCTATTCTTCGATAAATCTTCAAATAGGCACAATGACTTCAAATCTTTTGCATCTCTTGGACAATAGACTTCGTCTTGAGTCTTTTTCCTCGATAAAACCCGTGCAATCCCATGTTTTCTTCAATATTCATCCGGTTAGCTCTGAAAACACAATAAACACAAAAACCACGCATAATTCCAAACAATTGATATTAAGTACCTGTTTTGGTCTTGTTTTAGCCAGAATTAAGTGGTAAAAGGATGTGTGTTTTCACACCTATCAAATCCCCTACACTTAACCATTGCCATGCCCTCATGCAATGCTTAGTGATAAAGCAAATTTACACTTTTCTCATGATCAATCAACCTTGGCCTTATTAAAATACTACTAAACAAAAATTAAAGTACTAAGAGAAATTGAAACTTTAAAGTAAACAAAAGGATAGAAAATAGCTATGTGGAAATAACTTGCAAAGAGATCGAGGACTTACATTAGGGCTTCGGTGCTGCGAAGATTTATCACCCTCAAGTTTCACGTTCCCCAAACTAAGCTTAAAAAACGAGATCATTGTTATTATAAGTTAGCAATTCAAACACTTACACACATGGCTTAATTAAATGCTTAGACTCCCTTATTCCTAGGTGTATCTCTTATATTTTATTTTTGTCTTAGAATGATCATGAAGATGCATTTTTGGACTTATTTCGATAGTTTATTTAGGCTGAAAGCAAAGTAGGACGATTTGATCAAATGTTAGCTAAAGGACAAAATCTCTTAAAACTGCTTCTCGGGATATCAAAAAGTTCATATCTTGGCATAACTCGGTTCGCGATTTGAGACCTTTCTCGGGCCGATATTTGGCATGTACTTCATACTTCATATCTTGAGAGACGTTCTTGAGATAATGGTCTTCTCATCGTAATAGAGTTTCTTCACTTGGAGACTTTTTAGGGGTACTCCAACTTTGTTGACCACGACTTCATGATTATTTCTTCAATCTCTAATTGGGATTTTGAGATACAACGATCCGCCTCCTTTTCGGACTTGGATCTATTTATCCTCATACCTTGTTAGGGTCTTTTCAGATAGACTTCTCCATGATCTTTATGGGAGTTGATTGCTTTTTGTCGTGAGTCTTGATCCTTCATATTGATTTTAGGAATAATGTTCTTCACATCATTTTTGGATCTTCAGCAATAAAATGGAATCCTCATGCCTTGTTAGGGCCTTTTCGGACTCGCCAATCTTCGCGCCCCGCTTCATAAGTTATGCCTTGGCTATGAACTCTTATCATTACCGAGCAACTTTTAAACGATCTTGGGCTAGAAGCTAAGTAACTTTTCAAATCGTAAGACCTTACTTATTGCAGATAAATTATTAGCAAGTGATGGGAGAATAGGCAAATAATTACACCAAGTGAGCCTGTGCAAGAATACCGACTTATAATTGACTCTATCATTTCTCGTTCTCCACAATTTAAAATCTCAAGTAATGAGACTCGTGGACACTTAGCCTAATAAACCAATTAAGGTCTACATGGTTAAGGATACTAGCTAGAATAAACTTGGATAAGTCTATTCGGGTTGAGTCAAAATAAACGCAACGGGCCTAATATGTCAAAAGACTTCTAAACTAGCTACACCACTTTATTAATATTTTTGACTTTATTGCGGGATATATACATATGAAAGCAACGATAAAAAAATTAAAAATTACAACTAAATGGCCAAAGTTAATAAAAAATTTGAAAAATGTTGAAAAATATTATTTTCCGGTTAAATGAAGGCATTTTCATGGAAAAGTCCACTTAAAACATCGATAGAAGTCCCCCCTACACTTAAGATAAACATTGTCCTCAATGTTTAAGCATGTGGGAAAAGTCTCCCCTACACTTATGACATTGTGCACGTTGGTTAACTCAAGTTAAGGAAGAGACGACTAAAGTGATCAATTTCAAATGTTAGTATGAAGAAAATTGAATCACGATAGTTGAGAGATAGAACCGGATTTCGGATAACACGGGAGCACAGTTCTTCCAAAGATTCCAAGAGTGCACTTATCGCTGTAATCATATCACCACACAAAAACAAACACCTATACAGGTCCCCCTACACTTAGGAGGTTAAAACGTAATATGATAGATACTCGGGTTGCCTCCCGAGGAGCGCGTGTTTTTGATAACCGAGTCACGAGCCTGACTCGACACAAAATTAGTTCATGGGGAACGTGGTGAGGGATGGAATCATCTCCTGAGAGATGTCCTCACCAAAGTACAACTTCAGACGCTGGCCATTCACCTTGAAATTGGGCCCATTTGGCTGAGAAAGCTCAATGGTCCCATACGGAAAGACGTTGGGGACGGTGAATGGACCAGACCAGCGGCTCTTCAACTTGCCAGAGAAGATCTTCAACCGAGAGTTAAAGAGTAAGACTTGATCACCAACGTGGAACTCTCGGTTCTTGATTTTAGCATCGTGGATCATCTTCGTCTTCTCCTTGTAGATCAACGAGTTCTCATAAGCTTCATTCCTCAGTTCATTTAGCTCGTTGAGTTGAACCTTGCGATGATCACCGGCTTTGATGATGTCGAAGTTAGCCCACTTCAAGGCCTAGTGCGCCTTATGTTCCAGCTCGATGGGTAGGTGGCAGGCTTACCCGTACACAAGACGATAAGGTGTACAACCGATCGGGGTCTTATAAGCAGTGCGGAAAGCCCACAGAGCATCATCTAACTTATCGGCCCACGCGGCACGATGCTCTCCCACAGTACGCTCCAAAATTCGCTTCAATCCACGATTGGATATCTCGGCTTGCCCATTGGTTTGGGGATGATAAGCGGTGGAAAGACGGTGATTGACACCATACTTAGCCATGACTCTTGCAAATTGATCGTTGCAAAAATGAGTCCCGCGGTCACTGATAATAGCACGAGGAACGCCGAATCGAGCGAACAGCGATTTCAAAAAGTTACAAACCACCCTTGCATCATTAGTAGGTAAAGCTTTGGCTTCAACCCACTTGGAGACGTAGTCAACGGCAGCAAGGATGTATTTGTTTCCTTTAGATGAAGGGAATGGCCCCATAAAGTCGATACCCCAAACATCAAAGATTTCACACTCTTGAATGAAATTCTGAGGCATCTCGTCTTTATGTGTGATCGTGCCTTGTTTTTGGCAAGCATCACATCGTTTAACCATCTCGTGAGCATCACGGTAGATGGTGGGCCAATAAAATCCTAAATCAAAAACTTTTTGGCGGTGTAGTTGGGACCAAAGTGACCACCAGTGGGTCCTTTGTGGCAAGCATCAAGGATTTCGAAAGCTGCCGGTCCATCAACACATCGGCGAATAATCAAGTCAGCACATTGTTTGAAAAGGTACGGGTCATCCCAAAAGTAAGTCTTGATGTCTTTGAAGAACTTTTTCTTTTGTTGGGATGTTAACCCGTCAACGAGGATTCCACCCGCCAAGTAGTTTGCAATGTCCGCAAACCACGGGGTTTCGTCAGCAGTCGAGTTTATAGACATTAAGGTCTCCAGGGGAAAAGAATCATTGATTTCTTTGTTCGGATGATCCCCCTCGTAAGGATCCTCAAGTCTACTGAGATGATCCGCGGCTAGGTTTTCTGCTCCTTTTTTATCGCGAATTTCGATTTTAAATTCCTGGAGCAGCAAAACCCAGCGAAGAAGTCTTGGTTTGGAATCTTGCTTTGTTAACAAGTACTTCAACGCGAAATGATCGGTATACACAATTGTGGTGGAAAGGACAAGATAGGGGCGGAATTTTTCAAAGGCATAGACAACAGCTAAAAGCTCTTTTTCGGTTGTCGTATAATGCAATTGTGCCCCCGTCATTGTCTTGCTAGCGTAATGGATGGGTTGGAAATGTTTGTTCACTCTTTGTCCCAGAACCGCACCAATAGCAAAATCACTAGCATCGCACATCAGCTCAAAGGGAAGCTCCCAATTAGGGGTAACCAAGACGGGTGCCTTAGTAAGCTTATCCTTAAGCGAGTCAAAGCCTTCAAGACACTCTTTGGAAAAGATAAAAGGAGTATCTTTTTCCAAGAGGTGGGTCATCGGGCTAGCGATTTGGGAAAAATCTTTGATGAATCGACGGTAGAAGCCCGCATGACCCAGGAAACTTCTCACACCCTTCACGGTTGAAGGTGGAGGTAACTTTGCGATAACATCGACTTTAGCACGGTCTACTTCAAGACCGGCTTTGGAAATTTTATGTCCCAGCACGATGCCTTCTTTTACCATAAAATGGCATTTTTCCCAATTCAGAACTAGGCGAGTGTCTTCGCACCGCTTGAGCATACGTTCCAAATTGGCAAGGCAAGAAGAGAAAGAATCCCCGAAGACCGAGAAATCATCCATGAAGACTTCCATGGTTTGTTCAACCATGTCATGGAAGATAGCTAACATGCACCTTTGGAAAGTCCCGGGCGCATTACATAAGCCAAAAGGCATTCGTTTGTAAGCAAATGTGCCATAGGGACAAGTGAATGTAGTTTTCTCTTGATCTTGGGGATCGATGGGTATTTGGAAATAACCCGAGAAACCATCAAGAAAGCAGTAATATTCATTACCCGCTAAACGTTCAAGCATTTGGTCCATAAAAGGTAGAGGGAAATGATCCTTTCTCGTGGCATCATTGAGTTTGCGGTAGTCTATACAAACTCTCCACCCAGTAACGAGGCGAGTGGAAATCAACTCGTTGTGTTCATTGGGAACAACGGTTATTCCGCCCTTCTTAGGCACACAATGGATTGGACTAACCCATGGTGAATCCGAAATAGGGTAAATCATACCCGCATCAAGAAGTTTGATAACCTCTGTTTTGATGACTTCATGGATTTTTGGATTCACCCTTCGTTGGCTTTGAATAGTGGGCTTATAGTCGTCCTCCATGAGAATTTTGTGCGTGCAGAAGTGAGGATCAATTCCACGAATATCCGAAATCTTCCAAGCAATAGCCTTCTTATGAGCTTTCAGCACGGCAACGAGGCGAGTCTTCTCTTCATCTTTCAAATCCGTCGCAATAATGACGGGCGACTTCGTGTTGTCGTCAAGGAACACGTACTCGAGATGAGGCGGCAACTCCTTAAGTTCTAAATCCGGAGGATTTTCAACGGGAGGCGTTTTCAAAGTCGGAGTATCGATAGCAATGACCGTGGGAGATGGAGGAGAAGGATTGTCTTCAGTGAGAAGGTTGTCAAAGAAATTCATGTCTTCATCCCCATCGATAGGAGATTCATTAGTAGCTAAATTCATATCTCCCATGGTTTCTTCAAGATTGTTCCAGAATAAATCACTATCTCCAAATAGAGACAATGATGAATCAATAGAGGACACGGTCTCAACAGTGGGAAGAGAGGTAGGAATACTTTTGTAAGCATCATTAAAGTGTTCTTCACAAGCCTCATCAAGAACGTCAATACAATTAACACTCTCATATGAATAAGGCTGTTTAGACAACTTTCCCATGTTGAAGACTACTTTATCGTCACCCACTCTCATGATAAGCTCACCGGCTTCAACATCGATGAGAGTGCGACCGGTCCTCAGGAATGGACGACCAACAATCAGTGGTACACGGGGGTCCATCTCGTAGTCGACGACAACAAAATCAGCAGGAAAGGTGAATTTGTCGACTCCTACAATGACATCTTCGGCTATCCCCACTGGATAAGCAACCGTACGGTTAGCTAATTCCAAAGTCATTTTGGTGGGGACTAGCTCTGGGAGAGATAATTGCTTCCAAACGCTTAGAGGCATTAAATTAATATTGGCACCTAGATCGGCTAGGGCCATGCAATTCTCTACTCCCGGGAAATTGCAAGGGATAAGAAAACGACCCGGATCACCAAGCTTGATTGGCAATTTCCTTAAGAGCACTGCAGAGCAATTCTCATTAAGTTGGGTGTTGGCAATATCGAGGAGCTTTTCCTTGTCGCTCAGCAGATCTTTAAACATTTTTGCGTATTTAGGCATGTGAGCGAGAGCCTCAGCGAAGGAGATATTGAAATTCAGTTGTTTAAACATCTTAAGAAAGTTAGAAACCTGAATATCGTCCTTGCTTTTGAGCTTCTCTTTCCTCAACCTAGATGGATAAGGTATATTGGAAGAAGAAGAATACTTTGGAAGAATAGGATCACTCACATCCTTGGGTGGAGGAGGGGTAGAAGGAAGAGGTGGAGAAATTGGGGAAGGAGAAGGATGAGGAATAGGAGCAGGTGACTCGTTCTCCTTAGTCACAACCACCGGTGGAGGTATAGGAAGCTCGGGTTCCTTGGTACCTTTACCACTTCGAGTAGTGATTGCTTTCATCTCCCCTCTTGGGTTCGCAACGGTGTTACTCGGAAGAGTACCCGAAGAAGAGGGTTGATTACCTTGGAAGAAACTAGCCATCATGTTCCTCAGATCATTAGTTTGGCTATCCAACGTGTTTCTCATGTCGGCTCTCAAATCGTTTCCTTGCTTGACCAAGTCTGCTTTCAAATTGCGCACTTCCTCTTGGAGATTTCCCACTATCACATCATTGGTTCTCATGTAGGTTGCAACCTCTTGGTGTAATGCAGTGGTGGTTTGGTTGGGAGGAGCATTGTATGCAGGTGGTTGGTAAGCAGGTTGTTGGTAGACTTGATTGTTACGTTGAGGTGGTTGTTACTGCTTGTGAGGAGGTATGTATGGTTGTCGAGGTTGTTGTTGTTGTTGAGGAGGGCGGTTGAGGTTTTGTTGTTGGTTTTGGTTGTTAGGATTAAAACCAGGTGGTGAGAGATAGTTGTTGGAACAGTAGCTAAGCAAGTTGCGGTCACCTTGAGGTTTTGCTTGATAAGCAGGTTGAGTATAGGTGCCATATGCTGCATTCACATTCTCTGCAGGGTAGTCTTGGGTGGCGGTACAAGTTGTGTAAGAGTGAGGACCACCGCATATCTCACAAGGTTGGCTGACAGCGTTCACTTGAGCGTTTTTGACGTTGTTGCTGTTGTTGCTGACGGTGTGGGTGACAAGCGATTCAAGAAGCGTGGTGATTTTGTCAAGTCGCTTGTCGCTGTCATTAGTGCTCGCACTAGCGACATTGGTCCGAACACTCTTGGTTTGCACACGAGATTTATTCTCAATGATGTCCCAAGCAGCATTGGAAGTCTTAGCCAATAGATTACCCCCCGAGGCACTGTTCAGTGAATCTTGGTCACTCATGCTTAAACCATTGTAAAAAGTATTAATTTGATGTACTTTGGTAAAACCATGTTGTGGGCATTTTCTTAATAGATCTTTAAAACGATCCCAAGATTCACTGAACGACTCATCGTACTTTTGTTCAAAATTTATGATTTCATTCCGCAAAGCGGTAGTACGAGAGGGTGGAAAAAAGTAATTGATAAACTTTGTTTCCAAATCCGTCCACGAGAGAATACTCTGTGGCGGTTCCTTAGCAAGCCAATGTCGGGCTTGTCCCTCTAAAGAAAAGGGAAAAAGTCGTAACCTTATAACCTCTTGTGGAACACCATTGAATTTGACCGTGTTGGTGAGTTGCAAGAATCTCTTGATGTGGTCGTGTGGATCATCAATGGTACGTCCCAAGAATGGTTGAGCGGAGACCATCTGGATAAAGCCTGATTTTAGCTCAAAGTTGTTGGCGGCAATTGGAGGTATGACAATTGGATCCGTGTTACCGTCTACATGAGCTTGCAGCAATTCAATCATCGGGCGATTATCCGGAAGGGGCTCATTGTTGTTGTTATTGTTGTTTGGAGGTGGTACACCGGCCATGTCTAAGTGATCGAGAGGCTCGGGCTCTTGATATGACGTGAATCGAGTGCGCATACACCTGCAAAAGAACGAACAAAGAAAAACAAAACAAAAATATTTTTGGTTTTTATGTTTTTTTGAATTTTTTTTTTTTTTTGAAACTTTTATATTTTTTAGTTGTTTTTGAAATTTTCTTGAAAAAGTAACGTTCACGGGGAACGGATCCCAAAATCCAAGTTCTCACAAACAACTTTTGATCTTAACGAGAAGAGCCGGCAGCGGCGCCATTTGATACAATGGTTTTGTATGTTCTAATTTCTCGGTATCCTCTCGAATTGATCTCGGCCTTAAGTGGAATGATTTGTTCTTGGTTAATAAAAAGGAGTTTGGTTTGTTTATCTATTTTAAACTAATAACAAGAAATTAAGTGTCGAAGAGTAAAATCAAAGACTTAAATGATTACAGTGAAAAGACGAATTTAAAATTAAATGTTTGAAATCTTTAATTATTATCTTAGAAAAATAAATGGGCCAATCGGAATATGACAAGAATAAAGCAATCGGAATATACTAACTCCCACCGTCGGAATATGAGACACCAATCTGAATATCAAAACCCTTTCCCGATCGGTCGATCGGAATAAGGGGGGGGGTGCTTTGGTCGGAAAACTCAATTGGAAAAGGGCTTTGCCCTTTCCGAAAATGGTGCTGATCCGAATAAAAAGCAAGGAAATGAGCTTATGGAATAAGCTAACTCCCTAACAAGCTCGAATCCAGTAATAAGCTGATCAAATAAGCACTAAAAACACTTTATCTAAGCATAAAATAAACAACTTTTAAATCAAATCAATAAAAAGATGAACTTTTCATAAAAACCTTAAAAAGTAAATAAGCTAACTCAACAATTAAGCCAATAAGAACAAGGATCTCAAAGCTTATTTATATAAAAACTTAAGAAAACATAAAAAGTAAACAACTTTTTAAGCACAAATCATAGATGAACAACACGGATCATACGAGATTTGTACCAAAATCAATAAAAGTAAAAGAAAGGAAGGATGAGAATAATGATTAAAAGATAAAAACTTGAACTTGATTAATGAAAAATACTACAAAGTCTTGATCTTGAAATAGAAAAAGATGAAATCTAGTGAGAGAAAGTTTAGAACTTTCTCTCTCTAAAACTAGAGAGAATGAAAAGTGAAACTACCTAAAGACTAAGTGTGTGAAAATTTGTGAGGTAAGGCCTTTATATAGGCGTGTGTTTGGTGGTGATGGGCTTTTGATTGGGCTTTGATTTGGGCTTCTTTTTCTTCTTTCTTCTTTAGTCTTCACGCATCTTTAAATAAACGTTTCCACTTTGGATTTGAGAAGTGTCGGTGAATTATTCCAACTCGTCTTATAATCTATTGTTTTATAGACTCGAGTTCTTCGACATATATGAATCTTCCATCTTTGGCTCTATTCTTCGATAAATCTTCAAATAGGCACAATGACTTCAAATCTTTTGCATCTCTTGGACAATAGACTTCGTCTTGAGTCTTTTTCCTCGATAAAACCCGTGTAATCCCATGTTTTCTTCAATATTCATCCGGTTAGCTCTGAAAACACAATAAACACAAAAACCACGCATAATTCCAAACAATTGATATTAAATACGTGTTTTGGTCTTGTTTTAGCCAGAATTAAGTGGTAAAAGGATGGGTGTTTTCACACCTATCATGAGTTTCATGTGATGTCGTTTGAATTGACCAATGCACATGTAGCATCCATAAATTTGGTGAATCACGTGTGTAGGCTGTAATTTGATAAATTCATGCTTGTGATCATTAAGGACCATATGTTTGTTTATAAGAATAAGAAGGAGTTAATAATTATTTATAGATTGTCCTGAATTGGCCGAACAATGAAAACCTGTACCTTGAATATTTAACATGTAATTTAAGGCTTGATCCTTTACCTAAAATGACCGTTTGATTAATAATGGTAAGATATATATATATATATATATATATATATATATATATATATATATATATATATATATATATATATATATATATATATATATATATATATATATATATATATATATATATATATATATATATAATTATATATAGAGGAGGGTTAATGTGAGAGATTTTTTAAAATTATTAAAATGAGAACCAATATACACCGTTGGATCTATTAAGTTGTATTAAATAAGAATGATAATTAATGAGTGAAATTATGATCATTAAATGTATATTAAAATATATTTTACTTACATTCTTTTTTTACCAACTATAAGTTCAATAACTCGAAAATAATTGATACGTCGTGGTACAATATCTCGAAAATAACTGATGCGTCGTGATACAATCTAAAAAATAACTGATGCACGTGGTACAATATCTCGAAAATACCTGATTCGTCGTGGTACAATATATCGAAAATAACTCATGGTGCGTGGTACAATATCTCGAAAATAACTAATGCGTCGTGGTATAATATGTCGAAAATAACTGATGCGTCATAGTACAATATTCTAAAGAATAAAGAGCATTTATGTTTGGTCAAAAGAAAAAATGAAGGTTATATTTTTAATTTTCATTTCTTGTATTAATTACCATGTATTTAATTCACATTTCCTTTAATTCTACTAATTATTCAATGGTTCTTATTTTTATAACTTTAATTAGTTCTCATTTGATCCTAATTATATATATATATATATATATATATATATATATATATATATATATATATATATATATATATATATATATATATATATATATATATATATATATATATATATATATATATATATATATATATTAACTCTTCAAAAAACTTAGAAGTCATTTAAGACTTTGGGTTTTACCAAAAAGAAAGTGCAAATATGTTTTGACAAATGTTTTATCAAAAAGAACTTTTGAGGGATTATTCCCTTATACCCAGAACATTTAACTAAACTCCTGTTTAGGGGTAAATGTTTGTGTATACCTCAAAACAAGGTAAAAGGGATTGAGGAAACCATGACTTGAAATTTAAAACGACAATTTTTGCTTGTCAACTATGAAAATTTTGACCAAAGTATAAACAAAGATTTTTCGAACATTTACGGATCTTATCAATTATTTTAATTATTTTCGATAAATCAACAAAAATCTTGTTAATTAAACTCAAATTCATTTTGAACAGTTTTATATAATTGGTCGAACTAAGAAATTTAAAATTTATACGTTTATGTGTCATAAAAATTGAATATTTATTATTTAATTACTTGAAATATTTATCGACGTTTTAAACGTCGGATTGAGCAAAACTGATAAAAAATGATAGTTGAGACGAAACTAAAACTTAGAAAATGTGAAGAAAGAATTTTTGAATAAATACGGTCATGATAATTATTCCACCGGTAAAAGTGAATGTAGATACTGACACATTATATAAAAAGGATAATATAGATAATAAAAGGGGTTCGCGGCTAATGTGAACCATTAGAATTGAGAAGCCGATGGCGTTAAATGTTTTAAAGGCCACTTGTGATTGCCTAAATATGGAGGTTTGTGAGATGTAGTCATGTTGGAATCTCGTTAGTATAAGTAATCTATTCCTGTCATTTCTGATTAAATGTATATTTGTTTGAAGAAGTTGTACTAATGGCAAATTATGAAGGCAAACATCGCCTCATACATTAGTAAACGTCTAACTATTGCAAAGGTCATCATCTGAATTTGATTCGATTTGGGTCATCGTCGACAGACTGACCAAATCTGCTAATATCATTCCTGTTAATGATAGATTCTCGATGAATAAATTGACTCTTTGTATTTAAAGGAGTTGTGTAAACATAGTGTGCTTGTATCAATCATCTCTATCAAGATCCTCGCTTCGCATCGAATTTCTGGAGAATTTCTCAGAAGTCATTTGGGAACGAACCTTGATGAGAGTACTGTTTACCACCCCAATCGAAGGGACGAGGTAAAGTAATGATACCAAACACTAAAAGTGTTGTTTTATGTTTGAATGATTGACCTTTGGTAATAAACCATATAATCGTTTTCCTTTGGAGAGATTATCATTGATAATTATCGTGTTAGGATCGAGATCGAATCTGGTTAGGATCTATATGAGAGCATCTGTAAGCAGGAGTTGGGAGAAAGACATCCGACCTACACCCATTGTGAGTTGGAAATGTCTTTTAGGTTTAAGGTTGCCTATGATGACAAACCTAACCTTACAAAATACCTGACCCGTGAAACCTGAAATGATTGTTGAAATTAGGATCTGATTATTGATTGCCGGTAGTAGGCAGGAGGTTATGTGAATATGAAATGTGGACCTTGAAGTGCAGTATGTGTAGCGAAGTTATGCCAAAAATTTTCACCTTGGAAAAATGAATAGATGATCTGAAAGATCATGGGAAATAAGTCCCCGTTGTATGGGACCATTGGGATAATATAAAGAGTTGGTTTGAAAGGCATATAAGCTGGATCTAACTTAGGACTTCAAGGGCTGCGTGAATTATGTTTCGTAAATCGAACTTGATAAAATATATGTCAAGTGAAAATCTGAATGCTTCTGGATGAAGTTTAGATCGGCAAAAAGTTGCATTCATCAAAAACCCGTGAACATCATGGATAGAGAAATAAGTCGACACTAAGCCTGATCTTATTCCCGTAGTTATGTTTGATGAAACTCGCGTATTGTAATGAATTACACTTGTGAGAAAAGACCGAATGTGCAGGAAATACCCACATGGCTTTAACTCTATAAGATGCGAGTAGTAAGATAAATTGATCTTTGAGGACAAAGATCCTGTTTAGGGGTAAATGCGGTGATAATCCGTCAATTTATGGTTGATATTTTATTCTCAATTATTATTTGAAAACATTATTTTAATGTTATATTATGAACTCACTTAACTTTGTGAAGAAATATGGGTTTACGTCTTGAAGTAGCATCAACTACGTCTAAACCGGAGGATTTTACGTTACGTGCTTACGTTTACATACACCGTTTTTGGTGACAGTCCGACATTTCAGGAAATAAATTTATCCGTGAATATTATTTTGGAATTTTAAATTTGTGTTGGTTCATAAACTCACAAATTTACGAGAAGAGATTAGGACTTACGTGAATAATTTAACGTCTTTTACGACTAATCCGGAATCCTTAGGATTACGTATTTACGTTTTTGAACTCCGTTTTTGATTAGACAATTTTTATTAGATTCGTTTTGTGCCATTGATTCATAATTTATAAAAACGTTTTTCGTAAAACGACCTGAGGGCACACAAATCGAGGAAACTAGAATCGAGGAATACCCGTAAATTAGCGGGATGGGACAAAACATGTTTATCCCACCCCTATACACATGGGACGGCCAAAGTAGTCCAACAACACCCATGAGGTGTCAAAGCTTCACAAGGAAGCTTATACACTTGTTTATAACTTTACGAAAACCACTAACCCAAACCATTTTACACATATCAACACATGCAATACTACCTAAAACTCTCTCACCCTCCCTTTCTCTCTTCCTTGTTCCGTCCCAAAATCATCAATAAACACCCTATTTGATCACTTTTAACCACAAACCATGTGTTATCTACACATATGGGAAGAACCTTTGAAGCCTTGAAGTTTGGAGGTGATTCTAACATCCAAGGAGGTGATTTGGTGATGTCCAAGGGCTGATATCTACAAGAAGTTTACAAATATTAGTGGTCTTTAAAGTTGGTGTTGATCTATCACAAGTTTTGCCATCAAAAATCCAAGCCTTGATTATAAACTACTTAATCTTGGTGGTATAAAGATTGTTCTTCCTATCCTCTTGTTATTTTAATTATGTAATCTTGTATTTTCTTTATTTATGTATATGTATATGATGATGAATGATGATAAAAATATTATGTGGGGATTTGGTGTTGATAGACATGGGTAAAAAGATGGAAAACCACATGTAAAATGGTTAAAATCTTGCTTAATATGATGGTTGTGTAAAAACAGTAAGTAACCAAATGATAAACTGATAAAATGGCATAGTGGAATTAATTTACAGTAATTATTAGGTGTTATACACATGTAAGAGTTGGCCATATAATGGAATCATAAAAATGAGTGAGATATGACCAAAACAAGATTAGAGTGCAAATCTGCCTATACTGTTTTGGACGAATTTATTAAAATATTTAGAGGTTGGTTCATCAGTAGCTATAAGGAAGTAAAATGAAGCACATATTATGTAGTTACTGTCATAAAAATTTGAGGTCCTATCTCATTATAGAACTCTAGATATGGACATTTTAGTGGACTTAAAATTTGGGACTGATTTTGTATATAAATAGTATATAATATAAGCACTCAAAAATTTATATAAAATATACATATATAAAACCCACTAGTTGTTAAAAATTATAAATAAAGAGTTACATATATATTGATATTAAAATGGGATACATTATATAAATTACAAGTAAAAATATTTTTCCAAGTTATATATACTTAAGTTTTACGTCTTTTCGGCTAAAACCGAAAGATTAACGTTTTTTGTCAAATAAAACATAGACGGTCGGACCCGTCTAATGTAAACTTTTATAAACTCACATACTGATATATGAACTTATATAACAAGTAAAAACCGATAAAACCCGAGCTTTACAACATATAGACTTTAGCTGGCCAAAGTAGCCTTATTGGACTATTAACCGGACTAGTTTGGTAAAACACTTATAAACTTACTTATTGGGCTTAACACACTTGGGCCCAACATGTAAATTATAATACTGATAATAAAAGTGTAAAATGGACTAATATAAGGTATTGGGCTTATAATAGGCTTATTGGGCCTAAAACATGTAAATAAGTAAAACTAGTAAACTAGTGTAAAAGTTACCAATACATAACACTAAAATGAATAAATGAGAATGTATAAACCCACTTGATCATCATAATATTTATAAAATCATCATATATATACATAGATATTATTTTATAAAGTCATTGGACAAGAGTCTAAGACGAGTATTATTTGTCTAGGTTTCCATGATTGAAGCACGTACCGTACATCCAAATCGTCGATAACCGCCTTTCCCAATCAATGTGAGTTCATAGCCTCGCACTCTTTTAAATGTTTTTATGAAATGTTTTATAAACCAGGGAGATAACATGTTAGTTTTGATCAAATAGGACACCAGTTGTCCCGATTGTTTGTTTATTGACTTGGACCCAAATGACTGTATGACCCGATGAATGATTATATGACCCGATGTATGAAATTAAATGGATTATTAAAGTTAGGTTATGTAACTAAAAGTCCCAGTAGCATGAATTTTGAACTACCGGGATTTGGTAGACGCTTATGCATATAATAGTACTATTTGGAGACGATCACCCCAGTTCGCGCCTTGATGGTTGATCCCCGTCGTGCCACATTGATTGGTAAGCGAATTTATGTATGAGAAGATTTCCATAGCGTGATTATTGTGACGACACGCTAATTTAGATGGGAAAATTGAGTTTCGGGTTAGCTACCCGTTGTTTGTTGTAGTAAGGTAACAATGTCATGCGGCTTATAATAATCCAAATAACGAAATACTGCTATAAGCACTGAATTACAATGAATTGCCTGACTAGCAATACGGGGTCTTACTATTGATTTTATGTTCGTGTTTTGGTTTTACATAACCATATTCATATAACTGTTTTTATTTAACTCTATACAGCGTTATAAAACGTATTGTATGATGTTTTTACGACAATGGTTCGTATAATGATTTTGAAGGCAAACGCCTGTATTATGATTTTTGATAAGGATTTGTATAAAATAACTTTGGTTATTTTATGTCCTATAACAAAGATTTGTACAAAATGATTTTTGGTAATAATTTTATACCGATGTTATATTGATGGATTTCATTAAACTCTATGAATTCACTCGGCGTTATCGCTGACCTTTTCCTTTAACATGTTTTGTCTCAGGTACTTGAAGGTAATTCTAGGGAAGACAACAAGAATTCATGGCCCGCACTTAAATAATAATTTCCATTCAAATGCTTTGTAAAACCTGTATGAAATACAATGACTTGGGACCTATGTAAATTTAATATTTATGAATGGAAATGCTTTATTATTAAACGACGCGATTTTTAAGCATTGTCTATGATGTGAGTAATGTGTTATCCCGTAACACCAACGACTCTTCCGCTGTATTGAATTGTGTTATTTTGGGGGTGTTACACTAAGTCTTTTAGTAGTAAGTGAGCATAACGGATTCTTCTTACATACTAAGTTACCACAAAGAGACATAAAAGATAACAACATTCTGATCATTTGTTGTAGAAGTTGTTTAACATGTACTCATACCAGAACTTCATCTTCATGACTGTGTCATCTCTAATGAACATCTTCAGCTACTTAGGTTGGTGTTTCAGAGACTTGTTTTTCAAACAGTGTTCATCAAGCACGACATGAAATATTCACTCCAAACTACTAAGAACCCAAGTATACATTAGAATCCGAGAACACTTGTTCACTTCATTTGATGTTAACATCAGCTATTGTTGGAAATTCACTTTATGTGACGACATTTAAGAATTCCCATTAGTTATCATAGTCACACACGCTTAGACTAGACTAGGAAACAATGTATAGTTTAGGTGCGGTGTGTGACTATATATACCCCTCCTAGGCTTCCAAGGAGGGGTGTTGCTTGTGTTTCATTTGTATTTTCATTTCATTTAATACACTTTTCTTATTTTAACATACAACCTTATCTCTCAACTCATCCATGGCTGCCACCACCATCTACCACCCTACTAGATCACGGGATTACTAAAAAGAAAATCCACAATTGGTATCAGAGCCTCGGTTGAATCCTTGGATCGTGTTTTTCGTTTTCGATTTGGTGGTCTAAAATCTTTTTGGTCTCATTTGTTTAAACTATTGTCACGCTGATTCCATACATTCATACATTTTTTTTTCACGTCTTGTTTTTTTTTTGTCCAAACAGTTTCACTGTTTCACATCTGGTCTCACTTTCAAATGTGTAGTCATCAATTCCCACTGGTCAAAAAGTACTTTTTCTGGTCAACAGTCAAACTAGCCAATTTTTTTTATAGATATGGCATTAAATTTCTGGTTCTTTGTTCTTTTGAAGATGAAGATGAAAATCTGTTCCAGATATGTAAAAATCCAGTATCACAGATTAAAAAATACATGACCCTGAAAAAAGGGAAAAAAAGTACTATGGATATGTTTTCAGATGCATGCATTCCGATGGCCACTTTAGATCGCATGGATTGCGATGGGGTTTTTTGACACATTCCGATGGGTTCGACCTATCTATTGCGATGGGACTCATTCCGATGAGTCACATTGCGATGGGTGGTTTGACCTATCGCAATGGCATATTGACGTCATGCTGCTGAAATTTTTTTTAAACATTCCGATGGAACAGAAATGCATTGTGATGGTTTTTGAAACATTGCGATGATTTTAAAAGAAAGACATTGCGATGACAATACTCTTTTAGACTGCGATGGGTTTAAAAAGGTAGACTACGATGGCTTGGTTTATTTTTTTTACTTGCGATCGTTAAGCAAACATTGGTATGCAGTTTAATAGAAAAGAAATACTTTGACCAGTCCTATCAAAAACAGTATGACATGTTTAACGAAACCAAGACCAACACTTATCCATCCAGCCTTTTATCTCCTCAACACCACATGAACTAACCTGACCCATCGTCACTTAATCACCATCTAGACTCGACCCTAAAATAGAAATATTATCACTATCTCAGATCCATTTCGTGAGTGACATGCATGTCAAGATCTATTAAGATCTATAATCACAAAATTAAATCATCACAGATCTGTCAAGGTATAACCTTCATTGATTTTCGAGTTAAAAGAATGAATTATAACAACTTTCGTTATATTCTTTTTCTTATCTTTCGAATTAATCAAACATATCTTTAAATCAAACTCAATACGAAAACAAGAATAGAAGATCTTAGATTCGTTCGAGATGAGTAAATATATATAAAAATCTCGTGTTTGAACATATATCATCCCTGATTTTTTATGTCGGGTACTACCCATTATTGATTTTCGAAAATGATGAAAGATTTATAACAATTATGTTATAATCTACTCATTTTTTTGGGTAAAGAACACATGCAATCACAATCTATACACCTTACCCGAGACCTTTATCATCAAGGTCTTGAAGATGTCCCTTCGATGTGTGGTACTTGTTTAAGCCGAACGAATCAAGGGGTTTTGATGATGATTTACTGGTTTTAAGTTTGGGTAACTAACCAGTAATTCGTTTTTGATGGGTGATGGATGGTTAGATTAATGGTGGTTGCGTTTTGTTTAGCTGGAGATTTAAGTTTGACTATGGAGTTGAGAGAAATGGGGGCGGATGGTTAGGTATGTATGAGACTAGGTGAAAATGAGATTAGGTTTTGGGGACTAAATACCTAATTTTAGGTATTAAGTTTTGTGACCGGGCATTTCATTCTCATGGGCCATGGACACACGAAAGTTTAACAATGCAACTTGGGCTTACACATTCTAGAATTCGTATATGGCCATTGGTTTTGGACCGTGTGTATACAAAATGGTATGTTGTTGGGCTAATAAATAAATGATTGATGATGGCAAAGATATTGTAGATTATCGACCGTGTTGATACAAAATATTTTGTATTGACCCCGATATTTCTAAAGTGTTGAGATTTAAAATCATTGACGTGATAAAGAGACGTGACAAGACAAATTAGCGAGACAAGTATCGAGACAAAGTGAAAAAAAAAATATTTTGACGAGACCGAAGAAAATGGCTATATCTTTTTTGACTACGGATTTTTGATCGGGTATTAATTATGTGAAGTTGAAGACGGATTTTTCGAAGGCGTGAACTTATTATATCTTTGAAAGATAACTTGCTGGTGCTTAATATTAGAATGAAGACTTGTTTATCTAGTTTCCGGGTTCGGGGTGGTTGGTTGATGACTCGGATAACTATCAGTTAAAGGGGTTACATTGTTGTACTCAGTGTCACGCGCTTAGTCGAAGTGGATAATTTCAAGAGGTGTTGTGCTTATAGACTTCTTCAGTGATGTGTTGGGTACTTAGAGATTTCTCTATCGTTCCTCATTCAACAATTGTGCAAGATTAAGTCACAAGATCGAGGGATTCTTATTCAGTTTCATGTTTGATGTATCTGGTTCATTCCATCAGTGTTCACTTCAAATTGCTTACAAGTAGGTTGGTTAAGATGGCCATGCAGAGCTTATGAGTAGAGATTTTCGATCAGCAGCTGATTCTCACAAAATATATAATTCATCTTATTTATTATTCTCACGAGATTTCAGGTATATGTGTGCACGATTTATTGCTGGTTCCGAGTTTCGAAACCATCAAGGGGGAAGAAGAAGACACATTAAACGCACAAAGAGTACACGTGATGAACTTCATACCTTATTTTGATTTGAAGACATTCCGGGAAGACAATTGTCATAACCATAGAGAAAATCAGTGTTTTAACTCGTGGCGTTATCAATCTCTAAACGGTACACTACTGATTCGATGTTTAATTGTTTTAATGTTGAAATTATTCATCATAATTATCCTATATGGAGAAATATGCACTTTCGGGACTTAATTGACTCTGGTGCATCTCCGGAAGAAGATATGTGCATTTCTGGGACTTAATTGACTCTGGTGTTACGATGTCAACTTCATGAATGGGATAAAGTGTCCACTTCAGTATTTGAGCTTTATACTTGGGATTGGTTTACTTTCTTCAACTATGTAGGGGAAGAAATGTCTTGATTCTTTCTAGTATGCATAACTTGAACTCTCAGGGGGAAGAAAAATTCAGAAGAATTATTCAAACGTGAGAAGAGAAGTTGTTGATCTACTTGGTGTACCCCTTACTTTCAATCCCTCATAGCAACATTATCATGTTATATGACGGGGTTTGCTTTTTAAATTCCGTTGTGCGCTTAATCATTCTAAGCTTTATTGAAAGCTTTGAAGTTGCTTACGAGGATTGTCGGTTTAGGGGGAAGCTATTTAAAAGCTTCTACATCAAGTTTATGTGGCATGAATTAGGGGGAAGTTGATTCAGAAGCTTCTCCTTAACCAGAAGTATATGGATTACTTAGCTCGTGCCGTTACAGTATTTCTTCTACATGTTACTTTGAAGATGAGTCGTTTTGAAGTGAAGACTTGAAGTCAAAGGCCTCAGAAGACATCATCAGCATTGGACGCTTCATGGAAGCTTTTGTTCTTAATCATTATCTACTTGTTAGGAAAATATATTGTAAGGAATTCTACACGTCGTCCCATGGGGGAAGATTGTTGGAAATTCACTTTATGTGACGACATTTAAGAATTCCCATTAGTTATCATAGTCACACACGCTTAGACTAGACAAGGAAACTGTTGGGACATACAGATTTGATGATTACAAAACCTATAGGCAGAGATGAAGACAGAAGAAACAGTAAGGACCTAATATGTAATATTAGGTTAGCTTAGTTAGTAAGCTAGGGTTTGGGTTGTAAACCCTAGTCCCTCTATTATATAAAGGGGGTTAGACACACATATTGAGCATTCATTCAGATACAATGTAAACAAAAGGTGTGTGTGTGTTCCTCCTGGTGTCGAGCCTATAAGGCACCAGGAGCTAGTAGTAGTAGCTTATTAGTATTTTATGAATAAGAAAGCCTTGTTCATAACTTTGATTGTGTTCTTTATTATATTCCGATGTGCTTACAATCATTGTTATCATATCCCAGATGAGTCTAGATCCTAAGACTCAACAAGTGGTATCAGAGCTTGTTGGCTCTGGATCTGGTTGATCTACAAGGTTTTCATGTTATTTTCTGTTTTTAAATAAATCATGTTGCTGATCTAGGGTTTTTCCCAATAAACCCTAGATGATTGTTGCTACTGTTCATCTTATGTTGCTGTTGTTACTTTGGTGGTGATTATACTAGCTTTGGTGAGTTGATTTTCTAATCAATGATGAACCCTTTATTCTCCATGGTGATTCGGGGTTGCTACTGTTACTTGGTGTTGTTGCAGGAGGCAGCAGGTTACGTTCATAATGCAGATCGTATCTTGACTGACATGGACAAAAGGGTTCAATAAACAAAGTATCGTGTGTTTATTGATGTTGACTGTTCATGGATTGAAGGTTATTACGTTTCTCATGTAGTCTAAGAAAGAGTAATAGAATGAAAGAGACATGAGTATAAGGGTACGTTTCACTATTTTTTTTTGGCTTGGATAGATGATGAAAAGGGTATTCACGTGAGCAGCTCACATGTGACTATTATCCAATGATAATTTTCCAACAAGTCGTCAAGTGATACTTCTAGCAAGGTACTGTTTGCTTTTTGTAAAACGTATTCCTATTTTAAAGTGGTCCAAAAAGAAAGTGATAGGCTCGTTAGAGTGTTGTTGTCTCACGTGATGCCTTACTGAATCAAAGGATGTATCTACGTGAAAAGGTATGTGAATCTTTGTACCATCACTTTTGGTGTTTAGCAGCAGGCAAAGATATGCATGCGTGGTGTATGGATGCGTACATGTTTTTGATCAATATCAAAGACGTTGGTTGTATTCCTACTTTGTAGGAATTACAGTTAACTCAATATATTTTGGATGAGATTGGTGATGCGATTTTTATGGGATACTTCTGAAACAGTCAACTGGACCTTTGGTTGGGAGATATATGGTATGATATTATCGGCAACTAGTTATATTCATGATCTTGTTGCCTATTTTATTTTGTCCTAACTGTCAAAGACATGTGAATCCGTGACTCACGAAATGGCCCAAAGTTTGGTTCTGATTTTTATGGGATGTGCATGCGTGATTTCTGCACACGAATATGGTATGTACTTTCGCCAGTTTTCATTATTTGATATGGTCAAACGTGTGATAGACTTGAAGTAGTTATGACATACATAACATATGGTAATAGAATATGAATCCTACTTTGTAGGGTTATCATTTGAATCCATATATTTTTGACGTAAGATATGATATATATGGAAGTTATATATCGGGATCACATGCGTAAGTTTTGGGAGTAGTTACTTCTTTCTATATTTATGGGATTATGGTATGCATCCTTATTGGCTCAAAATGGTGGCAAATTCTGTGTTGACTTCATACATTATGGATTTTATTTTGCTATATTATGGAGATAAGATGCATTTTTTTTTCACATGCAAATACTGTTGGACGTATGTGAGGATAAATGGGTTGTGACAGAAGCAGTAACAGAATTAGTGACAGCGCAACAACGGCAACAGTTTCGGCGACGATGTGGTGACAGCATGTTAGTTAAAAACAAAAAAAAAGAGGAAAAAGAACGGGGTTCGAGATGCTCCTGGTAGGTTTTCGTTACTGCTAGTCATTCTTATTGGTGAGCCATGGTTCCTTCTGGTCATTGAAGTTGATGCTTGATTATTTATTTGATGTTGTAGTTGAGTTTCACAAATTTGTTTCTTATTATATCAGCATTTAGGTGAGCAATACACCTTGTCTTAGGACTAAATATATTGTTACAGCTTACAACTGGCTCATAGTTGTGAAGGTTAGCAGTTCCCATGTACCAAAAACTGTTGGTGAGCAATACACCTTGTCATTTTGATCAAAAATATATCATTTTGACTAAATATATTGTTATAGCTAATAGCTGGCTCATAGTTGTGAGGGTTATCCGTTCCCGTGTACCAAAAACTGGATAAAATGCATAATATTAGACACAAGTTTGGGAGGTTCCACTTCTTCATCAAATTGGTTCTACTTGATTTTCTTCATCAGTGATCACTCCAAGGTACCTATCGGATTGGACATGCATTTCTTCAGGGGAAGCATACATGGATCGAGGGGAAGCTTAGCCTTCATGGTGGATTCCTACTAGTCGGTTCCTACTGGTCGTTACTACTGGTCGTTCCTACTGGTAGCTCCTACTGGTCGCTCCTACTGGTCGTTACTACTGGTCGTTCCTACTGGTCGTTCCTACTGGTACGTTATGTTTTCTTCTGGTGGTTTTGCTGGTTCCTGCTGTTCGTTTAAAAAAAAAAAAGGGGGGAGTTCATCTTGACGAGGGGTATAGATCGTTTCGGAGATTCAGTTTATGCTATAATTCTTAACTGGAACAGTTACACACTCTTTTACAAATATTTGGGGGGCATATGATACCATACAGTTCATGATATGATCATCACAAAATTAGCATGATCATAAGCATCGAGTGGTTTCTGGTTGATCCGTCAGAGCTCACTGAGACTATCGGCCATTGCATGTGATCGCCATGCATATATTGACTACAAGAATTATTCAAAGACATTTTATTACATGATATTGTAATATGCATGTCTTTTTCATACTGAAGGAAGAAATGATCTATGCCACTGAGTTCAAGATTCAAGAGATGGTTAGTATGATTGTTTATATACTTAACCATCTACATGCATCACTTAAGGGGAAGCGTCTACGAGTTGCACAAGACCCTATTTGTTGATTACAAAAAGGGGAAGAATAGTTAGATGTGCAGCTTATTATCGTGATGACATGTTCGAGCATTGTTTCTTCATGCACATTGTTTTGTAATATCAAATAGGGGAAGATTGTTGGGACATACAGATTTGATGATTACAAAACCTATAGGCAGAGATGAAGACAGAAGAAACAATAAGGACCTAATATGTAATATTAGGTTAGCTTAGTTAGTAAGCTAGGGTTTGGGTTGTAAACCCTAGTCCCTCTATTATATAAAGGGGGTTAGACACACATATTGAGCATTCATTCAGATACAATGTAAACTAAAGGTGTGTGTGTGTTCCTCTTGGTGTCGAGCCTATAAGGCACCAGGAGCTAGTAGTAGTAGCTTATTAGTATTTTATGAATAAGAAAGCCTTGTTCATAACTTTGATTGTGTTCTTTATTATATTCCGCTGTGCTTACAATCATTGTTATCATATCCCAGATGAGTCTAGATCCTAAGACTCAACAGAAACAATGTATAGTTTAGGTGCGGTGTGTGACTATATATATACCCCTCCTAGGCTTCCAAGGAGGGGTGTTGATTGTGTTTCATTTGTGTTTTCATTTCATTTCATAGCAACATCATCCATGGCTGCCACCACCATCTACCACCCTACTAGACCACCGGATTACTAAAAAGCAAATCCACAGCTATACACAACTCTTCTACCCGAAACCAACATTCTTTGAACAAAAAAACCTCTGACATGTTCAAACACATTAACAACACCAGCTTCATCATTTCTTGCTTCATATATTCACCAGATACATGTTTTAGGAAAAGATACATGCTTAGGAAAAGTGATGCTCCTGTAAATTTTGATTTTTTGGTATGTGATTGGTTTTGTTGTTTTGTGATTGTTGTGAGAGGTTGCATTGTAGTGGTTGGATGGTTGTGTTGTTTTGTAGAGTGAGGATATCTCTGAGGTTCATCATAAGGGGTGTGTCTTTCATCAGGAGTGTGTCTTTCTCCCCCTCAAAAAATGCTTCCCAAAAAGTAAATTTTGAAATCATCACACACTTCTATTATTCACCATCTCAGGGATTGAATCCCTTGATGGAATTGCTTCGATACTAAGGTTTGGACCTTAAATTTTTGTGGGTTTTTGAATACCCTTGTTTGGCCACAAGTTTAGATCTTGTGGCTTGACCAACTTAGCGGGTACTTATAGTTTTTGGAAAACTCCCAGCCATCAACGGATTTGATAATTCTTTATCGGTTAGTCGTTTGTTCCGGAATAGCCAATTCTTTCTTTTTGGTTAGACATGGTGAATTGATGACTATTAATGGAATGATGCCTAAAAACGTTACTTGCATTTTTCGGTCTCGCTTTGTTTTGATTACGACAATATATAAAAACAAGCATTTACGAAAACAACGAAAAATGAATTCTTGAGTTCAAGTATTTTTCATTTCAACCATTATCAATTGAGATATGAACAAACAAGTTTTCATCTTAATTAAGTGATCAAGGAATTAAGTTTTCTTAAAACTCACCTTTTATTAAATGTGACAATGTTCTTTATTAAACTTTATTTTTAAGAAACTGTTTTATTAAATTAAATATTTTAAAATTTCAAAATGGCATATTCCATATGGTTTAGGAATATCCTTTGAGGATAACTATTCCACCAGATATGACTACCCCACTAAAAGATAAAAGGGTGCGGAGTCTACCTCCACGGTTCCTTAAATGCCTATGCGGTTCCTTATCGATATGGAACCACATGCATCAATAAGGAACCGCGCCCAGAAAGAGCCGTTGGGCTTTTATCTTATAAATAGTGGACCATTCTTATATTTTCTCTTCACCTCTTTTGCACATAAATTTCCAAATTCAAACATACTTCTTAAATCATTCAAATCCTTGGTTATTTGGTTGATTACTACTTGTTTAGAAGTGAATCTTTCTCCTCCCATCTCTTCCTCTCCAAATGCAAAGAGAAGAACACTTTCATCCTTGAAGTGTTGAGTCTACCTCAAGATCTATTGAAGATCAAGTTTTAATCATTCATTTTAGTTGTTTTGTGAAGATCCAAGTAGTTGTGTTATTTTGAAGTTGTGTTATGAAGATCCAAATAGTTGTGTCTATTTGGAACTTGTGTATTGTCACACCCCACCATGGCGGAATATGGGGCGCGACGTATGGATATCATCATAACTAACGGTGTCTCTATAGAGAAAACTAAAATGCAACTATAATGTCATAAATGGCGACACAAATGTCATGACAATATCTCAACATAGTAGGAGTCTAGGTAAGTAGGTAACAGTCCTACCTCTTACCCACGACAAACAAATAACACTAACAATCAACATATAGGTTCATAGTATCACTATTCAAAAGACATGAAAATTAACTAAGAAGGAACGGGGATCTCCTTCTGAATGCATTCCTAATGCATCTAAATCAAGCCTCTTCTATCCTCAAGCTTAGCCACATTCTCACCTGAAAGAGACACTAAAACACGTCAACATAAAGTTGGTGAGAGTCATAGGTTTAGACTCAAACGCCAAAATCATACCATAAGCTGTGAGTAACAACCAAAAGTTAAAAACATATGGATAATGTGATACTAATATGCATTAACAAACTAACATTCAAGATTTAACTAATCAAACCAAAACTCAGGCTCCCAGCCATACCAAACACCATACTCCCATAGGCATCCAAACACCTATGAACCAAATCCCAAGGCCCCGCCTTGTCAACAACCCCTTGGTACCATGTCAAAACATAAACAATCAAGAATCAACTAGCAGTTAATCATATAAGTATGCACACATAAGTCCATTACCAACGCCAAACCATTCACAACATAATTTATAAACAACAAAACAAAATAGTGTCTCTTCCATCCCATCTGGAAGTAAAAAACAATAGTAAACATAGGACTATGAAACTCACCTGATTGAGCTTCTCCAAAAGTCCTCGCACTAGCAAAAGGCTAACAAACCAAAAATACATAATCAAAACATAATCCAATCACTAAGATGGCTCATCAACCTATGATGGACATCTAACCTCCTCCTATATAAATACCTCATTTAAATGCTCTAAGCATCTCATTACCCTTCCCTAACAAGTCCTTAACTTGGTTAAGTTTAATAACTATCCCGTTCATATTTTACACAAAACAGTCCTAATTTTAGGTTTCCAAACTATAAGCCAAACGCCCACTTAAACATACCCATGATTTCTGTAAAGGGAATATTTATGCCCTTACATATGTTAACTAACACATCCCATTTGCCCCAACCTTAAAGCTACTGTTAAGGCCCCGATATATATATATATATATATATATATATATATATATATATATATATATATATATATATATATATATATATATATATATATATATATATATATATATATATATATATATATATATATATATATATATATACTTTTGTCATTCCAGATTTACTGATTTTAAACATACAAAAGGTTTGTTATGATTAGGGGGTCTTACCCTAAACCACAACCTTAGCCCCAATGCAGATACTTACTACAATATATAAACTATCTCTCATGTTCGTTAGAAGATCCCAATGCAACCCTAAGTACCCCAAACAACCCAAAACTTAAAAAGAAAACAGGCTGACTTCAAAACTGTTTTGACCTCCGACTGTTGTTACCTGTTTTTGGCCTACTTCCCGACCTCCAATTTAGTTCTCTTTTCTTGCATTGGAAAACCACTTCAATTACGTTTTCAGGAATACTAGGATCGCAGATAAGAGTTTGTAGAACTCCCGATATGATCAAAACAATTGACTCAAAATTCTACCCAGTTTTTAAAAACGGGTTTAACAAAATCAACCTCATTAATTAACTCTAATCCCTCTACAAACCCTAATTTATGTAATCATTATAACACCATTAATATAACATTAATTTACTGTTTTTAAGTTAAACCCTAACCTAAATCCATCATAAGATGATTAAAGAAATCATAAAAACAATTTAATTGAAAAGGGTTATGAAGGTTTACCTTTGATTTATGCAAACCCCCAAAATTATGAAGAACCCTAAAAACCCACTATGAAACCCACGACTTTTTTTATCTCCAGGAAAAATAATGAATTTTTTTTGTTTAGTATAACTTTATATAGGGTATGGGTGAATCCTAATCCAACCCATAGCCCACTTTCCTTTTTCTCTTTTTTTTCCTTTTTCTTTCTTTTCTTGCGTCCAAACCGACTTAAACCCCCTTAAAATTCGTTTTTTTTCCTTTTTATTATTAATATATGTATTAATAATATTACCTTAATTTTCCTTAATTTATTTCAGCTCCTAAAGCCTCCAAAACCTCAAAACCGTAAAACTAGTCAAATTTACGCGTTTTACCGTAAAAGACGTAAAATATACACTTTTATAAAAAATCTCAAATTTTGAAATAAACTTTATAACTAAGTCCTAATTGACTTAAAACCATCCCGAAAAATATCCATATGACTAATTACCTCATCCGAGACCTCTAAATGTTAAACCGTAAATCGTAAAAAATACGTTTTTCTATAATACATATACGTATACGTAAAACCACTAAATATCACCATCTCATTTCATAGTCACTACCATTTGAGCTCATGAACATGAAATCATCTCACATCGTTTCACTCACAAGGTACCCCGTACCGGAAACTATATCCAAACCACAATCTTTACACACCAATTAGCACATAAACACGTAAAGACACGTAACTTGCACAAAATAAAACTAAGTGACGAACCTCAAAACCAGGGTTGTCACATCACTCCCTCCTAATATAAATCTCATCCCGAGATTTACTCCTTAGGATCAAACACACAAACAACAAATCACACGAGGATACTTGTTCTAAATAAACTCCTCTCATTTCCACGTGAACTTTAATTCAAGTTTCAAAATACCACATATACAAATCAAAAATAATTAAACTCATTGCCAAACTCTTGACCTCACAGTCAATAAATCTCACAAATGATCTTTGATAAAAAAAAGACTCTTATTAACACAAGTCCCGAATAACCGTACATGCACAATGCATTCTCAAACAACATTTACCAATCTCAATACATGAAATGTATCATGTATACAACTCATTTTCCCCAGGTAATTCTATACTCATAAGCTAATGGTCCAATGTTTCCAAAGATCATAAATGGACCTACAAAACTCTACATCAACTCTTCCATTTTACCAAAACATACCACCCGTTACTATGGGTGAAACTTCATACATAACTTTGTCACTAACTCTAGTGGTTTCCTCCTTTTCTACATAGCATCCCTTGTTGCTCTCATTCTGTCCACAAACACCATTACCACATTAGTAGCCTCTTTTACCAATTCTAGTCCACAATGGGGACAACTCACCCTATCCTTTCATATAGTACCCCAAATCAAATTTATCGACTTCTAGTATGATAACTATCATTATATGAAAACTCAGCCATCACTAATGAGTTTCCTAACTCCCTCTAATCAATCACTCATGCCCTCAGTGTAACTCCAAAGGTTGTATAAATATCTCACTTGCCTATCCTTTTCCAAGTTAGCTGGATATACTCATATCCAATCATGTTCATCAATTCCCTTCAGTCCGTACCCCAAACTACTTAAAAATTCCAATTTCCTTACAAAGCGACATATGACGGTCTTTCACATATCCATTAGTTCTTCCAATCCAAATCATCTTATGATCTATACACATCATCAAAAGGACGGTTAACTCAGTTAGACCAAGCCCTTCGTCCCTATGGCACATCACACCTATAACTCCTCATCCATTCGATTATCGATACTAAGCCTCCCAAACAATCGGTATACCTCAGTGCCATTTCCCTTTCCACACTACGACAATATTAGCCTGCTTTGTGCTTTATTCTACTAATTAGGCTCTACCAAAGTTCTACCTTCGGTTCCTATCTCGACCTATTTCATTCATGCTTTACTTCTATACACACTTCCTTCTCCTTCCTCGACTCCTACCATACATCACGATGTGATGCTTCCCATCGTTCCTTCCCTTGCCATAATCCTTCATAAGGCATTCCATACATATTAGGCTAACTTTTACGAAAAACCCTCTATTCCATCACATTTGTACGCAATCCTTCCAACTTCTCAACTACGTGACTTCTCATCCCTCTTGAAATATGAGATGAATTAGTCAGTCTATCGACTATCACCCAACTCTCTTCGTACTTATTCCTCCACCCCATTATGTATCCCTTTCACCAACTCCGTCCTTACATCGCCCGTTTCTAAGCTACTCCTATCTATGTAGGAAGTATAGTCTACGTCCCTTTTCTCCATATGATTGTCCAAGCCACGCAACATACATGTTGACGCGTTCTCTGCTTTAGACAACTCAACTCGTGCAACCTATATCCTTCATCCAAACCACCCTAATACGTCATCCATACAGTTCAAGTTCGTCTCAGCTTCACTTCATTCTTCTTATTCCATGTCTCATCAACCATGCTTGCCTTTCCCAGATGGTACTTAGCCTTGCAATTTTCTTTCGTCACTTAACTCCACCCACCACCTTTGCCAAATGTTCAATCAAGGTGATTGAATATGTGTTGGAGACGTTCATGATCCGTATAGATCATTCTCTACGTCTCGTACCCCAAATGCCTCTAGCATTCTAGGCAGATATAACAATCCAGCTCCACTAACTAAGTCTATCCAGTTCTTCCAAATCTTCAGTTCCTGCAACGTATAAGCGATCGCCTTTCTTTGTCGTCCTCGTACGCCTCCAAATCCCTGCTCCACGTATCGTCACGCTTCGCGAATTCATCCAATCCTTCCGATAATGCTAAGATCGGCTCATTATCCCATGCACCTCTTCAGCCTCCAAAGCGCTTCTTCATCCTTTCTTTACATCGCCCCTTGCTTGTTCCACGATATGCCATCATCTCTGACTACTCGTCCTGGCCAACTTAATCCTACAACTCAAACTTGAAAATCCCACATATAATTCCCTTTCCTAACAATTCCAAAACCAACTCATAATTCGCCTCACTCTCCTTCTAAGATTTGAGTAGATCAAGATGTCGTCGATGCTCCCGATGAAAACTCGTTTATATGCGTACATGCACAATCGGTTCATTGACTCCATGAAAACCGCTAGTGCTTTGGCGAAGCCAAATGCATAACCGTAAACCCAAAGCGTTCATACAACATCCTTAGCAGTTTTAACTATGTCCTCCTTCCATCCTCTATTAGCAGCAATACGAATAAATTCCTACCTCGTTCTATTTGCGAAATTCTACACGCATTTTAACAGACCAATACTTCCTCTCATCAGACCACTCAACCATTTCCACATCCAATCTACTACTAAGCAACTCAACTTTTATCTTGCATTCCTTGCAAATTTCTAACAACTCTTGTTTTTAAATCATTCCATCAACAATTGCCTTGGAAAGGCACTAACTACAACTCCTCTTACTTCTCCTACTTGCTCTATTCATGGTTCTACCTCGAAGTAATAGGCAAACCCACTAAATCTCAGGACATTTTCGGAAAACTTACATGCCTTACGAACAATCATAAATACCTTTGAGGTATTATACCCCCTTCTAACACTCTCTATGGCGCGTTACTTGTGCTAGTATCCCACAAATCTCTATTCATCTCCTTGGTACTCCTAAGAGACCTCATGACCACACTAGTTCGTCTACGAACCTTTTACTCTTTCATCCCTACTAAGGGCATTCCGACCATTCTCTCCTGGCCACCTACTTAATCGTGTAGGCGCGACCAAGTTTTCATATAACTACCTCAACGCTCCCAAACAATACGAACCCAAAACTACATCCTGAATCCACTAGATACAATCAACGAATCAAACCCACGGATAACTAACGACATTTCACGTGCACCAGTTAAAACAAGTCAAAAACCACGAGACTCAAAAGAAAACTCAAACCCAGAACGTGTATCAATTCAAATGACCCATGACAACGAAAATTAATCCAAGAAACACCCAATGGCAACCAAACATATTACACCCCGCGACATATTATTTAAACCGTGCAAAAGATCGACTTTTCCAAAAGAATATATATCTTTTTATTTATTTATTATTACCTCCCACATCTATGTGACTCAAACAATCTACAAACAACCCTCTTGACGAACTCAAAACTCAACTCAAAAACTAGGTATCCTGTGCATCCCAAATCATAAAAATAAACTACTATTCAAACTCTACCTTTAACCCGACACTTGTACATTAATTTCGGCCAAGATACTGACCTCCCATGACTATACATTCTTAATATTTGAAATTTACGTTCCGAGTACATAATTTTAGGCTTTTGAATCATCCAAAAAGCTTTAAAAACGAACAAGTTATGACCAAGACAGTTTTATATTAATGAAAGATAAAATTGTATGTGAAATCTTCATAAACTCAATTTAACCTTGTATTAATAATTATAAATGACGTGAATCGGTTAAACCCAATTATATAAAGTATGTAAGTAGAAAGAAATTTTACTTCGCTTTATTTTAAAGAAAGTCTTTTAGAATTTGAAATAAATAAGTGTTGATTAAAAGAAATCTTATGTTACATCTTGTTTCAAACACGACTCCAACACCTTACCCTTATTTTACCGAATACAACCAACTATCTAACCCTATAATAGATTTCCAAGTCCCCCTTTTTCTAAATATATACCGATTAAAATAAATGTAAGACCCAACATAAAAGATTTCATTATCTCAAAAGAATCCCAAGTTATTTCAATAGACTTAAAACCAAGAACACCATTTTTAAAACATACACGTGAAATACGAAGCTCAAAGAATACGCTACAAGACACACCTCAAAAGATTCAAAACGTCGTTGAAACTCCACCAAACTGGAGCACTAATAAATTGTTTAAACACAAGAGAGCACTAGGTATGTTCAAGTTATAATAACTACTGAACGACCGTAAATCATAACATAACATCTATTAGTATATATACATCCGCATATGTATACCTATTGAATCTCCCAAACATACTCGTTATCATACACGTAAGTCAATCAATCGCTTTATACGCTCGTTTTTCAATACGAGGAATCACCATCTCACCGTGCCACAACAAGGCATAAAGCCCACCTCCAAAACCAAACCATATCGTGTGACCCCATAATCACCCAACACAACTATAACCCAAAACATATAACACAAAAAGAACCATAGCCATATCATAGGCAGCCATTACATAAACCTATATATTATACATATACCCAAATTCTACATTTCATCATATACAAGCATGTACTACCCCTCTTTCATGCAATCATACTTGAGAACCCATTGAAGTTGTGGTACTTGTATAACTATGTTGGCCACCATACTTATACAATTACCCTTTCCCCAATGCACTCCCTCCTATGATGACACTTATTAGAATCAATACGACATATAACACATAAATCCATCTACTCACATAAGCTCATAACCACATAACCAATAAGGTCCAAAACCTCATCTATTAAAATAACATAGTAAAACTCTTGGAATACAGAATTCCATAGTCTCGCTAAAACAGCTTAAAATCCAAAACGAAAACATAATCAGTTATAAGTCATGTCGCCCATAAGAGTGGAAATAGCTTAAAACCCTTCATATCCACCTACTCCTAATAACTCGAACCACCACATGATTCTTAGGTAACATGACTTAAACATCAAAAGAAAATAATATCTCTCGGGTACATAAAATAACCCAACAAAAGATAGAAACTACCATGTACCAAATGTTGATCCCAAACTTAGATTGATTTAGCTTTATGTATACGAGATTAGATCAAGTAATACACTTAGAGGAACCTTTGTATATGTATATGACAATCTAAGTGTTATGCGGAATTAACACTTAAACAAGAAAACACAAGATGTAAATAAACTTTCACTTTGATTAATGATATCAAACTTACTTACAATGAAAGTGTTAACATATGAAAACTTATATTGAACATTAACCTAAAAGTCTTCTTTTATAGACATAAAAAGCCTTGTACAATAATCTATGTATCAACTATTCTAGGTAAAGATAAATATAGAAAATACATTGTTGTTCTTATCTTTACTAGAAGTAATCTAGAATATAATAAACGTGTAGATCATATCCTTCCATCAGTGCTTGTCTTCAATGTGTCAACGCTTGACTTCTTCTTGTCAAAAGTGAAGCTGTTATAAGAAAGAGCCTCAAGCTCTCACCATTGGAAGCTTTAGATATGGTACAAGTGTTACCACATGATTCCAGGAACCCTATTATAAGATATGAAGAAGATGAATGTGGGTTTTGGAAGATTGGAAGGTATGGAAAAGAGGTTCACACTTTTACCACCCTTATATCTTTGTTTGCGAGTTTTGATAGAGAAGACTTGGTAGACCTATGGAGGTTTTTAGAGGCCAAGTATGAGACTGAAGCTCCCACTTTAGTCAATGCAATAAAACTATGGTCAACATTCAAGAGAATGTGTGGTCCAAGAGATGAAGATCCTTCTATTTGGAAGGATCTTGAAGATGACCTCAGTGGTCTTCAATGGAGATTGTATTCAGCTGCTGGAGTATATTATTTGAGTTCTACAAAGTTTTCTAAGTATCTACTTGTAGATGGTCAGTATTTCATGTCCAAGGAAGTCTTGGAGAAGATGAAGAACACACAGCTGGAAATTGATTATTCAAGTGACGTGGCCAAAGATTTGATCAGATTTATTTATTACCAATATGAGAAGGTTTGTAAGATTCCTCCTAGTTCGTAATGTTTATTCTGAAACTTGATTACTAGAGTAGATATCAAGTTTAGGGGAGGATTGTTGGGAATAAATTATAGCCAGTCTACTTGAGCGCTGACAAGAGTTAAACAAGCGTTGATAGGAAGAAAACAAACGCTGACAGATCAAGCGTTGACAAGAAGAAGTCAAGCGTTGACACATTGAAGACAAGAGGGAGCCCCTTTTTCACAGGTCTGGGAACAAACATTGCCTTCTTAAGCTCCCTTTCCTCTGCAAGTTCTTCTTTTCTTTCATCAGAAAGAAGTCTTAGAGTGTTTTCTTCCTGCACTCTAACCCAAATGGGATAAGCTCTGCACTCCAACTCTTCAAATGTCAATCCAATCAACTTCTTATAAGTCCACCCTATTCCATGACATCTGAGCAGCATGCAGTACAACTCCCTTCTATCCCTTTTCAAATTTGAGAGAGCATTGCTTGCTTTGTGTTTCAGAATGACCTTGCAATCCTTTTGTACTCTTAGAAGAATCTCCAAACCCCATATCTGATCTGAAATGGTCAAATGTGGATTCTCCATACACCTATCTTCCCAAGCATGGTACATCTGAACAACTTCTGGTATATCAAAATCAACTTGCAGTTTCAACTCATTCAACTTCTCTTTTGCCAACTCATCAACATACTCAAGTCTTTCTGGTTGTTCTATGATCATTACAATTGAGTCTGAACTGGCTTCATCACTTCCTTCTTGCTCTTCTGAAGTGACAACAAAAGGTGATTCACCCACCTTCTTTCTTTCTTGTTCCACAATTTGTGCAACCAACCTTCTATCAAACTCAATTTGTGCTACATTCTTTGGAACAACTTCTTCTACCATAATACCCTTACCCTTATCTAATGGATCATCTGTTGGTAAGGTAGATGGTAATACCTGTGAAGAAACCTCTTTGATGATGGATGATGACTGGAATACATCAATCTCATTTGCAGGTCTGTCAACGCCGAATTTTGCTTTGTCAGCGCCCAAGATACTCATGTCAGCGTTCAAATTCTGCTTGTCAACGCTCAAACTACCTGTCTCAGCGCCTCTTGCAATTTCCTCCAACATGGCTGTAAATGACAAATTTAAGTTTGTAGGAGAGACTAGAGACGTATCAAAACCTGTCTGTTTCTTCAAACTTGTTAGGGCCTCAGCAACACCCAAATATTCACCATCATGGGAGCCCTTATCACTCACATTAATTTGTTCATCCTCCCCTTTGGAAGATTCCTCCATCCCTCTCCTTGTGCTAGCATTCTCCAAGATAACAATCCTCTCCCTCAATTGCTCGAGTTCAAGGCCTTGTGTACTGACAATATGTACCAAGTCTGCATTTTGCTTTTGCAGGCTTATGGAGACAGCCGTCAATTCTATTAGGGTCATTGGTTCCAATCTGCCCTCGTCTAAAACGGGTATTTGACCTCCCAAGTTAGATTCATTGGGCATGGATGAGGTCTTAATGATGGTAGGACTGTCTTGGCCAGCTTCTATGCCAGAACCAATAGTCCCAGCCTCATCCATAGAACCAACCACACTTGTGGTGGTGGTTCTCTCTGCTACATGGCTAGGACCACTAGAGGAGAACACTCCAGTAGTCCTTTGGCATTTTTGTAACCTATATTGTGTTGGGGGAGAAGATGATGTGGATTGGTTTAGGGGTGTTTGGGTCTGTGAAGGATTTGTGTCAACGTTTGAAATAGGCACATCAACGCCAACATTTAATGTGTCAGCGTCGAAGGGTTCTTGGTCAATTTGCATATGTTGTGGTGAAGGTAAAGGTTCAGGTATTGGGTCAATTTGGGGTTGAGGATCTGGTTGGGGTTGAGCTGCTTCAATGACAGCAATCATAGATGGGGTGAGGGGTAGGTCACGATGTGGGGGTGAGTTCATCTTCATAAAAAATGCTTTCTTTTGCACATGGATCTCATAAAAATCATCATGATCCCTTGTGCAGTAATTTTTCACCTCAAAAACCATTTGTAAAAATATGGGATAAGCTAAAGTCATTTTGTTCCCTTTATTTTTACACATGCCCTCAAAAATCATTTTGGAATAATTAAACTTTTGCCCAGTAGCAATGCATACAATAGCACTAGCAATAGATCTATTGATCTCATTGTGTGAAGTACACTTGGGACTCAAACATTGCAAGAGGACATGTATTAGGTACTTCCAGGCTGGGGGAAACTCCTGTTTATGATATTTATTTAAAGTTCCTTCAGAAGGAAAAGGATAACCCAAAGCCCGTAGTCCTTGTTCTATTTCACTAATGAGGAGGGTGGTTATACCATCTGCATCATCAAGATGCAAAGCTTGGCATACCAAAGCTTCAGTAACCACCCATGTGCGCCCATGAACAATAGATGATAATGTAGTCACTCTATTAACTGTTGAGGAACTAACATTGTTCCAAAACCGCTTAATATGTGTGACAGGAATGAGTGGTGCATGAGAAAGAGCATACCTAAAAGGGGATGCGTTTAAATACGCCACCATTTGTGTGTATTAGGGAAACAGAGTATCATCAGCTTCAAGATATGCTATCATGTTGTGTTGACTCCTGAATCCCAATTCTAAATCACTTGGTTTGAATTTTGGTGCCATTGTTGAAAGCTGTTTGAATGATTGATAAAGATGAAGTTATAGGAGAAAATTGTGTTAGACAAGAATGATAGGTACCCTGTTTAAATTAGGAGCCAAATATATAGAAGATAAAATATGCATGTGATTGGCCCAAAAATAGGTCAAAAAGTAACAACTGGGTAGGTCCCATTGAGTGTCAACGGTCAAAAATAACCCATCAACGCCCAACGGCTATATTCTTGTCAACGTTTGCCTAGGCCATGTTAGCGTCTAAATTGGTCACAACAACGCTTGGAAAAATACTTGTCAGCGTCCAAAAATAAAAATGTTTAAAAATGAAAAATGACCTTAACAAAGTAATTTTTCCTAGAGAAGATAACCAAAAAGTTGATAATTATTATAGGGAGGCAAGCACTATCCAGTTATGCACACTTGCTTATGCAAGATAGACATAACAGTCCTCTAGTGTCCCTTGCTAACCAAAACTCTTAACAACTAAGTTACCTTATAAAATCCCTTGTTACTCCCAGGTAAAACCCATGATAAAATCATTCCCAAGTCTCCCAACAGACCACAACCAATTCTAGGCCAAAAATGCCTTGGCAGTTGATAGGTGTATAAACACCCATCCTTTTTACCACTTAATTACAATAATAACCGAGCCAAAACGTGTATTTTATGTCTTTTATGTTGGAATTATGCGTGGTTTGTATTTTTGTTGTGATTTAGGATGAAAAGGTGAAAAGTGGAGAAAACACGGGCATTCACGGGCTTTTATTGAAGAAAAAGATGAAAGACGAAGTCAAGAAGTCAAGAGTGCAAAAAGAACGGAAGTCCAAGACCAATTCTGAAGATTTATCGAAGAAAAAGTCAAAAGACGGAAGTTTACTAAAAGCCGAAGAACTCGAGTCTTATTTATTGAAGAATCAAAAGACGAGTTCAAAGAAATCCCGAGCCAAAAGTCATTAAAGTCCAAGATTAAAGAAGATTAAAGGCTTAAGGACCTAATGGTGCAATTAAGAGAAAATGAAGGAGGGGAGGAAGCTTCCTAAGCACTCCTTAATCCTCCCCTATATATAGATTAGGATTAGATCATTTTCATTTTTGTTGGCTAGAGTGACACTAGTTCTTCCACCTTTAATTTTTGCATATTTACTTTTCATGTCAATTAAAATACATTGTCTTGCACTTTTAATACCTTTAATTTCCAAGTAAGTGTTTCTTTAATTTTCTTGTTTTAATCTCTCATTCTTCCTTTCTTTCTATGCTTTAATCTTTGTTTACATGCTTACTGTGTTGCTTATTTGATTAAAAGTTATGTTTTTATGCTTTTGATTGTTTTAGATCATTGATTTTTATAGCTTATTTGTGTTTATCTTCAAGTTTCTTAAGTTTTTATAAATGTTATCTTTATATCAAAGTTGGTTTTCGTAAACTTTGTTTCATTTTGTGTTTTTAAAAGTCTTTAATCTGTAGCTTATTAGCTTTTTCTTATACGTGTTTGCTTAGCATTTTAGTCTAGTGCTTATTAGATTTATAGCTTATTTAAATTAGCTTATTTCGTTTTCCTTTACTGTATTCCGATCTGATTGATCGGAAAAGGGTTTCATATTCCGACCAGCATTCCTTTGCTTGGTCGGAAAAGGGTTTGTGTTATTCCGATCAGGGGAGTCTAGTGGTATTCTGATCAGCTTAAGTGACAGCATTCCGATCAGGAGTCTATTCTTCATTCCGATCAAGAGGTAAGCACATTCCGATCAGGGTAAGTTTGGTATTCCGATCAGGTAGGTGACATCATTCCGATCCGGGCGCCATTCCTTATTCCGACGAGATCAGCATTCCGATCAGGAGGTAAGCACATTCCGATCAAGGTTTGTTTGGTTAATCCGATCAGGTAGGTGACAGCATTCCGATTGGAATTCCGATCAACATTCCGATCTAAAAGGTGAGTGCACTCTGATCGGAATATATTCCGATTGGGGTATTTCTTTTATATTTTGTCTTGTTTAAATTTTTAAGTTTATATTTTAATACTTTGTCAAATTTTAATTCTCGTCACGCTTTAACTTTAAGTCATTTAATTATTTTACCTTTCAACGTTTTAAATATTGCACCCCTTTCTTTTAATTAGACTTAGATTTATTTTAACGCCATTTTACTTTTACGTCATTTACATATACGTTTTTGCTCTTTTTAATATTCTACAACGACACAACTTTTTTGTTTCCACCAAAGAACAGCTGAGTCGCACTTAAATCCATTTTTCAATTCGAAGAGACATACTTAAACGAACTAATTTTTATACGGGGGGCCAAAACCTTGTATCAAATGGCGCCGCTGCCGGCTCTTTTCGTCAAGATAAACGGTTTTCTGTGAGAGACGCGTTGCTTTTTGGGATCCGTTCACTTGTGAGCGTTATTTTCTTGCTTAAAAAAATTCAAAAAACCATAAAAATTAAATTGTTAAAAATCCATAAAAATTAAAAATTTTAAAAATCCAAAAAGATTTTATCTTTATTGTGTATATATATTGTCTTTGTGTTTGGTATTGTTTTCTTTTGCCTTTGTAGGTGTATGCGTACTAGATCTTCTAATTATCAAGAGCCCGAGACTCGAGAAGATTTAAGTATGTCAGGTGTTAACAACAATAATAATCCACCGCACCTCAACAATAACAACAATGTTCTTCCACAGCCCGATCTTCGGACAATGGAGGAACTTTGTCAACCTACCATGTTTGGACGAGGAGGACCGATTGCGCCGATGCAAATCACGGCTCCTGAGTTTTCGTTGAAGCACCACATGATTCAGCAAGTGCAAACTAATCCATTCGCCGGAATGCCTGATGATGATGCCAACAAACACCTCGACAAGTTCATTACAATCACCCAAAGCATGAAGTTGCCCGGTGCCACAATGGATGTTCTTCCCCTATAACTCTTCCCACATACTTTATCACACCACGCCGAGAAATGGTTTGATCGTCTCCCGAAGAATTCTATTCATACTTGGGATGACATGACTCAACGATTTTTGTTGCGCTACTTTCCACCATCCATGGTCACGAGCCTTCGCAATCAAATCAGCGGTTTCATGCAAGAACCCGATGAATCTCTTTTTGATGCTTGGGAAAGATATAATGTCTTGATTGATCGTTGTCCAAACCACAACATGCTTCCAGTTACACTGATTGATACTTTCTACAACAGATTGACTTTTCGTGATCGTGATACGATTAATGCAGCCGCCGGTGGCACATTTATGAAAAGGAGACCCGAGGAGTGTAGAGAGCTTATTGAGAACATGACTACTCACCACAAAAACTGGGATTCCTCTACTTCTTCAAGGAACAACCCGAGAGTCAATGTTTCTTCTACTTCAGCAAAACCTGATATGACCGAACTCACCCGCATGATGACTGAAATGAGCAAAAGTATCTTGCTTCTCGCTTCAAACCAACAACAACAAGTTAAAGCGGTTGCACCTTCTTGTGAAACATGCGGCGGTCCACACTCATACACCGATTGTCCTTGTACTCAAGGAAATCCGGAAAATGTGTATGCAGCTTATGGTAATTATTCACCAGAAAATTACCAAGCTCGACCACAAGGGGATAGAAATTTGCTGAGTTACCGATCAAACAATTACGTTTCACCCGGTTTTTCTCCTCAAAACCAAAACACCGCCAACAACTACAATAGAAGCAACCAAATCCCACCAAGAGCTTCTAATCCTTATCACCCACCCGCTCAACAAACCCCACCCATTAACCCCCGATGTTGAAGCCATCATGAGAACCCAAGGTGAGCAAATCAAGAATCTGTAGAGCCAAATTATTAACTTGAAAGGAGATATCACTAAGCAAGGAAATGAGATAAGATCCGAGCTTCGCAATAATATCCAATCTTCCTTCAGCAATCAAACAAATGATTTGAAAATTATGCTTGCTAGTTTCTTGCCCACCGCTCAACCTTCTACTACAAGTTCTCTACCTTCAAACACCGTCACCAATCCGCGAGCTAATGTGAGTGCTATTACTACCCGTAGTGGAGTTACCATCATAGGACCACCAATCCCGCCCCCATCATCTACACCTCCTTCACCACCATTTATCCCTACTCCTCCTACACCTAGTATTAGTACACCATTACCGTCTCCGCCTCGTCATGACGATGTACCTAGGAAGGAACCTTCAACATCTCACCCTTTACCTGCTACACCTACACCTTCACCAACCAAACCCAATATCCCTTATCCTTCTCGCTTAGGCAAGACCAACGAGCTAACCAAGAATCACTATCAAGTGTCGAGCTATGTGAAGATGCTATCTCAAGTGAACATCAACATTAGCCTTGTTGAAGTACTTGTCCACATGCCGAAATTCGTGAAACCATCCAAGGAATTGCTTAACAAAAAGGAAAAGTTGATTGAGCTCGCCAACCCACGATTAAATGAAAACTGCTCTGCAGTTATTCTTAAAGAACTTCCGGAAAAGCTTGTAGATCCCGGTCGTTTTGTGTTGCCTTGCATCTTTAACAAAACTGAAGAATTTACTGCCCTAGCTGATCTCGGGGCCAGTATTAATCTAATGCCTTTGAGTGTTTGGAAAACACTATCATTATCCGACCTCACACCAACAAAGATGACTCTTGAACTTGCAAATCGCACTCTCGCTTACCCCGTTGGTATTGCCGAAGACGTGTTCATTAAAGTTGGCACATTTACTTTCCCGGTCGATTTTGTCGTTGTTGATTATGAAATGGACCCTCGTATTCCTTTAATACTTGGTCGGCCATTCCTGAGAACCGGACGAGCTTTAGTTGATGTGGCCGAAGGTGAGTTAATCTTAAGAGTCGGGAATGATTCACAAGTTTTTAAAATGGGGAAGCTTACAAGCAAATCCTATGGACGAGAATCAGTGAATATGATTAATGTGCTCGATGATTTTGTCATCTACAACAATCCGCTATTCGATTCTTGCATTGATAATCCACTGTTTCACGATGATGTGGATGATTCTCTCTCCAATTTGGACGCTTCCCCCATTTATGATTCTCCACCGATCTTTGATGCTTATGATGATGATTCTAGCTCAGATTCGGATTATTATGATGACCTTACTTCTGAGTATCCCGATCTGCCCACATATGATGATTTTGATGAGGCTGATACTCTTTCGAGCGATTCTTCACATGATGAAGATCCTCCGTCATCCATGCTTAATCCTACTTTGGATGATTACTCTTTTGAGGAAGACTTCTCTACGTTTCTCAACACTTATTTCCCTCATGAGAGTGATGCTCCTCCTTTAGATTTTGAAGATTATCGTCTTGATCCTACTTTGGATTTGAAGAAAAATCTTTCAAAGGAGAAGAAACCGGTCGACACCAATATCCGCAGCACATATGATTTAACACTTCTTTGTCCACCTTCTGAGGACGAGGTTGTGCATCTTCTTCACGGATCTTCTTCACACTCTGCTGAGCCTGAGTGCTATTTTCCCCTAAAGGAAGAGGTGTTCGACCCCGGTATCGATATTCTACAGCCATCTCAGTATCCACCTGATGAAATTAAAGGAAATATTTTAGGAACTTATGGAAATCTGCTTGCACCACTTCACCCTTGCTTCCACCGTGCTCCATCGCTGCTTAAGGAACCTTGCCTACTCTTCTTTGGCTTGCCTTGTTCACCTTAAGCTTGTGCTATTTGATGGACGAAAACTATGTCTTTGATCCTGGTGGATATGTTTCATGCTTCTTCCAATGATGATCAAGGTCGAGTCAGGCTCACGATCGGTTAACAAAAATCAAGCGCTTCTTGGGAGGCAACCCATGTATCTACCTTTTAGCTTTCTTTATCCTAAGTGTAGGGGAGACCCGTTGGTGTTTTCTATTTCCTATCCTCTCTTATTCAGGGATTCGAGCTTCAAAGATCCACTCTTGATGATTCTTGACGACCCGTGATTCCGTGTTCCCATCTTCCCGGTTCTATCCTAAACTCTTTTCGATTCACTATTTTATATTTTCTCAATTTTAAAATATGAATCTCTTTATTGGTCTTTTCCTTAGCGAGATTTAAACAACGTGCACAATGTCCTAAGTGTAGGAGAGTTTACTCCCAAATGCTTAAACATTGAGGACAATGTTTATGTTAAGTGTAGGGGGACTTCTATCGAAGTTAAGTGGTCTTTTCCTTCTAATTGTCCTCATTTTAACCGGAAAATCAATTTTTCGACATTTTTCAAAATTTTTGATCTATTTTGGCCTATTAATTTTTCCCTTTGTATAGTTATTTTCTTTCTTTGCTAGAATAAATATTTAATAAAGTGGTTTTAATTGTCAAACGTTGTGAATCTTTTGACTCAACCCGAGTTTACTTATCTAAGTTACTCTAGTTAGTATCCTTAACATGTTTAAGTCAAGTTTTGCTAGGCTTTTATATAGGGAGCTATAAAACGCGAAAGTCTTAACTCTCACGGGTTAATAACAAGAACTTTTCGCAAGTTCCTATAATTGATCCTAGAGAGTCGTTTATCGAGGGAACTTTAAAACGCGATTTCTAAACTTGAAAAAGTCTAAGAATTTGCAAGATCCTATAGGCGACTCGAAAACCCAAAACTTTGATTTAATAGGCTAAGCATCCACAAGTCTCATTCCTTGAGATTTTAAACTGTGGAGAACGAGAGATGATAGAGCCAATTATAAGTTTGGTATTCTTTCGTGAATTTATGTGAGTTAATTATAAGCCTATTCTCCCATCGCTTGTTAATAAATTTATCTGCAATAAATAAGGTTGTACGATTTGAAAAGTTACTTAGCTTCTAGCCCAAGATCGTTTAAAAGTTGCTCGGTATGGATTAGAGTTCATAGCCAAGGCATAACTTATTGAAGCGGGATGCGAAGATTGGCGAGTCCAAAAAGGTCCCTCAAGACACGAGGGCTATATTTTGTTGCTAAAGATCCAAAGTGATGTGAAGAATCATTTATCGAAAATCAATATGAAGGATCGAGACACACGACGAAAAGCAAAAACTCCCCAAAAGTCATGGAGAAGTGTATCCGAAAAGACCCTAGCAAGGTATGAGGATAAATAGATCCAAGTAAAAAAGGAGGTGGATCGTCGTATATCAAAGTCCAAAATAAAGATTGGAGAAAAATGAAGAAGTCGTGGTCCAAGTATGAATCTCTCAAAACTTCAAGTGAAGAAATTCCATTATGAAGAAAAGACCATAATTTCATGAACGTCTCTCAAGGTTTGATGTATGAAGTCGCTGCCAAATATCAGTCCGATAAAGGTCTCAAATCGCGAAGCGAGTTATGCCAAGATATGAACTTTATGAGGTCCCGAGAAGCAGTTTTTAAAGATTTTGTCCTTTAGCTAACTATTGATCAAATCGTTCACTTTATTTTCGGACTAAATAACTATCGAAATAAGTCAAAAATGCAACCTCGTGATCATTCAAGACAAAAATAAAATATAAGAGATACCCCTAGGAATAAGGGAGTCTAAGTGAATAATTGGCCCACATGAGTTCGTGTTAGTTTGCTAACTTATAGTAACAATGATCTCGTTTTTAAGCTTGGTTTGGAGAAAGTGAAAACTTGAGGATGATGATTATTCATGACATTTCCAAAACCCAAGGTATGCTTTTGATTTCTTAACTTTAATGTTTAGAATTTTCTATCTCTTTAATAAAGGCCAATGTGGATTGATTATGATGAAAAATGTAAACGTGCTTTGTAACTAATGCATTCCATGAGGGCATTGCAATGGTCAAGTGTAGGGGATTTGATAGGTGTGTAAACACCCATCCTTTTTACCACTTAATTACAATAATAACCGAGCCAAAACGTGTATTTTATGTCTTTTATGTCGGAATAATGCGTAGTTTGTGTTTTTGTTGTGATTTAGGACGAAAAGGTGAAAAGTGGAGAAAACACGGGCATTCACGGGCGTTCACGGGCTTTTATTGAAGAAAACGATGAAAGACGAAGTCAAGAGTGCAAAAAGAACGGAAGTCCAAGACCAATTCTGAAGATTTATCGAAGAAAAAGTCAAAAGACGGAAGTTTACTAAAAGCCGAAGAACTCGAGTCTTATTTATTGAAGAATTAAAGACGAGTTCAAAGAAATCCCGAGCCAAAAGTCATTAAAGTCCAATATTAAAGAAGATTAAAGGCTTAAGGTCCTAATGGTGCAATTAAGAGAAAATGAAGGAGGGGAGGAAGCTTCCTAAGCACTCCTTAATCCTCCCCTATATATAGATTAGGATTAGATCATTTTCATTTTTGTTGGCTAGAGTGACACTAGTTCTTCCACCTTTAATTTTTTCATATTTACTTTTCATGTCAATTTAAATACATTGTCTTGCACTTTTAATACCTTTAATTTCCAAGTAAGTGTTTCTTTAATTTTCTTGTTTTAATCTCTCATTCTTCCTTTCTTTCTATGCTTTAATCTTTGTTTACATGCTTATTGTGTTGCTTATTTGATTAAAGGTTATGTTTTTATGCTTTTGATTGTTTTAGATCATTGATTTTTATAGCTTATTTGTGTTTATCTTCAAGTTTCTTAAGTTTTTATAAAAGTTATTTTTATATCAAAGTTGGTTTTCGTAAACTTTGTTTCATTTTGTGTTTTTAAAAGTCTTTAAACTGTAGCTTATTAGCTTTTTCTTATACGTGTTTGCTTAGGATTTTAGTCTAGTGCTTATTTAATTTATAGCTTATTTAAATTAGCTTATTTCATTTTCCTTTACTGTATTCCGATCTGATTGATCAGAAAAGGGTTTCATATTCCGACCAGCATTCCTTTGCTTGATCGGAAAAGGGTTTCTGTTATTCCGATCAGGGGAGTCTAGTGGTATTCCGATCAGGTTAAGTGACAGTATTCCGATTAGGAGTCTATTCTTCATTCCGATCAGGAGGTAAGCACATTCTGATCAGGGTAAGTTTGGTATTCCGATCAGGTAGGTGACAGCATTCCGATCCGGGCGCCATTCCTTATTCCGACGAGATCAGCATTCCGATCAGGAGGTAAGCACATTCCGATCAGGGTTTGTTTGGTTATTCCGATCAGGTAGGTGACAGCATTCCGATTGGAATTCCGATCAACATTCCGATCTAAAAGGTGAGTGCACTCTGATCGGAATATATTCCGATTGGGGTATTTCTTTTATATTTTGTCTTGTTTAAATTTTTAAGTTTATATTTTAATACTTTGTAAAATTTTAATTCTCGTCACGCTTTAACTTTAAGTCATTTAACTATTTTTCCTTTCAACGTTTTAAATATTGCACCCCTTTCTTTTAATTAGACTTAGATTTATTTTAACGCCATTTTACTTTTACGTCATTTACATATACGTTTTTGCTCTTTTTAATATACTACAACGACACAACTTTTTGTTTCCACCAAAGAACAGCTGAGTCGCACTTAAATCCAATTTTCAATTCGAAGAGACATACCTAAACGAACTAATTTTTATACGGGGGCCAAAACCTTGTATCAGCAGCATGCATAGTATATCAACTTTGCATGCTACAGTGCCTCATGATTTAGTAAAACTAACTCATACTCACCTATGGAGACAATCTAGAATTGTGATAAGAGTATCATAAGGATACCCAAAAGTCCTAAAGGTTCCTAAAACCTCCCCTTATACTGTGATACAAATGTTGCCAAAAATATGCATGAACATAAAAATTTATGTCAAGACAGGAATTGAAAATTCCAACCATCATCCATAAACAAAAACATGCTCAAATGCTTATCCAATGACCCATAAGCAACTCTGTATCCAATGGTATAATGCTAACACCACCTGCACATTTAGATTGAAAACCACAAAACTAACATTGTTGCTGACAACTCCCCGATAACACTTAACAGCGTTACGAAAAGCTTTGTCGGCGTTAGACAAATATATTGCTGACAACGTCACAATAACAATTATCAGCGTTAAAGCAACCTTTGTCAGTGTTAGAAAAATATAGTGGAAAATCTAAATCCTTAAAAAGACCAATAACAATGCATTATCCTATACATACTTTGACAAAATGACTCCAAAACACATATTATGTAAGATTGATCATTCCAATACTTGTTACCAAGTATTGAAATCTCCCAGCATCAAAAGGTTTAGTTAGTAAATCTGACACATTTTCTTCTGTGTCAACCCTATCTGGTTGTATTAAACCTTTTTCAAAACAATCTCTTATAAAATGGTGTCTTATTTCTATGTGTTTAGTTTTAGAATGATGTACATGATTCTTAATAATGCATAAAGTGTTGTTATTATCAACAAATATCTTGGTATGCATGAAATTATACCCATAGTCCAACAGCTGGTTCTGAATCCACAAAACTTGTCCACAACAAGCAGCTGCAGCCACATACTCTGCTTCAGTTGTAGAATTAGCCACCACTGTTTGTTTCTTGCATTGCCAAGATATCAACCTGCTCCCAAGAAACTGACATCCACCAGTTGTGGATTTTCTATCAAACTTATCACCTCCATAGTCACTGTCTGAATATGCAATCAGCTCCAATGGTGAATCCTTTAGGTACCACAAGCCAAGACTAGGATAACATCTTAGGTACATAAAGATTCTATTGACATCATAAAGGTGACATTCTTTGGGAGTCACTTGATGGCGTGCACAAGCACACACAGAAAACATGAGAACAGGTCTAGAGGATGTGAGATACATCAATGAACCAATCATTGATCTATAGTGCCTGACATCAACATCCTTTCCATCTCCAATCTTTCCCCGAGGGTGTTCTCTATCCATAGGAGTAGTAGCCCTCTTTTCATGTGGAGAAAAGCCAAACTTCTTCAAGATCTCTACCACATATTTATCCTGGGAGATGAAGATACCATCTTCTTTCTGTTGAACTTGTAACCCAAGAAAGAAGTTCATCTCCCCCATAGCACTCATCTTGAATTTATCTGTCATAAGCTAGGAGAAATCCTCACTCATCTTTGGATTGGTGGATCCAGAGATGATGTCATCAACATAGACCTGAACAAGTAAAACATCCTTACCCTTCTTCTTTGTAAACAATGTCTGATCTATGGTGCCCCTCTTGAATCCATTGTCCACCAAATAAGTAGACAAATACCATACCATGCTCTTGGGGCTTGATGAAGTCCATACATAGCCTTCTTGACCCTATACACCTTGTCTGGATTCTCTGGATCTTCAAAACAAGGAGGCTGCATGACATACACCTCCTCAACAATTTTTCCATAGAGGAAGGCACTCTTGACATCCATTTGATAGACAGTGAAGCCCATGCAGGATGCATAGGCTAGAAAGATCCTTATAGCTTCAATCCTTGCAACTGGTGCAAAGACCTCCTCATAGTCTATCCCCTCCTCTTGTGTATATCCCTGAGCCACTAATCTTGCCTTGTTTCTGACCACAATACCTCTTTCATCTCCCTTGTTTCTTAGAACCCATCTTGTCCCAATAGGTCTGACATATCTGGGACAATCAACCAGCTCCCAAACATCCTAAATTGCAAATTGGTGTGGCTCATCCTGCATTGCTTCCACCCAACTTGGTTCTTTGAGAGCATCAAAGATTGTTGTGACAGAAAACAGGCAAACAAACATGCTTGTACAAGAGGGGTATCAACCTTCTTGTAAATATTGGCAATAAATCCACCAAGACCTTGATGAGATCCTCTAGTCTGAACAAGAGTCATAATATCACCATTGATTTGAGAAGTAGGGTGATTCTTCATAGTAGAAGTGAGAACTCCTCCTTCAAAAAGTCTGGTGTCTTCAATCTCATTATCCATGTTGCCAATATCTTCTTCTTCAGACTCTCTTTCATCAATATGAGGATGAACCTCTTCATAAAAATTAGAAGGTTCACCCTGTTCAAAAGTAGAAGAGAAAAGATGCGCAAAAGTGTTGTCAACGCCTGAACCTTGGTTGTCAGCGTTTTGGCTAACAACACTTGAAATGTTGTTGTCAACGTTTGAGCCATCAACGTCTGAATTTGTCCTGTCAGCGCTAGATTTGCCTTTATCAGCGCCTAAAGGACCATGCATGTTGTTATCTGGTGGTACTTGGGGACCACCATTATCTTTTCCAGCAGCAGCAGCAGCAAAAGCATCTGTTCATATGGGAATTGTGACATACTCTAGTATAGGAGATGACTTTTCTGCTTGTGATCCAACCTTTTCATGAACCTGTGTACCTGAACCATCAACAACTTGTTCTTCCACAACATTTGAAGTTACCTTCACAATGTCTGGATTAGTGACAGGCATATAATTTAAAGTCCTAGATAAAGGTTCCTAGTCAAACAAACAATTTGGACCACTTTCAGGATCACTAGGTTTACTCTATAAAAACCTAACATGTACTCTTTCAAGTATACGTTTTTCCTTTTTAAGATAAACCCTATATCCCTTGCTCTACACTGAATACCCCATGAAATAGCCTTCATCTCCTTTTGCACTAAATTTACCTAAGGCATCACTAGTATCTAGAACAACTACATGACAACCAAAAGGTCTAAGAAAACCAATATTGGGTTTTCTTCCCCAAAGTAACTGATAAGGTGTTTTGTTCTATATCTTGTTGACCAATGCTCTATTTTGAACATAGCAAGTTGTATTAACAGCCTCAGCCCAAAAAGCTATAGGGAAATGAGCATCAGCCAGCATAGTCCTGGCTGCTTCAATTAGGGTTCTATTTTTCCTCTCATCAACCCCATTTTGCTGTGGGGTTCTGGCAACACTAAACTGCCTAGTAATCCCTTTCCTGGCACAAAAATCATCTAAAACTTTATTCCTAAATTCACCACCATTATCACTCCTAAGCATTTTAACTTCATTACTAGTCTTCTTCTCAATCTGAGTGATAAAGTCCATTAAAGTGTCAGTTGTATCACTCTTCATAGCTAAAAAGAAAGTCCAAGTAAACCTAGAAAAGTCATCTGTGATGACAAAGCAGTATGATTTACCATTTAAACTCTCTATATTTGTTGGACCAAATAAGTCCATATGAAGCAAGTGAAGTGGTCTAGTACTAGAGTGCACCTGTTTAGACTTGAATGAGACCTTGTGCTGCTTGCCTTTAAGACATGCAACACAAGAGTGGTCATTTTGGAAAGCCTTTTCAGGCAAACCATCAACCAAGCCAAGTCTCACAAGCCTGTTTATATTCTTAAAGTTTATGTGCCCTAGTCTCCTGTGCCATATATTACTCTCATCTACTAAAGCTTTAGCATAAAAACATGACATATTGTTATTCATCCTAATCCCATTCAGATTCACATTATATATGTCTTTATGCCTAGGTGTTCTATAGTCAATATATTTCTCATCAGGGATCTTATAATCCTTGCTTAACACCAAGCATTCAGTATCAGTAAACAGAACTTTATTTTTGTTATCACAGACTTGTGATACACTAAAAAGATTGTAATCAAGTTCCTTTACCAAAAATACGTTTTCAAAACGCAAGTTCTTGGTGAGAAGTGTTCCTTTGCCTGTGATAGTACCATATACGCCTCCAAAGTAAACCTTATCACCATCCTTAATGGGAGTGAAGTTAGTTAGATAATCTTCCTTCCCTGTCATGTGCCTTGAGCATCCACTGTCCCAATATCCATAATTATTGATCCATTTTTAAATGCCCTGCATGTAGAATCTTGATAACCTATGAATCTATGAAGTGGGTTGATGTTTTCTAGAGAGAGAAACTAGAGAGAGAAAGTGAGAGAAAACTATGTGTTATTTCATTAAGTGAAAACTAGAAATGTTCAACAACCAACCCCTTTCCAAGGAGGAAAGGGGTATTTATACTTCCAAGTCACTAATGGACTTGGGCCGGCCCATGACAAGCCCATGGACCGGTTCTTACTTAACTAAATAAGTAACTATCAACTATTTGTTAACTACGAGCTATTACAACATTAATAATATTGTGGAGTGACCGACTCTTCTAATATACGTAAAAACGTATTTCTAACAATCTCCCCCTAAGGGAGGTCACTCCACGTTACAAAGTTCTAAACCTAGCATACTATACTAAGTCTTCGTTCTTTAGCTCGTAGTCTTTTCTTCTTTTTCTTTTTGTCGTGAATATGTTTATTGATCTTTTAGGCTTTGGCTTGAGAGCATTGTTCTTTTGGCCTTTCACGTGCGATCTTTGCCTTCTTGTAAAACTTGCCTCCTCGTGACTCCATGTTCCACACACTTATGTCTTTTTGTTGAATTCTCGAAAGTTTCAGAGTTTGGTACAGCGGAAGACTTTTTCTTGTACTTTCTTGAATTTTTGCTAAGCTTTGATGCAGAAAAACATAAGCATGTGGGAACGACTTCTACAGGTACACCGCAACACCACCGTCTTCACTGGTACACAGCAACGCCACCATCTTCAACAGGTACACAACAACGCCACCGTCTTTAACAGGTACACAGCAACGACACGAATAAAATGGCTTTGAACATTTTATTCTAATTCGGTAGCATTTTACCTCCGGTCGGTGAAGACCGTTGGACGATATTAGATATCGTACCCGTGACGGATAGTTTCAATTAAGTAACTTCCTGACAGGATTTCGCGGGTAAACCCGTTCTCTTTATTCGACCGTCCAAAGCTGACTGCGAACATAAAGAGTGAACCACTTGGATAAATTATCCTTGTGATTTGAAGCCGTCAATTCATGAAACCTGGAACAAGTGAATTTCAATTAAGATTTTCACCATCGTTGCTTTCCAGTTGTCACGAGCTCAATTCATAGAGAATCTTGCACGTCACCTACCAAGTGCTGTTTGATGTTAACACTAGAAGGATTTACACTCGTCACTGTGATCAATAAAGAGTCACTCTGAGTGTTCTGGCAAGATCATATGATAATGCGTAGAGGCCTGGAACGAGTTTAAGTTCAATTAAGAATAAAACCACTGTTTCTTTCCAGTTTTTCACAAGATTGGTTCTAAAAGAACCGCACGTGTAACCTACCATGATCTTGTTTGATGTTGGCTCAAGCAGGATTTCCATCTTCATTGTAATACTTACGTATTACTCGGATGTTCTGGCAATATTACAAGAATATTGCGTAGGACTCATGAAAATCTCTTACTTTTCACAGTGTGTGAGAAAGCAAGGAATAAATGGAAAGTATCCTAATGAGACTTTTGATGATCTCTTGGCTCTAGACTCAATTGTGCGTTTTGATTTTAGTGAGCGATGGCTGGAGAGGAGTGCCACCTTTTCAATACCAGTCTATTCGGAGTGAATAAACCAATAGATAACGTGTTGATCTCCGTGTGATTAAAACAAATACCTTTTGAGAGATATTTGAGTTAGCTGGGAAGGGTTGTGCATTGCATCACTGGGTCCATGACGTCTTTCTTCAATATCGAGAATCATTAACAAAAATGACCTCAATAGCATATGTATTGACCCGGTTTCTGCCTAAAGTTGTAAGGAGGGCTTCTTTCTTTACACCCTTTATCTTTACAATTCTTTTTCATTCTTCAACCCCTTCAATGCTTACCAATACGTCATAACTAGCACCTTGTTGTGATTGTTCCAGTGCTAGCTTAAGTACTTGGTCGGCATTCAGCTACGTTCACATTCTTTCTCCATCTTTCCTAGGACTTTCTAATTCTATCTAGTGAATTGTCCTTGGGAAGATTCCATCGGCTCTGATGAATCATTGGACTAAACCTATTCCTACCACCCTTTTGTCACCACATCGTCGTGAATTAAGCGTGTTTTGGGAAAGTATAGCCACCATGAAAAATCATTGAAAATCACCTAAAGGTACTTGTGATATTGAAATCAAAAGTTTTGTACCTTAGGTGTTTTGTTCATCAAAAACGCTCCCCCTTAACACGTGCTTTACACATATTAAGTTGGATAATCGTCAAGTCTTTTTCATCTTTTAGCCAAGTATCATTTAAATCTCCTTAATCTCATTTTCTCCCCTTATCCAAAATGTTAACCATTAATATTTGGGATATTGAATGGATTAACCGGTCTTTGGGTAAAAAACGAAATCGATGTTTGGCCATAGAACAAATTAATGCTCCCCCTTAATTTAATAAGGGATAGTTGTAGTGCTTTAGTATGATATATTTTGAAAGATTTAGAATCTCGTGAGAAATTCTTGAAAAATTATCATACCTTAACACTACATCAAGCCGTACAAGCACAATATTCACAAATATATATATTCATAATTGAAAACCAATATAAAGTGGACCTGAAATGTACGACCCATTAAATGGATCGTTGCAGTATCTTGTGGTGCACTAAGTATGATCTACCACCAACGAATCTTTCCAAGCTCCTCATCAATCTACGTTCACAGAGCTTTTGATCGATCTTCTTGATCACATACTTCGCCATCTGCCGATAACCCTGATGCCAATCCTCAGTCATCTCTGGCAAAGTCCCACCCGAATTGAGATGATCCAACTTTCCTCTGACGTAGATGAGAGTCCCATCACTGTACTTATAAAGCTCACCCACCCTCATAAACTTCATCAATCCTCGACTGTTCAAGTAGAAAATCCCACAATTCGGAACAGAAATGCCGGTATAGGGACATCTGTTGACATGTTGAGGTAACACTTGATTCACTGGACGGGTTAGGTTAAGCTTCCTTTGGTAACTTTCGACTCCCAACTGAAGATCTTCAACTCGTTTCTTGATAACAACGCTTCGTGTGAACATACGAAGTGCGGTATTCAAGGCAATGAGGTCTTCACGAGGAATATGTGTGAGTTGATCACGGGTCATCAGAAGCAACATATCTTCGATATCCTCAAGGCGAATGATAGAAAAATCTCCCTACTGGATTTTGTATTCTCTGTCATCCTCCCTTTTCAAACGAATCTCCGTCACATGATAATAGCCATTCTTGGCTTCAGTTTTCAGCCCTAAAATACTGGAGATGCGGATATCGGATCTAACGTTGCTTCCTGAATTGACTAGGCAGCAACCCCTGTACGCCCTTCGGACTCGTTCGTCCCAATGAGATGCACCTATAACAGCATACATATCATAATTACGAGTTACCCTTGGGACCCAGAGTCGGTTTACCTTTTCCTCGATCCAGGGTATTGTCCCCCAGTTGGCAGCTTTCAGCAAGGTCAAGGAGGTTGCGTACTTTGATGAACCCTTCAGAAGATACTCAAGATCATAGGTGACGAAAAAGTCGAGAGAAATCTAATTATCTTGAGTAGGATCAAGTGGAGGTGGAGCTCTTTCTGAATCATGAAGACCTGGCCGTTGAACGGTATTCAGAGCTTTTAGGATCTCATCAACATAGTACTCGAACTCCATTCGGGTTAATCTGGTTTTGGCGCGAAGTCTTTTATCCTTTAGTGCTTTCTTCACCAAAGACGGAGTAACCGAAGTCTTATACTCGTGAGCCAGAAAAGCGCACAAGTCAATCGGACTACGGATACGGAGATATAAAACATCTCTGTCAGCGTCTGTGATCGGATCATATTGCGCCGCTGCCGTGATCCAAGCCTGTGGTGGTGCAGTCTCGTCAATCTCCAACGTGTCTGCCCAATCCCGTGTGCTTGATTCAGGAACAGTAGATTGGGGTTCTTGTTGTAGAGGAGTGGAAACGTGAACATCTGCTGGTTCTGATTCAGGCATTTCGGCGGTGTCATGAACGGGTGAGTGTTGTGCAGCTTCAGGTTCAGTTACCGATTCTGCAATCACAGGAGCAACAACAACAGAACTAATGGGGTTAGTGGTAATAGGTAAAGATACAGCAATAGATGTACCAGGAATCGATGACGCCGTAGTAGCATTCACATCGTGGCGCCACTTGGATCGTCTTGATTCCGTGGAGGTAGACTTTTCCTTCTGCTCAGCATCTTTCTTGGACTTGGTTCCAGACTTAGCAGGTTTCTTGGAGCTGGTAACCTTATCTCCCTCTTTAGGCTGTTTACCCCCATCATCATCCTCATCGTTATCCTCGTTGCTCCCCTAGCACTCTCATCATTACCATCACCACCATCATCGCCATCATCATCATCATCATCATCCTCATCCTCATCATCATCACCATCATCGTCATCTTCATCATCCTTTTCTTCTTCTTCTTCTTCTTCTCCACCTTCATCTTCACCAGTACCCTCTTCTTCTTCACTTTCTTCCCTTTCTTCCTCAGGTAGAATGTGGTATGGTACCACACTTCCAAACGTTTTAAATAACCTATCATCCTCCATGATAGCGTCATTCAGGGATTTGTAGAGAGCCCGTTGAATCCTAGATTTATCAAACGATCCAAGTTCCCTCATTCGAGCTTTCAGGATCTTCTTCAATTCAAAATCCATCAAGTCATAAGCAATTTTGTAGGCGGATTCAGAAGGATTGGATGACTTGATCATCAAATTATCAGCCGCGAGTGTCTTCAACTCATCACGCAGTTTTGGCATAATAGATTCAACGGATTCTTCTACTCTCTCTTCAACAGAAGATTCAAGTGCTTCTTTCTGATCCTTGTATCTATCCCTCATCGCTTGAAGTCTAGTGATACGTGCAGCATGCTTATCAGCCTCAGCCTGTTTAACCTGAGCTAGTTCTTCTGCATGAGCTTTTCGCGTCAATTCCATATCTGCAGCGAACTTAGCAAGCATCTCTTCTTGGGCTTTCCTAGATGCTTCTTCACTTTGAACTCGTCTATGTAGCTCTTGGCGAAGTTCATCCATTTCTCTTTTGTGATTATCCGTATGTTTATCCAACATTTCGGCCATCACCAATGCAGCCATTGTAGATGTTGCAGAGCTGCTCTGGGTTGATTGAAGAGGCTCGGTTGTTACTACGGTACTAAGGATGGGAGTGATTGGTGGTGGAAGGAATGGTGTTGAAGCCGGTCTGGTTGGTAAGGGTTGTATGGGTGGAGGTTGAGTTGCTAAAGGTTGAGTTACTAACGGTTGAGTTGACACCATTATTGTAGGAGCAACGGACTCCTTTTCAACATTTGCTGAAACCGGAATGGATGTCTCCTTCGAAGTAGAATACCGTTCAGGTGACCCAAACTCATCAATATCATCTGGCTCCTCGTACTCTTCTTCTATATTTATCCTTGCACCTGAACCACTACCGCCCGTATCTTTCCTACTCCTTTGAATAGCTATCTTCATCATTTTTCTCTCCGCCTTGTCAAGAGTAGGATCAACAACATCTTCTTCGTCTCGTAGAACTAACTCATCAGCCTTACCCTTTCCCTTCTTAACCTCAGTCTTCTTCTTCTTGGTTTCGGTTTCAGGTAAAGCAGCTGGTTGCTTTCGTTTACCTTTACTCTTGACCGTAGTGGACGAGTCTTCTCCAGTCTGAAGGCTTGCTTTTAGCTTCTTGATTTCTAGCTGCAGTAGCTTGTAATCAGCAGAACCTTTAATTCTATCCGTCAGAAGGTAATCGGGAATAGGACCAGGAATCACACCACCAGATGGTCCTTCATGCCTTAAGTCTACAATATGATCAGCCTCTTCAGTGTGATGACGACTTGCTGCACGCCTATCAATTGTAACATCATTCTTCATACAATAGTTAATGATAAGCTTGATAAACCGAGGGTAAGCAAAGAAATTAGTCTTCAGCTTCTTGTTATGGAAGAGTTGAAAGGTAAATTCTTCCCATAACAATAAAGCATAATCTGCATTTGCGCCTTTGTACATCCCATGGAAGATGTTCATTATTGGACTGCGCAAAGCATCATGCCCACTTGTTTTTGGTGTAAGACATCTACTGAGAATACCCAACAATGCTCTCCAAGGTTGTCCTACTTTAGCGGTGGTAAACTCAGACGCAACTCGTATGTCAGGACATCCAATAGCATCGAATAACTCCATGAGTTCGTCTTTAGTAGGATCCCTCGAAAATACCATACCTTTGGGTGAATCCCGAATGCCAAATATCTTACGGAAGTCTGAAACCTTAATTGTCTGCTGCTTGTTGTCGAGAGTGAAGGTGATCTTGTTTGAAGTAATTTCCTTGGTAGCCCAAAACTCATACATATAATCATAAGGCACCGAAGCAGTACTCCTTAAAGCATTCTTGAAATGAGATTGATCAAAAATTGCTATGGCTACTTTGAAACCATGGTGAGTGGATTTTGAGACTGGTTTTAGCTGGTGGTTGTTTGGTATGAACTTGAGTGTTCGTGCTTCGGCAATTGCGGCTTCTCTAGAGTCTTGGATTGCTTGTACTGTTGGATTAGTCATTGTATCTGCTTAAGATAAGACATGAAAGGTTGATGCACACAAATAGATAGATATGTATCATTCTTATTTCTAAGAATAACATATTTCACCAAGTACTTATAACATGCAAACAACTATAAATCTAACAACTCTTCATCCGGAACTTTCCTTCATTCGGAACTTCTTCATCCGGAACATTCCTTCATTCGGAACTTCTTCATTCGGAAGTTCTTCATTCGGAACTACTTCATTCGGAAGTTCTTCATTCGGAACTTCTTCATTCGGAAGTCCTTCATTCGGAACTTCTTCATTCGGAAGTTCTTCATTCGGAACTTCTTCATTCGGAAGTCCTTCATTCGGAACTTCTTCATTCGGAAGTTCTTCATTCGGAATTCTTCATTCGGAACATTCCTTCATTCGTAACTTCTTCATTCGGATGTTCTTCATTCGGAACTACTTCATTCGGAAGTTCTTCATTCGGAACTTCTTCATTCGGAAGTTCTTCATTCGGAACTTCTTCATTCGGAAGTCCTTCATTCGGAACTTCTTCATTCGGAAGTTCTTCATTCGGAACTTCTTCATTCGGAAGTCCTTCATTCGGAACTTCTTCATTCGGAAGTCCTTCATTCGGAACTTCCTTCATTCGGAAGTTCGTTCGGAACATTCATTCATTCGGAAGTTTTGTTCAAAACTTCCTTCATTCGGAAGTTTTTCAGAAAATTCCTTCATTCGGAAGATGATATCCATGTTCATCTGGAACTTAATAAACGCAGCTATGAAGGATTAATCTAGTCGCATTTAGTGAGTTATAAAGCAATCTAAGGCAACCAATCATAATCTAATGATATTCCGAGTATAACCCACCTATAACCCTAATCAATTACTGCTTAATTAGACACAAACCCTAATTTGGACATAATCTAATTAAACGAAGCAATTAACATGATTTAATTGATGAATTAGACAAGTTATAAGTTAAAGATGATGTTATAACCTTTTAGAATCGAATGAACCGGTTGGATGATTAAAAACAAGAATTTTTAGATCTTGTGTATGTGTGTTAATGGCGGAAGATGATAAATGAATAGAAACAGTGAATGAAGGGGGCGGGGGGTTTGCTTTGACTTAGGTCAAAAGTTTTTTAACTTTCACACAATGTCACCTTAAGTCCCTATATTTTCTTATTCTTTTCCTTTTTGTTTATAACTTATCTTTTCATTTTTTCCTAAGCATTGTTAAATTTCGCCAACACAACTTAAGCATCTCAACCTATTAGCATATCTCCAAGATCTAAAGCAAGTCCTATCACCTTGAACGAACACAAGTCGTTTTCTAAAGCAATACCACTCATTTACCATTTAGCCAATAAATTGTCCACAAACACTTTTGAAAATTGATTTAATGACGAAGATGATTGAATATTTTCTCCCCCTTAAACGATGACCCGTTTTCTATTTAAAGAGCTGTAGTCATTGTTTAAAGAGTCAAATATTAATGAAAACATTTCCAATTAACGTCTTGAAAAAGATTGATTCGTGGTGTCAATAAGATTTCTCTTATTTTAACAAATTAATGCACTGAGACGTACATATATTCGTGTTAGACCAAGTTGTAAAGTAAACTTGATCCCTTTGCATGATTTGGCTTGTAATCATGCCCGAGAAAATTAATTCCCGTTCTGAGCCAACGTTTTCCAAGGAAATACGTGACTTTAATATGAAAACCGGGTTGCAGTCAGAAATAATTACAAGCCATAGTGGGCATGTTTTAAAAATTTACAACTTTTATACAGACTCTATTTATGGCGCCGTGTCAATATTGATCGACATTTCTAAAGCCGTAAATATTACCGTACTAAAAGACATGCCCGATTTAAAAACGAAAAATATTTTTGGTTTTTCTTGATTTTATAATTTTTATGGTTTTTCTAGGTTTTATATTTTTTATGGATTTTGTTGGTTTTATATTTTTGTATTTTCTTTTTGTGGTTTATATATTTACGATAATATACATGATCACGAACAAAGGATACTCTGAATAGTTTACCACCACTATTCAACTGATTCTTCTGCCAACTCTTTGAGAGTCGCTGGAGTGAATGATTTCATGCCAAGCTTGTCGATCAAAAACTCGATTCGTCCTCGATCTAATGCTTTGGTGAACATGTCTCCCAGCTGGTACTCAGTAGTGATAAAATACAGCTCGATCACTCCGTTCTCCACCTGCTCTTTAATGAAGTGGTAGCGAATGTCTATGTGCTTGGCCCGGGAGTGTTGAACATAGTTGCAGCAAAGGGCAATGGCGCTCTTGTTGTCACAATACATCGGGATTTTGTTAAATCCCAAACCGTAGTCAGTTAATTGTGATCTCATCCAAAGGACTTGAGCACAACAACCGGACATGGCGATGTATTCAGCCTCCGTGCTAGAAATTGCAGCGCTTTTCTGCCTTTTTGAAGACCAACTGATCAATCTATCTCCAAGGAGTTGCACAGATCCAGAAGTGCTACGCCTCGTGTCTTGACATCCAGCATGATCGGCATCTGCGTATGATATTAAAGCAATAGAGGAATCTTTCGGATACCATAGACCACGATGAAGTGTTCCTTTTAGATACCGAAAGATCCTTTTCACAACATGTAGGTGCTTTTCGGTAGGCCGAGCCTGATACCGGGCACACATGCATACAGCAAATTGCAAATCAGGCCTGCTAGCAGTCAGATAGAGAAGGGTGCCGATCATTCCACGGTATAGTTTTGGATCAACAATAGTCCCATTCCTATCTTCATCTAACTTGGATTTCTCCACCATTGGAGTGTCCACGGGGTCACAATTATCAAAGTTATATTTCTTTAACGATTCTAGAGCATATTTGGATTGATTAATAAAGATGCCTCTGGGATTTTGAGAAATCTGTAATCCTAAGAAAAATGAGATTTTTCCCATCATTGACATCTGAAAGCGTGTGGACATTATCTTCTCAAAGCGATTTGACAATTCTATGTTAGTGGCAGCAAATATTATATCATCAACATAAATTTGTACCAGAATCATGTCGTTGCCCTCCTTGAGAGTGAATAGAGTGGGGTCCACCTTGCCTTTGGAGAAGCCTTCCGAAATGAGATATGTTGAGAGGAGATCATACCACGCGCGTGGAGCTTGTTTCAACCCATAGAGAGCCTTCTTAAGCTTGTACACATGATTAGGAAACTCCGTGCTAACGAACCCATCCAGCTGACTAACATAGACTTCTTCCCTTAGTTCACCATTCAAAAATGCCGTCTTCACATCCATTTGATAGACGATCATGTTCATATGAGCAGCATACGCAAGGAATAGCCTAATTGCCTCCAATCTTGCCACAGGAGCAAAAGATTCTTCAAAGTCTATACCCAAGGCTTGTTTATATCCTCTAGCGACCAATCTAGCCTTATTCTTCAATACCGCACCCATCTCATCAAGTTTAACCTTATAAACCCATAACAAGGTAAGGATGTTAACCTTGTCAGGGAGAGGAACTAATTCCCATACTTCAATTTGTTGGAATTCATTTAGTTCCTCCTGCATGGCTTCAATCCAAGATGATTGAGTCGTAGCCTGTTGCCAATTTTTCGGTTCAACTTCAGAGAGAAATGCATCAAAGTAGCAATAGAGTGCACTCTCTTGTAATTGATGGCGTGTAGAGACTGGTCGATCTAGATTACCAATGACATTCCTAATTGGGTGATCTTTTGTCCATTTGGTGCTATGTTTTTCAATCCTAGGTGGTCTGGAGAGAACAATAGAAGGAGCTTCTTCTGAGGTAGACGCGGCTGAAGGGTTTTCAGGTATCGCTACACCAAAGAAAGGAAGCTCTTGCAGGTGAGCATATTCCAAATCGTGATCAATAGAATCCTCTTCCACATCATTAGGCACAAGTAGGGGTGACGATTCAGGTGTAGTTTGAGAATCACTTGGTGAAGGTGCATCCGGTTCAATGTGGATTGAAGATGCATTAGATAAAGCTTCATTTGCTTGAGCAACAACTTCAGGGATTGGAGCTATCACTACAAGTGCTGGAACTTCATCATTTGGGGGATCAAAGAATTCGTCAAACAACGGTTGAAACAGTTTATCCCACTCGGGCCTTGATGGTGGTAAAAATGATGTAGAAGTAGGATTATTGGGAACTAATCCGGAACTAATAGCACCGGTTCCCATCTCATGAAGCGCGGGTTCAGAGCTGTGTTGCTCAGAAGCCATTGCTGTCAGCTCATCGAAATCTGCGTCCATAGTTTCTACAATCTTACCAAGACGACGGTTGTAAATTCGGTATGCTTTCTTGGAGGGTGAGTAACCAATGAAAATACCTATATCGGCTTTCGGTTGAAGCTTGCCCAAGTTCTCACTATTAATGTTTGGATAACAAAGAGCACCAAACACATGAAAAAATGAGACATCGTTCTCATTGGCCCACAAAGATCCATATACAAAAGATGAAGTTTTTCTTGATTGGTGTCTTCAGCTTTGGGCTTATATGATTTCTTGGTACTTTTCCCCCTTGAACACGCGGAACATAAATGATCCTTGTGAAATTTGAGCTTCGGAAGACCACGAACTAATTCGTTTTTAGCCAGATGATTGATAGCATCAAAATTAAGATGAGATAATCTGCGATGCCACAACCATGACTTGGTCTTAGATGCTTTAGAGAGAACACATACTGGAGAGGCGGCCATCATGTCTTGTAGGGACAACATGTAAAGATTTGCACCACGAGATCCCTTCAACAAATCTTTTCCTTCCATGTTGCGGATGAAACAAGTGTGTTGTCGAAAAGCAACCTCTTGGTTGGAATCATAAAACTGTCCTACTGAAAATAAGTTATGACCAAGACCTTCTACATAGTATACCCTTGAAATCGTGACGTTTCCAATCTGATATTCACCATACCCCATTATCTTTGCTATATGATCATTACCAAATTTAACCGTACCAAGAAACTTGCTGACGAAATTTCGGAGCATCGAGCGATCTCCGGTCATATGCTTTGAACAACCGGAGTCCAAATACCAGAGGATGATTTGGACCACCTGAAAATATCACCACACGAAGACAATGTAGAGGTATCGGAATCTGAATGTTCCTTGTTATTAGCAGGTACAAATTTAATAATCTTAGATTTGCTAACTTTAGGTTTCTTAGATTTCCTAGCCTTCTTCTTCCTAGTTGGTGGTGTAGATTCTAGTTGGCTTAGATCCTGTGGTATTTCTTCACTGATAGGCACTATAGTGGGGGCTGACCTAATTAAAGGGCGTTGTTTCCATACTTGAGTGTGAGCGTTCCTAACTAAAGGACGCTCAGACCTAACCTCAATGGATGCATTCCTAGTTAAAGGGCACATTGTTCCATCTAATGTAAAGGTCCTACCAGTGGGACGCCATTGTCAGCCAACCTGGGCACGAGTTCTACCCGTTGGCTTCCATTCAAGACCATTCCTAATGGCATTCATTTCATTCACATGATCAATAAGACACAAATCATGGCGTTGGGAAAACATACATTCATTACAATTCCAACAATTCAAATTAGAATTCACGAATGGTTTAGGCTTCTGCACAGGCGTAGAGCTTTTAGTCTTAACATGATTCTTCTTATTTAAAACTGAACTAACATTCCTATGGTGAGCTTCTACTTTCTTCTTTTTGGCACTACTAGTGGAGGGCTTGATCTTATCTTTCTTGAGTGGCGATCCTTTAGCCTTAGTAGTCTCTTTTAATCTTGTAGAAGGCAAAGTGGGAATATTAGCAACAGATTTTAAAGGTGCCTTACTTGATGGTGCCAGTGACGGTTTTGCTCCTGGAGTCTTATTGAATGGAGTTACAGCAATGGGCCTATTAGTAAGTAGTGCAGAGCCTGGTTTACCTATGTATTGTAAGTATGCTAAGCAATATTGAACTCGCTTAATATATTCATGAGCCGAATAATAGTAGCTACTTGAGGGATCTAAGGCATAAAGATCGTCTAAAATATCCCTAACAAGATCTACATGCTTAATGGCATTCCTCATATAATCATCGTAGGTAACCGGGTTTCTCTTATGAAGCGGGTTCTTATAAAGCACTACTGACTTGGTTGTTGGAGCACTAGTGGACGGTGCAGAGTCGGTAGCTAAGTTATCAACAACTTCTTGTCGGGTGAGAAGAAGTGTCTCCATTAACTCGGCCAAAACCATGTTTTTGTCAATGAGCAGGATGTTTAAGTCAGAGATTTCCTCACACTTTTGGTTCAGTTGTTCAACATAAGATTGTTGCTGTGCCGCATTAAAAGCGAAGCGTTCTTCTAGTGAACCATAAAGAGCGGATAGTCCCTGTCTTGTCCGATCCATCTCCCCTAGAACAGACGAAAGTCTAATTTCTAAGACCTGGTTTTTGGACTCTGCAGCCTCTAGTTCCAATTTTAGTGTTTCATTTGATGACACGTCTCTCTTCAATCTCATAATCTCTTCCTCTAATGCCTTAACTATTGCAATCATCTTGTCACTCGTCTCAACACCGTTTTCACAACTATTTGTTATCAAAAGATCCTCATTTTGAGTTTGTGGTTTCAGCTCTAAAGATATACAATGTTGTTCTAGTTGATTAAAGCGTTTTGACAGTAAATTGTAAGAATCTTGTAGCTTTAAAAACTCAGCGTTAGATTCGTGACAAGAATGATTATCTACCTCATTTACAGTATCAGCAACATTTACAGAGAGATCACACACATCATCACAAATATTCACAGCATCACAATTAATCATAGCGGATGTAAGCTCATTCGAATAATTAACATTTACAGTAGTAAGCACATCACACGAGATTACTTCGGACAAGAATCGGTCATATTCAGTTAAAATCTTTTCCTTTTCAATCAGTTGTAGTTCGTAAGCGGTGTCCATTTCATAAAACACTTTTTGAACTTCTCCAATTTCAAATTCAAGATTTTCTTTAAGAGATGCAAAACTTCCTTTTAGACTTTCGACAAATGGATTTATCTCATTCTTAAACACCTCGTTCATGTGTTCGAAAGCCCATTCTCCGGCGTTTAGGCCATTTGAAGTCGTACATTCCAAAATGACCTTGTCAAAATTAGTAAAGTATTGATTAATCTCTTTCAAGTTTAACCATACAGTGCTAACAGGTGGAAGGTCCTTTGGAATTTCCTTAGGACCTTCCATGTTGACAAGTGTAGGAAATGTACTAGGGTTTTCTTCATTCAACATGTAGGTTGGTGCTGTAATGAGATCTTTGTCCATATGGAAGCGAATTCTAAAATCCGTTTTAGCAAGCTCCTTATTCATTTTAAAATAATCACACTCGGTATATTTTGCAGAATTGTATGACCGATCCTCATCAACTAGATCCTTACTTGTTCGATCATCAAAAATAACAATCGGGTCTAAGACCAATCCTAATTGGGTTGCATTATAAAGTCTTGGACTATGTCTTAAAGCTTTTTTTACATACCTTGGGTTAGGGGGAAGGCCTTTTTGACGTGATAAGTTAAATTCTTTAAACGAAGCATCAAATAAGTGCACTAATTGAGAGGCAGCGTATTGTCTTAAAAGCAAATAATCTAGACTTCTAATCTTATTAGTCGCATTAATTTCCATTTCATTCTTCTTAGACTCGAGTAATTCAAAATCCGTTTGAAGTTTTTGAAAATTAGTGACCACTAACTCCTTTTCTTTAAGTTCATTAGAAAGATTTGCTCTTAAGTTTTCAATTTCTTGCAAGTGACCCATTTGTTTGTTTCGAAAGTGATCATATTCGGGATTTGTGAGAACACTAGACGAAGGCACTAATTCCAAAGTTTGAACTTTCTCGTTGCTTAAGGTAAGCTCATCAGACAAATTCTTATTCTTAGCTAAGGTTTCTAAGAGTGCAGCATTCATTTGGCTAAGTAATGTAGCAGGAACCATGACCAAATCTTGTTGAGCAGGAGTATGCGTATGCGAAATAACTCCCGGTTGTGTTTCACTCAAAGTCTGGGGACTCACATTGATATTACTATCATTGATTGTCTCCTCGTTTGAAAGACTCACCACTGAAGATTCATTCGAATCAGCACTCTCTTGCACAACTTGATGTGGTTGAATACTAGCATCAGTGGTATTAATAAGTACCTCAGATCTCTTTTCTGGCCCTAAGCTGGAGATAGTTGCCATGAGAGCAGCTTTTGCAGATTGAAATTCATCACAGTCTGAGTCATACGCATCGAGATCATCTGCTTGGTATGCTGCATTCTGTGTGGTGACAGTGTCTTGTTCAGTAATCCCTGGATCAGCAAGAAATGCAAGCTCCTCTTCATCAAGTTCCCTTCCTTGTGCCTGAGCATTCACCAGATAGATCTTCTCTGCAAACCATTGACCATCCCTTCTCCTCTTGGGTTTCTTGCAATCCCTGGACATGTGTCCTTCTTCCTTGCAGTTGTAGCATGTAATCATTCTCAACTTGCCTGTGGAATTAGCCCGTGGAGCAGGATTGACCAATGGAGCCTGATTGACCGTGCGAGCATTGGTAGTTGATGTGGTAGGTCTCCCCTGATATGGTTGAATAGGCTGAACCATTACCCTACCATTCTCAATAGTAGCTTGTTGGCGAGAATTGGATGAATTCCTCAACTGATTGTTAGTCGGAGCTGATCCCCTAAATCCTCGTTTGCTTAAAGTCCTTGTGAGATAAGCAGACATAGTGGTTAACACTTCAACTGGGTCAGTTCCTTGTTTGAACACAGGAATGGGGACTTCATCATCATCATCACAATACATTGCTTGGTCATGTTGAGCTGCATAATCACTAGAAGGAATACTCATTTGATTAGGGTAGCTTATTGGATATGCTGCATTCTCTTGATAAGAAGAATATGAAGATTGAGCAAAAGGTGCAATACTTGCTGAGTGATGTTGTGAAGCATAGTGTGGTGAAGGTGCATTGAACCAATATTGTTGCTGATGTGAGGTGGGTGGTTGCGGTAGAATCGAGTATTGGGGGAAGGTTGGTGTCATGTAAGGTGATGGATGATAGGCTTTATGTCCCAAGATATAAGGAGTGTTGTTGTGTGACAAGCTTGGTTGATTCGCCATCAAAGCTAAGGAATCAGGGTACATACCTCGAGGCGAACGATGCATGATCACATGTTTCTCATGCTGCTGAAGGAAAGCATAGAGTTGATCCAAATTGCACTTATGCAAATCCCTGGTTAACTTAACATCGGTAATATACTCACCCCATTCAGCTTGAGGTAAAGTATTCAAGAATTTGGTGTTAACCTGGAATGGAGCAATCACGAGATTGTATACATTCAGATCATTTATGAGAGTGGTGAACCTGAAGTAATAATCGTGAAGCGTTTCCCCTGGGTTGTACGTGAATCTATCAAACAGATCATACAACTGACATTCCCTTTCCTGTTTGGTGAGAGACGTACCTTGTAGCAACACCTTTAGACGTTCCCATAAATCCTTTGCCACCGTATACTGACTTACCATCCGATAGATGTCATAGGGAAGAGCTTGGAGAATGGTTTGAAGAGCCTTTTCGTCTGCATCGGCAACAAGTTGTTGAGCTGGTGTAAGTTCTTCAAATTCTCTTGGTCGAGTCACATTGTTAACCACGATGGTACCATAGTCAAGTGGACCATTTAAAATTGACTTAACCATAAGCCTCCCATAAACCGGTTTTCCCTTAAGGTAAGACATCATCCGGACTTGCCATGCTTCAAAAACTTCTTTGATGAGCATTGGCGGGCGATTATCCGTTCCGGTAATGACGGAAATATCCGTAAGTGACGTCATCTGAGGCATTACTGAATTCGGATTCATTTTGTTCACTTCAAAGAAACAAAGATTATCGGTTGATCGAGCAGTGATGTAAAGCTTGTGAATTGTGTTGAGTTTTTGTTGTAAGAAACCAAGATTAAATCCTCTAAAAAATCGTCAAAAAAACAAGTAAAATAACCCTTGATTCGGAACTTTTTGTTGATTCGGAAGTTTGATTCGGAAGATTTTGACTTGGAAATACCTTGATTCGGAACTTTTGGTTCGGAAGTCTTGATCCGGAACTTTCCCTTGATCCGGAAGTTTTCCCTTGATCCGGAACTTTCCCTTGATCCGGAACTTTCCTTGATCCGGAACTTTCTCCTTGATCCGGAACTTTCCTTGATCCGGAACGTTTTCCTTGATCCGGAACTTTCCTTGATCCGGAACTTTTGGTTCGGAACTTCCTTGATCCGGAACTTTTGTTGATCCGGAACTTTTCGTTCGGAACTTTTGGTTCGGAACTTTTGTTGATCCGGAACTTTGGTTGATCCGGAACTTTTTGGTTCGGAACTTTTTCGTCCGGAACTTTGGTTGATCCGGAACTTTTTGGTTCGGAACTTTTTCGTCCGCAACTTTGGTTGATCCGGGACTTTTTGGTCCGGAAGTTTGTCTGGGTAAACAGAAGGTTGTTCGTGATGAACAGTCGATCAAAAAAACCAAGATTAAACCCAGATTTTTACCAAATAACCCAAAAAGTTTTGTGATTTCTACAATAATAAGTAAAAACTAATACTTATCCACTAATCCCAATCACAAAAACACTAAAAAACACCAAGAATCAAGATGGATCTTCTTAAAGAACACTAATACAATCAAAAACAAAAAAACCACACAAATCACTACCTTAAATCACCCCATAGCTCTTGATACCAAATGTAGAATCTTGATAACCTATGAATCTATGAAGTGGGTTGATGTTTTCTAGAGAGAGAAACTAGAGAGAGAAAGTGAGAGAAAACTATGTGTTATTTCATTAAGTGAAAACTAGAAATGTTCAACAACCAACCCCTTTTCAAGGAGGAAAGGGGTATTTATACTTCCAAGTCACTAATGGACTTGGGTCGGCCCATGACAAGCCCATGGACCGGTTCTTACTTAACTAAATAAGTAACTATCAACTATTTGTTAACTACGAGCTATTTTAACATTAATAATATTGTGGAGTGACCGACTCTTCTAATATACGTAAAAACGTATTTCTAACACTGCACATAAAGAAAACAAGTTAGTTTTCTTTGGGAACCCAAGCCTTAGCCGACTTGGATTCATCTGGTTGTTCAACAGGAACATACTTAGTTCACATAACAACCCCTTGTTCATCCCTCTTTGGATGAAATACCCAGTTAACCCCAATAGGTTTTGTAATGACCTTTGAAATGTAATTAAATCTGTTGCAGGTCATTGAAATCCCATTATCATTAGGGTTTTGATCTTTCTTAGGTCTCCATGTCAAGCTTGAAGAAGCTTTAGACCCCTTACCATGTGGTTGTAAATATTTAGGTCTGGTCACGTTTCTGTCAGCGTTGGATTTGGTCTTGTCAACGCTGAAATTACCCTTGTCAGCGTTGAACCTAGGGTTTGCTACAAAAACCCATTGCCTATTAGACCAACTATTTGTCTTTTGAAATGGTCTTTATCCATGAGTGTTAGACCCTCTAGTGAAGAATGGGGCAGGTCTAACAGCTTGTGGACTTTGCTGCACACAAGGTTTGGGTCTGACAACGTTTGACTTTCCAACAGCGTTGACCTTGGAAGCGTTGACACACTTATATGCTAAATGTGAAAAGCTACCACAAGTGTAACAGGCTTTTCTAGACACAACCCTAGGTCTAGAAGAGAAGAAGTCTGTTCCATCATTACTAACTTGGCTTTTAGGTGACCTAGTATTCCTATACATTTCTGCATACTTGACAATAGGTTTTCTAACAGTGTTTGAGCCAAGGTCAACAGCCTTACCAGTGATTGGGTTTGTTACCTTAATAGGGGTTGACTCATTAGGACTTTCACATAATAAGCCACCCTTAACAAATAAGGTAGGATTGGTTTTCTTCCTTTCATTCAAGTCAGTCAACTTCTGTTGATACTCTTCAACTGGGGTACCAACTCTTGGTGGAGGAATGAATTCCTCCTCTTGGAGTTCTGGTAAACCAGTCCAAGATAGGTCCTTTTGTTGGACACCATAGAAGTCACCAGCTGGTGGTGGAACCACAGAGTAGTCTTTCATCCCAATCCCAGTCATGTCCTTAGGATCCCTTTGTTTCTTAACACATTCTCCTAGGGTTTGTGTGCCCCTATCAAATCTCTGAATTTTAAGGCCAACATTATCTTTATTCTTAATGGCCTCATCTAACTTATCCTGTAATTCACTATTAACCCTTTCCATGATGTTCCTAACATCATTACTAGCATGTAACTCATGTTTTAAGATATTTATTTTATCCTTTAAATCAAATTCCATTTTCTTGTATTCAGAAACTGTTTTCTCAGTTTGAGTGAGAGCTAATTGATAGTTAGACAATTTGCATCTCTCATTAATCACATCATCTAACAACCTTACCACCTCTTTGTTAAGTTTCTCAGTATTTAACCTACAACCCTTACTACAAAAAGCATCATCGAATACCTCATTATCTAATGAAGAGGAGGAGTGTGTCATGAGAGCATATTGAACATGCTCTTCTTCTTCAATTTCAGCAACCAAAGCTTTATCCTCTTCCACATCCTTAGCCAAATAACTCCAATCCCATCCCATACCATCAATTTCTTGAACTGCAACCATGGCCTTAGGATCCTTAGCCTTAACAATTTGGCTTGAGTGTTTGCCAGCATCAGATCTTCTAGGAGATCTGCATTCCCTCATGAAGTGCCCCATACGATGACAATTGTAGCATTCAACTTTAGATTTATCAAATCCAGCAGTGTCCTTTGCATTGAAGGTCATCTTCTTCTTAAACCTTCTATTCCATCTGTTTGCTCTTATACTAGTAAGAGCCATGTTCCACTTAATATCCATCTCCTCCAAGTGCACATCACTTATCTGCTCAAGGTCCTCATATGTAATCACTGAACCATTGGGCAAAGAAGCAATATAAGCACATACAGTATCTAGATCCAAACCAACAGGTTTAACTCTTGGTGAGTCACTTTTGTATGTCTCAGCGTTTGAATATGAGGCGTTGACAGGACATGTTCCAGCGTTGACACATGTTGATCCAGTGACTGGATGCATGTAAGAGTCCTTCTGATTAAATTGGCCTTCACGATGTGAGAAGAATGCCATGTTACTATTAGTAGACTTACTTCTATGCTCCAAAAGGGTTTCATTCTCCAACAGCCTTAGTTTGTTGTAGATATCATCAAAAGTATAACTTTTGTGAGTGTTGTTGGCAAGTATAGATCTTGCCTCAATCTTCCACGCATCACCAAGACTTTTAAGAAAAGTGGCATTAATGTCAACATCACCAAGTTGTGTCCCCATGAAGGACAACTTGCTTGTAATGTCAAGCAGTCTGCTTCTCACACTGCTAAGCTTTTCATTAGGTTGAGCCTTGAAAACAGCATAATCATGCATGAGTTGCTTCTTCTTTTCTTCCCTAGTATCTTCATTGCCACCATATGGAACTTCAAGAGCTGCCCAAAGGTCTTTAGGAGAGTCAAAACCTTTGTATTTATGCTGGTTCTCTTGTCCCAAAGAGAGTTTCAGAATATTTAGGGTTTTCATATCAACCCTTCTCTTTGCTATGTCTTCAGCAAACACAGCTCTACCATCACCAGGTTTTTCTTTCTTATCTGCTTCTGGACATCCAGCAACAGTAGTTCTTGTAGCAATGGCAGCAGCAACCTTTTCAGCTCTGTTGTATGTGTTTCCATACTCAATGATCTCCCAGAGAGTGTAGTCATAGATCCCCAGATATTGCTCAAAGTTGAATTTCCACAATTCAAAGTTGGTTGCATCAAGCATGGGAATCTTGATGTTTGGCAAAGGTGAGGAGGAAGAGGTTATTTCTGGATTTGACATGATGTTGTTTAGGGTTTTGAGAAAATTAGGGTTTTGGTGATTTTAGGGTTCTTGTGTTCTTTAAGATCAAAAGTTCCTCAACAAGCTCTGATACAACTTGTTGATCCCAAACTTAGATCGATTTAGCTTTATGTATACGAGATTAGATCAAGTAATACACTTAGAGAAACCTTTGTATATGTATATGACAATCTAAGTGTTATGCGGAATTAACACTTAAACAAGAACACACAAGATGTAAACAAACTTTCACTTTGATTAATGATATCAAACTTGCTTACAATGAAAGTGTTAACGTATGAAAACTTATATTGAACAATTACCTAAAAGTCTTCTTTTATAGACATAAGAAGCCTTGTACAATAATCTACGTATCAACTATTCTAGGTAAAGATAAATATAGAAATACATTGTTGTTCTTATCTTTACTAGAAGTAATCTAGAATATAATAAACGTGTAGATCATATCCTTCCATCAGTGCTTGTCTTCAATGTGTCAACGCTTGACTTCTTCTTGTCAACGCTTGATCTGTCAGCGTTTGTTTTCTTCCTATCAACACTTGTTTAACTCTTGTCAGCGCTCAAGTAGACTGGCTATAATTTATTCCCAACATCAAATTATGTACTATAATGTACAATTTAAGCAAAATACGACAAGGACTATTGTGGATGATTATGGTTCAACCCGCACTAGTCACAACCCGAAAAGAAAATAGCATGTGGCTAAGTATGAACTTACTATGGTTCAATTCATACTAGTCAAAACATCGCAATAAATAACATCCAAACACATCAATTATTATAAAATGCACACATACTCCTATGACGCCTATATGCAGGGATCCTTAAGCTATAGACTAGGCTACACGACTAGGCAACCTAATTCTCTATAACCATTGGCTCTGATACCATTCTGTGACACCCCACCATGGCGGAATATGGGGCGCGACGTATGGATATCATCACAACAAACGGTGTCTCTATAGAGAACACTAAAATGCAACTATAATGTAATAAATGGCCACACAAATTTCATGACAATATCTCAACATAGCAGGAGTCTAGGTAAGTAGGTAACAGTCCTACCTCTTACCCACGACAAACAAATAACACTAACAATCAACATATAGGTTCATAGTATCACTATTTAAAACACATGAAAATAAACTAAGAAGGAACGGGGATATCCTTCTAAATGCAACCCTAATGCATCCAAATCTAGCCTCTTTTATCCTCAAGCTTAACCACATTCTCACCTGAAAGAGACACTAAAACACGTCAACATAAAGTTGGTGAGAGTCATAGGTTTAGACTCAAACGCCAAAATCATACCATAAGCTGTGAGTAACAACCAAAAGTTAAAAACATATGGACAATGTGATACTAATATGCATTAACAAACTAACATTCAAGATTTAACTAATCAAACCAAAACTCAGGCTCCCAGCCATACCAAACACCATACTCTCATAGGCATCCAAACACCTATGAACCAAATCCCAAGGCCCCTCTTTGTCAACAACCACTTGGTACCAAGTCAAAACATAAACAATCAAGAATCAACTAGCAGTTAATCATATAAGTATGCACACATAAGTCCATTACCAACGCCAAACCACTCACAGCATAAGTTATAAACAACAAAACAAAACAGTGTCTCTTCCATCCCATCTGGAAGTAAAAAACAATAGTAAACATGGGACTATGAAACTCACCTGATTGAGCTTCTCCAAAAGTCCTCGCACTAGCAAAAAGCTAACAAACCAAAAACACATAATCAAAACATAATCCAATAACTAAGATGGCTCATCAACCTATGATGGACATCTAACCTCCTCCTATATAAATACCTCATTTAAATGCTCTAAGCATCTCATTACCCTTCCTTAACAAGTCCTTAACTTGGTTAAGTTTAATAACTATCTCGTTCATATTTTACACAAAACAGTCCCAATTTTAGGTCTCCAAACTATAAGCCAAACACCCACTTAAACATACCCATGATCTCTGTAAAGGGAATATTTATCCCCTTACATATGTTAACTAACACCTCCCATTTGCCCCAACCTTAAAGCTACTGTTAAGGCGCCGATATATATATATATATATATATATATATATATATATATATATATATATATATATATATATATATATATATATATATATATATATATATATATATATATATATATATATATATATATATATATATATATATATATATATATATATATATATATATATATATATATATATATATATATATATATATATATATATATATATATATATATATATATATATATATATATATACACTTTTGTCATTCTAGATTTACTGATTTTAAACATACAAAAGGTTTGTTATGATTAGGGGGTCTTACCCTAAACCACAACCTTAGCCCCAATTCAGATACTTACTAAAATATATAAACCATCTCTCACGTTCGTTAGAAGATCCCAATGCAACCCTAAGTACCCCAAACAACCCAAAACTTAAAAAGAAAACAGGCTGACTTCAAAACTGTTTTGACCTCCGACTGTTGTAACCTGTTTTTGACCCACTTCCCGACATCCAATTTAGTTCTCGTTTCTTGCATTGGAAAGCCACTTCAATTACCTTTTCAGGGATACTTGTATCGCAAACTAAGAGTTTGTAGAACTCCCGATATGATCAAAACAATTGACTCAAAATTCTGCCCAGTTTTTAAAAACGGGTTTAACAAAATCAACCTCATTAGTTAACCCTAATCCCTCTAATTACAAGCCCTAATTTATGTAATCGTTATAACACCATTAATATAACATTAATTTACTGTTTTTAAATTAAACCTAACCTAAATCCATCATAAGATGATTAAAGAAATCATAAAAACAATTTAATTGAAAAGGGTTATGAAGGTTTATCTTTGATTTATGCAAACCCCCAAAATTATGAAGAACCCTAAAAACCCTCTATGAAACCCACGACGTTTTTTATCTCCAGGAAAAATATTGAATTTTTTTTTTGTTAGTATAACTATATATAGGGTATGGGTGAATCCTAGTCCAACCCATAGCCCACTTTCCTTTTTCTCTTTTTTTTCCTTTTTCTTTCTTTTCTAGCGTCCAAACTGACTTAAACCCCCTTAAAATTCGTTTTTTTTCTTTTTATAATTAATATATGTATTAATAATATTAACTTAATTTTTCTAAATTTATTTCAGCTCCTAAAGCCTCCAAAACCTCAAAGCCGTAAAACTAGTCAAATTTACCCGTTTTACCGTAAAAGACGTAAATTATACACTTTTTATAAAAAATCTCAAATTTTGAAATAAACTTTATAACTAAGTCCTAAAAGACTTAAAACCATCCCGAAAAATATCCATATGACTAATTACCTCATCCGAGACCTCTAAATGCTAAACCGTAAATCGTAAAAAATACGATTTTCTATAATACATATACGTATACGTAAAACCACTAAATATCACCATCTCATTTCATAGTCACTACCATGTGAGCTCATGAACATGAAATCATCTCACATCGTTTCACTCACAATGTACCCCGTACCGGAAACGATATCTAAACCACAATCTTTACACACCAATTAGCACATAAACACGTAAAGACACGTAACTAGCACAAAATAAAACTAAGTGACGAACCTCAAAACCAGGGTTGTCACATGTATGTAGTAAGGTTAATACTTAGTCCTTAAAGTATATTGGTGTAGATTGGTCCTAGCTAAGATTAGGGCTCGAGTTTTAGCTTAGAGTTGAAAATTGGTTAAGCGACGTCGTGTACGGTTTCTACACCTTAAGGAGTTTGTTGATTAGTGAACTCTTGAGTATGGAGTACTCGAGGAGTGGAGTAGGGACGAGGAGTGAGCTTTGTTGTCGAACCACTATAAATCCTTGGTATTTGGTTTGATCTTTCTTTTCCTTATCTCTTTACATTCATTATTCTTTACTTGCACATACTTGTGATTATTAGCTTAGCGGGACTATCCCTTATCCATATTGTGTATAAGAAGATTTCACATATTTGCTCAATCCTAAGTTTTTGAAAAGGATTTTTGAGAAACCACTTTTAATAAGTAAATTTAAGAAACTATTCAACCCCTCTTCTAGTTTCTACATTTGTATCAGAGCTAGTTTCTCAAGCGTTTTTAAAATATATTGTATTTTAAAACTTGAATTAATCTATAGATTCCAACAAGTACCTAGAAGGGCAATCCATGCAAAGACCGCCTCTTTTTGAAACCGATAGTTTTATTTATTGGAAAAATAGATTTGAGACTTATGTGAAATCAAAAGATTTAGATCTTTGGAATGTTATTACAAATGGTGACTTTTTGCCTTATCAATATAATGAAGTTTCTAAAAATAAAGAGTTAGTAACTTTTGAAAATTCTAACGATGACACTAAAAAGAAACTTGTTAAAAATAATGAGGCTAAAATGGTGATTTATAATGCTTCACCTAAGAAAGAGTATGAATGGATTTTCATGTGTAAAACCACTAAAGATATTTGGAATACTCTTTTAGTAACCCACCAAGGTAATAACCAAGTCAAAGAAAGTAAAATTGATCTTCTTGTTCAACAATATGAACAATTTGTCATCTTAGAAGATGAAACTATTGATAGTGTATTTGCTAGGTTTAATACTATTATTACTAGTCTAAGAGCTCTTGATGAAGGTTTTTCTAGCAAGAACAATGTTAGGAAGTTTCTTACAGCATTGCATCCAAAGTGGAGAGCTAAAGTTACGGCAATTGAAGAATCAAAGGATCTTACTACATTATCACTTGATGAACTTATTGGCAACTTAAAAGTTCATGAAATGATAATTTTGAAGGACACGGAAATGGTGAAAACCAAGAGTGAAAGAAAATCTCTAGCACTCAAAGCCAAGAAGGTACAAAGTGACCATGATAGCTCTTCCTCGGAAAGTGACGATGAGGAATATGCTATGGCGGTTAGAGATTTCAAGAAGTTCTTCAAATGGCGAGGTCAACATGTTAGACAACCAAGCAACGACAAGAAGGCATTTTCCAAAAACCGATTTGTCAAGAATGACAATGGTGATAGGAAATGCTTTAGATGTGGTGACTCAAACCACTTCATCGGTGATTGTCCCAAGCCATCTCGCAAGAAGAATCACACGGCCTTCGTTAGTGGGTCGTGAAGTGATAGCGGTGAAGAATGTGACGATAATGCTAAAGACGAGAAGTGTCTTATGGCCCATTCTTCCAAAGAGGTACATTCCGAAACCAAATATTATAGCAATGATAGTTCTTCTCTAGATAAATTTGAATTAGAAGGTCAATATAACAAACTATGCAAAATAGATTTAAAATTCATTGAAAAGAAAAAAGTTCTAAAATCAACTAGGACCAAGCTTGAAAATGAGATTAGTGAGCTAAGAGATAAATTAGCTAAGCTTGAGAAAAATAAGGAAGTTGATTTAGGTTGTTTAAATTGTGAACACCCTAGACAAGAGAATGAAGATCTCAAGAGTACCTCCATTAAATTAGAAAAGTTCATGAAAGGTACTAGTGCTCTTGATGACATGTTAAATAAGCAAATTCACACTAAAGAATGACTAGGCTTAGGTTTTTACAAAAATGAAGCATCCACTAGTAACCCAAAACAAGTTAGTTTTTCAGAAAAACGACCCTCTGTCCACGGTTCGCCAATCTATGGCACGGTTCCTTATAATTATGGAACCGCATGGTTTGATAAGGAACCACAGACAGAAGATCGGATTCTTGAACTTTCTCAACTTTCTGAAAATTCCATTTTAGGTAAAGGGTCAAAACATCTTCTTGTTAACAATGTTGAATTACCTATAATTGACAAAAAGTAACTTGCTAAATTCTACAAGCCTTTAAGTAAACCTCTAATGGGAATGAGAAATGTTTCATGACAATCATCTACTCCTCTAAGAGTACGTAATGATTCAAGGCCTAGAAGTAGAACAACAACACCTAAAAGAGATGATCACTCTAAGTCAAGACCTAGAAGTAAAACTCCAACACCTAGAATCAACAATAACTCTAGGTTAAGATTAAAGACTCATATGAAAAACAATGGATATCAAAATAATCATATGAATTGTAACAATTGTCAACAATGGTTTTCTTCGTGGGGCATGTGTCCTCTATTAAAGCATCCCAATCAAGTGCAAGGAATGTTTGGAACTAACAACTTTGTACCCATGAGATATTGGGCACCAAATGTTTGATCTTGTGTGTTGTTACCTAGATATGCTTGGGAATCGATTTGGAGCCCGATGAGTGGATTAAGGATAGTGGTTGTTCTAAACACATGATGGATAATCGAAGTTTGTTCTCTACTTACAAAGCATATAATGGAGGTAACGTTACTTTCACTAGTAAGCTACGTGGTAACATCATTTGCAAAGGTACAGTTTCTCTTGACTCCATGACCATCGAAAATGTTGAACACGTAGATAACCTAGGGTTTAATTTACTAAGTGTAGGTCAAATTTGTGACAATAAGTGTAAGGTGTTGATCCCAAACTTAGATCAATTAGATTTTTGTTATCGAGATTGAATCAAGTATAACATGTAGAGAAACTTTGTGTTTATAACATTTTAAGGGTTATGCGGAATTAACACTTAAATCAAAGAACAAAACAAAACAGAAGGCATATCAAACTTTCACTTGTATTGATGAACGATTAAGTACAATGAAAGTATTCAAAAAAATATGAATACTAAACCCTAAGACCTCCTTTTATAACATAACGAGTCTTATACAATAAGAAAACTTGTCAACTATTCTAGGAAGATATATTAAGATAAACATAGAAAATACAATATACATGCATATCTTCCTAACATATAAAACTGTGCTGACTAAGTATTCTATTGTAGCTGGGATTTCACTTGTTTGTGCTTGAATATTTCTTGTCAGTGTCCAATCTGTCAGCGCCTAAATAACTCTTGTGAGCGGCTGAAATCCCTTTGTCAGTAGCATAGTGATGTAGCTAATTTATTCCCAACAATCCTCGCCTAAACTTGATACTTATACAAATGTTCAAGTTTCTGAATAAAAACAAAATATAAAGAGGATTCTTACAAATAAACCTACTCATGAATATGAGAATATATAAACCTCATAAAGTCCATGCTAACATCAATAGTGTAGTCAACTTCAAGTCTGGTGGTGATCAACTTCTTCAACAACTCTTGTGATAGTGGATACTTCTCATCTATCAACAAGTACTCTACAAACTTTGTAGTACTCAAATAAAACACACCAGCAGCTGAATACAAATGCCACTTCAAGCTACTTGATAGGTGTGTAAAAACCCATCCTTTTCACCACTTAACTACAATAATAACCGAGCCAAAACGTGTATTTATGTCGTAAATGTCGGAATTATGCGTGGTTTGTGTTTTTGTTGTGATTTAGGACGAAAATGTGAAAAAGGGAGAAAACACGGGCATTCACGGGCTTTTATCGAACAAAAAGATGAAAGAAGAAGTCAAGAAATCAAGAGTGCAAAAAGAACGGAAGTCCAAGACCAATTCTAAAGATTTATCGAAGAAAAAGTCAAAAGACGAAAGTTTACTAAAAGCCGAGGAACTCAAGTCTAATTTATTGAAGAATTACAAGACGAGTTTAAAGAAATCCCGAGACAAAGTCATTAAAGTCAAAAGATTAAGAAGACAAGGACTTAATCATGCAATTAAGAAAAGAAGAAAGAGGGGAGGAAGCTTCCTAAGCACCTCCCTAATCTCCCCTATAAATAGATCATTAGTGTTTTCATTTCATTTTGTTGGCTAAGTGTGACAATTAGTCTTCCACCATTTACATTACATGTCATTTAATTACATGTCATTTAATTAATTGTCTTGCACCTTAAATACATTTAATTTCAAGTAAGTTTCCTTTTAATTCTTGTCAATCTTTACTTTTATTGTCAATCTCCTATCTTCCATTCTTGTTTGATCTTAATCTTTATGCTTTATTGTTCATGTTCATGTTTTTGATGTTTTTATTAAATTGATTAAAGTGGGTTTTGATTATTTTGATTATTATTGTTAGTTTGATTGTTTTGGATTGTTTGTTTATGATTAGTAGATTTTTATTTATTAGTTTTGTTTAATCTTTTGGTTAGATTTGCTTGATTTTGTTTAGATTCGTGTTTCATTTTGTTTCCTTGTTATTCGCGTTTCTTGTTTTCCAGGTATTGTTGATTCCGAGTGTTTGTCCCGAACCAAACCATATATTCCGAATCAAAGTCTTTATTCGGAACATTCTGAAGCAAGTTGTTCCTAATTAAGGTTGTTCATTCGGAACAACATTTATTCCGAATCAAGTTTGTTCATTCGGAACATTTTCCGAATCAAGGAGTTTGAGCTCATTCGGAATATATTCCGAACCAAGGGAGATATTATGAATCAAGGGATCATTCGGAACATTCCGAACGAAGGTGTTCCTTTGGAACATTCCGAGTGAAGGGTTGTTCCAGTATTCCGAATCGAGAAGTTCCGAATCAAGGTACATTCCGGATCAAGGCTGCTCATTCGGAATCTATTCCGAATCAGGGGAGTTCATTCGGAACATCCATTATTCCGAGTCAGGGTGTTCATTCGGAACATCAAATATTCCGAATCAAGCTAACATTCCGAGTGAAGAGTTTATTCCGGATAAGTGACATATTCCGGATAAAGGATTTATTCCGGATGAAGGTATTGTTCAAATATTCCGAATGAGTGTTTTATGTTGATTATTCCGAAAGAAGAAGAATTATTCCGGGTGAAGGTGACATTCGGAACGAGTAATTATTCCAAGTGAGGTATTTTCAGGTTATTTTAAGTTACTGTTTTTAAGTTTTAATTTTTAATTTTCAAGCTTTATTTTTCCCGCCTTTTTCCTTAGTCGCACTTTAAGTTTACTTGCCTTAGATTTATTTTAGCTTTGCCTTAGTTTAAGTTTTAGTTGCGTTTTAAGTTTGCCTTAGATAGATTTAAGTTTGCGTTATTTACTTTTAGTGCCTTTTAACTTTTCGTCACGCTTTTAAATTCTTGTCTTTTATTTTAATTTAGAGTTAGATTTAAATTAACGTCATTTAGTTTAACGTTTTGCACATTTTAATTACTAGAATGACACAACTATTTGTTTCACCAAAGAACAACTGAGTCACATAGTTAACCAGGATCAATTCGATTAGACCAACACAACGAACTTTAATATTTTCTTACATACAAAATATCTTGTATTAAATGGCGCCGCTGCCGGCTCTTTTCCTGAAGATAAACGGTTTTCTGTGAGTGAGGCGTTACTTTTTGGGATCCGTTCACTTGTGAGCGTTATTTACTTGCTTAAAAATTTCAAAAAAATCCAAAAAAATTAAAAATTGTTAAAAATCCAAAAAAATAAAATTTTTCAAAACTCCAAAAAGATTTTATTTTTATCTTTATAGTGTATATATATTCTCTTTGTGTTTGGTTTCTTTTTCTTTTTCTTTCGCAGGTGTATGCGTACTAGATCTTCAAATTATCAAGAGCCCGAGACTCCTGAAGATTTAGCTATGGCAGGTGTGAACAATAACAATAATCCACCGCACCTCAACAATAACAACAACAATGTTCTTCCATAGCCCGATCTTCGGACAATAGAGGAGCTTTGTCAACCCACCATGTTTGGCCGAGGAGGACCGATTGCGCCGATGCAAATCACGGCTCCGGAGTTTTCGTTGAAGCACCACATGATTCAGCAAGTGCAAACAAATCCTTTTCGAGGAATGCCTGATGATGATGCCAACAAACACCTCGACAAATTCATTACAATCACTCAAAGCATGAAGTTGCCCGGTGCCACAATGGATGTTCTTCGCCTTCAACTCTTTCCACATACTTTATCACACCACGCCGAGAAATGGTTTGATCGTCTTCCAAAGAATTCAATTCATACTTGGGATGATATGACTCAACGCTTTTTGTTGCGCTACTTTCCACCATCCATGGTCACGAGCCTTCGCAATCAAATCAGCGGTTTCATGAAAGAACCCGATGAATCTCTCTTTGATGCTTGGGAAAGATATAATGTTTTGATCGATCGATGTCCAAACCACAACATGCTCCCTGTGACCCTAATTGATACTTTCTACAAAGGTTTGACTTTTCGTGATCGTGATACGATTAACGTAGCCGCCGGTGGCACATTTATGAAAAGGAGACCCGAGGAGTGTAGAGAGCTTATTGAAAACATGACTACTCATCATAAAAACTGGGATTCCTCCGCTTCTTCAAGGAACAACCCGAGAGTCAATGTTTCTTCTACTTCAGCAAGCCCCGACATGACCGAATTCACCCGCATGATGGCCGAAATGAACCAAAATATCTTGCTTCTCGCTACAAAACAACAAGTTCAAGCGATAGCAACTCCTTGTGAGACATGCGGCGGTCCCCACTCATACACTGATTGTCCTTCTACTCAAGGAAATCCGGAAAACGTGTATGCGGCTTATGGTAATTATTCACCGGAAAATTACCAAGCCCGACCTCAGGGGATAGAAATTTGCTAAGTTTCCGATCAAACAACTACCTTTCACCTGGTTTTTCTCCTCAAAACCAAAACCTCAACAACAACTACAATAGAAGCAATGAGCTTCTAATCCTTATCACCCACCCGCCCAACAAGCCCCACCCATCAATCAAGATGTTGAAGCCATAATGAGAACCCAAGGAGAGCAAATCAAGAATCTGCAGAGCCAAATTATAAATTTGAAAGGGGATATCACCAAGCAAGGGAATGACATTAGATCCGAGCTTCGAGATAATATTCAATCCTCCTTTAGCAATCAAACGAATGATTTGAAGAATATGCTGGCTAGTTTCTTGCCCACCGCTCTACCTTCTACTTCGAGTTCTCTACCTTCAAACACCGTCACCAATCAACGAGCGAATGTGAGTGCTATTACTACCCGTAGTGGAGTTACCATAGTAGGACCACCTATCCCGCCCCCATCATCTACACCTCCTCCACCACCATTTATCCCTACTACTCCCACACCTAGTATTAGTACACCATTACCGTCTCCGCCTCGTCGTGATGAAGTACCCACCAAGACTCCTCCACCAACCCCACCTTCAACATCTCAACCTTTACCTACTACACCTACACCTTCACCACCCAACCCCCACATTCCTTATCCATCTCGCTTAGGCAAGGCCAAAATGCACACAAAGGATGACATTCGAGTGTTGAATTATTTGAAGATGATCTCTCAAATGAATTTCAACATTAGCCTTGTTGAAGCACTTGTCCACATGCCGAAATTTGTCAAATCATTCAAGGAATTGCTTAACAAGAAGGAGAAGCTGATTGAGCTTGCCAACACACGCTTAAATGAAAACTGTTTTGCAGTTTTTCTTAAAGAACTTCTAGAAAAACTTGTAGATCCTGGTCGTTTTGTGTTGCCTTGCATTTTTAAGAAAACCAAATAATTTACTGCCCTAGCTGATCTCGGGGCCAATATAAATCTGATGCCTTTAAGTGTTTGGACAGCACTATCATTACCCGACCTTACTCCAACAAAGATGACTCTTGAGCTTGCAAATCGCACTCTCGCTTACCCCGTTGGTATTGCCGAAGATGTGTTCATTAAAGTTGGCACCTTCACTTTTCTGGTCGACTTTGTTGTTGTTGATTATGAAATGGACCCTCGTATTCCTTTAATAATTGGTCGGCCATTCTTGAGAACCGGAAGAGCTTTAGTTGATGTGGCCGAAGGTGAATTAATTTTAAGGGTCGGGAATGAACAACAAGTGTTCAAAATGGGGAAGCTTACAAGCAAACTCTATAGAAGAGAATACATGAATATGATTAATGTGCTTGATGATTTTGTCGTCTACAACAATCCTCTATTCGATTTATGCATTGATAATCCACTTTTTCAAGATGATGTGGATGATTCTCTCTCCAATTTGGAACCTTCATCCATATATGATTCTCCACCGATCTTTGATGCTTATGATGATGATTCTAGCTTAGATACGGATGATTATGATGATTTTACTTCCGAGTATCCCGACATGCCCACATATGATGATTTTGATGAGGCCAATACTCTCTCGAGTGATTCTTCACATGATGAAGATCCTCCGCCATCACTTGATCCTACTTTGGATAATTACTCATTTGAGGAAGACTTCTCTACTTTTCTCAATACTTAGTTCCCTCATGAGAGTGATGCTCCTCCTTTAGACTTTGATGATTATCGTCTTGATCCTACATTGGATTTGAAAAAAATTCTTTCAAAGGAGAAGCAATCGGATGACACCAACATCCGCAGCACGTATGATTTAACACCTCTTTGTCCACCTTCTAAGGACGAGGTTGTGCATCTTCTTCGTGGATCTTCTTCACATTCTGCTGAGCCTGAGTGCTATTTTCCCCTAAAGGAAAAGGTGTTCGACCCCGGTATCGATATTCTTCAGCCATCTCAGTATCTGTCAGATGAAATAAAAGGAAAAATCTTTGGAACTTACGGAAATCTGCTTGAACCTCTTCACCCTTGCTACCACCGTGCTCCATCTTGTGCTATTTGATGGACGAAAACTATGTCTTTGATCCCGGTGCATATGTTTCATGCTTCTTCCTATGATAATCAAGGTCGAGTCAGGCTCACGACTCGGTGAACAAAAATCAATCGCTTCTTGGGAGGCAACCCATGTATCTATATTTTAGCTTTCTTTATCCTAAGTGTAGGGGAGACCCGTTGGTGTTTGTTATTTCCTCTCCTCTCATATTCAGGGATTCGAGCGCTCAATGATCTACTCTTGATGATTTTTGACCACCCGTGATTCCGTGTTCCCATTTTCCCTGTTCTATCCTAAACTCTTTTCGATTCACTATTTTATATATTCCAATATTAAAATAGGAATCTCGTTAGTTGTCTTTTCCTTAGCAAGATTTAATCAGCGTGCACAATGTCCTAAGTGTAGGGGAGTTTACTCCCACATGCTTAAACATTGAGGACAATGTTTATATTAAGTGTAGGGGGACTTCTATCGAATAAATTTTCCCTAAAGTGGTTTTAATTTTCCCTATTTAGTTTTCCCTTTGTATAGTTATTTTCTTTCTTTGTTAGAATAAATTTTCAATAAAGTGGTTTTAATTTTCAAACGTTGTGAATCATTTGACTCAACCCGAGTTTACTTATCTAAGTTACTCTAGCTAGTATCCTTAACGTGTTTAAACAAGTTTTGCTAGGCTTTTATATACGGAGCTATAAAACGCGAAAGTCTTAACTCTCACGGGTTAAGAACAAGAACTTTTCGCAAGTTCCTATAATTGATCCTAGAGAGTTGTTTATCAAGGGAACTTTAAAACGCGATTTCTAAACTTGAAAAAGTCTAAGAAGTTGCAAGATCCTATAGACGACTCGAAAACCCAAAACTTTGATTTAATAGGCTAAGCATCCACGAGTCTCATTCCTTGAGATTTTAAACTGTGGAGAACGAGAGATGATAGAGTCAATTATAAGTTTGGTATTATTTCGTGAATTTATGTGAGTTAATTATAAGCCTATTCTCCTATCGCTTGCTAATAAATTTATCTGCAATAAATAAGGTTGTACAATTTGAAAAGTTACTTAGCTTCTAGCCCAAGATCGTTTAAAAGTTGCTCGGTATGGATTAGAGTTGATAGCCAAGGCATAACTTATTGAAGCGGGATGCGAAGATTGGCGAGTCCAAAAAGGTCCTGACAAGACATGAGGGCTACATTTGTTTGCTAAAGATCCAAAGTGATGTGAAGAATCATTTATCGAAAATCAATATGAAGGATCGAGACACACGACGAAAAGCAAATACTCCCCAAAAGATCATGGAGAAGTCTGTCCAAAAAGGCCCTAACAAGGTATGAGGATAAATAGATCCAAGTCCAAAAAGGAGGCGGATCGTTGTATATCAAAGTCCAAAATAAAGATTGGAGAAAAATTAAGAAGTCGTGGTCCATATATGAAGAATCTCTCAAAATTTCAAGTGAAGAAATTCCTATTATGAAGAGAAGACCATTATTTCACAAACGTCTCTCAAGATTTGAAGTATGAAGTCATTGCCAAATATCGGTCCGAGAAAGGTCTCACATCGCGAAGCGAGTTATGCCAAGATATGAACTTTATGAGGTCCCGAAAAGTAGTTTTAAAAGATTTTGTCCTTTAACTAACTATTGATTAAATCGTCCAAATTTATTTTCAGCCTAAATAACTATCGAAATAAGTCAACAATGCATCCTCGTGATCATTCAATACAACAATAAAATATAAGAGATACACCTAGGAATAAGGGAGTCTAAGTGAGTAATTGGCCCACATGAGTTCGTGTTAGTTTGCTAACTTATAATAACAATGATCTCGTTTTTAAGCTTGGTTTGGAGAAAGTGAAAACTTGAGGATGATGATCATTCATGACATTTCCAAAACCCGAAGGTATGTTTTTGATTTCTTTACTTTGAATGTTTATAATTTTCTATCTCTTTAATAAAGGCCAAGGTGGATTGATTATGATGAAAAGTGTAATCGTGCTTTGTAACTAATGCATTGCATGAGGACATTGCAATGGTCAAGTGTAGGGGATTTGATAGGTGTGTAAACACCCATCCTTTTTACCACTTAACTATAATAATAACCGAGCCAAAACGTGTATTTTATGTCGTAAATGTCAGAATTATGCGTGGTTTGTGTTTTTGTTGTGATTTAGGACGAAAATGTGAAAAAGGGAGAAAACACGGGCATTCACGGGCTTTTATCGAAGAAAAAGATGAAAGACGAAGTCAAGAAATCAAGAGTGCAAAAAGAACGGAAGTCCAAGACCAATTCTGAAGATTTATCGAAGAAAAAGTCAAAAGACGAAAGTTTACTAAAAGCCGAGGAACTCAAGTCTAATTTATTGAAGAATTACAAGACGAGTTTAAAGAAATCCCGAGACAAAGTCGTTAAAGTCAAAAGATTAAGAAGACAAGGACTTAATCATGCAATTAAGAAAAGAAGAAAGAGGGGAGGAAGCTTCCTAAGCACCTCCCTAATCTCCCCTATAAATAGATCATTAGTGTTTTCATTTCATTTTGTTGGCTAAGTGTGACAATTAGTCTTCCACCATTTACATTACTTGTCATTTAATTACATGTCATTTAATTAATTGTCTTGCACCTTAAATACATTAAATTTCAAGTAAGTTTCCTTTTAATTCTTGTCAATCTTTACTTTTATTGTCAATCTCCTATCTTCCTTTCTTGTTTGATCTTAATCTTTATGCTTTATTGTTCATGTTCATGTTTTTGATGTTTTTATTAAATTGATTAAAGGGGTTTTGATTATTTTGATTATTATTGTTAGTTTGATTGTTTTGGATTGTTTTTTATGATTAGTAGATGTTTATTGATTAGTTTTGCTTAATCTTTTGGTTAGATTTGCTTGATTTTGTTTAGATTCGTGTTTCTTTTTGTTTCCTTGTTCTTCGCGTTTCTTGTTTTCCAGGTACTGTTGATTCCCAGTGTTTGTTCCGAACCAAACCATATATTCCAAATCAAAGTCTTTATTCGGAACATTCCGAACCAAGCTGACATTCCTAATTAAGGTTGTTCATTCGGAACAACATTTATTCCGAATCAAGTTTGTTCATTCGGAACATTTTCCGAATCAAGGAGTTTGAGCTCATTTGTAATATATTCCGAACCAAGGGAGATATTCTGAATCAAGGGATCATTCGGAACATTCCGAACGAAGGTGTTCATTCGGAACATTCCGAGTGAAGGGTTGTTCCAGTATTCCGAATCGAGAAGTTCCGAATCAAGGTACATTCCAGATCAAGGCTGCTCATTCGGAATCTATTCCGAATCAGGGGAGTTCATTCGGAACATCCATTATTCCGAGTCAGGGTGTTCATTCGGAACATCAAATATTCCGAATCAAGCTAACATTTCGAGTGACGAGTTTATTCCGGATAAGTGACATATTCCGGATAAAGGATTTATTCCGGATGAATGTATTGTTCAAATATTCCGAATGAGTGTTTTATGTTGATTACTCCGAACGAAGAAGAATTATCCCGGGTGAAGGTGACATTCCGAACGAGTAATTATTCCGAGTGAGGTATTTTCAGGTTATTTTAAGTTACTGTTTTTAAGTTTTAATTTTTAATTTTCAAGCTTTATTTTTCCCGCCTTTTTCCTTAGTCGCACTTTAAATTTACTTGCCTTAGATTTATTTTAGCTTTGCCTTAGTTTAAGTTTTAGTTGCGTTTTAAGTTTGCCTTAGATAGATTTAAGTTTGCGTTATTTACTTTTAGTGCCTTTTAACTTTTCGTCACGCTTTCAAATTCTTGTCTTTTATTTTAAATTAGAGTTAGATTTAAATTAACGTCATTTAGTTTAAAGTTTTGCACATTTTAATTACTACAACGACACAACTATTTGTTTCACCAAAGAACGATTGAGTCACATAGTTAACCAGGAACAATTCGATTAGACCAACACAACGAACTTTAATATTTTCTTACATACAAAATGTCTTGTATTACTAGTCAAATCATCCAGATTCAACCAAACTGGATCTTCAACATCATGGGCAAACATTCTTTGAAATGTTGTACAGATTTTTATTCCATTCAAAGATGTAGGAGCCTCAGCCTCATACATCTTCTTTATCAAGCTCCACAGATCTTCAATATCCTCCCTATTCGAACTGGCAAACAAAGACACCAAGGAAGTAAAAGTGTATACCTTATCACCAGCCCTGGTGATCACCCAAAATCCAATAGAATCTTATTCATACTTAATGATTGGAATTCTGAAATCAAGAGGCACAACTGTATCTAAATCAGATGCCATCAGTGGAGAAAGTATCATGTTCCTCTTCAAGACTACTTCATGTGGTTTCAATTGATCAAGCACTGAGAAGTTTAACTTGAATCCCTTCTTCACTGGTTTAGGCACAATGGATGCCTTCTTAATCTTTATCAGCTCCTCTATCTCTTCCTGTCTCTCTTCAGAAAGCATTCTGAATGTGTCTGCCTCAGAAACATAATCCCAAATAGGATAAGCAAGGTACTCCAACTAGTCAAAAGAAAGCTTTCTCAATTTTTCATAATTCGACCTGTTTGGTGGCACCGGAAAAGCATACAGTAAAGCACTCTTCTTGCTGTCTTGCTTTTGGACAACACCTTCTTTTCACTATATTGCAAAATCACTTTGCAATCCCTTTGTACTCTCAACAAAATTTCTAGCCCCATATCTACTTTGACACAGTCATGTCTGGATTTTTTAGACAAGCCTCTTCCCATTTAAAATACATAGTAGATACATGAGGCACATCAAAATCCACCTGCATTTTCAACTCTCTAAGCTTTTCCCTAGCAAGCTCATCTTCCCCATAATCCAATTTCTTCAAGCCCACCAGGTTGCTCATATCAACAGCTGAGCTTTGTGAACTGTCATCATCATCAGATTCATCCTTCTCATCACCTTCGGATTTTGATGAGAGAATCTGTGCTTCAATGCTACCTTTCTCAAGCCCCTTCTTTTCTTGCCCTTGCAACTGAAGAGTAAGCATTTCATCAAACTTTTTATGGGCTGCATCTTTGGGAACATCTTGTACTACTAACATACCTTTACCCTTATCCATAGGATCAATAGAGGGAAAAATAGAAGTTTGTACCTGAGTGGAAGACCCCTTGATCATGAATGGTGGTTGGGATACACCAGTCATACTTGGAATCCTGTCAGCGTCTGAAATAGGCGTGTTAGTGCTCACATTGCCCTTGTCAGCGACTGGAATTCCACTAGCTTGTAACATCATTTCAGTAAAAGACTTCTTCATGGGAGTGATAAAAAAAGGTAGCAGGTTGTTCCTTCATCCCTGTCAATTCTTCAGCTACCTCCTTTGTGCCATACGAAACTTCATGGGACCCCTTATCACTCACATTAAATGGCTTAGTAGGTTCATCCTCCCCTTTGTAAGAATCATCTTCAGAGGAAAAAACCATAGCTCTCCTTTTTCTTGAGCCAATAGCTTCTAAAACAACTATCCTCTCCCTCAATTGACTGTGTTCAAGGCCTTGGTCAGTGACTTTTTGTACAAGTTCCACACTGGTCAGTTACTTTTTGTGTAGATAGCCGTCAATTCTAAAACAGATAATGGTTGCAGACGGCCCTCCTCCAAAATGGGGATTTGACTCCTTAAAATGGATTCATCAGGCAAATTTCTCTCAGCTTCATGGCTAGGACCACTAGAGGAGAAGACTCCAGTAGTCCTTTGTCTTTTCTCCAAGCGAACGTCAAAAGGTTCATATGAGGAAGTAGATTGGTGATCATGAGTTTGAGGTGGTGAGGTGACAACATGTGAAATGGGTGTGTCAGCGGCTGAAACGCGAGTGTCAGCGGCTGAAGGGTCAATGTTCATAGGGTCATCTTGATGAGGTGAAGGTGGTTGTTGTGCTGTGTCACAACTGAGAATTTTCCAGGCTTTAAATAATAATAAATTATATTATTTATTAATCAAAATTCATTTTTGAGAGATATCAAAGTTATTTGATTCGAAAGCGGTAGCTTATTTTCCATATTGTAAAAGACTACATAAAGATCTAAGAACTGACGCGATAAGAGTTAAATTTATATTTAATTATCCAAAGATATTCGATAAAATGATTCATTAAATTGTTCAGTATTTTATTATAAAATGAACGAAGATATTTAATGGAAAGTCATTTTGTTTTAAACGACGCGTTTCCGTGGCAATCAATAGATAATCATCATTTCAAATGAACGAACAAATTATTCATAAATCTAAGTCGATTGAATAGTAATTTATTGGAAAAGTAGTTTTGAAATCAATGGCGCAAATTTTGTAAAACGACTCGAATTTTATCAAACCCGATCGAGCCCCGAATCACGTTTTTAACAAGATAAAAGAAAAGCTAGTAACTAATTACACTTTCGAACCTCAACTATATGCATTTTTCACTTTCATTTTGATATAAATAGAAAATAATAACCCTTTTATTCATTTTATAACAAACACAAACCCAAAATTAAAACACATACAAAACCCTAGCATCTCTTAACATTTTCCGGCGTCGTCACTTTTTCCGGCGAGTAATTCTGGCCACCGAAAAAACTACCATGTTAGAAATACGTTTTTAACGTATATTAGAAGTATCGATCACTCCAACAATATTGTAATACGTTTAGTAGCTCGTAGTTAAAGGTTAAGTTATATTAATGTTTAACCCGGCCCATGGGCTTGTCATGGGTTGGAGGCCCAAGTCCATTAAGGACTTGGGTATATAAACCCCCTTCCACCATGGAAAGGGGTGTTGGTTGTTTTACTCATTTTACACATTTTATAAAAGTTTCTTTGTTTCTCTCTCTACTCTCTCTCTCTAGAATAACAACAACCCTCTTGATTAGTTATAAGATTATCACGATTCTACAATTGGTATCAAGAGCCAAGGGATGATATAAGGTTTTTTGTTGTGTTAGTTTTTAGTTTTCATACTCTTTTAATCAAGGCATATCCGTCTTTTCAATTTTTTTGTGTTTTTCACCACAAAATCTTTGCTACAAATTGCCTACATAGTTGTGGTAGGAATTTGAGTTATTCATATTGGTGATTCTTCATAAAAAGTTGGAAATTTTAGCTTGATTTTTGGGTAAAACTTAAAAGTTCAAAATTTCCCTTATACGGAATATAAGGGTTTTACGTTGTCGGAATACAAGGGTTTAAACTATTCAGGATAAGAAGCTGCAAGAATCATTCCGGATAAGTGGTACTCAAGTTATTTCGGATAAAAGGTCTGACAACATTATTCCGGATAAGGCCTATAAGTAGTAATTCCGGATAAGAAGTTTGAGCAATATTCCGGATAAGCGTTGCAAGATTATTCCGGATAAGCTGAAGTAGTTAAATTCCGAATAAGAGTTGCAAGTTCATTCCAGATAAGCTGAATTAGTCATATTCCGGATAAGAGCTGAAGATTTTTCCGGATAAGATGAAGTAGTTATTCCGGATAAGCAGTTTGAGAAACATTCCTGATAAGAGCTAGAAGTAGTTATTCCGGATAAGTAGAAGTATTTATTCTGGATAAGAGGTCTGATATATAGTATTCTGGATAAGAGGGTCAGAAATCATTTTTCAGGATAAGCTTCAGGTTTCTACATCAACTCATAAAAAATTTCATAACCTTATTTCATTGCTCGATCAAAAAGATAATATTTTTCAATCAAGTGTTCAAAAAAAAATGAATCCTCATTCATTCATGCCTACAATGACTTCACTTACCTATATCTCAATCATTTTGGGTACCGACACTCGCCCACCATTGCTCATCAAAGATTTATTTGAAGCATGGCAAGGTCGTATGAAAACTTACATCATGGGCAAACCCAATGGTAGACTTATGCTTTAATCAATTAAAAAAGGTCCATTAGGTTGGGGAGAAGTTACCTCAACAATGTGAGGCGGGAAAGGTTGTATCATGAGTTAACCGATGCTAACAAAATCATTGCCGATGTAGATGAAAGGGCCGTTCAGAAAATACTTCAATCCCTTCCACCCGATATCTATAGAATGGTAAGTGAACACACAGTGGCAAAGAATCTTTGGGATCGATTAGCTGTTTTGTTACAAGGGTCCTCTCTAACTAAGCAAGAACGAGAGTTTCAATTGTATGACTTGTTTGATAGGTTTACATACATTCCAGGGGAGACTCTTCACGATTACTACTGGCGTTTCACTACTTTGATGAATGAAATGAACGCGTATAATCTAAGGATTGAATAGTTTTAACTAAACACAAAGTTCTTGAACACGTTACCCCAAGAATGGAGTCAGTATGTCACCGATGTTAAGATGATTCGAGATTTGCACAAGTTAAATTTAGATCAACTCTATGCCTTCTTGCAACAACACGAGAAGCACGTGATCCAAAAACACATCTCTCATGGATCTTATCAAGAACCATTGGCATTAATGGCAAACCATCCAACATTGTCATATCACAACTATCCGTTAGCTTTGGGACACCAATCTTCCTATCAACCATTGTATCAAACACCAAGTTTCCTATAGTATTCGATCTTGCCACAACCGCCTACATCTTATCACCAACAATACAAGAAACCAGCAACATCATCACAAGGAGACTCACATCAGTTACCTTATGCTTCACAACAGTATTCACCTTATCAACCTCCAACAAACCCTGCTCTTACCTATCAACAACTTGAGGCTTCTCAACCCCATTACCCACAACATGGTAGTGTTGCCTTAAATCCGCTTGTAGCTGAATCCGAACCAGCGTTCTATTGTGATGATGAGATTCTTGTCCCTGAGTTTAGACAAGGGGATAGTCCTACAGATATACTTGCTCAAATTTCTGCTTATCTCTTTCAAACATTGAACAAACGAGGTTACAGAAGGCCACTCCAAATAAATAAGCAGCAAAATGTATGATGAAATGCATAAATTAGAGAAGGCTAGATAGCTTCGAATCCATATGCACGTACGCTTAAAGTCTACGAGAGCCCTTGAGTACCTGCTGTTTGGGAACATGAAAGGAAAACGGCTGAGTATAACGCTCAGTGCATGGATATACAAGTATAGCATGGAATAACATAAGCATAAAAACTAATACCAGCGGAAATGTATAAGTCCTAAGTAACCTGGAACATGTTCATAAATCTGGTTTTATAGTTTGACAAGACTTATGTTTTTAAGTAACATCTGTATTAATTAGCCAATATCCCATAAAGGTCATGAGGTTCCACCGTGCATGAATACATGGAGGGGAGACCTCGTTATGCAATTAGAGGAGTTACCTCTAATTAAATAGTCTGGGTAGGAGGCATCAACTCCTAGTGAAGGATGCAAGGCACACATCACATTCACTCTGGTATTACTGATAAACATGTAACTAGGATGCACCCTGATTGTGGTAAATTACACCTTTTAGGAAAAAGTCGTAAAAGCGGTAAGTATTGAACAAATGACTTTAGGAAAAAATCAAGTGTTAATGACCCGATTAAGTTCGTTTCCCAAGGAGGTATATGTGTGTGACTAAGATGTACAAGATTTGAGATTAATATTTGGTTTAGAAGGGGATTAGAAGAGAAAATGACGAAGTCGTAAAAATAAAAAGTAACTCAAAATCACTATTAGAAAGTTAAAACGTAGAACCTTAAAACTCACAAAAATAAAAATAAATTCTAAAAATTACCAAAAATTCACCAAAAATCAAAAATAATAAACTAAGAGTTTACCAATTATCAAAACTTTTTCAAACCTTTTAAATAATTAAATATTCAATTTTTAAATGCTAATTAAAGCCCTAAAAATCAAATAAATTATCAAAAAGCCCAAATAAAGATTTTTCAATTGATAAACCTCTAAAATGACCTAAAATGATTAAAAACAATTTTTAGAAATTTTAAAACTAATAAAAACTATTTAAAATGATTTTACAACTATTAAAACTTAAAATAATTATAAAAATTAATCTATAAATGATAAAATTATTCTAAAAGTTGTTAAATTCCTATTATAATGTATTTAACCTAAGAAAAATGTAAAAAGTTGGAAAATCTGAAATTTGAAAAATAATAATAAAATAATATTAAAAATTCAAAAATTATAAAAAATTCTAAAAACTTGCAAACTAGTTTATTTTAACCTAAATAATCAGAAAATCAAAGTAAAATTACCAAAATACCCCTAATGGGCCCTCAAATGGTCCAAATCCAAAAACAGTCAACACAAATGGGCTTTTGGGCCCAAAAAGTCAAACTTGGCCCAATTGACTTGGAAAAGCCCTATCTGACTTAAAATTTAATTCTAAGAACAAAACTCTAAAGGCCCAAAAGCTGAAAATGTGCTTATCACAGCTTATTGAACACAAAGCTTATTCTTATTGGGCTTTTCAGCCCATTAAGCCATAAGCTAATGCCATAAGCTCTAATTTGACACACAACCCTCTTTTAGGATGCTTAAGAGATCTGTCAAAAGAAATTTCCAATAAGCTCACTCAATAAGCCAGAAAATAGAAAAGTAAAAATTCACAAAACGACAAAATAGTCGTTTTTGAGAAATACTCAACCTCAGAAGCTGATTTAACTTGCAAAAGCTTTCAAATGGACTCAATAAGCGATATCAATCAACACAAATCCAATAAGCACAAGAAATAAGCCAGAATAAGCACAAATGAACTTATGTAAAAGTCAAAGGACTTGGTTTTCTAGTCAAACCTAAAAGTCAACCACCCAAATGCTCCAGGATGAACAAATGGGTCAAAATATGAGCACCTATTACAAAAACAAAGTTGTTGCAGGTTAAAATAAGCTATTATAGCTTATTGATAAGCTGACACCAAAAATGCACTAGCAGTGGTAACCAGCAGGGGAAAGGAGTTCCCACTGCTTTGACTATTTGACCAAGCTTATTTGAGAGTTCTGGTTTGATTCAATTGGAAACAAAGGCACCCTTGTGATCAGTGAACCACAAGGAGTCAATAGCAACAATAAAATCACAAAATGATCCACACAATAAGCCACAATAAGCCAAACAGTCCACAGATATGCTCCAGGTATGCAAATAAGCAGTTAAGCACTTAATAAGCAAATTTAAGCAAAATAAGCCAGCCAAACTTAACCAGATGCACACACAAGCTATATAAACTAACAATGAACACAAAGAAACAAGAATCAAACATTGAATCAAAGTAAATAGCAAGATCAAAGCACAAAAAGTTACTGATGAACAAAGAACATATGCAGAAACAAGTTTGCTGATATACTTGACACTTGATCCAATTTCAAGCCTCAAATCCTTCTACCCTGGTGTGATTAGCTTTGATTTAGCACTTGTTACCCTTAACCTAAGCTTAGATCTAGGTGTCCTCAAAATCCTAGCCAATTTTACCAAGTTATGAAGATTTTATAGCCAATCTATGAATCTATGTGTTCAAGACCTTAAAACCTGCAAACAGATGAACATATGCTCCCAAATAACAGATACCAATACTTGCATACAACACACAAGCACTTAACAAACCTCAAATCCAACTTATGCAGTAATCCCAAACACCCTTTTAAGACTTATTTTCACAAATTTTCAAAGGATCATTAAGATTCAACCCACAAATCAGATCAATAACACCTCATTAACATCAAACCAAGCCAAATCAACAATAAACATCCACAATAACACAGATTCAAGCACAAATCCACAAAAATCACAAATATTCAGAAACTTAAAGAGAAAATGAAAAGGGAAGAAGGTGCAAACCTCCAAGACCTACATCCAGGCCCTGGATTGTTTGAGCTGAGGTACTAGCAAAACAAGTACCAGCTTCCAATGCTGCTAAGATGAACAAACACAAAGTGAGATCAAATATAATGCCAACTTTCTGATTTTTGAAACCCAAGCTTTATCAACTAAAACCTTGCCTCAAAAACCTTCAAACATATAAATGGAACTCAGATTTTAGCTTCTCAAACACCAAACTTTTATAAATAACAGATTAAAACTCAGAATTTTAAGAAATTTAAACTTTATTTCATAAAAAGGAATTACAAAGATTAAAAGCTAAAATCTGGAACAAAGGGACTCTCACATGTTGAGGTCTCCTTTTATAGGCAAATGCCTGGCTAAACGCTATTCACAAACCCTAGAAGTGAAATTCCCTAAATGCCCTAAGTCTTCTAGACGTTTTCTTGATGTGAGCTGTCCAAAATGCATCCAAACCGTTTAAAATAGCTTTGTGATGAAGCAATGAGTGTCAGCTGTTGATCTTGACACGTGGCTAAGCTTGGAGAGTAAGTTGTGTTTTCATTGGGTAAGGAGGTTGAGTGTGGGGTCCAGGGAGTAGTGGGAGTGAGGGTTTTGTGTGTGGGATTCGTTTCTGCATGTGTGAATCACACGTGGGTGTGGGTAATTTTGATTTACCCTTTGTTTTAAGTGATGGTAAAACTGGGTGGATGAAGGTGAATAGTAAAGTTTTTGATCCGTTTTTGTAGGAAAGTAAGGTGTTTGGCGCATTTTCAGTGTTTAAATGTTTCATTTACACAAGTTTAGCCCTCCTCTTTCCTTTCTTTTGGCATTTGTGGTTAAACTTCTATCAGCGCCCAATTAAGCTTGTAACAACTTTCACCACTTGGCAATTTTGGCACATAACTTTTCAAAAGGGTTTTCAAGGGTTCTTTTTGCCATTTTGAGATATTTCAAGGACTGATTTTGATCATTCTTGATCTTCAAAGGTCTTCATTGCATCTTTGACTTTATGAGGGACCATTATTGGCAATTTTGATTTGTTGAGGGACTATTCTTGCCATTTCTTCAAAGTTGAAGGACCTTTTGTGTAATTTTGAAAAACTTAAGGGACCAAACTTGTAATTATGAATATACAAGGGTTTTAAGTGTCATTTCTTCAATAAATGAGGATCAATCTTGTTTGTCTTCAAGTCTTCAAGGGTATTTGTTGAGAATTCCATGATTAAGGCCCGGTTCTTTGTACGGCTTTGTTTCTCGTGTCCGTTTTTCCTTGTAACTTGTGATCTTTTGTCTTTTTCACGATATCCATACCTAAAATACACAAGTAAACAAATACAAGCATATATATGGTATTTTTATGACATTTTATGCATTAAAAGCCCGAAAAGAACGATGAGATCATGTATAAATGCCATCTCATCACTCCCCCATACTAAGCCATTGTCGTGCCCTCACGCAATGCTAGAATAAAGTATCTAAGCATCCCCAAAGTTCAATTTTATTAACCTTTATTGAAAAGTAAAAGGACTTGCAACATACTACGAGGATGTGTAAAGACATAACATATGATTTTCATCACAAAAAGTGACTTTTAGGGTCAAAGAATAGAGACAAGTTAATGTCCCTTAGAGTAAACTTCGTCATCCTTGATTGTCATACATTCCATGCTAAGTGCAAAAACAAGATCATTGTTGGTACAAGTCACAATGCTAACACTACTCATACGTCCAAATTGTGTAATACTTTTTCTCCCCGCAATCCTAGTTATTATATAAGGAAATGGGTTACTAGCATTTTTTATCTATTTGTCATGGATCACAAGTGCTTCATATTGACTTATTTGAGTAGTTATTAGTCCGAAAGCAAAGTAGCACGATTTGATTAATAGTTAGCCGAAGGACAAAATCTTTTAAAACGGCTTCTCGTGTATCTCCTTAAGTTCATATCTTGGCATAACTCGTTTCACGATTTGAGACCTTTCTCGGACCGATATTTGGCATGTACTTCATACTTCAAATCTTGGGAAGACGTTCTTGAAATTATGGTCTTCTCTTCATATATTTGGAATTTCTTCACTTGACATTTTTGAGAGATTCTTCATATTGGACCACGACTTCATCATTTTTCTTCAATCTTTACTTTGGATTTTGATATACAACGATCCGCCTCCTTTTCGGACTTGGATATATTTATCCTCATACCTTGTTAGGGTCTTTTTGGATAGACTTTCTCCATTCTTTAGGGGAGTAATAGCTTCTCGTCGTGTGTCTCGATCCTTCATATTGATTTAGGAATAATGATACTTCACATCATCTTGGATCTTTAGCAAAAATAGAGCTCCTCATGCCTTGTTAGGGCCTTTTTGGATAATTGCCAATCTTCGCGTCCCGCTTCAATAAGTTATGCCTTGGCTATGAACTCTATTCAACCCCGAGCAACTTTTAAACGATCTTGCGCTAGAGGCTAAGTAACCTTTCAAATCGTACGACCTTACTAATTGCAATTATGATTTACTCCTAATGCATTGATCTTATGGGAAGAAAAAGCCACAATTAAAAACATATGAGTTTTTGAAAGAACACTTTCATGTTCTACGTTTAGCATGATCACTTGTCTAACTCTATCATTTCTCGTTCTTCACTATATAAAGACCTCTAATTAAAGAGACTCGTGAATACTTAGCCATGCAAGTCAAAATTAAGCCAAATTTGGATTAGCTTTCATTAAGACTATATCAAATCAAAGTTTTGGGTTTTCAAGCCACCTATAGGATCTTGCACTTTCTTGGACTTTTTCAAGCTTAGAGAATGCATTTTATAGTTCCCTTGATAAGTGACTTTCTAGAATCAATTATGGGAACTTGCGAAAAGTTCTTGTTCTTAACCCGAATGAATTAAGACTTTCGCGTTTTAAAGCTCCCTATATAAAAGTCTAGCAAAACTTGAATTGAGCGGGTTAAGGAATGTAAATGGCTCCAAATGCCCATCAAGTCAAAAATTAACTCTTATTCTACCCAACGGAAAATATACATTCGTGTCTTAAAAACACTTACTAAAACTAAGAAAAATTTAAAATTTGGCCATTTTTAGCCTTATTAGCAAAACAAAATATTGAAAATTGGAAAGCGTGAGGGCGTAGCAAAGCAAGTACCTATTCACCCCCCATACTAAAAGTAAACATTGTCCTCAATGTTTCGAGTCTAAAGGTGGAGCACCCCCATACTAGAGACGAAGAATCGAATGCTTAGGATCTAGCATGGAAAGGGTGATCAACAATATATCTAAAGCCGTTTATTAAGTATGCTAAAAGATAATTGTTAGAATAATAAAGGATATGTCATGGAATCGTGAAAAACTTCTTCAAACGAACGATGGAGGCTCACGTAAACGAACACGAGAGACTTCAATCGTAGATGATGATGATGATCTAGATAACACAATCACAAACAACCACGAGACAACGAGTTGAAAGGGTACAAGTCCCCTTATTAGTGAATAGTGAGCATAAAAGATAAGCATGGGATCTCCCCCACGAGGCACCTCGTTTTTGATTACCGAGTCATGAGCTCGACTCGATCCCCTCAATGCTAATTATTATTGGGGAAGGTGTCTTGGTCGGGGGCAACCATTGAAGGAATTTCCCCACCAAAGTAGTGCTTAAGCCCATGTCCATTCACCTTGAAATTAGGGCCATCATCTTGAGCTAGCTCAATGGTCCCATACGGAAACACTTGTGTAATGGTGAACGGACCCGACCAACGAGATTTCAATTTCCCGGAAAATATCTTACGACGAGAGTTAAAAAGCAACACTTGATCACCAACGTTAAAAACCCGGTTTTTAATCTTTGAATCATGAAACTTTTTAGTCTTTTCTTTTAAAATTAATGAATTTTCATAAGCATTATCCCTTAATTCATCCAATTCATTCAATTGTATTTTCCGGTGATCTCCCGCGGTCTTTAAGTCAAAATTAGCATGCTTAAGGGCCCAATATGCCTTATGCTCCAACTCAATGGGCAAATGACAATTCTTCCCATAGACTAACTTATAAGGAGTGCAACCGATAGGTGTCTTATAAGCGGTCCTAAAGGCCCATAAAGCGTCATCGAGTTTGTCGGACCATGAAGCATGGTTTTCTCCAATTGACCTCTCTAAAATCCTCTTCAAAGCTCGGTTCGAAACCTCGACTTGCCAACTCGTTTGTGGGTGATAAGCCGTAGAAAGACGATGAGTAACTCCATATTTCTTTAGAACCTTTTCGAATTGGTCATTACAAAAATGGGTTCCACGATCGCTTATAATAGCACGAGGGGTTCCGAACCGAGAGAATAGTTGCTTCAAAAACTTCACTACCACACGAGCATCATTAGTAGGCAAAGCCTTAGCTTCCACCCACTTAGAAAGGTAGTCCACCGCGACGAGGATATATTTGTTGCCATGAGACGATGGGAACGGCCCCATAAAGTCTATTCCCCATATGTCGAAAATCTCACATACTTGAATTATATTTTGTGGCATTTCATCACGTTGAGACGATTTTCCTTGACGTTGGCACGAATCACACGACTTCACAAGTGCGTGTGCATCACGATAGATAGAAGGCCAAAAGAAACCGGCATCGACCACTTTCTTAGCCGTGAGATTAGCACCGTGGTGACCACCCGTGGGTTCCTCGTGACAAGCTCTAAGGATATTAGAAGCTTCGGCACCAAACACACAACGTCGAACGAGTTGATCCGCACAAATCCGAAAGAGATAAGGGTCGTCCCAAAAATAGAACCTGACGTCACGAAAGAATTTTCGTTTTTGTTGTGTCGTCATACCCTTGATTATGAAATTGCCCGCATGGTAATTTGCAATGTCGGCAAACCATGGGGTTGTGTCTTTAGAATTCACTACACCGAGAGTCTCAAGAGGAAATGTTTCGGTAATTTCCTTGTTCTCGAAAACATCTTTGTGAGGATCTTCTAGACGAGAGAGATGATCGGCCGCTAGATTCTCGGCTCCTTTTTTGTCAAGCACGGTGACATCAAATTCTTGGAGGAGGAGCATCCAACGAAGCAATCTCGGCTTAGCATCTTGCTTAGCTAAGAGATACTTGTAGCCGAATGGTCGGTATACACAATGCTTTTAGTTAAGACGAGATAAGGTCGGAATTTCTCAAAAGCATAGACCACGGCAAGGAATTCCTTTTCCGTTGTGGTTTACTTTTATTGAGCCTCGGTCATCGTCTTACTAGCATAGTGGATAGGACGAAAATGCTTGTCATAACGTTGCCCTAAGACGACCCCTATAGCATAATCACTTGCATCGCACATGATTTCAAAGGGTAATTCCCAATTAGGAGCAACAAGAATGGGAGCTTTGGTAAGTTTCCTTTTGAGAGTTTCGAAAGCCTTAACACAATCCTCATTAAAGTTAAAAGGAGCATCCTTCTCGAGGAGGTGTGTCATAGGACGACAAATCTTCGAAAAGTCCTTGATGAAACGACGATAAAAGCCCGCGTGGCCTAGGAAACTCCTAACTCCCTTAACGGTTTTGGGATGAGGTAACTTGGCGATGACGTCTACCTTAGCTTTATCGACCTCAATCCCCGCCTTCGACACCTTATGTCCTAAGACGATTCCTTGTTTACACATGAAATGACATTTCTCCCAATTAAGCACAAGATTGGTTTCTTCACAACGTTTTAACATTTGCTCGAGATTAGATAAACATGACGTGAACGAATTACCAAACACCGAGAAGTCATCCATAAACACTTCCATCGACTTCTCGATCATATCGTGAAAAATCGCCATCATACACCGTTGAAACGTACCGGGTGCATTACAAAGTCCGAAAGGCATCCTACGATAAGCGAACGTTCCATAAGGATACGTAAACGTAGTCTTCTCTTGATCACGAGGGTCGATAGGGATTTGAAAGTAACCGGAAAAACCATCTAAAAAGCAATAGAATTCATTTCCCGCAAGTCGCTCCAACATTTGATCCATGAAGGGCAAAGGAAAGTGGTCTTTACGAGTGGCGTCATTTAACTTTCGGTAGTCAATACACACCCTCCAACCGGTCACAACACGAGTGGGAATTAACTCGTTATTTTCATTAGGCACAACGGTCATTCCTCCCTTTTTAGGGACACAATGGATTGGGCTCACCCATGGGCTATCGGATATAGGATAAATCATTCCCGCGTCAAGGAGTTTAAGGACCTCCTTTTTAATGACATCGTGAATTTTGGGATTCACCCTTCTTTGACTTTGAATTGCGGGTTTGTAGTCCTCCTCCATTAAAATCTTGTGAGTACAAAATTTTGGGTCAATACCCTTAATGTCGGATATTTTCCACGCAATTGCCCCTTTATGAGACTTAAGAACTTTCAAGAGCTCGATTTTTTCATTATTGGCAAGACCTTTTGCAATAATAACCGGTAACTTGTCATCACCTTCCAAGAATGCGTATTCGAGGTGAGAAGGAGATCTTTCAATTCGAGGATAGGTGGTTCCTCGATTGAAGATTTTGGTTCAACACTCATAACTTCCATCGGCGAAAGAAATGGTGGAATAGAAGTATCATCACTAATCAACACCTCATCTTCATTGTCGATTTCATTTGAAGTGAGATCGCCCCCTTGGAATGGAGTGAGATTTGGTGTGGAATTAGAAAGAATCGGATCCAAAATAGTGGGATTGCCACTTGACGAGCTATCGGAATGACCTAACACTTCTTGTGAAAACTCATCGCAAACCACATCAACGATGTCGATGTGATTGATGGTAGCGATTGCATAAACATGAGAAGGTTTCGAGTTTTGAGTAGCGTTTATAACAAGTTCCTCTTCGTTGAATCTCAAAGTGATAGTTCTCGCATGAACATCGATAAGCGATCTCGAAGTGTCTAAAAATGATCGACCTAAAATTAGAGGAACTTGAGGATCCGCGGGGATGTCAACTACTATAAAATCAACGGGATAGTAGAACTTCCCCACTTTCACGAAAACATCTTCGGCTACTCCACATGCCATAATCGTAGAATGATCGGCCATCTCGATGGATATGTTCGAAGGAATGAGAGCCGGAAGCGAAAGAGATTTCCAAAAGGAAAATGGCATCAAATTAATGCTCGCACCAAGATCGGCCAAGGCGAGGCATTCTTTCATATCTTGTATGTCACAAGGAATGAGAAACTTTCCGGGATCACCAACTTTTTCCGGTATGCGGTTAAGATAAACCGAAGAACAATTAGCAAGCTTTGAAAGCTTTTCCTTATCGCTCATCATACTTTTAAAAGTGGAAGCGAAACGAGGCATATATAACAACGCGTCGGCTAAACTCACATCAAAATGCACTTGTTGAAACATTTTTATAAAAAGCTCGATTTGTTGTTTGTTACGTTCTTGCAACTTCTCTTTGTTTCGTCTTGAAGGGTAGGGTAAAGGTGGTGTGGGTTGGTCATTAGGCAACGGCCTTGGAAACTCGGGTTCCACAATTGGTATTGGTTCAACCGTAGGTGTGGTATGAGCGGTACTTCGTGGGATTGTAATGTGCTCCTTTTCGACCATCACCTCGGGTTCTTTCTCGATTTCCTTCTCCTTAGAAGTACTTGGATGAGAGATTGGTTCCTTGAAAGTTTTACCACTTCGTGTAGTAATAACCTTCATTTCTCCCTTCGGGTTTGCAATGGTATCACTAGGAAGACCAACCGAAGAAGAGGGCTTACACATGATTGCTTCAAACATCTTAGCCATTCGGTCCTCAAATTTTGATTGCCTAGCATCCGCTTTTAATAACTCTTGCTTAATCTCATGTTGTCCTAATTCCATCTTTTGTTGGTTTTGTTGAAGACGTTGGACATTTACTTCCATTTTGTTTGCATGAGTTTTAAGTTCATTAGCAAGTTCATTTTTAAGCTCGTTTTTCAACTCGGATCTTAAGCTAATCATCTCACGTTGCATGTTATCAAATTTAGCATCATTTGCTTTTGCATAATCCAAAAATTCCCCTTGCAAATTTTGTGTGTGAGCATTTTGAAAACCTTGTGTAGTGTTTTGAAAATCACGGTTTTGGTTTTGATTAGAGATTTGTCCATTCCCACTTTGATAATTCCCTTTGTTGTAATTGCGTGTGTTGCCTTGGTAATTACCTTGGTTGTTGTTTCGATAATTGTTAACATTTTGGTTTGGTGGAGCTTGATTTTGGCGGGAACCTTGACCGTTTTGGTTGTAAGTTCCCGTTGCTACATAAGCACTCGAAGTGTTACCATCCGCGGTAATGCACTCGGAAAGATCATGAGCTCCCCCACAAGATAAACAACTCTTAGCAACCGCTTTAACCGAAGCGGAATTGGAAGCTTCTTAAGCCTTCCAATGGGACATAAGATTAGCAAATCTATCAAAAAACCGATTTTCCTCATTAGCTTCATCATGTAAGGCGTTAATGCTACGAGACGAATGTGACGAAGATGACGAACCCATATTGGCAACACTCGGTGTGTTACAAGGGTTATAAACCTTAGATCTATTTTCAATGATTTGTAAAGCCTCATTTGTCGTCTTGCACAAAAAATTACCACCCGCGGCGGCATTCAAATAATCTCGTTCATGATCATTAAGCCCATTATAAAAAGTATCCACTTGATGCAATTCCGTAAAATCATGGTGTGGACATTCATGTAACATCTCTTTAAATCGTTCCCATGCCATTGAAAAACTTTCATTGTTTCTTTGCACAAATCGTGAAATCTCATTTTTTAAGTGTGTTGTTTTAGATGGTGGAAAAAACTTGTTCACAAACTTAGAAACGAGATCGGCCCATGTCAAAATCGAATTTGCCGGTTCTTTCTCGAGCCAAATTTTTGCGGGTCCATCCAACGAGTATGGAAACAACATCATCTTAATGGAGTCATGTGGAACATCCTTAAATTTGCTAGTGGCGGTGAGACGGTTGAAATTCCTAATGTGGTAATGCGGGTTGTCTTTCTCGTGACCTCTAAACTTATTTGCTTGCAACATTGACATTAAACCCGTCTTAATCTCGAAATTCTCCGCAAGAATAGCGGGAATCACAATAGCCTCTCCAAAACCCTCGGTGGGTGCTTGTAGTAACTCCATCATAGTACGATTAGCCATGACGACTTCTTGTTCTACAATAGGTTCAACAATTGGAGGTTCTTCAACAATCAACGTCTCTTGATTGGCTTGCTTTTGAAGTCGTTTACGAGCTCGTTTTGCTTGATTACGAGTGATCATAAACTTCTCGAAGAATGGGAGGGTGAGCAAAGAAGATTCTTTTTGGGTGTTTTGTGAATTTTCAATTTTTTTGTGTTTTTGATGATATTTAATTTTTTTGGATTTTGGTGTATCTTCGTAGACAACAATCTACAAAATCTCTCCTCGAATCAAACTCTTGATTAAAGAAGCCTCAAAGGAATGAAAACGATCACGTGGAGTGAACGCCTTCGAATGACTTTAGAACTTTGGTGAAAACCAAATTGTTCAAGAGGGTTTAATCACAAAGAAAACCAAGCAAATATATTATACGTAATAATACTTTGGGCGGCAAAACCCTCGATTAGCCTTCAATCTCAAAATACTCACAAGCAAGCGGGGAAACGAGGCGGCGCGAAGCACTTAAGAGCCTTTTTCCTTAGGGTATATTTTATAATACCCGCCTTATACCCACCTTATAGTTTGTATCTTTCAAAATCGAGCCTCACGAAAGTATTTATCTATTTTTGCCTTTTTCTTTTTGTTTGAGATTTGAATACAATAATTACGTGATCAAATCCCAATTAAGGTTGTGTTTTCACACTTTTGGAGATATTGTGAATTTATTGTGATACTTAATACAATATATTTATATTTATACAAGAAAAACCAAGAAAACCGATAATACGTATTAGTAGAGTTCTACTAATACAAATACTATTTGGTTAATATTAAAAACAACAATGCAATTTAATCACGACACACCTCCCCGGCAGCGGCGCCAAAGTGATTGTGGTAAATTACACCTTTTAGGAAAAAGGCGTAAAAGCGGTAAGTATTGAACAAATGACTTTAGGAAAAAATCAAGTGTTAACGACCCGATTATGTTCGTTTCCCAAGGAGGTATATGTGTGTGACTAAGATGTACAAGATTTGAGGTTAATATTTGGTTTAGAAGGGGATTAGAAGAGAAAATGACGAAGTCGTAAAAATAAAAATTAACTCAAAATCACTATTAGAAAGTTAAAACGTAGAACCTTAAAACTCACAAAAATAAAAATAAATTCTAAAAATTACCAAAAATTCACCAAAAATCAAAAATAATAAACTAAGAGTTTACCAATTATCAAAACTTTTTCAAACCTTTTAAATAATTAAATATTCAATTTTTAAATGCTAATTAAAGCCCTAAAAATCAAATAAATTATCAAAAAGCCCAAATAAAGATTTTTCAATTGATAAACCTCTAAAATGACCTAAAATGATTAAAAACTATTTTTAGAAATTTTAAAACTAATAAAAACTATTTAAAATGATTTTACAACTATTAAAACTTAAAATAATTATAAAAATTAATCTATAAATGATAAAATTATTCTAAAAGTTGCTAAATTCCTATTTTAATGTATTTAACCTAAGAAAAATGTAAAAAGTTGGAAAATCTGAAATTTGAAAAATAATATAAAATAATAATAAAATAATATTAAAAATTCAAAAATTATAAAAAATTCTAAAAACTTGCAAACTAGTTTATTTTAACCTAAATAATCAGAAAATCAAAGTGAAATTACCAAAATACCCCTAATGGGCCCTCAAATGGGCCAAATCTAAAAACAGTCAACACAAATGGGCTTTTGGGCCCAAAAAGTCAAACTTGGCCCAATTGACTTGGAAAAGCCCTATCTGACTTAAAATTTAATTCTAAGAACAAAATTCTAAAGGCCCAAAAGCTGAAAATGTGCTTATCATAGCTTATTGAACACAAAGCTTATTCTTATTGGGCTTTTCAGCCCATTAAGCCATAAGCTAATGCCATAAGCTCTAATTTGACACACAACCCTCTTTTAGGATGCCTAAGAGATCTGTCAAAAGAAATTTCCAATAAGCTCACTCAATAAGCCAGAAAATAGAAAAGTAAAAATTCACAAAACGACAAAATAGTCGTTTTTGAGAAATACTCAACCTCAGAAGCTGATTTAACTTGCAAAAGCTTTCTAATGGACTCAATAAGCAATATCAATCAACAAAAATCCAATAAGCACAAGAAATAAGCCAGAATAAGCACAAATGAACTTATGTAAAAGTCAAAGGACTTGGTTTTCTAGTCAAACCTAAAAGTCAACCACCCAAATGCTCCAAGATGAACAAATGGGTCAAAATATGAGCACCTATTACAAAAACAAAGTTGTTGCAGGTTAAAATAAGCTATTATAGCTTATTGATAAGCTGACACCAAAAATGCACTAGCAGTGGTAACCAGCAGGGGAAAGGAGTTCCCACTGCTTTGACTATTTGACCAAGCTTATTTGAGAGTTCTGGTTTGATTCAGTTGGAAACAAAGGCACCCTTGTGATCAGTGAACCACAAGGAGTCAATAGCAACAATAAAATCACAAAATGATCCACACAATAAGCCACAATAAGCCAAACAGTCCACAGATATGCTCCAGGTATGCAAATAAGCAGTTAAGCACTTAATAAGCAGATTTAAGCAAAATAAGCCAGCCAAACTTAACCAGACGCACACACAAGCTATATAAACTAACAATGAACACAAAGAAACAAGAATCAAACACTGAATCAAAGTAAATAGCAAGATCAAAGCACAAAAAGTTACTGATGAACAAAGAACATATGCAGAAACAAGTTTGCTGATATACTTGACACTTGATCCAATTTCAAGCCTCAAATCCTTCTACCCTGGTGTGATTAGCTTTGATTTAGCACTTGTTACACTTAACCTAAGCTTAGATCTAGGTGTCCTCAAAATCCTAGCCAATTTTACCAAGTTATGAAGATTTTATAGCCAATTCTATGAATCTATGTGTTCAAGACCTTAAAACCTGCAAACAGATGAACATATGCTCCCAAATAACAGATACCAATACTTGCATACAACACACAAGCACTTAACAAACCTCAAATCCAACTTATGCAGTAATCCCAAACACCCTTTTAAGACTTATTTTCACAAATTTTCAAAGGATCATTAAGATTCAACCCACAAATCAGATCAATAACACCTCATTAACATCAAACCAAGCCAAATCAACAATAAACATCCACAATAACACAGATTCAAGCACAAATCCACAAGAATCACAAATATTCAGAAACTTAAAGAGAAAATGAAAAGGGAAGAAGGTGCAAACCTCCAAGACCTACATCTAGGCCCTGGATTGTTTGAGCTGAGGTACTAGCAAAACAAGTACCAGCTTCCAATGCTGCTAAGATGAACAAACACAAAGTGAGATCAAATATAATGCCAACTTTCTGATTTTTGAAACCCAAGCTTTATCAACTAAAACCTTGCCTCAAAAACCTTCAAACATATAAATGGAACTCAGATTTTAGCTTCTCAAACAACAAACTTTTATAAATAACATATTAAAACTCAGAATTTTAATAAATTTAAACTTTATTTCATAAAAAGGAATTACAAAGATTAAAAGCTAAAATCTGGAACAAAGGGACTCTCACATGTTGAGGTCTCCTTTTATAGGCAAATGCCTGGCTAAACACTATTCACAAACCCTAGAAGTGAAATTCCCTAAATGTCCTAAGTCTTCTAGACGTTTTCTTGATGTGAGCTGTCCAAAATGCATCCAAACCATTTAAAATAGCTTTGTGATGAAGCAATGAGTGTCAGCTGTTGATCTTGACACGTGGCTAAGCTTGGAGAGTAAGTTGTGTTTTCATTGGGTAAGGAGGTTGAGTGTGGGGTCCAGGGAGTAGTGGGAGTGAGGGTTTTGTGTGTGGGATTCGTTTCTGCATGTGTGAATCACACGTGGGTGTGGGTAATTTTGATTTACCCTTTGTTTTAAGTGATGGTAAAACTGGGTGGATGAAGGTGAATAGTAAAGTTTTTGATCCGTTTTTGTAGGAAAGAAAGGTGTTTGGCGCATTTTTAGTGTTTAAATGTTTCATTTACACAAGTTTAGCCCTCCTCTTTCCTTTCTTTTGGCATTTGTGGTTAAACTTCTATCAGCGCCCAATTAAGCTTGTAACAACTTTCACCACTTGGCAATTTTGGCACATAACTTTTCAAAAGGGTTTTCAAGGGTTCTTTTTGCCATTTTGAGATATTTCAAGGACTGATTTTGATCATTCTTGATCTTCAAAGGTCTTCATTGCATCTTTACCTTTATGAGGGACCATTATTGGCAATTTTGATTTGTTGAGGGACTATTCTTGCCATTTCTTCAAAGTTGAAGGACCTTTTGTGTAATTTTGACAAACTTAAGGGACCAAAATTGTAATTATGAATATACAAGGGTTTTAAGTGTCATTTCTTCAATAAATGAGGATCAATCTTGTTTGTCTTCAAGTCTTCAAGGGTATTTGTTGAGAATTCCATGATTAAGGCCCGGTTCTTTGTACGGCTTTGTTTCTCGTGTCCGTTTTTCCTTGTAACTTGTGATATTTTGTCTTTTTCACAATATCCATACCTAAAATACACAAGTAAACAAACACAAGCATATATATGGTATTTTTATGACATTTTATGCATTAAAAGCCCGAAAAGAACGATGAGATCATGTATAAATGCCATCTCATCACACCCATACCCCCCACATGATAATATAATAAAATGGCCAAAACTGTAAAGGGACGCTATGAGCAATCACTCCGCCATGGGGAAGTCATAACACTGGTGCCTCCAGTGTTATGGTTATGGTACATCCATAACTAGGTGACACTGGTCATGCATGTATATGGCTTAGGCTCTTAAACTAACATAAGCAATCAAACATATAAAAAATACCAGGAAAACAGTTGGCTGCAAAGGGGGAATCCTAATAAGGAAAGAATGTCCATACTGATGGGACAGGAAAATTCGTACCTTATGTCCAGTGAACGAAGAAGACAAAAGAATGAAAGTCCTACTCCGATCTCACTAATGCTACATAAATAGGGGACATGTATAAGTATTCTGTTTACTGAGTACTTAACTGATTATATCGTGTCTTTGCTTGTTTTATATGTTCTTGTCTTGTTTTACTGATATTAAGGTTATGTTGTGTTTATCATGTATTCTATGTATTCTGATTAAGTATTACTTGTATTTCTTGTATTATTATAGTTGTTGTGTAATAATAAGTAACTTTCTAAAAATAGTAGGTTTCCTAAAATAGAATGTTTCCAAAAATAGAAAGTTTCCAAAAATAGAAAGTTTCCAAAAATAGACTAACTTCTAAAAATAGACCAGTTTCTAAAAATAGAAAGTGTCCAAGAATAGTAAGTTTCCTGAAATAGAAAGTTTCCATATTTAGAATTAAGCTGAATTAATAAGCTAATAATATAAGCATAAGTTTACTGATTAAATAGCATAAGTCATGTGATTATTGGTATAGTTTATTAATAATATCATGTTAATTAAATAAACTATAGGTTATACGATTTAATTAAATATAAGCATAATTTTATTAAATTCAGGTGTATAAAATACTTAGTTTAAACATGTATTAATATTATATTAATTATAACCTAAGTCATGTTTATTAATTAATTATATTCCATGTCTTAATAATTAATTAATACTATAGTATAAATTAAATAAATAAAATACTTAGGTTAAAACATGTATTATTTCATAAATAATAAATAACCTAAGTCCGTGCTAAATTAAATTAATTATTAGTCATGTCTTAATTAATTTAATTCTCTTGTTAAAAATAATATACTTGTAAAATATTAATAACTTGTATAAATAATTTAGCTTGTAAAAACTAGTCATGAACTGGTCCCGTGTTTTAATTTAGACATATCGTGAACCGGATCGAATTCCCCATGAACCGGACCAAAACAAACACCCCCTTAATAGTGGCTAACCGGCTCAGCCGGCTGCCACTCTTCTTGCGAAATCACCACCAGCTGAAGCCGGTGGTTCCCCCTAGATAGCCTCGGCTAGCCGCTGCCTCAACAAGGTTCCCACCGGCGGTTAGCCAGTGCTTCCCTCTACCGAGCCTGCGTCCCCCCAGCTTGACCCAAAACAGCCACCGGCAGTTAGCCGGTGGTGTTTCTTGTTGTTGCCGAGACCAAGAAAACCACAAGGCCACCCCGACTCGCGTCGGGGTCCCTTGTTTCACCCTGCTGCCGAACCACAAGGACTACACCGAGACCCAAAGGTCTCGGCTGTGGTCACACGAGAGACACCGAGAGCTTCGGCTCTCGGTTTGCGTGTGTCGGCCGAACCAAACCAACCCAAAACATCCTTTTTATTTACCCCCATGATTAATTTAACATGTTTAATTACTTGTTTAATGTAATCCCATGTTTACATGTTCTTGATTAAATAAAATAATAAAGAAAAAGGATTACGGATTACCGAATGCGTGAACAAACGAGGACAATAGCACGAACGATTTCCACTTGTTTTAACCAACCAAAATCAATCAAACACTACCCCTTGGTGTTGTTGTTGCTGGCGGCCAAAGAGAACAAAGGGCTAGGGTATTGTGATTTTTTGAAAAACTCTGTTAAATGAAAAACATGTTTCCCCTTTTGTTTATTTAGTAAAAAATAAAATAGGCTTGGCCCTCCTTGTCTTTGGAGTCCGCGGCATATGGGGCCCACAAGGGGATACCCGAAGTTTTTCCCGTGTCTAATATTTTACGTGCACATACGTTCGTGTTTCCGTTTTATATTTTAATTAAATGTTCGTGTTATAGATAAATACTTGTACGTAATGATATTAATCTTATTATATTAAATAAGTACGTAATTAAATGTTCATGATTTTACGTTCATGATTTCATGTTCGTGATTATAATTATTATTGTTAATAATTATCGTGTACTATCACGCACTTAATACTTTTCGTGTAATAACACGTACGTAATTTCTGTAATTAATAATCATGACACGTGTTCGTGCTATAAAAGAAAATTTTTAATATCTATATACGTTTACTAAGTGTATTGTTCATGGTAAAAGCATGCGGGTTTTACAACTCTTCCCCCCTAAAAAAAATAATTCGTCCCCGAATTATAGATAAAATAAACTGAAAGAGGAATATACCTGAATTTAAAACTTGAAATGAGGGTAAGAAGCCCGGATAGACTCTTCCGCTTGGTATAATCCCTCTAAAGGATTTTGACGAATGAAATCGTCTTCTTCCTCATGACGTGTTCTTGTCTGTCAAGAACTCGCTCGGGTTCCTCTATGAATGTAAGATCTTCACGAATCTGTTCCAGTGGATACTGAACCGTGTGAAGGGGATGATAATTGTACCCTCTAAGTAAGGACACATGGAAAACGTCATGAACGTGAGAAAGCTACGGAGGTAACGCTAAGCGATAAGATACTTCACTGACTCACTCGATGATATCAAACGGTCCGATGAATCGAGGACTGAGTTTCCCTTTGATTCAAAAACGTCTAACACCACGTGCCGGTGATACCTTAAGAAAAAGACATGATCTCCAACTTTGAAATGTAAGTCCCTACGATGCTTATCGGCATAACTCTTCTGACGTGCGCGAGCTTCTTGTAATTTATGCTTAGCTACAGCGACCTACTCGTTGGTCAACTCTATCATCTCCGGTCCTTCAAGTGTTCACTCACCAACCTGATCCTAGCAGATTGGGGCGCGACACTTTCTGCCATACAACATCTCAAACGGTGCACACTTAATGCTGGTGTGCCAACTGTTGTTGTATGCAAACTCTACCAAAAAGATATAATCATCCCAATATCCTGTCCACTCCAATTCACATGCTCGGAGCATGTCTTCCAATGTCTGAACAGTTCGCTCTGATTGTCTTGTCTGTTTGAGGATGAAAAGTCGTGCTAAGCTTAAGTTTTGTACCCCAAGATTTTTGTAGACTTCTCCAAAATCGTGAAGTAAACCGAGGATCTCTGCCCGAGACAATACTGGATGGAGCACCATGAAGTCTCATGATCTCCTTCTTGTAAGTATTGGCAAGTTTGCTGACCGGATCTTCCTTGTGGAATGGTAAGAAATGAGTTGACTTAGTAAGTCGATCAACGATAACCAAAATCACATCATGCCTCCTCTTTGTCTGCGGAAGACCGGTAACAAAATCCATGGTGATTTTGTCCCACTTCCACTCTGGAATGTCTAACGGTTGTAGTAGACCACTAGACCGTTGATGCTTGATCTTAACCTGCTGGCAGGTAAGATATTTGGAGACATAAGTAGCAACATCTTGTTTCATACCACTTCACCAAAAGTACTGCTTGATGTCGTGGTACATCTTAGTCGAACCTGGATGAATGGAGAATGGGGAGTTATGAGCTTCAGCCAATAACACTTCCCTAAGTGTAACATCATCAGGAACACAAACTCTGGTGCCCTGCCATAAGATACCGTCGTCATCCAACCGAAACTTCGTCTGCTGATCCACGTTCTGAATGATCGCCCAAATTTCACCATCATCCTTCTGAGCTTCCTTGATCCTAGAGAGTAATTCATGTTCCACTCTAAGATTAGCCCAGTAACCGTGATGCCCACGTACCATGATCTCAATGTCCAGTCGTTCCAAGTCTCTTATAATCTCTTCCTCTATCTTGATGTTGTTTATCATACCCGACTTCCTACTAAGAGCATATGCCATTACGTTCGCCTTGCCTGGATGATACTGCAGATTAATGTCATAATCCTACAACAGCTCTAACCATCTTCTCTGTCTCATGTTTAGTTCACCTTGAGTGAAGATGTATTTCAGGCTCTTGTGATCTGTGAAGATATCACATGCTTCTCCATACAAGTAGTGCCTCCATATCTTCAAGGCAAACACGACTGCTGCAAGTTCCAAGTCATGCGTAGGGTAGTTCTTCTCATAAGGCTTAAGCTTCCGTGATGCGTAAGTGATCACATTCCCATGTTTCATGAGAACACAACCAAGTCCCTTTCCTGAAGCATCACTGTAGATTTGAAATCCACCTGTACCAGATGGGAGAGTAAGAATCGGTGCAGATACCAACCTCTGCTTTGGGTCTTCAACGCTCTTCTCTCTTTCTTTAGTCCAAACAAATTTCTCCCCTTTTCGCATCCGTTTGGTCAATGGCAGTGCTAAACGGGAAAAGTTCTCTAAGAACCTACGGTAGTAACCAGCTAAGCCTAAGAAACTACGAACTTCAGTCGCTGATGTCGGTCTTGGCCACTTGGTAATAGCCTCAACCTTTGCTGGGTCCATGATTATTCCTTCTGCTGATACAATGTCGCCTAGGAATGCCACCTTGTCTAACCAGAACTCACACTTGGAGAATTTAGCATACAGCTGCTTCTGACGAAGTATTTATAGTATAGTACGAAGATGGTCTTCGTGTTCCTCCTTTGACTTTGAGAAAATCAGAATGTCGTCAATGAAAACAATGACGAACTTGTCCAGGAACTCATGGAAGATACGGTTCATAAAGTCCATGAAAACAACTGGAGCATTGGTAAGGCCAAATGGCATGACTACGAATTCTTAGTGCCTATATCGTGTACGGAAATCAGTCTTGGCGATGTCCTACTCTTTAACCCGTAACTGATGATAGCCTGACCTGAGATCAATCTTGGAGAAATGTTTGGCCCCTTGGAGTTGGTCAAACAAGTCGTCAATGCGTGGCAACAGATATGTATTCCTGATGGTGATCTTGTTCAGCTTACGATAATCTATTCACAAACGCATACTGCCGTCCTTCTTCTTTACAAAAAGAACCGGTGCGCCCCATGGAGAAGCACTAGGTCGGATGAAACCGCGTTCCAACAATTCCTGCAGTTGTTCCTTTAACTCCTTCAGCTCTATGGGAACAATGCCATAAGGAGCCTTAAAAATTGGCTCAGCTCCTGGGACGAGCTCAATATTAAACTCTACTTCACGAGCAAATGGTATGCCCGAAAGTTCTTCTGGAAACACGTCTGGGAATTCTGACACGATCGGCTGATTCTAGATAGATGGAGATTCAGCCTCCAGATCATGAACAGTAGCAAGATAGCCCTCGCAACCATGTGATAGTAGTTCACGTGCTTGTAAGGTTGAAATTATTTGTACAGACCTTCCGGGTACGAAACCGTTGTGAATGTACTCTGGTGCATTTACATCACCGAAGATGACCCGATATGAATGGCAATCAATGGTGGCGTGATGTTTGGATAGCCAGTCCATGCCCAATATCATGTCAAAATCGCACATATCCAATGGAAGTGCGTCAACTGGATAAATCTTGTCATCAAACTCTAGGGGAAGACTCTTGTACCCATGGGTTATACATACAGAGTCTCTTAAGGGTGTGGAAATGTTTAATACATTCTCTAATGGCATATGGGATATCCTAACATTCTTGGCATAAGCAGAAGAAATGACTGAATGAGTAGCACCCGTGTCAAATAAAACATATGCAGCTTGACCATACATATACAAGATTCCAGTGATGGTACCTATAGACTTGTTAGCCTGATCACGTGAGGTCGTGTACACCTGCCCAATAGTAGGAGGTGGCTTGGAGTCGGCATGTCCAGATGTGCCATCCCTCTCACCCTTGTAGCAGTCCTTCATGCGATGACCAGTCAGGCCACACTTGAAGCAAGCATCGCTGTCGAGGTGAAATGGCCCTGGGTGCCTACGGTTGCAGGTTTTGCATAGAGGGTGAGTATACCCTCCAACAGGTGCCCTTGCTGGCTGGGAGCCTGTTCAGAAAAGTACACATGAGACATGGTTTATGGGTACAAATAGGACAATGCAGAAAATCGAAAGACTTAATACCAGTGATAGCTGTACGGTTGGGCTGTGAACCTCTGTGGTCCTGCTCCCTTCCGTTACCATGATTCCTGGTAGAAGATGTTGAAATGTTAGAATTATGAATTATAAACATGTACATAAGGAAAAAAATGAGTAAGTTTAGGGACCTGCTGCTGTTGGAGTTAACAGCGTTCTTACGGTAATTATCATTACCGCCACGCCTATCCGTAGCAGAACGGTCTTGGGTCTGACCGTTACCCTTGTGCTAAGTAGGTTGTTGCTGAGTAGCCGGTTGAGACCGGTCCCTAGTCTTCTGCCTCTTCTCGGGTCTCTCTGCCTCACCTTCATCTCTCTCCTGCAGCATCTCCAGCTTACGTGCTGCATCGACTACTTGTGCCACCGTTTTGAAGGTAGCACACACCAAGTTATTGGCGACCGATGTACGAAGAGCCCAACGAAAGTGGTATACTTTCTCTTCGGCAGTACCTGCTGCTGCGTCAAGAAAACCAGCCAAACGAAGAAAGCGCTGCATAAACTCTTTGTTGTTCTCACCAGCTCTCTGCCTGATCCTGTGGTCCATCTTTAGCTTGTCTTGCTCAGCCTTGGGGAAGAACTATCTCATCACCAACTTCCTGAACTGAGCCCAAGTCAAACCAGCTACCCAATTGTCACCTCCCTCAGACTACTTCACTGAGTTCCACCATCCAAGCACGTCACCTTTAAACTTGTAACAAGCCAACCTTGCCTTGAAGACTGGGTCACAGCCCAATGCATCAAATATCTTCTCGATATGAGCTAGCCAGCTCTCAGCCTCATTGGGGCTATCAGTTTTCTCGAAGGATCGAGGACGTTGCTTGTTGAATTGCTCCAGCCATGTGATCAGTGTTGCTGGGGGAGGAGGAAGAGGATTAGGATGCTGGTGCTGGTGCTTATTGTTGGCAGCTTGCACCTCGGCCCTAATTTCGTTCCTCAGTTGAGGAAGCATGGCCTGCATCGCAGCTTGAACTGCTGTATTGAGTTGTTCCTGCTCGCGTGTGAGAACCATCTGACAGTATAAAATAAAATGCATGATTAAACTGATTAAAACATAATATATATACATGAAAAAAAATTTATGCCAACAAATCATAAGAAAAAATTTATGCATGAAAACAGTGTATGTATGCATAGTGATGAAATCGCTGTTGGGAATTAATTTGATGATACAAAACAAGAATAATGAAAGAAGAAGGACTTATATACAAGTATTAAGCTTTACAAGAATATGGAGCCCTTTCATACAATGAGAAGGACTTCTAATTAAAATAGATTTCTTGTAGAAAGGGGTATGTGTAGTATATAAACACATACACCCTATATGCTTTATCATCCCATTATTCACAATGTAGTCATAAAGCGTGTGTCGTGTGTTCTAGACGTGCGTGATCTTGTAAACACGTCTAGGGTTTGTTACTTGTAATCGTTTAAAGTTGAATACAAGTAAACGTTTGAAAAGAAACACCTTGTTATAATCAATGTTCTAATTCCGCTATGTTTATCATATGAACGTTGATTATCCTAGTAAGCTTAATCGATCCATGAATAATGGTTTCCACAGTTGGTATCAGAGAGGGTAGCTCTCGATACTAGGAACTAACAAGGTGTTCGAGTGGAAGAATGAAGACTCAAGCTTAAAAATTCGTCTTTGTTTTTAAGTTCGGATCTCACTGTGCAGTAATGTTCAAACAGTCATAACTCATTCGTTAACCGTTGGATCGAAATGAAATTTTAACTGTAGGTTCTTGGCATGGTCTTGAATCTCACCGGAGGTATCGTCGATCTGAGATGTTATGAAAGAGATATACATCGTCGAATGTTGCTGCAGAGAAAGGTTAAAAATTTTTGTTTTTGTTCTTTATTTAATAAGAGTTAGGGTTTCTTCCCCTAAACCCTAGATCGACATAAAAAGCAGAAAATTACGTGGTACGTGGCTGTTATAATGCATAATGATACAAGATTCGAGCTAAGGTTGATTTACAAACTCTAAGTTAGGGTTTCGATGCATAAAGTTCTAAACCCTAGATCGATTTTAAAAACCAAAAAGTAGTTTTTGTTCGTGATTAAAAGCTGCTATGAAGTCGATCGATGTTGTGTTTATTAGATCGAGTTAGGGTTTGTATACAAAACCCTAAATTGTTCACGTTTGAAGTTGCTATTTAGAATCAAACCAAAAAGGGTGAAAGCGACTACTCTATATATGTTTCTGTTCAAAGCATAAATAAAGGTAAAGCTGTTGTAATCTTTTGTTTTGGTTTTGTATTTATTCCTGATCACACGCATATACTTTTGAATATTATCTGTCTGCCCAAAGAAGTATGGATTTTGTGACCTTCGATAGCCAAGGCTGATTTGTACAACATGAGTGGTCCCAGAAAGTTATATCACGTATGATGCAAGAAGGAGAGTTTGTGTGGTCCTATTAAAGCAGCAGATCTGATATATATGTTCACACATGATGTTTTTGTCAAGACGTGATGTGGTTCAAACATGGCAAAAGAAAAACGTGATGTTTTGTTTGCTGAAAGAAAAGTAGTAGCAGGCTGTTGGTTTTGTGATTGAAAAAGATGAGAGATGCTACGATTAATGATAAAGACGTTTGCTGCTCATCATTCAAGGTTGTGGTCCAAAAAGGTTCTTATGCACGTGGGAATATTTTTTGTTTTAGATTTTCTCGTTAATATTCTAAAGCAAAGGAGGACATTGCATATATATCCACGTGAGGTATTATTGGTCTTCTTTGAGTTCTCGTTTTTATTTGCTGGTCCATGATGTAGTCTAACGTGGGACACCATCAAATTAAGGAAAAGTCAAAAGTAATGGCTGACTTTTGTGATCCATTCGTTGAAAGTATATGACGTGATTATGTATTACATCAAAGGACATCACCTGGGATATAAATAAAGAAAAGGCATCACTAATAGAGAAAAAGGAAGGTGCACTGTTGTGATGTGTCTGTGATTGGAGCAAAGAAGAGAAATCACGTGATGATTCAAAGTTGATGTTGTGGTCCCAATGTTTATATTGATCATGACATATAAAAGCCATGACGTGAGCTGTTTAAAGGTAAAAGACATTATGTGATAAAGAAGACGAAGACACGAAGCGGTATACAGTGGAGTTGTATTTTAGCCACTGTCGAGAGTTATGTAGTCACAAGATAGTGTCAGTGGCTGAGTCAAGCCGCTGACAAGAATAAAACACACGCTGACAGAGAAGACGATGACACGTTGTATTTTAGACGCTAACAGCGAGTTGTCCGATATATAGTTTTTAAGCGTTGACAAGTAGCGTCCGATATCGGACTGTACATACAGATGATATGTTGGATGACAAAGGATCTCAGACAAAACTGACTGTTTAAAATTTTATGGCTCGTTTTTTAAGATTGAGTTTGGTGCAATGACGTTTTATTTGATTATGTGAAAAGGCTAACCTTGCGGTTACGTACCAACTTGGATTAGAAGCAGAATGCCGACAAAGGCAGCAGTTGCATAAAAGAAGAGGATGATGTTGTATTTAAGATGATTTTCATTGCAAATTGGAGGTTTCGATGAAGACGATTGATTATTGCTTATTTGGTGTTGGAGTTGTTTTTCGCGAGTTTGTGTTTTATCATATCTTTAAATCATGTGGATAGCACCCTATTGGTTTGAAGGTAACTTGTTCGTGCTTTAATGGTTAGTGACGAAGACTTGTCAAATCTAGCAACTAGATACCTTGCTATCACTTGAAGGAGTTACATTATCGTGCTTAGTGTCTCACAAAGGATGAGGATTTTGACAAGAGATCGAGGTCTGCTTATACTTTAACGTTTTCATATAAGTTCGACGTCACATGGATAGTGCAAGATATAAGGTACAAACTTAGGAGATTCCACTTCTTCAACAAATAGGTTATATTTGTTTTTCTTCATTCGTAATCTACAATTAGAGTCTACATGGTTCGTGATCCATTTACATGCACCACTTAAGGGGAAGCGTTTATTAGTTGTTTATGTTTAGAAGACCCCTATTGGATGTGAGAAAAAGGGGAAGAAGATTCAAAGATCAAGGTATGCAACTTAATTTTATGTGGTGATATGTTTTACAAGAAATCTTACTTTAAGGGAAGCTTGTTTCATTCGTGAAAGATCAAGATTTGAAGATTGTTTTTGTCATCATCAAATAGGGGAAGATTGTTGGAAAATAATTTGATGATACAAAACAAGAATAATGAAACAAGGACTTATATGCAAATATCAAGCTTTGCAAGAATATGGAGCCCTTTCATACAACAAGGAGGACTTATTAGCAAAAGATGAGAATGACTTCTAATTAAAATAGATTTCTTGTAGAAAGGGGTATGTGTAGTATATAAACACATACACCCTATATGCTTTATCATTCAATTATTCACAATGTAGTCATAAAGCAAAAGTCGTGTGTTCTAGACGTGTGTGTTCTTGTAAACACGTCTAGGGTTATTTGTTTTAATCGTTAATGTTTAATACAAGTAATCGTTGGAAGAGAAACACCTTGTTCATAATCAATGTTCTAATTCCGCTATGTTTGTTACATATGAACGTTGGTTATCCTAGTAAGCTTAACCGATCCATAAATAATGGTTTCCACAATCGCATGGGTTTGGGTGAACGCCTTTGGGTCTGTTCACCTAAACAAAATGACACGACGAAGATGAACGCCGAGGGGTCATTTCATCAAAACAACACAATAGATAAAAAGCACATGCGACTAAATACGGCCAGTCCTGTACCAACCATTACTTAGTCAAAATTCCTGTGATAATGACATATGATATAAATGCATGAAAACAAACTGTCAGGTCTAGGAAGACCATAGTGACTACCCACTAATCACATGTCATGTTTTGAGAGCCTACAGGTCGAAGCCTTGCCTCTGATTATGGTAAATGTAATGTCACGCGTGATTATGGCGTGTCATCAAAGCATACTAGGTAAATGTATTAAAAACATTGAATAACCACGAATGGAAATACCAGAAACAAACATTGGTACCCCAAGTATATGCTCATCACACACAAACATAAGTACTGTAAAGGAAAAGGACTAAACAATGTCCAAAGAAATAGGTAGCAAAATGTATGATGAAATACATAAAGTAGAGAAGGGTAGATAGCTTCTAATCCATATGCACGTACGCTTAAAGTCTACGAGCGCCCTTGAGTACCTGACGTTTAGGAACATGAAAGGAAAACGACTGAGCATAACGCTCAGTGCACGGATATACAAGTATAGCATGGAATAACAAAAGCATAAAAGACTAACAGCAATGGAAATTATAAGTCCTAAGTAACCTGGAACATGTTCAAAAAACTGGTTTAATAGTTTGACAAGACTTATGTTTTTAAGTAACATCTGTATTAATTAGTCAATAGCCCATATAGGCCATGAGGTTCCACCGTGCATGAATACTTGGAGGGGAGACCTCGTCATGCAATTAGAGGGGTTGCCTCTAATTAAATAGTCTGGGTAGGAGGGATCAACTCCTAGTGAAGGATACAAGGCACACATCGCTTTCACTCTGGTATTACTTGTAAACATGTAACTAGGATGCACCCATACGCCTCACATGATAATATAATATAATGCCAAAACTGTAAAGGGACGCCACGAGTAATCACTCTGCCGTGGGGAAGTCATAACATTTGGTGCCTTCAGTGTTATGGTCATGGTACCTCCATAACTAGGTGACACTGGTCATGCATGTATATGGCTTAGGCTCTTAGACTAACATAAGCAATCAAACATATAAAACAATACTGGGAAAACAGTTGGCTACAAACGGAGAATCCTAATAAGGAAAGAATGTCCATACTGAAGGGACGGGAAAATCCATACCTTATGTCCAGTGAACGAAGAAGACGAAAGAATGAAAGTCCTACTCCGATCTCACTAATTCTACATAAATAGGGGACATGTATAAGTATTATGTTTACTGAGTACTTAACTGATTATATCGTGTCTTAGCTTGTTTTATATGTTCTTGTCTTGTTTTACTGATTTTAAGGGTATGTTGTGTTTATCATGTATTCTATGTATTCTGATTAAGTATTACTTGTACTTCTTGTATTATTATACTTGTTGTGTAATAATAAGTAACTTTCTAAAAATAGAAAGTTTCCAAAAAATAGAAAGTTTCCAAAAATAGAAAGTTTCCAAAATAGGAAGTTTCCAAAAATAGATTAACTTCTAAAAATAGATCAGTTTTTAAAAATAGAAAGTTTCCAAAAATAGTAAGTTTCCTGATATATAAAGTTTCCATATTTAGAATTAAGCTGAATTAATAAGCTAATAATATAAGCATAAGTTTACTGATTAAATAACATAGTCATGTGATTATTGGTATAGTTTATTAATAATATTATGTTAATTAAATAAAATATAAGTTATACGATTTAATTAAATATAAGCATGATTTAATTAAAGTAAGATGTATAAAATACTTAGTTTAAACATGTATTAATATTATATTAATTATAAACTAAGTCATGTTTATTAATTAATTATATTTTATGTCTTAATAATTAATTAATGATATAGTCTAAATTAAATAAATAAAATACTTAGGTTAAAATATGAATTATTTCATAAATAATAAATAACCTAAGTCCGTGTTAATTTAAATTAATTATTAGTCATGTCTTAATTAATTTAATTCTCTTGTTAAAAATAATATACTTGTAAAATATTAATAACTTGTATAAATAATTTAGCTTGTAAAAACTAGTCATGAACCGGACCCGTGTTTTAATTTAGACATATCATGAACCGGACCGAATTCCCCGTGAACCTGACCAAAACAAACAGTGGCTAACCGGCTCAGCCAGTTGCCACTGTTCTTGCGAAATCACCTCCGGCTGAAGCCGGTGGTTCCCCCTGGTTAGCCTCGGCTAGCCGCTGCCTCAACAAGGTTCCCACCGCCGGTTAGTCGGTGGTTCCCCTTGTCGAGCCTGCGTCCCCCCTGCTTGACCTAAACAGCCACCGGCAGTTAGCCGGTGGTGTTTCTTGTTGCTGTCGAGACGAAGAAAACCACAAGGCCACCCCGACTCGCGTCGGGGTCCCTTGTTTCACCCTGCTGCCGAACCACAATAACTACACCGAGACCCAAAGGTCTCGACTGTGGTCACATGAGAGACACCAAGAGCTTCGGCTCTTGGTTTGCGTTGGTCGGCCGAACCAAAGTAACCCAAAACATCCTTTTTATTTACCCTCATGATTAATTTAACATGTTTAATTACTTGTTTAATGTAATCCCATGTTTACATGTTCTAGATTAAATAAAAGAATAAAGAAAAAGGATTACGGATTACCGAATGTGTGAACAAACGAGGACAATAACACGAACGATTTATGTAGGATATTGTAAATCTTGCTTATGTTTAGAGAGAGAAAGAGATAGAAATATGGTATATTTCACACACAATTTATAGAGAGAAAGTAAGAAAACACAGTTTTACTATGTGTAAATTATAAGAAAACCACCACCCTCTCCAACTAAGGAGAGGGTTTATATACCAAGCCCATAAGATGGCCTTGGGCTTACAATTGAGCCGGTCATACAAGCATGGACCGGGCTTTTCCTTGTTCGATATATATAAAGATATCTAGACTACGAGCTACTACTTAATATATTGTCGGAGTGACCGATCTTCCTAAATACGTAAAAATGTATTTCCAACAATCTCCCCCTAATGGATGTCACTCCTGTAACACCCCCAAGTTGGTCAAATGCAGCGGAATAGTAATTGGGGTGTTACTTTGGTGGATCGATAGCAAATAGTATACAGAGCATGATCATAAATTATCATTTAAACATATTACATGAATCAAATGTGCATATTTAAATAATTGTCTTGAGAACAACATTTATTATAAATTTGAAGAAATATCCTAGCCCGATGGTAAATATGATGTTTCTTAATGATGTTGGAATCCAATGCATGAACCTGTTTATTTTCCTGAGAAAACATATAAAGTAAAATATAGGGGTCAATACTAGGTTGGTGAATTCATAGAGTTTAGTTAAATAATAAGTTAATAATATGCCAAAACATCACGAAGATAGTAGACCACCAAGCTAAATACTATAATAGTTCCTATTGCCCTGTAACAGAAGCTAGACAAAAAGTTGTTCGGTACGCCCATTTGGATCTGTCCCGATGTTGTTCCCTCAGTCTGACAATGATGTAAACCTGTTGCTTAGCCTAAGCGTTTCGTGATAGTAAGTCACGCAGGCCGGGTATTGCCAATACCCAAATAGATCTATTCACACATTTCGCGCTACACTATTAACTATTATAGTCCACGGGTATGGGGCAAACAATAGGCAATAAGTTGTTGTTGTCATCAGTGCATGTTTTGCATATTTAAAATATATATAGTTTTTGTATGTTTTCTCCCCCAGTTATAAAACAGTAAAGATGGGGCCATGAACTCACCTCAATAATGGAGCAGTAGTAATAAGTCACTGAGTATGCTGGCACAGTATGATCACGAAACAGTAGAATTACCTAAGTAATTTATGTGTGACTCAGTAGATGCACAAATAAAATGCACATATAATGCTGTTGATGAAAATGCATGATCACAGATTTAATAAGTTGTTATCGTTTTAAGTGTAAAACTTATAGTAAGTTATCGTAACATGTACACCTTTAAGTTAATAAAGTGTATTTACCTTGGTTGAATGGTGATAGTTTAAATAAATTAAATAAAATGATTTTTATTTAATTAAGACTTATAAATATAATGTTTCATAAAAGTCTTATAGTTTTCGTTATCGTAATGTTCTACTTTATAACAAGTTATCGTAATAATTCACATTGTATATAATCTACTAGTATGTGCTTGAGTTTATTAAATAAATCGATGGTTTTAATAATTGTGAATGTTTTAGTATTTTAGTAAAAGTGTAGTCGTTCAATCGGGATATATTTAGGAATATTAAATATTTTATTATCAGGCCAGTTTATTTATTCGGGTTATTTAACGGTCAAATATCCTAAAAATATTATATTTTTATTATAAAAATAATTAATTAAGCATTTAATATAAAATGGTTTTTAAAAATGAAACATGTTTCTTTTAAGGTAACAAGACATGTTGGTGTTGTGGAGACATGAGACAAGGATGTTGAGTGTTTGGGGACATGAAACCTTTTATGAATATGGAAAGTCATCATGCATCGTACGTACATTATTTTCTCTATTTTTCCAACAGTGGCAAGGTTTAACTAACGGTGGCAACTATAAACTAGCGGTGGCAAGATCTACATGGTGTATTATTTTCGAAAGTGAATAGCGAGTTCAATAGTGATTCGTGGCACAAACTAAAAGCACCATTAGAAAGCTAGCCGGGTCGTCTAGAGACCCGTACTTCTGGTTTTATAAATCGAGATCGTTTGCCAGGATAAGATCATGTTCGAAGTTGGTGTCGCGAACCTATTTTCAAAAAAGGTGTTTGTCGATTCATTTTGGAACTAGCCTACGGTTTTCTATCAAGACTTTTGGGTTAAACTAAAAATAGGCTCGTGTAGACGACATGGCCGTCTACAACTTTCATTCTATACCCGACTTGGGGCGAGGTCGTTTAGAGGGTGAAAAGTGGGTCATAAAAGGTCACGATAAAACACTTATTTAACTTATATATATTTCGACTAAAATAAGTTATGTTCGGCATGTTTCGGTAAGTGATTCCTAGTTTGTTTCTTAACCATTTTAAGTGATTCGAGTTACTATGAATACATAGCTAGCTCGTCTATCATTCGAACCTATAAAACTTGTGGGCACTCGATCCTAGGTGGTTCGTATTAGGTCTCCAAGGTTGGTGTTTAGGCTGTGTATTATTTCCTAAATTGGTGTCTATTCTTTATGCTAACAACCTTCTGCTTTCTAATTTCCAACACCTAGGCTCGTCATTAAGTAGCCTTTGGGTTTGTTTACAACAGTACATGTTTTAAATCAACTTATCAAGAGAAGACAGTAAGGTTGTGACTTACTTGTAGTAATATGACTTCGAGGGTTTGTTTTCTCATTTAGTTACGTTTCAAGCACACACTATGGAAGACTAGAATGTATGCATTAATAATAAAAGAAGAGATAGGCATGATGAGTGACTTACTAGGAAAAAGAGTGTGTTCGGATGCATGATTTGCGTCCATGCTCAAGGAACACAAACCGAGATGCAACATCGATTCGATATGCCAACAAACCACGTGACCGGGAGTCCAATATTGTGGTTGCTTGAGATGGAACCAACGAACCATTTATTTGTCAACGAACAACCCTCCATACATGCGACGTGTGAATTGTGGTGTTGTGATTTTCCCTCGTCGACCAAGGAAGACAAAGAAGGTTTAATATGTTGATGATAAAGGACGACGTTGATTACTTGTTTAGCTCTTCTTTTGTTGCTACTGTTTGAGTAAACGAGAACAACAAGAAAAGAAGAGGAAAGGTTTGCATGGGTTTGTTGGTTGTATTTGTTGATAACAAAGAAAGAGATAGTGTTTGTATGTTTAGAACTCTATAAGTGAGAATGAAGAATGGAGGTTTGGATTTGCTGTGGTATTAGAAGAAGAAGAGGATGGCGTTTGTTTTTTACGAGAGAGAGACAGAAAGTGTGGTTCAAGTTTATACACCAGGAGGAGAGAAGCAAATTCTAAGTGTGCATGGTTGTTTTGAAAGCCACGAGTGTCCTATGTCCTTCATGGAGATTTGATAGATTTCTTCTAGTACTAGTCGAATCTAGGGGATTTGGTTTGATATTTTAGGATTACATAGATACTAGGAAAGATTGAAATATCAAATGTTAGGATTTATGGTGGTGTGGCTTATACTCGGCCATACATGAAAGATAGGAAAAATCTTAGGAGATCTAGGAATGATTTAGTGTAATACCTCTTGTGTAAATAAGATGGATTCAAAGGATCGCTTATTTTAAAATTACCTAGATAGAAGGTAATATACATTGTTTCATTTATTTTGATTTATTTTGTACATGGAATAAATAATAAAGGTGTTCAAAATTGTTTTATTGAGTCGAGTTAATTGTACAAAAGTTTATGTTCAAAAATTTTGTATATAGTTTTAATGCATAATATTTTGGATTGTCATTATTAATTATAATAAATATAATTATTAATTATTTATGTATATAAAATGTGTCTAAAAATAAAATAAATAAAAAGTAGCTCTTCGGTTAAAATGTCAAGTTTTAAAGTAATATAAGTAAATATATAATATTTACTATATTATGATCTCGTTTGTAGAAGTGTTTGATAAAAATATTATACGATGTATGATAATAATAATAAAGTAGGTGACGTGTTAAAAGCCCAAAATTTGGGTTTTACAGCACTTACCCGTTATTTTAGCTTTGTCCTTGATACGTGTGTAAACACCCATCTTTTTTACCACTTAATTACAATAATAACCGAGCCAAAACGTGTATTTTATGTCTTTTATGTCGGAATTATGTGTGGTTTGTGTTTTTGTTGTAATTTAAGACGAAATTGTGAAAAGTGGAGAAAACACTGGCATTTACGGGCTTTTATTGAAGAAAAAGATGAAAAGACGAAGTCAAGAAGCTAAGAGTGCAAAAGAACGGAAGTCCGAGACCAATTCTGAAGATTTATCGAAGAAAAAGTTAAAAGACGGAAGTTTACTTAAAACCGAGGAACTCAAATCTATTTTATTGAAGAATTAAAAGACGAGTTCAAAAGAAATCCCGAGCCACAAGTCATTAGAGTCCAAGTTTAAAGAAGAATAGAAGGAAAAAGGACTAATGGTGAAATTAATGAAGATTAAAGGCTTAAGGACCTAATGACGCAATTAAGAAGAAATGAAGGAGGGGAGGAAGCTTCCTAATCCTCCCCTATATATAGATTAGATCTTAATTACTTTCATTTTGTTGGCTAATCGTGACAATTAGTTCTTCTACTTTTAATTACCTTGTCATTTAAATACTTGTCAAATTTAAATTCCTGTCTTGCACCTTAATTACCATTTAATTTCAAGTAAGTTTTTCTTTTAATTCTTGTTAATCTTTATCTTTATCTTGTTAATCTCATTCTACCTTTCTTAATCTTTGATTCTTATTGTTTATGTTCATGTTCATGTTCTTATTCTTGCTTATTTTGATCAAGTGGTTTTGATTATTTTGATTAGTTTTGTGAGTTTGATTATTTTGGATTGATTGTTTATGATTAATAGATGTTAATTTGTTTGTTTGATTTAATCTTGTGGTTGATTTGCTTTAGTTTTGTTTAAATCCGTGCTATCTTTATTTTCCTTGTTCTTCGGTATTCTTGTTACTGATCTTTTCCAGGAATCGGCCAAACCCAGCATTATTCCGAGTAAAGCTTTTCACTGGGTGACTATTCGGAATATTGAATATTCCGAATAGTGGTTTTATTCCGAGTTGTCAGGTTATTCCGCATAGGAAGAATATTCCGCATAGGCTTGGTTATTCCGAATAGGGGTATCTTTCCGAATAGCCTGAATATTCCGAGTAACCTGAAGATTCCGCATAGGGGTGATTATTCCGAATAGGATAAGTATTCCGAATAGGGCTGTTATTCAGCATAGAGGAGATATTCCGAATAGACTAACTATTCCGGATAGAGCACTTTATTCCGAATAGGCCTACATTCCGAATAGGGTATTTTCCGCATAGAAGGTTTATTCCGAATAGATCAAATATTCCGAGTAAGGGTTTTATTCCGAATAGGAGTTATTTTCAGTTTCTTCATTTTCAGTTTTTAATTTCCTGTTTTTATAATTTCGAGCTTTATTTTTCCCGCATTTTTACTTAGTCGCACTTAAACTTTATTTGCCTTAGATTTATTTTAGCTTTGCCTTAGTTTAAGATTTAGTTTTAGTTGCGTTTTAAGTTTGCCTTAGTTAGATTTAAGTTTGCGTTATTTACATTTAGTGCCCTTTAACATCCGTCAAGCTTTTAATTTTTGCACTTTTACTTTTAAATTAGTTTTAGATTTACTTTAAAGTCATTTACTTTAATTGTTTTTGCACTCTTCCCTTTACTACAACGACACACTTTTGTTTCACCAAAGAACGACTGAGTCGCACATTAAACACAGTTTTTCAATTCGAAGAGATTGGTACAACGATAATTTTTAACCTGAGTAAAATCTAGTTATTAAATGGCGCCGCTGCCGGCTCTTTTCGTAAAGATTAACGGTTTTCTGTGAAAGACGCGTTGCTTTTTGGGACCCGTTCACTTGTGAGCGTTATTTTTCTTGCATAAAAAATTCAAAAAATCATAAAAATTAAAAATTGATAAAAATACATAAAAATTAAAAATTTAAAAAATCCAAAAAGATTTTATCTTTATTGTGTATATATATTGTCTTTGTGTTTGGTTTCTTTTTCTTTTGCATTTTCAGGTGTATGCGTACTAGATCTTCTAATTATCAAGAGCCCGAGACTCAAGAAGATTTAGCTATGTCAGGTGTCAACAACAATATTCCACCGCACCTCAATAATAACAACAATGTTCTTCCACAGCCCGATCTTCGGACAATGGAGGAGCTTTGTCAACCTACCATGTTTGGACGAGGAGGACCGATTGCGCCGATGCAAATCAACGCTCCTGAGTTTTCGTTGAAGCACCACATGATTCAGCAAGTGCAAACTAACCCATTCCGTGGATTGCCTGATGATGATGCCAACAAACACCTCGACAAGTTCATTACAATCACCCAAAGCATGAAGTTGCCTGGTGCCACAATGGATGTTCTTCGCCTACAACTCTTCCCACATACTTTATCACATCATGCCGAGAAATGGTTTGATCGTCTCCCGAAGAATTCTATTCACACTTGGGATGACATGACTCAACGCTTTTTGTCGCGCTACTTTCCACCATCCATGGTCACAAGCCTTCACAATCAAATCAGCGGTTTCATGCAAGATCCCGATGAATCTCTTTTTGATGCTTGGGAAAGATATAATGTCTTGATTTATCGTTGTCCAAACCACAACATGCTTCCAGTCACATTGATTGATACTTTCTACAACGGTTTGACTTTTCGAGATCGTGATACGATTAATGCAGCCGCCGGTGGCACATTCATGAAAAGGAGACACGAGGAGTGTAGAGAGCTAATTGAGAACATGACTACTCACCACAAAAATTGGGATTCCTCTGCTTCTTCAAGGAACAACCCGAGAGTCAATGTTTCCTCCACTTCAGCAAACCCTGAGATGACCGAACTCACCCGCATGATGACTGAAATGAGCAAAAGTATTACGCTTCTCGCTTCAAACCAACAACAACAACAAGTTAAAGCGATTGCTAATCCTTGTGAAACATGCGGCGGTCCACACTCATACACCGATTGTCCTTCGACACAAGGAAATCCGGAAAATGTGTATGCAGCTTATGGTAATTATTCACCGGAAAATTACCAAGCTCGACAACAAGGGGATAGAAATCTGCTGAGTTACCGTTCTAACAACTACCTTTCACCCGGTTTTTCTCCTCAAAACCAAAACCCCGCCAAAAACTACAATAGAAGCAAGCAAATGCCACCAAGAGCTTCTAATCCTTATCACCGACCCGCCCAACAAACCCCACCCATTATTCCGGATGTTGAAGCCATCATGAGAACCCAAGGTGAGCAAATAAAGAATCTGCAGAGCCAAATAATCAATTTGAAAGGAGATATCACCAAGTAAGGAAATGAGATAAGATCCGAGCTTCGAGATAATATTCAATCCTCCTTCAGCAATCAAACGACTGATTTGAAGAATATGCTTGCTAGTTTCTTGCCCGCAGCTCAACCTTCTTCTTCGAGTTCTCTACCTTCAAACACCGTCACCAATCCGCGAGCAAATGTGAGTGCTATTACTACTCGTAGTGGAATTACCATTGTCGATCCACCAATCCCACCCCCATCATCTACACCTCCTCCACCACCATGTATCCCTACTCCTCCTACACCTAGTATTAGTGCACCATTACCGTCTCCGCCTCGTCATGACGATGTACCTAGGAAGGACCCTTCAACATCTCAACCTTTACCTACTACACCTGCACCTTCACCACCCAAACCCAATATCCCTTATCCGTCTCGCTTGGGCAAGAACACAATGCTAACCAAGGAGGACTCTCAAGTGACTAGCTATATCAAGATGATTTCTCAAATGAACTTCAACATTAGATTTCTTGAAGCACTTGTCCACATGCCCAAATTTGTCAAAGCATTTAAGGAATTGCTTAACAAGAAAGAGAAGTTTCTTGAGCTCGCCAACACACGCTTAATTGAAAACTGCTCTGCAGTTATTCTTAAAGAACTTCTGGAAAAGCTTGGAGATCCTAGTCGTTTTGTGTTGCCTTGCGTGTTCAACAAAACTGAAGAATTTACTACGCTTGCTGATCTCGGGGCCAGTATAAATTTGATGCCTTTGAGTGTTTGGAAAACACTATCATTACCCGACCTCACTCCAACAAAGATGACTCTTGAACTTGCAAATCGCACTCTCGCTTACCCCGTTGGTATAGCCGAAGACGTGTTCATCAAAGTTGGCACATTTACTTTCCCGGTCGACTTCGTCGTTGTTGATTATGAAATGGACCCTCGTATTCCTTTAATACTTGGTCGGCCATTCTTGAGAACCGGACGAGCTTTAGTTGATGTGGCTGAAGGTGAGTTAATCTTACGAGTCGGGGATGATGCACAAGTGTTTAAAATGGGAAAGATTACAAGTGCATCCTTTGGAGGCCGAGAATCAGTGAATATGATTAATGTGCTTGATGATTTTGTCGTCTACAACAATCCTCTATTCGATTCTTCCATTGATAATCCACTTTTTCAAGATGATGTGGATGATTCTCTCTCCAATTTGGAACCTTCTCCCATTTATGATTCTCCGCCGGTCTTTGATGCTTATGATGATGAGTCTAGCTCAGATACGGATGATTATGATGACCTTACTTCTGAGTATCCCGACCTGCCCACATATGATGATTTTGATGAGGCTGATACTCTTTCGAGCGATTCTTCACATGATGAAGATCCTCCGCCATCACTCGATCCTACTTTGGATGATTGTTCATTTGAGGAAGATTTCTCTGCATTTCTCAACACTTACTTCCCTCATGAGAGTGTTGCTCCTCCTTATGATTTTGAAGATTATCGTCTTGATCCTACTTTGGATTTGAAGAACATTCTTTCAAAGGAGAAGAAACCGGTTGACACCAATATCTGCAGCACATATGATTTAACACCTCTTTGTCCACCTTCTGAGGACGAGGTTGTGCTTCTTCGCGGATCTTCTTCACACTCTGCTGAGCCTGAGTGCTATTTTCCCTTAAAGGAAAAGGTGTTCGACCCCGGTATTGATATTCTGCAGCCATCTCAGTATCCACCTGATGAAATAAAAGGAAAAATTTTTGGAACTTATGGAAATCTGCCTACACCACTTCACCCTTGCTTCCACCGTGCTCCATCGCTGCTTAAGGGAACCTTGCCTACTCTTCTTTGGCTTGCCTTGTTCGCCTTACGCCTCTGCTATTTGATGGACGAAAACTATGTCTTTGATCCTGGTGGATATATTTCATGCTTCTTCCTATGATGATCAAGGTCGAGTCAGGCTCACGACTCGGTAATCAAAAATCAAGCGCTTCTTGGGAGGCAACCCATGCATCTATCTTTTCGCTTTCTTTATCATAAGTGTAGGGGAGACCCGTTGGTTTGCTATTTCCTCTCCTCTCTTCTTAATCAGGGATTCGAGCGCTCAATGATCCACTCTTGATGATTCTTGACGACCCGTGATTCCGTGTTCCCTTCTTCCCGGTTACCATCCTAAACTCTTTTCGATTCACTATTTTATATTTTCCAATATTAAAATAGGAATCTCTTTAGTTGTCTCTTCCTTAGCAAGATTTAAACAAAGTGCACAATGTCCTAAGTGTAAGGGAGTTTACTTCCACATGCTTAAACATCGAGGACAATGTTTATCTTAAGTGTAGGGGGGACTTCTATCGAAGTTAAGTGGCTCTTTTCCTTGTATTTGTCCTCATTTTAACCGAAAAATTAATTTTTCGACATTTTTCAAAAATTTTGATCTATTTTGGCCTATTAGTTTTTCCCTTTGTATAGTTATTTTCTTTTCTTATTAGAATAAATGCTTAATAAAGTGGTTTTAATCTTCAAACGTTGTGAATCTTTTGACTCAACCCGAGTTTACTTATCTAAGTTACTCTAGCTAGTATCCTTAACGTGTTTAAATCAAGTTTTGCTAGGCTTTTATATAGGGAGCTATAAAACGTGAAATTCTTAACTCTCACTGGTTAAGATCAAGAACTTTTCGCAAGTTCCTATAATTGATCCTAGAGAGTCGTTTATCAAGGGAACTTTAAAACGCGATTTCTAAACTTGAAAGAGTCTAAGAATTTGCAAGATCCTATAGGCGACTCGAAAACCCAAAACTTTGACTTAATAGGCTAAGTATCCACGAGTCTCATTCCTTGAGATTTTAAACTGTGGAGAACGAGAGATGATAGAGCCAATTATAAGTTCGGTATTCTTTCGTGAATTTATGTGAGTCAATTATAAGCCTATTCTCCCATCGCTTGCTAATAAATTTATCTACAATAAATAAGGTTGTACGATTTGAAAAGTTACTTAGCTTCTAGCCCAAGATCGTTTAAAAGTTGCTCGGTATGGATTAGAGTTCATAGCCAAGGCATAACTTATTGAAGCGGGATGCAAAGATTGGCGAGCCCGAAAAGGCCCTAACAAGGCATGAGGGCTATATTTTGTTGCTAAAGATCCAAAGTGATGTGAAGAATCATTTATCGAAAATCAATATGAAGGATCGAGACACACGACGAAAAGCAAAATCTCCCCAAAAGTCATGGAGAAGTGTATCCGAAAAGACCCTAGCAAGGTATGAGGATAAATAGATCCAAATAATAAAAGGAAGCGGATCGTTGTATATCAAAGTCCAAAATAAAGATTGGAGAAAAATCAAGAAGTCGTGGTCCAAGTATGAATCTCTCAAAACCTCAAGTTAAGAAATTCCTATATGAAGAGAAGACCATAATTTCATGAACGTCTCTCAAGGTTTGAAGTATGAAGTCGCTGCCAAATATCGGTCCGAGAAAGGATTCAAATCGCGAAGCGAGTTATGCCAAGATATGAACTTTATGAGGTCCCGAGAAGCAGTTTTAAAAGATTTTGTCCTTTAGCTAACTATTGATTAAATCGTTCACTTTATTTTCGGCCTAAATAACTATCAAAATAAGTCAAAAATGCATCCTCGTGATCATTCAAGACAATAATAAAATATAAGAGATACACCTAGGAATAAGGGAGTCTAAGTGAATAATTGGTCCACATGAGTTCGTGTTAGTTTGCTAACTTATAATAACAATGATCTCGTTTTTAAGCTTGGTTTGGAGAAAGTGAAAACTTGAGGATGATGATTATTCATAACATTTCCAAAACCCAAGGTATGCTTTTTGATTTCTTTACTTTGAATGTTTATAGTTTTCTATCTCTTTAATAAAGGCCACTATGGATTGATTATGATGAAAAGTATAAACGTGCTTTGTAACTAATGCATTGCATGAGGACATTGCAATGGTCAAGTGTAGGGGATTTGATAGGTGTGTAAACACCCATCTTTTTTACCACTTAATTACAATAATAACCGAGCCAAAACGTGTATTTTATGTCTTTTATGTCGGAATTATGCGTGGTTTGTGTTTTTGTTGTGATTTAGGACGAAATTGTGAAAAGTGGAGAAAACACGGGCATTTACGGGCTTTTATTAAAGAAAAAGATGAAAAGACGTAGTCAAGAAGCTAAGAGTGCAAAAGAACGGAAGTCCAAGACCAATTCTGAAGATTTATCGAAGAAAAAGTTAAAAGACGGAAGTTTACTTAAAACCGAGGAACTCAAGTCTATTTTATTGAAGAATTAAAAGACGAGTTCCAAAGAAATCCCGAGCCACAAGTCATTAGAGTCCAAGTTTAAAGAAGAATAGAAGGAAAAAGGACTAATGGTGAAATTAATAAAGATTAAAGGCTTAAGGACCTAATGACGCAATTAAGAAGAAATGAAGGAGGGGAGGAAGCTTCCTAATCCTCCCCTATATATAGATTAGATCTTAATTACTTTCATTTTGTTGGCTAATCGTGAAAATTAGTTCTTCCACTTTTAATTACCTTGTCATTTAAATACTTGTCAAATTTAAATTCCTGTCTTGCACCTTAATTACCATTTAATTTCAAGTAAGTTTTTCTTTTAATTCTTGTTAATCTTTATCTTTATCTTGTTAATCTCATTCTACCTTTCTTAATCTTTGATTCTTATTGTTTATGTTCATGTTCATGTTCTTATTCTTGCTTATTTTGATCAAGTGGTTTTGATTATTTTGATTAGTTTTGTGAGTTTGATTGTTTTGGATTGATTGTTTATGATTAATAGATGTTAATTTGTTTGTTTGATTTAATCTTGTGGTTGATTTGCTTTAGTTTTGTTTAAATCCGTGCTATCTTTATTTTCCTTGTTCTTCGGTATTCTTGTTACTGATCTTTTCCAGGAATCTGCCAAACCCAGCATTATTCCGAGTAAAGCTTTTCACTGGGTGACTATTCGGAATATTGAATATTCCGAATAGTGGTTTTATTCCGAGTTGTCAGGTTATTCCGCATAGGAAGAATATTCCGCATAGGCTTGGTTATTCCGAATAGGGGTATCTTTCCGAATAGCCTGAATATTCTGAGTAAGCTGAAGATTCCGCATAGGGGTGATTATTCCGAATAGGATAAGTATTCCGAATAGGGTTGTTATTCAGCATAGAGGAGATATTCCGAATAGACTAACTATTCCGGATAGAGCACTTTATTCCGAATAGGCCTACATTCCGAATAGGGTATTTTTCCGCATAGAAGGTTTATTCTGAATAGATCAAATATTCCGAGTAAGGGTTTTATTCCGAATAGGAGTTATTTTCAGTTTCTTCATTTTCAGTTTTTAATTTCCTGTTTTTATAATTTCGAGCTTTATTTTTCCCGCCTTTTTACTTAGTCGCACTTAAACTTTATTTGCCTTAGATTTACTTTAGCTTTGCCTTAGTTTAAGATTTAGTTTTAGTTGCGTTTTAAGTTTGCCTTAGTTAGATTTAAGTTTGCGTTATTTACATTTAGTTCCCTTTAATTTCCGTCAAGCTTTTAATTTTTGCACTTTTACTTTTAAATTAGTTTTAGATTTACTTTAAAGTCATTTACTTTAATTGTTTTTGCACTCTTCCCTTTACTACAACGACACACTTTTGTTTCACCAAAGAACGACTGAGTCGCACATTAAACACAGTTTTTCAATTCAAAGAGATTGGTACAACGGTAATTTCTAACCTGAGTAAAATCTAGTTATTAGTCCTCAAAGCTTAAGATGAAGTTACTCGTCCAGGGAACAAGTGAGGACACTTTTTATTGAACGTGTAATCTTGTTAACTCAAGTTTATACTTACAGGTGATATTTAAAATGTAGTTATTGATCGTATGCCTCTGAGGAGTAAATTTTAATGCAAAAAGTAATTTGTCTTTTATGTTGTGATAATTTACACATCTGGTCCTTCTATTTTTTTAACATGGCCTTTATGGCATGAATGGTTTTCCAATGAAAAATAACTTAGGGATCAAATTTAGTTTCAAAAGTGGCAAAATCAACCCCTAGGGTTTTTAATCCGTGTTAAATCATCTAGGGCTTCTTTTAAGTTCATTGAAATCCATGTTTAGTCCTTAGAGTTGTCTAGGGCTTGAAATATCTTTGAAAAGTGCCAAAACAAGTCCTTGATAGTTTACAAGGTTGGATAAAATAGTACAAGCTCGTTTTAAGTCTTGGCTCTATTAAATGTGTTTCATGGGCCTTATCGGGCCTCAGTGTGCATAGATAAGGCTTGTTAATGTTTTAATAGTTCTGCAAGATATTTTTAATTCTATTAAGCTTCAAAAAGCTTATCTGCTGTTGGAAAAAAAACTAAGTCGAGAATCAGTTGCACAATGCTATGATCCCAGAGAGATGAACATGAATCTTTCTTAGATTTCTTGATAAGGACTTAATAGTGATAAGATATTTTGGAGGAACCTTGAGTCAAAAGGAATACACTCTATAGCTTGATTAATAAAATAACATCAATAATGAGTCATGTCGAATATGTTTAAGCCCACTTGTTTATAAATTTTTATTTCATCCACGTAAAGTAAAAATTTCTAACTTCATGGTTCGGTGACCTATGATTTCTTTATTCAAACGAAAAAGCGTCCTAATTCGTTTCAATAAGGATTTCATAGCCCAACCTACTTAAATATTCCCGGCAAGGCTTACCATCAAAACGAATATAATTATCTAAGAAAATAGGTATTACTAAGAGAGTTTACAGTCGGTTTATTTATAACTTTCGTTTTCAGACGTCCCATAACATCTTAATACAAAACTATAAATAAACATCCGTTCCGGTGGCTTATGATCAAGGGACACACGTTCTATATTTAAATGTCATCTAAATATAGAGTCAAACCTTGATTTGGGTCCCATCGCATCATTTATACATGCAAACTTATCCAAATAATATCACATAAAATTACCAATAGCAGAGCGCACGAGTTGCTAATAAGTTGTGTTCCGTGAGTAGATGTTCAGATCTAAGGTGATTTTGTTAAGGTTTAGGCCTTGTGGTGAAGGTGTATGTAGTGATTATAAAACGTATAGTTTTAGTAGTATAAAACATATAGTTTTAGTATTATAAAAGGTATGAAACTTATTAAAATTCATAAGTGTGAAGTTTGAATGTAAAAAGGTGGCTTTCGTTGACCCGTATTATTACTTATAGTATAAAGAGGGTATGTGTACATTTATTTCGTAGTAAGTTTACGTACTTGGTAAACTTAAATACTTGTGATCATGGTTTTAGACTTTATAGAATCTAAAATAATGTATGCATATACTCATATGTTCTAGGTGACTTAATAGTCCCAAAAATGATCAATTGTATGTTTTGTATGCTCATAAAGATGTAATCATATATAATGTTCAATGATTAATTGTATGTTTGTATGCTCATAAAAAATGTAGTCACACATGTTGTTCCTGTAATCCTATGATTGAATATTCACAATCATAATGTATTGTTCAAAGTTTTGTTACCCAAGTGTTCGAATACTCACAGATATGTTATAATGTTCAAAGTTCCAGTGATTAAAATGAATGAACGCTCATATATGATGTATATGATAGTGCAAAGTTTTCATGCACAAGTGGTAAAACATTATGCAATGTTTAAAAAGTAGAGAGTAATTTTACCCACTAGCTAATAATACTAACTAAAATTTTAGTATGAAATTTGTTAATATTTAGTTAGATACTAAATGACTTTCTTAGATCTCCAAAGACAGAATTTCCAAAGTGTAAATAAGATTTCCGAAGAGTTAGTTCGAATAAAGTTTTTCAAAATTTATAAAAATCTAGTTAGATTTTTCAAGATTTATCGCAATGGATTTAGATTTTCCAAGGATTTATAAAGATTTGGTTTGATTTCCAAAGATTTACAAAATCTAGTTATGATTCTTAAAAGATTTGCTAATATCTCGTTAGATTTTTAAATATTTATATTTCCCAAGATTTTGTAAGATTTATAGAATGTAGTTGTAATTTCAAAGATTTATAAAATCTTGTTAGATTTTCCAAAGATTCATAGTATCTAGTTAGATTTTCAAAGATTTATAAAATCTTGTTAGATTTTATAAAGATTTATAAATATTTAGTTAGATCGTATTTAGATATTTCTAAGGGTTGTTATATACAAAGTTGTTTGTGGTTACAATGCATTGTTCAGGCCATCATACTTCAGAAGCCATTCTATAAACGTTTGAGGAGCGAGGGCACTTTAAATCGTAAACCCAACCACTCAGTCAAAACGTAATATCGATATGGAACATCTTTATTATAAAGCTCCCTACTAACATGGCATGTTTGTATTCCAAATAGGGTTTCATAAATTTCTTAAGTATTTTAATAGGTTCATAAGGGTATTAAACAATCGTAATATGTATAGCACGTAAAGGGTTAGTTCACATAATATGTATGCTCTATATGTTATATGCCTAACTATTAGGGTCCCCAAAAATCAATTTTTCTTTAAAATGATTTTTATATTCAGTTATAGTCCAGTTTAAAATTTTTATTATTTAAAAATTTTTAAGTTTTTGATCTGGTTCTCTATAACTATCGCTCTGATACCATTTATGTAACAACCCCAAGTTGGTCGAATGCAACGGAATAGTAATTGGGGTGTTACTTTGGTGGATCGATAGCAAATAGTATACGAAGCATGATCATAAATTATCATTTAAACATATTACATGAATCAAATGTGCAGATTTAAATAATTGTCTTGAGAACAACATTTATTATAAATTTGAAGAAATATCCCAACCCGATGGTAAATATGATGCTTCCTTTGATGCTGGAATCCAATGCATGAACCTGTTTATTTTCTTGAGAAAACATATAAAGTAAAATGTGGGGGTTAATACGAGGTTGGTGAATTCATAGAGTTTAGTTAAATAATAAGTTAATAATATGCCAAAACATCACGAAGATAGTAGAGAACCAAGCTACATACTATAATAGTTCCTATTGCCCTGTAATAGAAGCTAGAAAAAAAGTTGTTCGGTACGTCATTGGATCTGTCCCGATGTTGTTCCCTCAGTCTGACAATGATGTAAACCTGTTGCTTAGCCTAAGCGTTTCGTGATAGCAAGTCACGCAGGCCGGGTATTGTCAATACCCAAATAGATCTATTCACACATTTCGCGCTACACTATTAACTATTATAGTCCACGGGTATGGGGCAAACAATAGGCAATAAGTTGTTGTTGTCATCAGTGCATGTTTTGTATATCTAAAATATATATAGTTTTTGTATGTTTTCTCCCACAGTTATAAAACAGTAAAGATGAGGCCATGAACTCACCTCAATAATGGAGCAGTAGTAATAAGTCACTAAGTATGCTGACACAACATGATCACGAAGCAGTAGAATCACCTAAGTAATTTATGTGTGACTCAGTAGATGCACAAAGAAAATGCACATATAATGCATTTGATGAAAATGCATGATCACAAATTTAATAAGTTGTTATCGTTTTAAGTGTTAAACTTATAGTAAGTTATCGTAACATGTACACGTTTAATTTAATAAAGTGTATTTACCTTGGTTGAATTGTAATAGTTTAAATAAATTAAATAAAATGATTTTTATTTAATTAAGACTTATAAATATAATGTTTCATAAAAGTCTTATAGTTTTCGTTATCGTAATGTTCTACTTTATAACAAGTTATCGTAATAATATACATTGTATATAATCTCCTAGTATGTGCTTGAGTTTATTAAATAAATCGATGGTTTTAAGAATTGTGAAAGTTTTAGTATTTTAGTAAAAGTGTAGTCGTTCAATCGGGATATATTTAGGAATATTAAATATCTTATTATCGGGCCAGTTTATTTATTCAGGTTATTTAACGGGTCAAATATCCTAAATATATTATATTTTTATTATAAAAATAATTAATTAAACATTTAATATAAAATAGTTATTAAAAATGAAACATGTTTCTTTTAAGGTAACAAGACATGTTGGTGTTGTGGAGACATAAGACAAGGATGTTGAGTGTTGGGGGACATGATACCTTTTATAAATATGGAAATTCATCATGCATCAAACGTACATTATTTTCCCTATTTTTCCAACAGTGGCAAGGTTTAACTAACGGTGGCAACTATAAACTAGCGGTCGCAAGATCTACATGGTGTATTATTTTCGAAAGTGAATAGCGAGTTCAATAGTGATTCGTGGCACAAACTAAAAGCACCATTAGAAAGCTAGCCGGGTCGTCTAGATACCCCTACTTCTGGTTTTATAAATCGAGATTGTTTGCTAGGATAAATACATGTTCGAAGTTGGTGTCGCGAACCTATTTTAAAGAAAGGTGTTTATCGAGTCATTTTCGATCTAGCCTACGGTTTTCGATAAAGACTTTTGGGTTAAACTAAAAATAGGCTCGTTATGGCCGTCTACAACTTTCATTCTTTACCCGTCTTGGGCGAGGTCGTTTAGAGGGTCAAAAGTGGGTCGTAAAAGGTCGCGATAAAACACTTATTTAACTTATATATATTTCGACTAAAATAAGCTATATTCGGCATGTTTCGGTAAGTGATTCCTAGTTTGTTTCTTAACCATTTTAAGTGATTCGAGTTACTATGAATACTTAGCTAGCTCTTCTATCATTCGACCCTATAAAACTTGTGGGCACTCGATCCTAGGTGGTTCGTTTTATGTCTCCAAGGTTGGTGTTTAGGCTGTGTATTATTTCCTAAATTGGTGTCTATTCTTTATGCTAACAACCTTCTGCTTTCTAATTTCCAACACCTAGGCTCGTCATTAAGTAGCCTATGGGTTTGTTTACAACAGTACATGTTTTAAATCAACTTATCAAGAGAAGACAGTAAGGTTGTGACTTACTTGTAGTAATATGACTTCGAGGATTTGTTTTTTCATTTAGTTACGTTTCAAGCACACACTATGGAAGACTAGAACGTATGCATTAATAATAAAAGAAGAGATAGGAATGACGAGTGACTTACTAGGAAAAAGAGTGTGTTCGGATGCATGATTTGCGTCCATGCGCAAGGAAGACAAACCGAGATGCAACATTGATTCGATATGCCAACGAACCACGTGACTGGGAGTCCAATATTGTGGTTGCTTGAGATGGAACCAACGAACCATTTATTTGTCAACGAAACACCCTCCATTCATGCGACGTGTGAATTGTGGTGTTGTGATTTTCCCTCGTCGACCAAGGAAGACAAAGAAGGTTTAATATGTTGATGATAAAGGTCGACGTTGGTTACTTGTTTATCTCTTCTTCTGTTGCTACTGTTTGAGTAAACGAGAACAACAAGAAAAGAAGAGGAAAGGTTTGCATGGGTTTTTTTGTTGTATTTGTTGATAACAAAGAAAGAGATAGTGTTTATATGTTTAGAACCCTATAAGTGAGAATGAAGAATGGAGGTTTGGGTTTGCTGTGGTATTAGAAGAAGAACAGGATGGCGTCTGTTTTTGACGAGAGAGAGACAAAAAGTGTGGTTCAAGTTTATACACCAGGAGGAGAGAAGCAAATTCTAGGTGTGCATGGTTGTTTTGAAAGCCACGAGTGTCCTATGTCCTTCATCGAGATTTGATAGATTTCTTCTAGTACTAGTCGAATATAGGGGATTTGGTTTTATATTTTAGGATTACATAGATACTAAGAAAGATTGAAATATCAAATGTTAGGATTTATGGTGGTGTGGCTTATACTCGGCCATACATGAAAGATAGGAAAAATCTTAGGAGATCTAGGAATGATTTAATGTAGTACCTTTTGTGTAAATAAGATGGATTCAAAGGATCGCTTATTTTAAAATTACCTAGATAGAAGGTAGTATACATTGTTTCATTTAGTTTGATTTATTTTGTACATGGAAATAAATAATAAAGGTGTTCAAAATTGTTTTATTGAGTCGAGTTAATTGTACAAAAGTTTATGTTTAAAAATTTTGTATATAGTTTTAATGCATAATATTTTGGATTGTCATTATTAATTATAATAAATATAATTATTGATTATTTATGTATATAAAATGTGTCTAAAAATAAAATAAATAACAAGTAGCTCTTCGGTTAAAATGTCAAGTTTTAAAGTAATATAAGTAAATATATAATATTTACTAAATTATGATCTCGTTTGTAGAAGTGTTTGATAAAAATATTATACGATGTATGATAATAATAATGAAGCCGGTGACGTTTTAAAAGCCCAAAATTTGGGGTTTTGTAATGTAGGGCTTTTTACACCAAGTATGAAAAGTTTATCGTCCGATCTCCTCGAATTGATTTCCAGTCTAAAGTGTGACTCAATTGTCTTTTGGTGAACAAGAGAATGGTTTGGTTTGGTTATCTTATTTTTAAACTAAATGCAAGTAATTAAAATTGTCGTTGAGTTAAATAAATAAAAGCTTGCAACCTTAGAAACTAAAATGTAAATGATTAAAAACTAGGAAAGATGTTTAAAATAGACTAAGACAAAAGGCGGGAAAGAATAAATTTGAAAACATTAGGAAAATAAAACAAAGACTAAAATAAATGTGCACTGCGATCGCACTCCATCGTAACCATTCCATCGCAATGCTCCATCGCAACATTCCATCGCAACTCACCATCGCAATGTTCCATCGTGGTCTGATCGTAACAAACCGATCGCAATCAATGCGATCGTAATAAGGGAGGGGCGATCGTACTACCAGATCGCAACCACGGTCGCAATGAGTGATCTGGTCTTTGATCGTGGTTCCGGATCGTAACACAAAGATCGCACTCAATGCGATCGAAACAGGGAAGAGAGACCTGATCGCACCCCAAATCGCAATGAGTGATCGTGGGCGTGGATCGTACCAGGGAAGGAACACAGATCGCACTCTATGCAATCGTAACAAGATCGGGACCAAGTAAACCCTCCTAAGATGGAAAAGGCGTCCAAAAGGGAAATAAGCTCAAGCAAATAAGCAGTAACCAATAAGCATTTTCAAACTTCTAAAAGAGTAAATAAGCACAAATTCTAAAACTTTTGAAATCTAAAACATTCGATCTTCCATAAAACGGATTTAAGAACAATAAATCTTTTAGGAAAACTTAAAAGTAAATAAGCCAAAACAATCGAATAAGCCAATAAGCATGAAGAGCTTATAGCTTATACGTTCAAGAGCTTATGTAGAACAAGAAAGATTAACCTTTTAATCACGAAACACCAAAATCAACACGAATTGAGAACCATTCGGATCAAACATGGACTTTCGGATTAAGAACAAAGTAAAATAAAGAAAGGTAGAAAGAGATTAAAGAACAAAAAGCTTAACTTGAATTAGATTAATGAAATCCAAATACAAGAATGATTCAAACCTTAAACTTGAAAGAAAAAGATGAAACTTAGTGAGAGAAAGTTGGAAACTTTCTCTCTCTAAAAACTAGAAAGAAAAATGAAAAACTAAAAATAGCTAACTACCCTCCTAATGTGATTAGGAGGGTATTTATAGGTAAATGGGAAGTGCATGTGTGGTGCTTCCTTCTTTCTTTTCTTCTCGACTCGATTTAATTCTTTGTCTTTTCTCGACGTCATCTCGGGATTCGAACTTGTCTTAATAATTTTCTTCTTTAATTTAGACTTAAGTTCTTCGACTTCATTAAACTTCCGTCTTTAGACTTTTTCTTCGATAAATCTTCAGAATTGGTCTTGGACATCCGTTCTTTAAGCACTCTTGATCTTTTGACTTCGTCTTTTCTCGTTTTCTTCGATAAAAGCCCGTGAAAGCCCGTGTTTTCTTCCTTTTTCATCTTTTGGTCCTAAAACACAATAAAAACACAAACCACGCATAATTCCGACTTTTACGACATAAAATACACGTTTTGGTCTTGTTATTATTGGAAATAAGTGGTAAAAGGATAAGTGTTTTCACACTTATTAAATCCCCTACACTTGACCATTGCAATGTCCTCATGCAATGCATTAATTTTAAAGCACGGTTTATATTTTCCATCATAAATAACCCACCTTGGCCTTTATTAAATACTAACTAAAAAGATAAAAACAAGTAAAGAAATTAAAGACTTACATTGGGTTTCGGCTGCCATGAACGTTCATCATCCTCAAGTTTCACGTTCCCTATACCAAGCTTAAAAACGAGATCATTGTTATTATAAGTTAGCAAACTAACACGAATTCATGTGGGCCAATTATTTACTTAGACTCCCTTATTCCTAGGTGTATCTCTTATATTTAATTTTTGTCTTGAATGATCACGAGGATGCATTGTTTGACTTATTTCGATAGTTATTTAGGCCAAAATTAAAGTGAACGATTTAATCAATAGTTAGCTAAAGGACAAAATCTTTTAAAACTGCTTCTCGGGACCTCATAAAGTTCATATCTTGGCATAACTCGCTTCGTGATTTGAGACCTTTCTTAGACCGATATTTGGCAGCGACTTCATACTTCAAATCTTGAGAGACGTTCTTGAAATTAAGGTCTTCTCTTCATAATAGGAATTTCTTCACTTGAAGTTTAGAGAGATTCTTCATATTTGGACCACGACTTCATCATTTTTCTCCAATCTTTATTTTGGACTTTGATATACAACGATCCGCCTCCTTTTAGGACTTGAACCTATTTATCCTCATACCTTGCTAGGGTCTTTTCGGATAGACTTCTCCATGATCTTTAGGGGAGTATTTGCTTTTCGTCGTGTGTCTCGATCCTTCATATTGATTTTCGATAAATGATTCTTCACATCACTTTTGGATCTTTAGCAACAAAATGTAGCCCTCATGCCTTGTTAGGGCCTTTTCGGACTCGCCAATCTTCGCATCCCGCTTCAATAAGTTATGCCTTGGCTATGAACTCTAATTAATACCGAGCAAATTTTAAATGATCTTGAGCTAGAAGCTAAGTAACTTTTCAAATCGTACAACCTTATTTATTGCAGATAAATTTATTAACAAGCGATGGGAGAATAGGCTCATAATTAACTCACATAAATTCACGAAAGAATACCGAACTTATAATTGACTCTATCATCTCTCGTCCTCCACAGTTTAAAATCTCAAGGAATGAGACTCGTGGATGCTTAGCCAATTAAATCAAAGTTTTGGGTTTTCGAGTCGCCTATAGGATCTTGCATCTTCTTAGACTCTTTCAAGTTTAGAATTTACGTTTTAAAGTTCCCTTGATAAACGACTCTCTAGGATCAATTATAGGAACTTGCGAAAAGTTCTTGTTCTTAACCCGTGAGAGTTAAGACTTTCGTGTTTTAAAGCTCCCTATATAAAAGCCTAGCAAAACTTGACTTAAACACGTTAAGGATACTAGCTAGAGTAAACTTAGATAAGTAAACTCGGGTTGAGTCAAAATATTCACGACTTTGAAAAATAAAACCACTTTATTAAAATTTATTCTAGCAAGGGAAGAAAACAATCATAACAAAGGAAAATACAACTATACAACTAGGCCAAAATAGATTAAAAATTTTGAAAAATGTCGAAAAATCAAGTTTTCCGGTTAAAATGAGGATAAATTCATGGAAAAGACCACTTACTTCGATAGAAGCCCCCCCTACACTTAAGATAAACATTGTCCTCAATGTTTAAGCATGTGGGAGTAAACTCCCCTACACTTATGACATTGTGCACTTTGTTTAAATCTTGCTAAGGAAAGGACAACTATAGTGATTTCAATGTGAACATATAAGATATGAAATATTGAATCACGAGAGTTTAGGATAGAACCGGGAAGATGCGAACACGGGATCACGGTTTGTCAAAAGTCATCGAGGTGCTCTTTGAAGCTTGAATCCCTGCACAAAATAAGAAACAAGACAACCAACACATACGGGGCTCCCCCTACACTTATGATGAAAGCAGTAAAGGATAGATCACGGGCTGCCTCCCGAGAAGCGCTTGTTTTTTATAACCGAGTCACGAGCCTGACTCGACCCAAATTTAGTTCATGGGAAACGTGGTGAGGGATGGGATCATCTCATGAGAGATGTCCTCACCAAAGTACAGCTTCAAACGCTGGCCATTTACCTTGAAATTGGGCCCATTTGGCTGAGAAAGCTCAATGGTGCCATATGGAAAGACTTTGGCGACGGTGAATGGACCAGACCAGCGGCTCTTTAACTTGCCAGAGAAGATCTTTAACCGAGAGTTAAAGAGTAAGACTTGATCACCCACGTGGAACTCTCGGTTCTTAATACTTGCGTCATGAATGATCTTGGTCTTCTCCTTGTAGATCAGTGAGTTATCGTAAGCTTCATTCCTCAGTTCGTTGAGCTCGTTGAGTTGAATCTTGCGAAGATCACCGGCTTTGTTGATGTCGAAGTTAGCCCACTTCAAGGCCCAGTACGCCTTATGTTCCAGCTCGATGGGGAGGTTGCATGCTTTCCCATACACAAGACGATAAGGTGTACAACCAATCGGGGTCTTATAAGCAGTACGGAAAGCCCACAGAGCATCATCTAACTTATCGGCCCACGCGGCATGATGCTCTCCCACAGTACGTTCCAGAATTCTCTTCAATCCTTGGTTGGAAATCTCGGATTGCCCATTGGTTTGGGGATGATAGGCGGTGGAAAGACGATGATTAACACCATACTTAGCCATGACTCTTGCAAATTGATCATTTCAAAAATGAGTCCCGCGGTCACTGATTATAGCACGAGGAACACCGAATCGAGCAAACAGCTGTTTCAAAAAGTTCACAACCACCCTCGCATCGTTCGTTGGGAGCTTCAACCCATTTAGAAACGTAGTCAACGGCTACGAGGATGTATTTGTTCCCTTTGGATGATGGAAATGGCCCTATAAAGTCGATGCCCCATACATCAAAGATTTCACATTCTTGTATGAAATTTTGAGGCATCTCATCTTTATGTGTGATCTTGCCTTGTCGTTGGCAAGCATCACAATGCTTAACCATTTCGTGAGCGTCACGATAAATGGTGGGCCAATAGAATCCTGAGTCAAACACTTTCTTAGCGGTGTAGTTGGGACCAAAGTGACCACCGGTGGGTCCTTTATGGCAAGCATCAAGGATTTGCAAAGCTGCCGGTCCATCAACACATCGACGAATGATCAGATCACCACATTGTTTGAATAGATAAGGGTCATCCCAGAAGTAAGTTTTAACATCTTTAAAGAACTTCTTCTTTTCTTGGGATGTTAACCCTTTGATGAGAATACCACCCGCTAAGTAGTTTGCAATGTCCGCAAACCACGGGGTGTCATCAAGATTGGAGTGAATAGACATCAAGGTCTCAAGGGGAAAAGAGTCATTGATCTCTTGGTTCGGATGATCCCCTTGATATGGATCCTCAAGTCTACTCAGATGATCCGCTGCTAGGTTTTCGGCTCCCTTTTTGTCACGAATTTCAATGTTGAATTATTGAAGGAGCAACACCCAACGAAGAAGTCTTGGCTTTGAATCTTGCTTAGTTAACAAGTACTTCAACACGGAATGGTCGGTATATATGATGGTGGTGGAGAGGACAAGATAGGGGCGCATTTTTTCAAAAGCATAGACAGCAGCTAAAAGCTCTTTTTCGGTTGACGTATAATGCAATTGAGCCCCCGTCATTGTCTTGCTAGCGTAATGGATTGGTTGGAAGTGTTTATTCACTCTTTGGCCCAAAACCGCTCCAATAGCAAAGTCGCTAGCATCGCACATCAATTCAAAAGGTAGCTCCCAATTAGGGGTAACCAAGACCGGTGCCTTAGTTAGCTCATCCTTGAGAAGATTGAAGGCTTCAATACACTCTTTGGAAAAGATAAAAGGTAATAAATTTGTCCAGGTGTTTGTTGGCATCATCATCCGGAATTCCGCGAAATAGATTAGTTTTCACTTATTGGATCATGTGATGCTTCAACGAAAATTCCTGAGCCGTGATGTGCATCGGCGCAATCGGGCCTCCGCGTCCGTTCATGGTGGGTTGACACAATTCCTCCATTGTTCGTAAATCGGGTAGGGGGACATTGTTGTTGTTATTAATGTTATTCAAATTGGGTAGAGGTGGGTTATTATTGTTGTTATGCACACCAACCATATCTAAATCTTCTCGAGTCTCGGGCTCAGAATAGTTCGAAGATCTAGTACGCATACACCTGCAGAAGAAAAATATATAAAGAGAGAATATCTATATAATCTTTTTGGTGCAAACTTTTGGAAAAGAATTGCTGTCTATGATTTTTCAATGTTTTTGTATTTTTGAAGAATTTTATATTTTTTAGGGTTTTTGAAAATTTTTAAAGCAAGGAAAATAACGTTCAAAGAACGGATCCCAAAATTCAATGCGTCTCTCACTAGAAACCGTTAATCTTAACGAAAAGAGCCGGCAGCGGCACCATTTTAATGTAGGGCTTTTTACACCAAGTATGAAAAGTTTATCGTCCGATCTCCTCGAATTGATTTCCAGTCTAAAGTGTAACTCAATTGTCTTTTGGTGAACAAGAGAATGGTTTGGTTTGGTTATCTAATTTTTAAACTAAATGCAAGTAATTAAAATTGTCGTTAAGTTAAATAAATAAAAGCTTGCAACCTTAGAAACTAAAATGTAAATGATTAAAAACTAGGAAAGATGTTTAAAATAGACTAAGACAAAAGGCGGGAAAGAATAAATTTGAAAACTTTAGAAAAATAAAACAAAGACTAAAATAAATGTGCACTGCGATCGCACTCCATCGTCACCATTCCATCGCAATGCTCCATCGCAACATTCCATCGCAACTCACCATCGTAATGTTCCATCGTGGTTTGATCGTAACAAACTGATCGCAATCAATGCGATCGTAATAAGGGAGGGGCGATCGTACTACCAGATCGCAACCACGATCGTAATGAGTGATCGTGGTCTTTGATCGTGGTTCCGGATCGTAACACAAAGATCACACTCAATGTGATCGAAGCAGGGAAGAGACACCCGATCGCACCCCAGATCGTAATGAGTGATCGTGGGCGTTGATCGTACCAGGGAAGGAACACAGATCGCAGTCTATGCAATCGTAACAAGATCGGGACCAAGTAAACCCTCCTAAGATGGAAAAGGCGTCCAAAAGGGAAATAAGCTCAAGCAAATAAGCAGTAACCAATAAGCATTTTCAAACTTCTAAAAGAGTAAATAAGCACAAATTCTAAAACTTTTGAAATCTAAAACATTCGAACTTCCATAAAACGGATTTAAGAACAATAAATCTTTTAGGAAAACTTAAAAGTAAATAAGCCAAAACAATCGAATAAGCCAATAAGCATGAAGAGATTATAGCTTATACGTTCAAGAGCTTATGTAGAACAAGAAAGATTAACCTTTTAATCACAAAACACCAAAATCAACACGAATTGAGAACCATTCGGATCAAACATAGACTTTCGGATTAAGAACAAAGTAAAATAAAGAAAGGTAGAAAGAGATTAAAGAAAAAAAAGCTTAACTTGAATTAGATTAATGAAATCCAAATACAAGAATGATTCAAACCTTAAACTTGAAAGAAAAAGATGAAACTTAGTGAGAGAAAGTTGGAAACTTTCTCTCTCTAAAAACTAGAAAGAAAAATGAAAAACTAAAACTAGCTAACTACCCTCCTAATGTGATTAGGAGGGTATTTATAGGGAAATGGGAAGTGCATGTGTGGTGCTTCCTTCTTTCTTTTCTTCTCGACTCGATTTAATTCTTTGTCTTTTCTCGACGTCATCTCGGGATTCGAACTTGTCTTAATAATTTTCTTCTTTAATTTAGACTTAAGTTCTTCGACTTCATTAAACTTCCGTCTTTAGACTTTTTCTTCGATAAATCTTCATAATTGGTCTTGGACATCCGTTCTTTAAGCACTCTTGATCTTTTGACTTCGTCTTTTCTCGTTTTCTTCGATAAAAGCCCGTGAAAGCCCGTGTTTTCTTCCTTTTTCATCTTTTGGTCCTAAAACACAATAAAAACACAAACCACGCATAATTCCGACTTTTACGACATAAAATACACGTTTTGGTCTTGTTATTATTGGAAATAAGTGGTAAAAGGATAAGTGTTTTCACACTTATTAAATCCCCTACACTTGACCATTGCAATGTCCTCATGCAATGCATTAATTTTAAAGCACGGTTTATATTTTCCATCATAAATAACCCACCTTGGCCTTTATTAAATACTAACTAAAAAGATAAAAACAAGTAAAGAAATTAAAGACTTACATTGGGTTTCGGCTGCCATGAACGTTCATCATCCTCAAGTTTCACGTTCCCCATACCAAGCTTAAAAACGAGATCATTGTTATTATAAGTTAGCAAACTAACACGAATTCATGTGGGCCAATTATTTACTTAGACTCCCTTATTCCTAGGTGTATCTCTTATATTTAATTTTTGTCTTGAATGATCACGAGGATGCATTGTTTGACTTATTTCGATAGTTATTTAGGCCGAAATTAAAGTGAACGATTTAATCAATAGTTAGCTAAAGGACAAAATCTTTTAAAACTGCTTCTCGGGACCTCATAAAGTTCATATCTTGGCATAACTCGATTCGTGATTTGAGACCTTTCTTAGACCGATATTTGGCAGCGACTTCATACTTCAAATCTTGAGAGACGTTCTTGAAATTATGGTCTTCTCTTCATAATAGGAATTTCTTCACTTGAAGTTTAGAGAGATTCTTCATATTTGGACCACGACTTCATCATTTTTCTCCAATCTTTATTTTGGACTTTGATATACAACGATCCGCCTCCTTTTAGGACTTGGATCTATTTATCCTCATACCTTGCTAGGGTCTTTTCGGATAGACTTCTCCATGATCTTTAGGGGAGTATTTGCTTTTCGTCGTGTGTCTCGATCCTTCATATTGATTTTTGATAAATGATTCTTCACATCACTTTTGGATCTTTAGCAACAAAATGTAGCCCTCATGCCTTGTTAGGGCCTTTTCGGACTCGCCAATCTTCGCATCCCGCTTCAATAAGTTATGCCTTGGCTATGAACTCTAATTAATACCGAGCAAATTTTAAATGATCTTGAGCTAGAAGCTAAGTAACTTTTCAAATCGTACAACCTTATTTATTGCAGATAAATTTATTAACAAGCGATGGGAGAATAGGCTCATAATTAACTCACATAAATTCACGAAAGAATACCGAACTTACAATTGACTCTATCATCTCTCGTCCTCCACAGTTTAAAATCTCAAGGAATGAGACTCGTGGATGCTTAGCCAATTAAATCAAAGTTTTGGGTTTTCGAGTCGCCAATAGGATCTTGCATCTTCTTAGACTCTTTTAAGTTTAGAATTTACGTTTTAAAGTTCCCTTGATAAACGACTCTCTAGGATCATTTATAGGAACTTGCGAAAAGTTCTTGTTCTTAACCCGTGAGAGTTAAGACTTTCGCGTTTTAAAGCTCCCTATATAAAAGCCTAGCAAAACTTGACTTAAACACGTTAAGGATACTAGCTAGAGTAAACTTAGATAAGTAAACTCGGGTTGAGTCAAAATATTCACGACTTTGAAAAATAAAACCACTTTATTAAAATTTATTCTAGCAAGGGAAGAAAACAATCATAACAAAGGAAAATACAGCTATACAACTAGGCCAAAATAGATTAAAATTTTTGAAAAATGTCGAAAAATCAAGTTTTCCGGTTAAAATGAGGACAAATTCATGGAAAAGACCACTTACTTCGATAGAAGCCCCCCTACACTTAAGATAAACATTGTCCGCAATGTTTAAGCATGTGGGAGTAAACTCCCCTACACTTATGACATTATGCACTTTGTTTAAATCTTGCTAAGGAAAGGACAACTATAGTGATTTCAATGTGAACATATAAGATATGAAATACTGAATCACGAGAGTTTAGGATAGAACCGGGAAGATGGGAACACGGGATCACGGTTCGTCAAAAGTCATCGAGGTGCTCTTTGAAGCTTGAATCCCTGCACAAAATAAGAAACAAGACAACCAACACATACGGGGCTCCCCCTACACTTATGATGAAAGCAGTAAAGGATAGATCACGGGTTGCCTCCCGAGAAGCGCTTATTTTTTATAACCGAGTCACGAGCCTGACTCGACCCAAATTTAGTTCATGGGAAACATGGTGAGGGATGGGATCATCTCATGAGAGATGTCCTCACCAAAGTACAGCTTCAAACGCTGGCCATTCACCTTGAAATTGGGCCCATTTGGCTGAGAAAGCTCAATGGTGCCATATGGAAAGACTTTGGCGACGGTGAATGGACCAGACCAGCGGCTCTTTAACTTTCCAGAGAAGATCTTTAACCGAGAGTTAAAGAGTAAGACTTGATCACCCACGTGGAACTCTCGGTTCTTAATACTTGCGTCATGAATGATCTTGGTCTTCTCCTTGTAGATCAGTGAGTTATCGTAAGCTTCATTCCTCAGTTCGTTGAGCTCGTTGAGTTGAATCTTGCAAAGATCACCGGCTTTGTTGATGTCGAAGCTAGCCCACTTCAAGGCACAGTACGCCTTATGTTCCAGCTCGATGGGGAGGTGGCATGCTTTCCCATACACAAGACGATAAGGTGTACAACCAATAGGGGTCTTATAAGCAGTACGGAAAGCCCAAAGAGAATCATCTAACTTATCGGCCCACGCGGCATGATGCTCTCCCACAGTACGTCCAGAATTCTCTTCAATCCACGGTTGGAAATCTCGGCTTGCCCATTGGTTTGGGGATGATAGGCGGTGGAAAGACGATGATTAACACCATACTTAGCCATGACTCTTGCAAATTGATCATTTCAAAAATGAGTCCCGCGGTCACTGATTATAGCACGAGGAACACCGAATCGAGCAAATAGCTGTTTCAAAAAGTTCACAACCACCCTCGCATCGTTCGTTGGGAGAGCCTTAGCTTCAACCCATTTAGAAACGTAGTCAACGGCTACGAGGATGTATTTGTTCCCTTTGGATGATGGAAATGGCCCCATAAAGTCGATGCCCCATACATCAAAGATTTCACATTCTTGTATGAAATTTTGAGGCATCTCATCTTTATGTGTGATCTTTCCTTGTCGTTGGCAAGCATCACAATGCTTAACCATTTCGTGAGCGTCACGATAAATGGTGGGCCAATAGAATCCTAAGTCAAACACTTTCTTAGCGGTGTAGTTGGGACCAAAGTGACCACCGGTGGGTCCTTTATGGCAAGCATCAAGGATTTGCAAAGCTGCCGGTCCATCAACACATCGACGAATGATCAGATCAGCACATTGTTTGAATAGATAAGGGTCATCCCAGAAGTAAGTTTTAACATCTTTAAAGAACTTCTTCTTTTCTTGGGATGTTAACCCTTTGATGAGAATACCACCCGCTAAGTAGTTTGCAATGTCCGCAAACCACGGGGTGTCATCAAGATTGGAGTGAATAGACATCAAGGTCTCAAGGGGAAAAGAGTCATTGATCTCTTGGTTCGGATGATCCCCTTGATATTGATCCTCAAGTCTACTCAGATGATCCGCTGCTAGGTTTTCGGCTCCCTTTTTGTCACGAATTTCAATGTTGAATTCTTGAAGGAGCAACACCCAACGATAAAGTCTTGGCTTAGAATCTTGCTTAGTTAACAAGTACTTCAACACGGAATGGTCGGTATATATGATGGTGGTGGAGAGGACAAGATAGGGGCGCATTTTTTCAAAAGCATAGACAGCAGCTAAAAGCTCTTTTCGGTTGACATATAATGCAATTGAGCCCCCGTCATTGTCTTGCTAGCGTAATGGATTGGTTGGAAGTGTTTATTCACTCTTTGGCCCAAAACCGCTCCAATAGCAAAGTCGCTAGCATCGCACATCAATTCAAAAGGTAGCTCCCAATTAGGGGTAACCAAGACCGGTGCCTTAGTTAGCTTATCCTTGAGAAGAATGAAGGCTTCAATACACTCTTTGGAAAAGATAAAAGGTAATAAATTTGTCGAGGTGTTTGTTGGCATCATCATCCGGAATTCCGCGAAATAGATTAGTTTTCACTTGTTGGATCATGTGATGCTTCAATGAAAATTCCTGAGCCGTGATGTGCATCGGCGCAATCGGGCCTCCGCGTCCGTTCATGGTGGGTTGACACAATTCCTCCATTGTTCGTAAATCGGGTAGGGGGACATTGTTGTTGTTATTAATGTTATTCAAATTGGGTAGAGGTGGGTTATTATTGTTGTTATGCACACCAGCCATATCTAAATCTTCTCGAGTCTCGGGCTCAGAATAGTTCAAAGATCTAGTACACATACACCTGCAGAAGAAAAATATATACAGAGAGAATATCTATATAATCTTTTTGGTGCAAACTTTTGGAAAAGAATTGCTGTCTATGATTTTTCAATGTTTTTGTATTTTTGAAGAATTTTATATTTTTTAGGGTTTTTGAAAATTTTTAAAGCAAGGAAAATAACGTTCAAAGAACGGATCCCAAAATTCAATGCGTCTCTCACTAGAAACCGTTAATCTTAACGAAAAGAGCCGGCAGCGGCGCCATTTTAATGTAGGGCTTTTTACACCAAGTATGAAAAGTTTATCGTCTGATCTCGTCGAATTGATTTCCAGTCTAAAGTGTGACTCAATTGTCTCTTGGTGAACAAGAGAATGGTTTGGTTTGGTTATCTAATTTTTAAACTAAATGCAAGTAATTAAAATTGTCTTTGAGTTAAATAAATAAAAGCTTGCAACCTTAGAAACTAAAATGTAAATGATTAAAAACTAGGAAAGATGTTTAAAATAGACTAAGACAAAAGGCGGAAAAGAATAAATTTGAAAACTTTAGAAAAATAAAACAAAGACTAAAATAAATGTGCACTGCGATCGCACTCCATCGTCACCATTCCATCGCAATGCTCCATCGCAACATTCCATCGCAACTCACCATCGCAATGTTCCATCGTGGTTTGATCATAACAAACTGATCGCAATCAATGCGATCGTAATAAGGGAGGGGCGATCGTACTACCAGATCGCAACCACGGTCGTAATGAGTGATCGTGGTCTTTGATCGTGGTTCTGGATCGTAACACAAAGATTGCACTCAATGCGATCGAAGCAGGGAAGAGACACCCGATCGCACCCCAGATCGCAATGAGTGATCGTGGGCGTGGATCGTACCAGGGAAGGAACACAGATCGCAGTCTATGCAATCGTAACAAGATCGGGACCAAGTAAACCCTCCTAAGATGGAAAAGGCGTCCAAAAGGGAAATAAGCTCAAGCAAATAAGCAGTAACCAATAAGCATTTTCAAACTTCTAAAAGAGTAAATAAGCACAAATTCTAAAACTTTTGAAATCTAAAACATTCGAACTTCCATAAAACGGATTTAAGAACAATAAATCTTTTAGGAAAACTTAAAAGTAAATAAGCCAAAACAATCGAATAAGCCAATAAGCATGAAGAGATTATAGCTTATACGTTCAAGAGCTTATGTAGAACAAGAAAGATTAACCTTTTAATCACAAAACACCAAAATCAACACGAATTGAGAACCATTCGGATCAAACATAGACTTTCAGATTAAGAACAAAGTAAAATAAAGAAAGGTAGAAAGAGATTAAAGAAAAAAAAGCTTAACTTGAATCAGATTAATGAAATCTAAATACAAGAATGATTCAAACCTTAAACTTGAAAGAAAAAGATGAAACTTAGTGAGAGAAAGTTGGAAACTTTCTCTCTCTAAAAACTAGAAAGAAAAATGAAAAACTAAAACTAGCTAACTACCCTCCTAATGTGATTAGGAGGGTATTTATAGGGAATTGGGAAGTGCATGTGTGGTGCTTTCTTCTTTCTTTTCTTCTCGACTCGATTTAATTCTTTGTCTTTTCTCGACGTCGTCTCGGGATTCGAACTTGTCTTAATAATTTTCTTTTTTAATTTAGACTTAAGTTCTTCGACTTCATTAAACTTCCGTCTTTAGACTTTTTCTTCGATAAATCTTCAGAATAGGTCTTGGACATCCGTTCTTTAAGCACTCTTGATCTTTTGACTTCGTCTTTTCTCATTTTCTTCGATAAAAGCCCGTGAAAGCCCGTGTTTTCTTCCTTTTTCATCTTTTGGTCCTAAAACACAATAAAAACACAAACCACGCATAATTCCGACTTTTACGACATAAAATACACGTTTTGGTCTTGTTATTATTGGAAATAAGTGGTAAAAGGATAAGTGTTTTACACTTATTATTTTACAACTCCAAACAAGGGCGTTACCCAAGTTACAAAAATATACCTAGCATACTATGCTTGTCTTGAGCTCGTAGTCTTCGTCTATCTTTTCTTTTTATTTTCTGGTGAACATGCTGATGTGATCATTGATATCAATCTTGAGCATTAATCTCTTTCCTTGATATTGTGCATCCATCACTTGTGATTTTCGCCTCTTCGTGACTTTATGTCCCACATACTTATACCTTCATAATTCTTGAAAGCTTCAGAGTCTGATACAGCGGAAGACTTTGACTTTTAGGTTTTCTTAAATTAGATGAAGTATTAAGTGCATAAAGTATAAGCATGCGGGGAAGACTTCTTATAGGATTCCGTAACGCCACCGTCTTTAAATGACGCAACATAAGTAGAACGAACGAAATGGCTTTGAATATTTCATTCTAATTCGGTAGCATTTTACCTCCGGTCGGTGAAGACCATTGGACGATATAAAATATCGTACTTGTGGCAGGTAGATTTAATTAAAAATCTCCTTGACAAGATTTCGCGGGTAAACCCGTTCTCTTTACTCGACCGTCCAAAGCTTACTGCGAACGTAAAGAGTGAATCATTTGGATAAAATTATCCACATGATTGGAGCCGTCAATTCTGATTCCTAGAACAAGTTTGATTCATTAAAGAATCGCACCATCGTTGCTTTCTAGTTTGCACGAGCTTGATTCATATTGAATCTTGCAAGTTACCTACCAAGTGCTGTTTAAGGTTAACACTAGAAGGATTTCCACTCATCACTGTGAACACTAAGGTATCACTCTGAGTGTTTTGGCAAGATAACTTAGATATTGCGTAGAGGCCTAGAACGTGTTTAAATTCAATTAAGAATTAGACAACTGTTGCTTTCCAGTTATCACAAGTTTGATTCATAAAGAATCTCACAAGTCACCTACCATGAGCTTTTTGATATTCACTCAAGAAGGATTTCCATCTTCATTGTAAGTACTTGAGTATTACTCGGATGTTCAGGCAAGATCATGAAGATTTTGCGTAGGACTCTTAATATCTTTCTTACTTTTCACATAGTGTGAAGAAGCAAGGAATTATGGAAGTGTGTCCTAATAAGATATTTGATGATATCAAATGGCTCTAGACTCGATCGTACATTTTGGATTTTAGTGATCGGAGGCTGGTGAGGAGTGCCACCATTTTAATACCTATTTATTTGGAGTGAATAAATCGACAGATAACGTGTTGTCTCTGTGTGATTAAAACAAATACCTTTTGAGAGATATCTGAGTTCGCTGGGATGGGTTGTGCATTGCATCACTGGGTCCATGATGTCTTATCTTCAATATCAAGCATCATTTGAAAATGATCTCAATAGCATATGTATTGACCCGGTTTCTGCCTAAGGTTGTAAGGAGGGCTTTTTTGTTTACACCCTTTATCTTTACAATTCTTTTTCATTCTTCAACCCCTTCAATGCTTGCCAATACGTCATAACTAGCACCTGGTTGTGATTGTTCCAGTGCTAACTTAAGTACTTGGTCGGCATTCAGATACGTTCACAATCTTTCTCCATCCTTCCTAAGGACTACTATTTCTAGGTATGGAATGTCCTTGGGAAGATTCCTCCGGTTTTAGAAGAATCATTGGACTTAACCTATCCTGTTATCCTTATGTCACCACAATCTTCATCGTCGTGAAATAAATAGGTTGTGGGTAAGTGAAAATCTTCATGAAATCCAATTTTGATGTGCAAATCCGTTTTGCTCCCCCTTAACATATGCCACGATATTAGAAAGCATTTCGCACATGCCGGGATGAGCCATCACGTTAAGTCAAACCATTTGTGATAATTTCCCATATTAAATCACATTTTCTCCCCCATATTAAAAATATTAACCCAATCGATGTTTTCAATATCAATTGATTTAATGAAGTTTTAACAAAGATTTTGGGAAGAAAAATGCAAGTCCTTTTAATCTACATGAGACCAATTTGTGAGAAATGATACCGATTTGTAACATGGTCACATATTCACCATATAAGATTAAATTAACAAGGTTGGACCTGATTGATGAGAACATTATCTGATAAGAACAAATGGTTCTTGTCGGCAAATGTTGGTCTCCTCGTCACGTCTGAAGTCATCTCTTGACACCACATGTATGATTGGTATTGTTGTCTTAACACCAATTAGTGAACTTGTCACGTTCGGCATCAAAGATTCTGAATGCTTGACAATTGCTCCCCCTCAATTGTCGACCCGTGTTCTATCGAAAGAGTTGTAGTCGTCGTTTGAGTAGTTGCATCGTCGAGTATGTAGATTCCAATTGTAGATAGCTATGGTTGTAGAGATGATAGCTTCATAAAAACAAGATTTCTATTATTTTTAAAAATAAATGCACTGATGCGTACATAAATTTATGTTAGACCAAGTTATAAAGTAAACTTGATCCCTTACAAGGTTTTAAAGTAAACCTTTCCCGAGAAAATTAATTCCCGTTGTGAGCCAAACCTTTCATAAGAAATACTTGACTTTAATGTGAAAACCGGGTTGCAGTCAGAAATAACTACAAGCCATTTAGGCATGTTTTATGAAATATTTACAACATTTTGTACGAACTCTATTTATGGCGCCGTATCAATATTAATCAACATTTCTAAGGCCGTAAAAATTATCGTACCAAAATCCATGCCTTTGAAAAATAAAGTAAAAGTATTTTTGAATTTTTATGAAATTTTTCAGTTTTTATGGTTTTTATATGGTTTTATATTTTTGTATTTTGCTTTTGTGGATACAAATATAAACAATATATACGAATGATCACCAAGGATACAGAGAATAGTATACCACCACTATTCTTTCGCTTCATCTGCCAGTTCCTTTAGAGTCTCGGGCGAGAGTGTTCTCAAACCTAGCTTGTCGGCCAAAAATTCCATTCGAACGCGATCTAAATCCTTCGTGAAAATATCCGCCAATTGATACTCAGATCGGACAAAGTAAAGCTCGATCACTCCATTTTCCACTTGCTCCTTGATAAACTGGTAGCGAATGTTAATATGCTTCGACTGGGAGAATTGAACATTGTTGCAGCATAAGGCAATTGCACTTTTGTTGTCGCAGTACATCGGAATTTTGTTGAAACCTAGACCATTGTCGGTTAATTCCGATCTTATCCAAAGAATTTGAGCACATCAACCGGACATAGCTATGTATTCTGCTTTGGTACTTGAAATTGCAGCGCTTTTCTGCCTTTTAGATGCCCAACTGATTAGTCGATCTCCTAGTAGTTGCAAAGTTCCACTCGTGCTACGCCTTGTATCTTGACAACCCGCGTGATCCATATCTGCATATTCCATTAGTGCAATCGAAGAGTCCTTCGAATACCAAAGTCTTCGATTAATGGTTCTTTTAAGATACCGAAATATCCGTTTAACAGTAGCTAAGTGTAACTCAGTAGGTCGAGTTTAATACCGAGCACACATACATATAGCAAACTGAAGATCAGGTCGACTAGCTGTGATATACAAAAGAGTACCGATCATTCCACGATAAAGTTTCGGATCAACGGAAACTCCATGTGGATCTGCATCAAGCTTAGTTCGTTCCACCATTGGAGTATCCACGGGGTCGCAAGATTCCCTCTTATATTTCTTAAGAAATTCAAGGGCATACTTGGATAGATTGATAAAGATGCCTCTGGGACTCTGAGATATCTGAAGACCTAAGAAGAATGATACCTTGCCCATCATTGACATCTTAAACATGGAAGACATGAGTGTCCTAAACTCGTCGGATAAGGTTTGGGTCGAGGCAGCAAATATAATATCATCAACATATATTTGTACCATAATCATATCTTTACCTCGTTTCTAAATAAACAACGTGGGATCCACCTTGCCTTTAACGAAGCCTTGAGTAATGAGGAATTGTGACAATAGATCATACCACACACGTGGAGCTTGCTTCAACCCAGAGAGAGCCTTCTTAAGATTGTACACATGATTTGGGTATTTAGGATTCACAAAACCATCCGGCTGTTGAACATAGACCTCTTTCTTGATTTCACCATTGAGAAATGCCGTCTTCACAACCATCTGATAGACGATCATATTCATGTGGACTGCATAAGCAAGGAATAGTCTAATAGCTTCCAAACGGGAAACAGGTGCATAGGATTCCATAAAGTCGATGCCTAATAATTGCTTGTATCCACGATCTACTAGTCGAGCTTTGTTCTTCAATATTCCTCCTAACTCGTCGAGTTTCACCTTGTAAACCCATTTCAAAGTGAGTAACTGCACTTGATCCGGGCATGGGACAAGTTCCCATACTTCAAGACGTATAAATTCATTATGTTCTTCTTGCATAGCTTCTATCCAACAGGATTGAGTAAAAGCTTCTTGCCATGTCTTTGGTTCAACTTTAGTGAGAAAAGCATAAAAATGACAAAACATTGCACTTTCTTGTAACTGACTTCGTGTGGATACCGGACGATTAGGGTCACCAATAATAGAATCTATAGGATGAGCCTTTGTCCACTTGATGTCATGTTCACGAAGTCGTGGATTGGAGTAAACTATAGTAGGAGCTTCCTCTGAGGTGGATGACCCGGCTTGATTATGGTCAGGAATTGGTACACCAAAGAATGGAAGTTCACGCATTTGAGCGAATTCCAAATCGTGATCATCATCATCCTCTTCGTCATCAATGGGCATGACATGGGTAGTTGAAACATGTGTTGGTTGAGAATTACTCGTTGAAGGTATATCTTGACCAATTGTAGGTGCAGATGTGTCTGATTGTGCTTCGGTTGCTGGAGCGACAACTTCGGTTATTGGAGCTATTACCTCAGGTTCTGGAGCAACAATACTTGGAGGAGTAAAGAGTTCATCAAGGAACGGTTGAAACAACGTATCCCATTCATTCCTAGAAGGTGCTGTAAATGATGATGAAGTAGGGTTATTTGGGACAAGACCAAAACTAATGTTACTGGGTCCCATTTCATGAAGTGCGGGTTCAGAGCTGCTTTGCTCAGAAGCCATTGCTGTCAGTTCATCAAAATCAACATTCATAGTTTCGAGGATCTTTCGAGAATTACAGTTGTAGATTCGGTATGCCTTCTTTGTGGGTGCATAACAAATGAAGATACCAATATCAACCTTGGGTTGAAGTTTTCCCAAATTATCCCCATCATTTTTGGATAGCAAAGAGAACCAAATACATGAAGATATGATAAATCTGGTACTTTTCCATGGAGAATCTCATAAGGTGTTTTACAATGGCGTTTTTGAATTAATGACCGGTTTTGGGTGTAAACTGTTGTTGATACTGCTTTTGCCCATAAAAATAATGGAGCCTTTGCGTAAATTAACATCGTTTGAGCAGCTTCCATAAGTGTGCGATTCCGCCTTTCAATGACACCGTTTTGTTGTGGAGTGCGAGCAACAGATGTTTCATGAGAAATGCCAACTTCTTCATAGTAATCACACAAGATTTGATTCACAAATTCAGTCCCATTATCTGTATGAATGCGTCGGACAGTAGTCTTGAGACGCACTTGAATCATCTTGAGAAATCCGATTATGAATTTTGGTGCCTCATTTTTTGTTGTAAGAAATTTCACCCATGTAAACCGAGAGTAATCATCTACAATGACGAGGATGTACTTTTTACCACTAAGACTTTTAGCACGCATTGGCCCACAAAGATCCATATGCAACAGATAAAGTTTCTCTTGGTTGGTGTCTTCAGTCTTGGGTTTGAATGATTTCTTAGTGCTTTTCCCCATTGTACACGCGGAACACAAATGATCCTTGTGAAAAGTAAGTTTAGGAAGACCACGAACAAGTTCGTTTTTCGCCAAATGATTAATAGCGTCAAAGTTAAGATGAGATAACCGTCGATGCTATAACCATGACTTAGTCTTTGATGCTTTGGAGAGAAGACATACGAGAGAAGCGGCCATCATGTCTTGTAAAGACAAAGTGTAAAAATTATTCCCTCGAGTACCTTTCAATAAATCAGCCCCTTCCAAATTACGAATGAAGAAGGTATGCTCTCAAAAAGCAACTTCTAGGTGTGCATCACAAAATTGTCGCACAGAAATTAAGTTTTGACCGAGACCTTCCACATAAAACACTCTTGAAATTATAACATTCCCAATATGATATTCACCATAACCCGTTATCTTTGCAATATGATCATTTCCAAATCGAACCGTACCAAGAAACTTGCTGACTAAATTTCTGAGCTGAGAGCGATCTCCGGTCATATGTTTAGAACAACCAGAGTCCAAATACCAGAGAATAATTTGGACCACCTGTTTTCAACAACAACAGTAGACAATGCATTGGAAACTATTGGTTCCGGAGTGTTAGCAGATACAAATATAATATTATCAGAATTGCTAGCATTTGTGTGGCCCTTAGATTTCCTGCGTTTTCTAATGTGAGTTTTAGCACTAACAGGTTTTATTGTTCCAACTTTCTGAGGTTTTGGATTATTAGCGGGCACTACAGTGGGAGTAGTACTATTTAAAGGGCACTTTGTTCCTATAGTAGTGTCGGTGTTCCTAGTTAAAGGACATGCTTGTGTTTTAGTAGCCTTGGTTCTCCTAGTTAAAGGGCACGCTTTCTTCGCTTTAGTGGGAGTGATCCTAGTTAAAGGGCACGTATTTCCTACTATAGTGAAAGTTCTACCGGTGGGACGCCACATCCAACCAACTTGGGTTAACACTTTCCCAGTCGGTTTCCATTCTAAACCATTTTTACGGGCATTCATCTCATTCACATGGTCAATAAGGCAAGAGTCATGATGACTAGAAAACATACATTCATTGCAATTCCAACATTTCAAATCAGAGTTCACAGTAGGCTTAGAACGCTACACAACCGCAGAGCCTTTAGGTTTAGCTACATGATTCTTTTTATTCAAAATAGAAATACCATTCCTAGGATAGGCTTCTACTTTCTTCTTCACTTGACTACTAGATGGGGGCAAGATCCTATCATTCTTCTTGTTTCTTTTAAGCTTAGATCTTTGAGCCTTAGTAGTGGTGCTTACTCATGTAGAAGGCAACACGGGAATATTAGAAGCTGGTTTTGATTTTGCCTTATATTTAGTGACCAATGTTTGTGATGGTTTAGTCCTAGGGCCCTTATTAAGTGGTGTGACGGCGATAAGGTTCTTTTTTATTGCACTAGAGGACGGTGCTGAGACAGTGGCTGCGTTCTCCACCACATTCTTACCTTTTAGGGTACGAAGTGTTTCCTTTAACTTAGTCAAAGCCAAATTTTTATCACAAATTTGTTCCCTCAAATCAGATATTTCCACCGAATTTCGATTCAATCGTTCAATCAATGATTGATTCTACGCAGTGGTATCAGCACATGCGGGCTTTACAGAACCGAAGAGTTGTGTATTTTTCTGTTTTAAGTTATTAACTTTGGACAAAATATTGGAAACTCGATTATCTAGATCAAGTTTCATATTCTCAGCGGCTTCAAGTACGTTCACACAGTTAAGCTCCTTATATTTCTCTATGTCTATCGGTAATGATAGCAAGTCACAACCTCAAGTACGTTCACTTGGCTGACGTTTTTTTAATTGTAAATCCAATCTAAAATTCTTTTGAAAATTTGCATCTTCTATATTAACACCTTCGAAAGACGTTTCAAAAAGCTCTTGAATAAATTGTTGTTTACATTCAAGCGAAATGCAATGTTTTTGAATTTCATCAAAACTTTTTGAAAGCGAAGAATAAGAATCTTGAAGCTTTAAATATTCAGCGTCAGATTTGTGACAAGTACTATTTACCACATTATCCACATATTCAACATTATGCACAATAGAATCATTTTCAACACTTTTATTCACACAGACGGAAACACTATCATGAGACATCACTTGCTTTAGAAGCTGATCATTCTGACGTGAAATTCGTTCAATTTCAAGCAAACTATTTTCACATGCATCATCCATTTCATTGAAAACACGTCTAACTTCTTCTATTTCCAAAAGCAACTCTGGATCAACATTTCGAAGACAAGCTGTAATATTGTTTACAAATGGAACAATTTCATCTCGAAATGCAACTCTAGTGTGCTCAAAATTCCATTCACCTTATGGTTATGGCCGAAGCCGTCGTACGTTCCACAATGACCTTGTCAAAATCGGCTAAGTGTTGGTGCACCGCATTTATGCTAACGGATGCCTTGCTTACCGGTGGAATTAACTTAGTTAAATCCTTTTTGACAAGTGTAGGAGACGTACTAGGAGGGTTTTACTATGACAAACTTTGAGGCACAAAAACTGTTAATTGAGAAAAATCCTTTTGTAAACGAATACGGGTCTTTTTAGAAAATTGATCTTTAATAAGCTGATCATAATTAATCTTACGGAATTTTGAAAGCATTTTAGAATGAGTTTCTTCCGCAAGTGACTGTGTCTCCTCAGTACTACGAACATAAGGTGCTTCTTTCGATTTGCCAATAAGGGTCACATCATAAAGACAAGGAATATATTCCTGAGCTTGTTTTGCATAACCATGATTAGGTGGTAAATCTTGAAGACGCTTAAGTTCGAGTTCTTTAAATGATTTAGTTAAAAGATGAACCTTTTCTGTGGAAGTGTATTGTTTTAAAAGCTGTTATTCCTTAAATCTAAGAAGTTTGGTAGCATTAATTTCCGATTCAAACTTTTTAGACACGAGAGTTTCAAAATATATTTTAAGTTTCTGAAAATCGTTTACAACCGACTCTTTTGCTTTTAATTCATTGGAAATATTAGCTTTTAATGATTTTATTTCATTTAAGTGTTCAATCTTTTCAAAACGAAATTGATCAAATTCAGAATAAGTTATTTTTTCAGCTTGAGGGACCATTTTAAAAGTTTTGACCTTTTCCTTATACAGCGCAAGCTCAACGGTTAGGTTGGCATTCATATCTACGGTTTTTCGGACAGCCACATTCATGTTATCAATAATATGTTTAGGCACCATTACCAAATCAGTTGATCATAAGATTTCATACCCGTCGTAGCATTTGGTTGAGGTTCACTCAAATGTGTTGGATTGGATACCGCATCATTTGAGTTACGAGTTCCCGAATGCTGTTCGAGGTTGTCATTTTCATGGTCAACATGATGTGGATTATTATGAACATTATTAGATGTGGTTGGTACCTCACTGACGACATCAGAACCGTAGTGAGAGAGATTAGCAACGAGTGTAGCTTGGGCTGAGTGAATGTCATCACAATCCGAATCATATGCATCAAGATCATCTGCTTGATAAGCTGGATTAGAAGTAGAGACGACTGCAATGCTTTCATTATCTACTGCCCCTGGGTCTGCAAGAAATGCTAATTCCTCTTAATCCAAAATCTTCCCCTTGACTGAGCATCGACCAAATACATCTTCTAACGAAACCATGTTGCATCCCTTCTTCTTTTTGGCTGAGTACATTCCCTAGCCATATGAACTTGTCCTTGGCAATTGTAACAAGTCACAACCTTTTGAGGACCAATAGTGCTTCCATTACCACTAGCTTGAGAATTCACAGCTTTAGCGTTCATGGTCCTTGAAGGAGGTCCATATGAATTTTGCCTTGCCTAAATGGTTTGCACCGTTACTTGACCATCTTGAATGGTGGCTTGTTGTCGAGGATTTGAAGAAGTGTGAAGCTGATTGTTCGTTGGTGGAAATCCTCTAGTAGCAACAAGTTTTGACAAGTAGGCAGTGAGATGGTTTAAGACATCAGTAGGCGTATCATTTGGAGTAAAGACTGGTGCCTGAATTGGTGGAAGTTCATTGGAGTAAAAGGCTTGTGCTGGTTGTGATTCAATTGGAAAATATCCTTGTTGAGGAGTATAGCCCATTGGAGAAGTTATAGCTTGTGAGGGTGATGCTTGATGTACTAGTTGATGTGGAAAAGACTGTTGATGAACACTTTGTTTGAATGCTTGTTGTGGCATCATTAGTGGTTGATAAGGTGGTTGATGTGGTTGCTGATAGGTGTGTGGTGGTGGCTGCTGCAAGTATGATGGTTGTTGATAAGAATAAGCCATGTTTTGTTGAGAAGAATACATGGCTAGTGGGTGATGAACTTGAGGTGTAGACAACCGAGTCTCGATCACATGGCATTCGTGTTGTTGAAGAAAATCTTGAAGTTGATCCACATTGGTTTGATGCAAATCCTTAGCCAATTTAACAGATGTCACTTACTTTTTCCATTATGAAGGAAGAGTGTTCAAATACTTGGTGTTTAATTGAAACGTAGGAATTGCCATGCCATAGATATTGAGATCATTCAACAATAGAGTGAATCTCAAGTAGTAATCATTGAGAGTCTCCCCGGGAACATAGGTAAACTTATCAAAAGTATCATAAAGCTTACACTCTCGTTCTTGTTTAGTTAACGAGGTGCCTTGCATTAGAACACGAATTCTATCCCATAACTCTTTGGCAACCTTATATTTACTGTCTAGTTTGTAGAAATCTGGGGGAAAGGCTTGGAGAATGATGTTTGTAGCTTGTTTATCACACTTGTCTTGAATCTTAGCATCTCCAGTTAGTTCACCCGTTGTGCGAGGACGAGTAACAACACCTTCCGTCACAGTACCATATACCAATGGTCCATTGAGCATCGATGGCCAAATGAGATGTCCATTCTCTTTGTTCAACATATAAAGTTCCATTCGGGAAGCCCAATCCTCGTACATAGTCTTCACCAACATTGGTGGACGATTATCCGTACTCGAGAGGATGGACTTATCCGTAAGAGATGTATACTCCATTTCGATAAGTTAAGATTTACAAGTGTTGATCGAACAATGAGAGAAAGTAAATGTGTTTGTTGTTGTGAGTTGAAGTCGAGAAACAATGTTGAAATCCCCTAAAATATGTTCTCTATGACTAAAAAATTCCAAGACGAACAAAAACACACATAATTTTTGGTTCGTCGAAATATTGATCGGAATAAACCATCGGAATACCCCCTGTCGGAATGAACCTATCGGAATACCCCCTGTCTGAATAAACCTATCGGAATACCCTCTATCGGAATAACCCATGTCGGATTAAACCTATCGGAATAACCCATGTCGGAATAAACCTATCAGAATACCCTCTATCGGAATCCCCCTTGTCGGAATAAACCTATCGGAATAACCCTTGTCGGAATAACCTTTATCGGAATACCGTCGGAATAACCTGTGTCGGAATACCACTATCGGAATACCCGTCTGAATAATGGTCGGAATGATAAACCCTTTTCCGATGGGAGCTGTCGGAATACCTAAACCCTTTTCCGATGGTTGCTGTCGCAATATTACCCACTTTTCTCGGACAAAACTCAACCAATTCGAGATTTTAAGCCAAAAAATGATCAAAACACCCGAAAAATTTGTGTTTTTAGCCAAAGTAAATATACCAAATCTCTACCACAACTATGTAGAAGATTTGTATCAAGAAAAAACCATAAAAAACACAAAAAAAAATTGGTTCGTATGAAATGGATCAAAATAGGCACAAAAAATCAAGAACACAAACACATAAACAATACAATCATCCCATGGCTCTTGATACCATTTGTAGGATATTGTAAATCTTGCTTATGTTTAGAGAGAGAAAGAGATAGAAAGATGGTAGATTTCACACACACTTTAGAGACAGAAAGTAAGAAAACACACTTTTACTATGTGTAAATTATGAGAAAACCACCACCCTCTCCAACTAATGAGAGGGTTTATATACCAAGCCCATAAGATGGGCTTGGTCTTACAATTGGGCCGGGCATACATGCATGGACCAGGCTTTTCCTTGTTCGATATATATTATGATATCTAGACTACGAGCTACTACTTAATATATTGTCGGAGTGACCGAATCTTCCTAAATACTTAAAAACGTATTTCCAATCATCCAAAATCAATCAAACACCACCCCTTGGTGGTGTTGTTGCCGGCGGCTAAAGAGAACAAAGGGCTAGTGTTTTGTGCTTTTTAGAAAAACTCTGTTAAATGAAAAACATGTTTCCCCTTTTTTATTTTGTAAAAAATAAAATGGGGTTGGCCCTCCTTGTCTTTGGTGTCCCCGGCATATGGGGCCCACAAGGGGAAACCCGAAGTTTTTCCCGTGTCTAATATTTTACGTGCACATACGTTCGTGTTTCCATTTTATATTATAATTAAATGTTCGTGTTATAGATAAATACTTGTACGTAACGATATTAATCGTATTATATTAAATAAGTATGTAATTACATGTTCGTGATTTTACGTTCATGATTTCATGTTCGTGATTATAATTATTATTGTTAATAAATATCGTGTATTATCACGTACTTAATACTTATCGTGTAAAAACACCTACGTAATTTCTGTAATTAATAATCGTGACACGTGTTCTTGCTATAAAGGGAAAGTTTTAATATGTACATACGTTTACTAAGTGTAGTGTTCATGGTAAAAGCGTGCGGGTTTTACACATGGTGTAGTCATGGCAACGCCGAATCAAGAAAAAGGTTATTAATAAAATTTCTAAGGGAAAAGAGATCTCGTTTTCCCCTTTGATTGCAAGCAGTATAGCTGAAGGTCACTTGACGATCGAAGTAAGCATAGAGGGCCACGATGTACACCGCATGTATATCGACGGGGGTTTCTCAACAGAAATCCTCTATGAGCATTGTTTTGCGCGGCTAAGGCCAAAAGTAAAAAAGCGAGTTGATTCCGGCCATGTCGTTGCTCACAGGCTTTAGTGGAGAGGTGATTTGGCCACTTGGCCAACTACGTCTTTTAGTAACGGTCAGAGATGCAAAACATTCAACTACGGCTTGGATTAACTTTATGGTGATACGTTCACCATTGCCATACAACGGAATCATCGGGCGACCAGGAATATTGGCCATACGAGTCGTACCATCAACAGCCCATGGAATGTTTAAATTCCCCGTCGAAGGAGGTATTGTCACAATATACAATACTATCATACCACCAGCAGAATGCAATATTGTAGTAGAACCATCGGCACCAGCCATGGTACAGACTGTGACATCACCACCTAATCTAAAGGCGGCGATTCACCCCGATTTCCCAAAACAAGAAGCATGATTGGAGGAACATTGTCCGATAAAGGTAGAGTAATAAGTGTGAAAACACTTATCCTTTTGCCACTTATTTCCAATAATAACAAGACCAAAACGTGTATTTTATGTCGTAAAAGTCGGAATTATGCGTGGTTTGTGTTTTATTGTGTTTTAGGACCAAAAGATGCAAAAGGAAGAAGACATGGGCTATCACGGGCTTTTATCGAAGAAAAAGACTAAAGACGAAGTCGAAAGATCGAGAATGCAAAAAGAACGAAAGTACAAGGCCAATTCTAAAGATTTATCGAAGAAAAAGTCTAAAGACGGAAGTTTAATGAAGTCGAAGAACTCAAGTCTAATTATAGAAGAAAATTATATGACAAGTTCAACTTATATCGACAAATCCCGAGACGACATCGAGAAAGACAAAGAAATTAAGTCGAGTCGAGACGAGAAGAAAAAAATTAGATAGCTTAAGCATGTAATCTCCCCACCTCCTATAAATACCATCCTAATATGTCATTAGGAGGGTGTTAGGTGGTTAGTTTTTAGTAGTGGTAGTTTAATTTTTAAGTGTGCTTTTAATTTTTCTCTCTAGTTTTTCCTTTCAAACTTATTAATCTTTACATTAATCTTGTAATCTTTTGATATTCATCTTTAATCAGTCAAGCTTATTTTCTTAATTCTCATTCTACCTTTCTTAATCTTTTTCTTAATCTTGATAATCATGTAGTTAATCTCATCTCTTGGATTAAGTGATTGTTTTATTCTTGTGATTAATCTTTTAGTTTTGATGTGGTGGATGTTTTGAGCTTATTGTGGTATTTGATCTTCTAGTGTTTGGCTTATTTTTGATTAAGTTGTTTTGATAGATTTATAGAATTGTTTATTAGTTGATTTTAAATGTTTTGATTACTTAGTGTTTTATAGTTTTTAATTTGTGGCTTATTTTGTTCTTCTTAAAATTTATTTGGTTAAAGTTTTGGTTAATTGCTTGTTTGGTTCATGCTTATTCATAGCTTATTCCTTAAGTTTTGTTGGTTCTGTTTATCTGTATCCGAGTTTTAACATTTTCGGATTAGGGTTAATTTTTCCGAAAATGCCATTTCTCTGAATTGATCAATTCTATGAAATCTTCCTTTTTCTGAAATTGCTGTTATTCTGAAATTCTCTTTTCTCTGAATTCGTCATTTCTATGAAAATCCCATTTCTCTGAAAAGTCCTTTATTCAGAAAAAGCTCATTATTCTTGAAACATCTTTATTCCGAAAACCCTTCTTTTTCTGAAAAGTCAGTTATTCCGAAAACCACAATTTCTCTGAAAAGTCCTTTATTCCGAAAATGTCATTTTCTATGAAAAGTTCATTATTCCGAAAAGACCAATTTTTCTGAAAAAGCTTTTATTCCGAAATAATCACTTTTCCGAAAACCCTTGTTTTTCCGAAGAAACCTCTTTCTCTGAAAAGACCGTTATTCCAATGATAAACATTCTTATTCCGAAAATCCCATTTTTCTGAAAAGCTTGTTATTCCGAAGAAACCATTTTTCTGAAATTCCAATTTTTAGACTTAGTTTAATTAGTAATTTTCTGAATTGTTTCTATTTTCGAACTTTAATTTTTCCCGCCTTTTTACTTAGCATTGTTTTAACTTGCTTTATCTTAGATTAAATTTTCAAGCTTTCAACGCCATTTTTAGTTTTAGTTAAAATAGATAATTTTTCCCCATTTATTATTCCACCAAGAACGACTGAGTCACACTTTTAACCGATAATCAAATGGCGCCACTACGGCTCTTTTCGTTAAGATTAAAGGTTTTAAGTGAGAGACGCGTTAGATTTTGGGATACGTTCATTTTTGAACGTTATTTTCTTGCTTAAATTTTCATAAAAATCCTAAAAAAAATATAAAATTTTCAAAAATACAAAAAAATAGAGAAACATATAAAAAACCAAAAATATTTCTTGTCTATTTTTCTTTTCCTTTTGTAGGTGTGCATGCGTACTCGTGCTCGTAAGAAGAAAGTAGCTCAAGCCGAAGTCATTACTCCACCTATTGTCACCATGGACAATCAACCAATGATCGAGCTTTTGCAATCGCACGTAGAGGGCAACACTGATGCTATTGTCATACCCGAGATTGGAGCCAACAACTTCGAGCTTAAATCCGGCTTCATTCAAATGGTCTCTGCTCAACCCTTCTTGGGGCGTTCATTTGATGATCCTCATGACCATATTAAAAGGTTTCTTCAACTCACTAATACGGTTAAGTGTAATGGGGTTTCACAAGAGGTAATTCGCTAGCAACTTTTTTCCTTTCTCCTTGGAAGGACAAGCCCGGCATCGGCTTGATAAGGAACCGCCACAAAGTATTCTTACGTGGACGGATTTAGAGACCAAATTCATCAACTACTTTTTCCCACCCTCATGTACTACCGCTTTGCGGAATGAAATCATTACTTTTGAACAAAAGTACGGTGAGACATTTAGGAATCTTGCGACCGTTTTAAGGAACTTTTAAGAAAGTGTCCACAACATGGTTTAACAAAAGTACATCAAATCAATACTTTTTACAATGGTTTAAGCATGAATGACCAAGATTCACTAAATAGTGCCTCGGGGGGTAACATTTTGGTTAAGTCTGCTAATGCCGCTTGGGATATTATTGAGAACAAGTCTAGAGTGCAAACCAAGAGTGTTCGGACCAATGTGGCTAGTGCTAGCACTAATGAGAGCGACAAGAGAATTGATAAGCTTACTTCGCTTGTTGAATCACTTGCTCTCCAAGCCGCCAATAATACCAAAGCTATCACTGCCCAAGCTAGTGCTTTGACTCAATCATGTGAAATATGCGGGGGATCTCACTCATACACCGATTGTCCTTCGACTCATGACAATACAGAAAATGTGTATGCCGCCAACGGTACCTATTCTACAGGAGGCTATCAAGCACGTCCTCAAGGTGACCGCAATTTGCTCAGCTATCGCTCAAACAACTTTCTTTCACCACCCGGTTTTCCCCCACAAAACCCAAACAACCTCAATCGCAACAATTAAAACCAACCTCGTGCTCCAAATCAATATCAAAACCAAAGAACCTCATATCCTCCTCAAAGAAACAACCAAGTTTACCAACCACATGCTTATCAACCACCTGCCTACCATGCTCCTCCTCCCAACCAACCTACCGTATTTAATCATGAGGTTGAAACTTACATGAGGACTAATGATGCGATAGTGCAGAATCTTTAGCGGAAAATGGCCAACATGAAAGCAGATATGGTGAAACAAGGGAATGATCTTCGAGCCGATATGCGAAACTCTTTTACAAGTCAAACGAATGACTTAAGGAACATGATGGCTAGTTTCTTCCCAAGTAATCAAGTCTCTGGTTCGGGTTCTCTTCCGAGTAACACCGTTGCTAATCCAAGAGGGGAGATGAAAGCAATCACCACTCGAAGTGGAAAAGGTTTAATGGAACCCGAGCTTCCTACACCTACACTGGTGATTGTGACAAAGGAAAACGAGTCTCCTTCTCCAATTCCTCCGCCTTCTATTCCTCCAACTTCTACTTCTCCAATTCCACCACCTTCTACTTCTACCCCTCCACCACCCAAGGATGTGAGTGAGAATTCCATTCCAAAGCCTTCATCTCAACCCAATATACCTTATCCTTCAAGGTTGAGGAAAGAGAAATTGAAGAACAAGGAAGACATTCAGGTTTCTAACTTTCTCAAAATGTTTAAACAACTAAATTTTAATATCTCCTTTGCTGAGGCTCTCGCTCACATGCTGAAATATGCTAAAATGTTTAAAGATCTTCTCAGTGATAAGGAGAAACTTCTCGATATTGCTCAGACCCAACTTAATGAGAATTTCTCCGCAGTGCTCTTAAGGAAATTACCAACCAAACTTGGTGATCCGGGTCGTTTCTTGATTCCTTGCAACTTCACTGGGGTAGAGAATTGTATGGCCCTAGCCGATCTAGGTGCTAGTATAAACTTAATGCCTTTAAGCGTTTGGAAAAAATTGTCTCTACCCGAGCTAGTCCCCACACGAATGACTTTGGAATTAGCTAACCGTACGGTTGCTTATCCAGTGGGGATAGCCGAAGACATCTTCATTGGTGTTGACAAATTCACCTTCCCGGCGGATTTTGTTGTCATTGATTACGAGATGGACCCCCATGTTCCATTAATCGTTGGGCGTCCATTCTTAAGGACCGGTCGCACTCTCATCGATGTAGCCGCGGGCGAATTAATCATGAGATTTGGTGACGATAAAATCGTCTTCAACATGGGTAAACTTTCTAAGCATCCTTCTGAAAACGAGAGTGTTAATTTCATTGACGTTCTTGATGAGGCTTGTGAAGAACATTTCAAAGACGCTTGTAAAAGTGGTTCTTCTTCTCTACCCATTGTTGAGACCGTTGCCTCTATTGCTCCATCACTAACTCCATTTGGAGAAAGTAATTTCATTTTCAAAGACTTTGAAGCAACTTTGGGAGATGTGGACTTAAAATATAACGATTCTCCCTCCAATTGGGATGAAGACATTCTTATCATTGAGAAACTTCTCAATGAGGACCATATTTCTCCACCATCTCCTAAGGATATCTCTATCGATGAACCGAATTTGTCTACGCCTTCCATCGAAAATCCTCCGGATTTAGAACATAAGGACCTACCGTCTCATCTCGAGTACGTTTTCCTTGAAGACAAAAAGACGTCACCCGTCATCATCGCTAAGGACTTGAAAGAGGAAGAAAAATCCCGACTTATCGTCGTGCTGAAGAATCACAAGAAAGCAATCGCTTTGAAGATCTCTGATATTCGTGGAATAGATCCTCACTTTTGCACACATAAAATTCTCATGGAGGACGACTTTAAACCCACTATTCAAAGCCAAAGAAGGGTGAATCCTAAGATCCATGAAGTTATCAAAAAAGAGGTTATCAAACTTCTTGATGCGGGAATGATCTACCCTATCTCGGATTCACCATGGGTTAGTCCCGTCCATTGTGTGCCTAAGAAAGGCTGAATCACCGTTGTGCCTAATGAAAACAACGAGTTGATTCCTACTAGTCTCGTTACAGGGTGGAGAGTTTGTATAGACTATCGCAAACTCAATGATGCTACGAGAAAGGATCATTTTCCCCTTCCTTTCATGGACCAATTGCTTGAACGTCTAGCGGGTAATGACTATTACTGCTTCTTAGACGGTTTCTCCGGGTATTTTCAAATTCCCATCGATCCCAAAGACCAAGAGAAAACCACATTCACTTGTCCTTACGGAACATTTGCTTATAAAAGAATGCCTTTCGGCTTATGCAATGCTCCTGGGACCTTCCAAAGGTGTATGATGGCTATCTTCCTTGACATGGTTGAAGAAACTATGGAAGTCTTCATGGATGATTTCTCGGTCTATGGTGATTATTTCTCTCATTGCCTTGCCAATTTAGAACGCATGCTTAAGCGGTGTGAAGACACTCGCCTTGTTCTAAATTAGGAAAAATGCCATTTCATGGTAAAAGAAGGCATTGTGCTTGGACATAAAATCTCAAAAACCGGTCTTGAAGTGGACCGTGCTAAAGTGGATGTCATAGCCAAATTACCTCCACCTTCAACCGTAAAGGGTGTGAGAAGTTTCCTTGGTCATGCGGGCTTCTATCGTCGATTCATCCAAGATTTTTCTAAAATCGCTCGCCCGATGACCCACCTCTTGTAAAAAGATACTCCTTTCATCTTTTCTAAAGAGTGACTTCAATCCTTCAATCTTCTTAAGGATAAGCTAACTAAGGCACCAGTCTTGGTTACCCCTAATTGGGAGCTACCTTTTGAATTGATGTGTGATGCTAGCGACTTTGCTATTGGAGCGGTTTTGGGCCAAAGAGTGAACAAACACTTCCAACCAATCCATTACGCTAGCAAGACAATGACGGGGGCTCAATTGCATTATACCACTACCGAAAAAGAGCTTTTAGCTGTAGTGTATGATTTTGAAAAATTCCTCTCCTATCTTGTCCTTTCAACCACCATCGTGTATACCGATCATTCCGTGTTGAAGTACTTGTTGACTAAGCAAGATTCTAAGCCAAGACTTCTTCGTTGGGTTTTACTCCTTCAAGAATTTAAAATAGAAATTCGTGACAAAAAGGGAGCGGAAAACCTAGGCGCGGATCATCTAAGTAGACTTGAGGATCCTTATCAAGGGGATCATCCGAACCAAGAGATCAATGACTCTTTTCCTCTTGAGACCTTAATGTCTATAAATTCCAATCTTGATGAAACCCCGTGGTTTGCGAACATTGCAAACTACTTAGCGGGTGGAATTCTCAAGGAAGGGTTAACATCCCAACAAAAGAAAAAGTTCTTTAAATACATTGAACACTATTTTTGGGACGACCCTTACATTTTCAAACAATGTGCTGATCTGATTATTCGTCGATGTGTTAATGGGCCGACAGCTTTACAAATCCTTGATGCTTGCGATAAAGGACCCACTGGTGGTCACTTTGGTCCCAATTACACCGCGAAGAAAGTTTTCGACTCTGGATTTTATTGGCCCACCATTTATCATGATGCTCATGAAATGGTTAAACGTTGTGATGCTTGCCAACGACAAGGAAAGCACACATAAAGATTAGATGCCTCAAAATTTCATACAAGAATATGAAATCTTTGATGTATGGGTTATCGACTTTATGGGGCCGTTTCCATCATCTAAAGGGAACAAGTACATCCTCGTAGCCATTGACTACGTTTCCAAATGGGTTGAAGCTAAGGCTCTCCCTACGAACGATGCGGGGGTGGTTGTGAACTTTTTGAAGCAGCTTTTTGCTCGATTCGGTGTTCCTCCTGCTATTATCAGTGACCGCAGGACTCATTGTTGCAATGATCCATTCACAAGAGTCATGGCTAAGTACGGTGTCAATCACCGTCTTTCCACCGCTTATCATCCCCAAACTAATAGGAAAGCCGAGATATCTAACCCGGGATTGAAGCGAATTCTGGAGCGTACTGTGGGAGAGCATCGTGCCTCGTGGGCCGATAAGTTAGATGATGCTTTGTGGGCTTTCCATACCGCTTATAAGACCCCGATTGGTTGTACACCTTATCGTCTTGTGTACGGGAAAGCATGCCCCTATCGAGCTGGAACATAAGGCATACTGGGCCTTGACGTGGGCTAACTTCGACATCAACAAAGCCGGCGATCTTCGAAAGATTCAACTCAACGAACTCAACGAACTAAGGAATGAAGCTTATGAGAACTCGTTAATCTACAAGGAGAAGACCAAGATCATCCATGATGGAAGGATTAAGAACCGAGAGTTCCACATTGGTGATCAAGTCTTACTTTTTAACTCTCTGTTGAAGATCTTCTCGGGAAAGCTGAAAAGCCGTTGGTCTGGTCCATTCACCGTCGCCAAAGTCTTCCCCTATGGCACCATTGAGCTCTCTCAACCAAATGGAACCAATTTTAAGGTGAATGGCCAGCGCGTGAAGTTGTACTTTGGTGAGGACATATCTCATGAGATGATTCCATCCCTCACCATGTTTCCCTTGAATTAAGTTCTGGGTCGAGTCAGGCTCGTGACTCGGTTAACAAAAACAAGCGCTTCTCGGGAGGCAACCCGTTGATCTATCCTTTACCGTTTTCATAATAAGTGTAGGGGGAGTCCCGTATGTGTTTGTTGTCTTGTTTCTTCTATGCAGGGATTAAATCTTCAAAGATCCATTCTCGATGACTTTTGACGAACCGTGATCCCGTGTACCCGTCTTCCCGGTTCTATCCTAAACTGTCGTGATTCAATATCTCATATTTGAATATGTTCACATTGAAATCACTATAGTTGTCCTTTCCTTAGCAAGATTTAAAAAAAGTGCACAATGTCATAGGTGTAGGGGAGTTTACTCCCACATGCTTAAACATTAAGGACAATGTTTATATCAAGTGTAGGGGGGGACTTCTATCGAAGTAAGTGGTCTTTTCCATGAATTTGTCCTCATTTTAACCAGAAAATTTGATTTTTCGACATTTTTCAAAAATTTTAATCTATTTTGGCCTAGTAGTTTTTTCCTTTGTTATCGTTATTTACTTTCCTTGCTAAAATAAAGTTTCATAAAGTAGTTTTAAATTTTTCAAAGTCGTGAATAGTTTGACTCAACCCGAGTTTACTTATCTAAGTTTACTCTAGCTAGTATCCTTAACGTGTTTAAGTCAAGTTTTGCTAGGATTTTATGTAGGGAACTTTAAAATGCGAAAGTCTTAACTCTCACGGGTTAAGAACAATTACTTTTCCCAAGTTCCTATAATTGATCCTAGAGAGTTGTTTATCAAGGGAACTTTAAAACGAGAATTCTAAACTTGAAAAAGTCTAAGAGTTTGCAAGATCCTATAGATGACTCGAAAACACAAAACTTTGATTTTGGCTAAGCATCCATGAGTCTCATTCCTTGAGATTTTAAATTGTGGAGAACGAGAGATGATAGAGTCAATTATAAGTTTGGTATTCTTTCGTGAATTTATGTGAGTTGATTATGAACCTATTCTCCCATCGCTTGCTATTAAATTTATCTGCAATAAATAAGGTTGTACGATTTGAAAAGTTACTTAGCTTCTAGCACAAGATCGTTTAAAAGTTGCTCGGTATTAATTAGAGTTCATAGCCAAGGCATAACTTATTGAAGCGGGATGCGAAGATTGGCGAGTCCGAAAAGGCCCTAACAAGGCATGAGGGCTAAATGTTGTTGCTACAGATCCCAAGTGATGTGAAGAATCATTTATCAAAAATCAATATGAAAGATCAAGACACACAACGAAAAGCAAATACTCCCCTAAAGATCATGGAGAAGTCTATCCGAAAAGACCCTAGCAAGGTATGAGGATAAATAGATCCAAGTCCTAAAAGGAGGTAGATCGTTGTATATCAAAGTCCAAAGTAAAGATTGGAGAAAAATGAAGAAGTCATGGTCCAAGTATGAAGAATCTCTCAAAACTTCAAGTGAAGAAATTCCTATTATGAAGAGAAGACCATAATTTCAAGAACCTCTCTCAAAGATTTGAAGTATGAAGTCGCTGCCAAATATCGGTCCGAGAAAGGTCTCAAATAGTGAAGCGAGTTATGCCAAGATATGAACTTTATGAGGTCCCGAGAAGCAGTTTTAAAAGATTTTGTCCTTTAGCTAACTATTTATTAAATCGTCCCACTTTATTTTCAGCCTAAATAACTATCAAAATAAGTCAAACAATGCATCCTCGTGATCATTCAAGACAAAAATAAAATATAAGAGATACACCTAGGAATAAGGGAGTCTAAGTGAATAATTGGGCCACATGAGTTCGTGTTAGTTTGCTAACTTATAATAACAATGATCTCATTTTTAAGCTTGGTATGGGGAACGTGAAACTTGAGAATGATGAACATTCATGACAACCGAAAACCCCAATGTAAGTCTTTGTTCTTTACTTGTTTTGATCTTTTAGTTTTCTTAGTGTCTAGCATTTAATAAAGGCCAAGGTGGTTATCTATAGAGAAAAATGTAAACCGTGCTTTGAAATTAGTGCATTGCATGAGGACATTGCAATGGTCAAGTGTAGGGGATTTAATAAGTGTGAAAACACTTATCCTTTTGCCACTTATTTCCAATAATAACAAGACTAAAACGTGTATTTTATGTCGTAAAAGTCGGAATTATGCGTGGTTTTTGTTTTTATTGTGTTTTAGGACCAAAAGATGCAAAAGGAAGAAAACATGGGCTATCACGGGCTTTTGTCGAAGAAAAAGACTAAAGACGAAGTCGAAAGATCGAGAATGCAAAAAGAACGGAAGTCCAAGGCCAATTCTGAAGATTTATCGAAGAAAAAGTCTAAAGACGGAAGTTTAATGAAGTCGAAGAACTCAAGTCTAATTATAGAAGAAAATTATAAGACAAGTTCAACTTATATCGGCAAATCCCGAGACGACATCGAGAAAGAAAAAGAAATTAAGTCGAGTCGAGACGAGAAGGAAGAAATTAGATAGCTTAAGCATGTAATCTCCCCACCTCCTATAAATACCCTCCTAATATGTCATTAGGAGGGTGTTAGGTGGTTAGTTTTTAGTAGTGGTAGTTTAGTTTTTAAGTGTGTTTTAATTTTTCTCTCTAGTTTTTCCTTTCAAACTTATTAATCCTTACATTAATCTTGTAATCTTTTGATATTCATCTTTAATCAATCAAGCTTATTTTCTTAATTCTCATTCTACCTTTCTTAATCTTTTTCTTAATCTTGATAATCATGTAGTTAATCTCATCATTTTGATTAAGTGATTGTTTTATTCTTGTGATTAATCTTTTAGTTTTGATGTGGTGGATGTTTTGAGCTTATTGTGGTATTTGATCTTCTAGTGTTTGGCTTATTTTTGATTAAGTTGTTTTGATAGATTTATAGAATTCCTTATTAGTTGATTTTAAATGTTTTGATTATTTAGTGTTTTATAGTTTTTAATTTGTGTCTTATTTTGTTCTTGTTAAAATTTATTTGGTTAAAGTTTTGGTTAATTGCTTGTTTGGTTCATGCTTATTCGTAGCTTATTCCTTAAGTTTTGTTGGTTCTGTTTATCTGTATCGGAGTTTTAATATTTTCGGATTAGGGTTAATTTTTCCGAAAATGCCATTTCTCTGAATTGATCAATTCTATGAAATCTTCCTTTTTCTGAAATGGCTGTTATTCCGAAATTCTATTTTCTCTGAATTCGTCATTTCTATGAAAATCCCATTTCTTTGAAAAGTCCTTTATTCCGAAAAAGCTCATTATTCTGAAAACATCTTTATTCCGAAAACCCTTCTTTTTCTGAAAAGTCAGTTATTCCGAAAACCAAAATTTCTCTGAAAAGTCCTTTATTCCGAAAATTTCAGTTTCTATGAAAAGTCCATTATTCCGAAAAGACCAATTTTTCTGAAAAAGCTTTTATTCCGAAATAATCACTTTTCCGAAAACCCTTGTTTTTCCGAAGAAACCTCTTTCTCTGAAAAGACCATTATTCCGAAGATACAATTTTTTCTGAAAACATTGTTATTCCGAAAATCCCATTTTTCTGAAAAGCTTGTTATTCCGAAGAAACCATTTTTCTGAAATTCTAATTTTCAGACTTAGTTTAATAAGTAATTTTTTGAATTGTTTCTATTTTCCAACTTTAATTTTTCCCGCCTTTTTACTTAGCATTGTTTTAACTTGCTTTATCTTAGATTAAATTTTCAATCTTTCAACGACATTTTTATTTTTAGTTAAAATAGATAATTTTTCCCCATTTATTATTCCACCAAGAATGACTAAGTCGCACTTTTAACCGATAATCAATTCGAAAAGACTTGGAACGAAATTATTTTATACTTGGCTAAAACCCTTGTATTATAGAGCAGCCATGTGCACTATCTTGAAGGAAAATCTTGACATCTTCTCATGGGAGCCCAAGGAAATAAATTCAGTGCCACAGTCAATTGCAAAACAAAAATTGCAAATTCGATAGGGATACCCGCCAGTCAGACAAAAGAAGCGTGAAAAAGCCCCTGAACGCAGCCAAGCTATACTAGAAGAGGTAAAAAAGCTGGTAAAAGTAGGCATCATGCGGGAAGTTTTTTTGGAAAAAATTTATGAGTATTAGTTCCCCCTGCTGGTTGGTCAGAGTTCCCCCTGCTAGAGTAAGTTCCCTAGGCTGAATAACAAAGGCCGGGGGATTGGTCCCCCTGCTGGAAGTCAATGGCCCTGCTACAAAGATAAACTTGGAAGAGATATTAGCGCGTTTCTGATACTACTCCAGAATAGTTTCCAAGTTTGTTAGTAGTGATCTTGTACATAAGTCCTTGTGTTATAAAAGGACTCATTAGGTTTTCATGTTTGATATCTCTTTTTGTTCATTTCATTTCATACTTTAAGGTTGTAGAACCCTAATACCATTATTGGGTATTCGTATATCTTTGATATATTAAAGTTCAACGCTTGATTTAAGCACTTGTTCTTGTGCTAAACATTATTTTCCGCATCTTGTTTAGTTACTTTGTGTATTGCAAAGTTTCTCTAGTGTTAGTTTGAATTCATTCTTTCTATCACAACCCTTAAACAAGCTAAGGTTTAAGATCTGAGTTTGGGATCAACAAGTGGTATCAGAGTTTGTTGAGAAAATTTGATTAAACCAAGAACACAACATTCATTATGTCACACCCCACCATGGCGGAATATGGGGCGCGACGTATGCATATCATCACAACAATAGCGTGTCTATAGAGATAACTAAATGAAATGGAAATATCATAAATGGTGACACAATGTCATGAAGATATCTCAAACAATGCAGGCGTCTAGGTAAGTAGGTAACAGGTCCACCTCTTACCAAAGACATACAATTAACAAATAACAAACATATAGGTGTCTACAAAGTATCACTTATTCAAACATAAATAAAGACTAAGAGGAAAGGGGGTTCCTACAAATGTAATCCTAAGCCTTCCAGCTAGCCACTCCTATTCTCACGCTTAACCACATTCTCACCTGAAAGAGACACTAAAACACGTCAACATAAAGTTGGTGAGACCCATAGGTTTAGACTCCAACGCCAAATCAATTATAAGTTGTGAATAACAACCATTAACAAAAGAACATATGGACATTGTGCTACAATTATGTATTAATAACTAGCACTCAAGATTAACCTGTCACCACAAATCCAAGGCTCCAAGCCTTACCAATAACCACAATTCCAAGGCTCCAAGCCTTACCAATAACCATGGTCCCATAGGCGCCCATACACCTATGAACCAATCCCAAGGCCCCGCTTTGTCAACATCCCCTTGGTACCAAGTCAAACCACAATAACTAAGACGGTACGTGTCCCCCAATCCAAATCATAAACACAATCAAGAATCACATAGCAGTTAATCACATAAGTGCACACACAAGTCCATCACAAACCATAAAAACATTCACAGCATTAGTTACAAAACCATACAGTGTCTCTTCCATCCCATCTGGAAATTAAATCATAAAAATACATGGGACTATGAAACTCACCTGAACAAGCTTCTCCAAGTACCCGCGCTCTAGCACAAATCTAAACACACAAACGTATACAATCAAGCCATAAAACACATACCAAAATGGCTCATCAATCTATGATGGATATCTAACCTTCTCCTACAACTTAACCCCATTTATATGCCATAATCATCTCATTACACCCCTCTATAAAGCCCTTAACTTAGTTTAGTTCATAACTCGTCCCGTTAACATTTAACCCAAAACAATCCCGTTTTTCACACTCCGTAATATGATCCAAAAACCCACCAAAACTAAAACACATTCCTTGTAATGAAGACTCCATAAACTTATATGTGTTAGCTAAAATCTCAGCCCTTTCCCCAACATCAAAGCTAATCTTAAGTCCCCGATATACAACTTATACTTTCGCCTATTCAGATTCTACCAATTTTGAACATATGAAATGTTTGTTATGATCAGAGGGTCTTACCCTATCTCATTTGCTTAGCCCTTCTACAGATCTTTTATTTAATACATGATCTAAGTCTCATGTTCATTTTAAGCTCCAATATAACCCTAAGTACCCCAAACAATTCAAAACATAAAATGAAAACAAGCTGATCCAAAAACTGTTTTGACACCCCACTGATGTAACCTGTTTTTGACCCACTTCCCGACCTCCAATTTAGTTCTCATTAATTGCATTTGAAAGATAACTCAATTAATTTTCCAGGGACATAAGATTTGAAAATTAAAAGTTTGTAGAACTCTAGATATGATCAAAACAATGGACCAACAATTCTGCCCAATTTTTAAAAACGAATTTAAACATGATTAAACCCTAATTACCATCACTAATCTTCATAATAACCAAAGTAATCAATTCATATGAACCCTAAACTCACTAATATCAGAAAACTCACAAACCCTAATCCATCATAAGATCAATTACATGATTAGATTGATTAAAATCATTAATAGAACAAGGGTTTTGAAGGTTTTACCTTAGAAATCAATGGAAGATCTTTATTTTAGAAACCCTAATTGGCCACCATTGTTGAATTTCGCTAGGAGCTGTTATGGAGCATAAAAATATGATTATTTTGGTTATGGATTGGGTTGGTTAAGTCCTAAAGCCCCCCTAATCCCATTACAAGTCCACTGGGCCTGTTTTTGGGATTTTCCTTCTTTCTTTCTTTTAGCCGCCCAACCCAAAGCCCAAAACCCCTATTTGGCCGACTTTTATACTCCCTTATTATTATCTTAAATTCCCTTATTTTATTTCAGCTCCTAAAGCCTTCGAAACCTCAAAACCGCAAAACTAGTCAAATTTATGCGTATACCGTAAAAGACGTAAAAATATACAGTTTTATAAAAACTCTTAGAATATAAAATAAACTATATAACTAAGTCTTAAATGACTTAAAACCATCCCGTAAATTATTCCCGTGACTAAATACCTCTTCCGAGACCCCTAAATGCAAAACCTTAAACCGTAAAAATACGATTTTCTATAATACATATACTTATACGTATAACCACTGAACAACACCATCTCATTTCATAGTCACTACATTGTGATCTCATGAACATGAAATCATCACACATCGTTTCACTCACAAGGTACCCCGTACCCTAAACGATATCCAAACCACAATCTATACACACCAATTATCACATAAACACGTAAAGACACGTAACTTACACAAAATAAAACTAAGTGACGAACCTCAGAACCGCGATTGTCACATCACTCCCTCCTAATAGAAATCTCGTCCAGAGATTTACTCCTTAGGATAAAACATACAAACAACAAATCATATGAGGATACTTGTTCTAAATGAACTCCTCTCATTTCCATGTGTACATTAGTTCAAGTCTCAAATTACCACATATACTAACCAAGAATATTTAAATTCATTCCCAAACTCTTGACCTCACAGCCAATAAATCTCACAAATGACTCTTTGATAAAATAAAGACTCTTATTAACACAAATCCCGAATAACCGTACATGAAAATATGCATTCTCAAACAACATTTACCAATCTTAATACATGAAATATATCATGTACACCACTCAATTCCCCCAGGTAATTCTATTCTCATAAACTACTGGTCCAATCTTTCAAAAGATCATAAATAGACCTACAAAACTTGACATCAACTTTCCTTTTACCAAAAGATGCCACCCATTACTATAGGTGAGACTTCCTACATAACTTTGTCACTAAACTCTAGTGATTTCCTCTTTTTCAACATATCATCTCTTGTTACTCTCATCCTTTCCACAAACACCATTTCCACATTAGTAGTCTCTTTCACGAATTTTAGTCCACCATAAGGACAACTCACCCTATCCTTCCATATAGTGCCTCAAATGACATTCATCGACTTCTAGTATGATAACTATCATTATATGAAAACTCAGACATCGCTAACGAGTTTCCCACATCCCTCTAAATTAGTCACCCAATCTCTCAACACGACTCCTATACTTGTATCAATCTCTCACTTGCTCATCCTTTTCCAATTAGTTGGATATACTCATATCCAATCTTGTTCAAAAACTCCCTTTAGTCCGTACCTGAAACTACTTAAAAATTCAATTTTCCTTTAAAAACTGACCTATGACGGTCTTTCACATATCCATTAGTTCACCACAACAAGGCTCTTCCAATCCAAATTAACTTATGATCTATACACATCACCAAAAGGACGGTTATCTCAGTTAGTCTATCAACTGACATCCAAACCCATGCTACAACTACTTCCATTAAATTTGGATGGCTCATTAGTAGCACCTATACACTTCTTTTCTCACTTTTCTCAATGAAGGATTTTTTTTCCTTGATACTCAACATTTCCTTTATACCTATACAATGTTTTACCTTCAAGGTCATAGCGCTCCTCATCTTGTCTCAGTTAGACCAAGCCCTTCGTCTCTCATGACACATCACATCTATAACTCCTTAACCATTTGATGATCGATACTAAGCCTTCCACTCAAACATTATAGGTCAGTACCATTTCCTTTCCACACAACAACAATATTAGCATGCTTAGTGCCTTAGTCTACTCATTAGGATATACCAAAGTTTTACCTTCGGTTCCTATCTCGACCTATTTCATTCATGATTCGCATCTATCCACACTTCCTTCTTCTTCCTCAGCTCATGACATACATCACGATGTTATGCTTCCTGTCTTTCAAGTCATCTATACCTCAAAATTTTTCCAAGTAGATTCACTTGTTCTTCCTCACGATCAGTTCTCCTACTCCCTCCTAATAGGGACAGACTAGAGTTTTAGGTGATCCCATGCGGATCACACTCTCATATTATACCCATATTAGTTTCCATTTGTCTAAACTAAGCCATATTTTAAATTCTTATTCGAATCTCATACTTCTATTTTGATCTTGCACCCAACATGAGGTACTTTCAATCATCATCTTCTAGGTACTTGGTTCTCTCCTTCCATGGTTCTCCCTAATTCCTACACTATCCCGTCCAACAGAAATTCCATACTTCATTCATCAAATCTATGGAAATATCTAGTGCATTAGATAATGCATAACTGTCTCTTCCAAAGATCTTTCATAACACATTCACAAAACCGACTCTCTAATCACTTCTCCATGAACTTATTCAGCTCAGCTTCACTACTCATCCCTCGATATTGATTGGCACAAAAATTCTATCCGCGTAGTCACTAGACTCTCCTTGTTACCCCCACGAGTTCTTAATCTCCCATGTTATGTATTCAATTCATCACGATCCACTAGTTCAGCTCTTTGTAACTCCACTCTAGTACTCGATATGTCCTTCTTCGTCACGAACCATACAGAGATTCCTATCATAGTGCTTTTCATCTTTCCAGCCCTTGCAATTTCTGTGACTCCTTCGAAATCTCTTGCTTCCTTCTAGCAGCCGACACGTAGTCCTTTCAGCTCCTTGATTCACGATGTAGCTCTTCACGCACTCCTTCTCGTCTCTATGATGTTACCTAGGAACTTCACACTACCCAGTAGCCTCTAACTTCAACTCATCTACAATAATATTTCTAAAGGTACTTCAACCCCTCAATGGCTCACTCTTCCTTACTTGTTTTAATCACCATTAATCAGCCTCATACCAATCATTCTTTTACATCCATGTTTTCCTTCACGTGTCTACTACTACATCGCCTCCATAACTATACCAATTCCCTTTCGTGTTATTTTCGCAATCTTTCCATTAGTAGAAAATTTCTACTCTACCCTCACATCCGCTGATACTTTCATCAATCTCCTAATGGTACTTCAACCAACTTCTCATAGCATGACATCTCGTTCCTAATACCAGTCAACTAACTTTACTTACTCCCTTATTCCTGTAACCAATCTAAGTTTCAAAACTCCACAAATCTTAATCATTCCTTCAACACAACATTTAAACCAAAACACATCTCTGCATTCTAATATCTAACCATAAGTAATACTACCCAACTCTATCCTCTCATCCTAACATTTACACAATCGCATAACTAAATCAACCATGACGTGTACCAAAAGAATTCCAAACGATCGCGTCCTAATAAATATAGGGTAAACCGAAAGATCAACAATAATGAACCCTAGCCAAGACAACTGAAAATGAAACAAGGTAATCCAAAAGATTCAATGGAGTGTGCCAGCAACGAAAAATTAGACTCGTCACGGTTAGTATTACCAAATTTCGACACCTCAGAAAATTTTAAACTTTCGCCCCATTTAGTTACTCCTCATAAGAACCAAACTTCAATATTATTAAAATCAATCATACTCGTTTTGAACAATAAACTCATCTTTTATCTTCATTATTTTATCAAGGATATCAACTAGTTAGTATACTACAATCTTATTCTAACCATTATCTTGTTTACCAATATTAAACTTATTTCACTTGTTATAATGAAACCAATACATGTTTATAAAATACAGTATTTTTTCATTTTATTCTATATTATTATTATTTTATAAAATCCATTTAGATTGGTTGTAACTAAACTACTACACGTTTATAAGGTGTGGTGTTATTATTATCATTACTATAATAAAATCTCCCTTTTTACTATTTCCGTCTAGTTAAATACTTCTAAAATTTTAACTCCACTTAAGAAAAATTTTGTAAAATTTCTTTACCCCTTTAAAATGTATTATCACATGTTACATAGAAAACTAATCCAATTATTTTCAAGACAAATTTTTTTATAACTTACTACCACAAACATAAAAAAAAGATATGTAAGTCACGATATCATACCATACACTTACAAATTATTTTCAAAGTCGTTTTCCTATAATTAGCCAGACTTATTTGCAAGAATTAGTAGTTCTCATTAATTAAAATACATACCCGAATGTAGACACACATCAAAAGACTTAAAACGTCGTTGGAACTCTGATACAAGAAGTTTTACTAGTTGAAAGTTCGTTTCTCGGAATCCTCTCGAATTGATAACAGCTCAAAGTGGAATGATTTGTTCTTGGTGACAAAAAGGGGTATTGGTTTTCTATTCTACTGAAAAGGTAAATATGTGAATTAAAATAAAAGTAGACTAGAAGCGATTAGATAGTAAAAATAAAACTGAATTAAAATTAAACTAAAACATTAACTTGTGAATACCTCAAAAATTTCTCTACCCGGAATAAAAGTGGCTATGCGGAATATTGAACTATGCTGAGTAAACATACTACTCGGAATAAATAATCTCCATGCGGAAGAAACATGCTATGCGGAATACCTTACTCGGAATAATCTCCATGCGGAATAAATAATCCTATTCGGAATATAGAAGTTATTCGGAATACAAGTACTACCCGGAATAAAATCCTATGCGGAATCTAACGGCTATCCGGAATAATCAAAGCTATGCGGAAAAATCAAGCTTATGTGGAATATGAAGACTATGCGGAATAAAAAATGCTATTCGGAATATTATGGTTATGCGGAATATAAAAATATTCCGAGTAAGGAACAAACTAATAAGGCTATCCGGAATAATACTTATTCCGAACAAGAGGCAAAACCAACTGACTATTCGGAATATATAGATGTTCCGAATAAGGGACGAAAGAAATAGACTATCCGGAATAACCGGGATGAAGAACAGTAACAGCAAACGCATGAACAGGGGAACACGAATTCGCCTAAAACCAACCACGGATTTAACCAAGTCTTAACCAAAACTAACAGCAATTCATCTACTACCCGTAAAGATCAAATCCCAATCATAAAAACACAAAATCAACAACTTTAGAAGATCAAAACCAACTAAATAAGAACTTAAGAGTTTTGAATAAAAAAGATGAAGATGAACAAGATGAATAGCAAAGATTATATTGATGATTAAGATTTAGTAAACAAAATGAAGGATTAAACTTACAAGATTTAAGAACAAGAATCAAGAATCAAAATCACCAAACACCCTAATGGTGTTGGTGAAGCTACGAACAGAAAGGAGAGAAAAGAAAGGGAAAACTAAAAACTGAATGAAAAGTGTGAAGGGAAATCTTTATATAGGTCTCCCTTTTGGTTGGTGAGTGGGCTTTCTCCCTATCTTCTTGTCTTCTCGTCTTTTCAGAAAAGTTAACGTTTTCGATTCTGATTCGAGATCTGTCGACGATTAAATTCAACTCGTCTTTTAATTTCTTCGTTTAATAGACTTGAGTTTCTTCGACATATGTAAATCTTCCATCTTTGGTCCTATTCTTCAATAAATCTTCAAATAGGCCCATTGACTTCAAATCTTTTGCATCTCTTGGACAATAGACTTCGTCTTTAGTCATTTTCCTTGATAAAACCCGTGCAATCCCATGTTTTCTTCAATAATCATCCGGTTGACTCTGAAAACACAATAAACACAAAAACCACGCATAATTCCAAACAAATGATATTAAACACGCGTTTTGGTCTTGTTTTAGTAAGAAATAGGTGGTAAAAGGGTGGGTGTTTTCACACCTATCAAATCCCCTACACTTAACCATTGCCATGCCCTCATGCAATGCTTAGTGATAAAGCAAATTTACACTTTTCTCATAATCAATCAACCTTGGCCTTATTAACATACTACTAATAAAAAATTAAAGTAATAAGAGAAATCAAAACTTTAAAGTAAACAAAAGGATGGAAATAACTTACAAAGAGATCAAGGACTTACATTAGGGCTTTGGTGCTGCGAAGATTTATCATCCTCAAGTTTCACGTTCCCCAAACTAAGCTTAAAAACGAGATCATTGTTATTATAAGTTAGCATATCAAACACTTACACACATGGCTTAATTAAATGCTTAAACTCCCTTATTCCTAGGTGTATCTCTTATATTTTATTTTTGTCTTAGAATGATCATGAAGATGCATTTTTGGACTTATTTCGATAGTTTATTTAGGCTGAAAGCAAAGTAGGACGATTTGATCAATAGTTAGCTAAAGTACAAAATCTCTTAAAACTGCTTCTCGGGATATCAAAAGGTTCATATCTTGGCATAACTTGGTTCACGATTTGAGACCTTTCTCGGGCCGATATTTGGCATGTACTTCATACTTCATATCTTCGAGAGACGTTCTTGAGACAATGGTCTTCTCATCGTAATAGAGTTTCTTCACTTGGAGAGTTTTGAGGGGTACTCCACTTTGTTGACCACGACTTCATGATTATTTCTTCAATCTCTAATTGGGATTTTGAGATACAACGATCCGCCTCATTTTCGGACTTGGATCTATTTATCCTCATACCTTGTTAGGGTCTTTTCGGATAGACTTCTCCATGATCTTTATGGGAGTTAATTGCTTTTCGTCGTGAGTCTTGATCCTTCATATTGATTTTAGGAATAACGCTTTTCACATCACTTTGGATCTTCAGCAATAAAATGGAATCCTCATGCCTTGTTAGGGCCTTTTCGGACTCGCCAATCTTCGCGCCCCGCTTCATAAGTTATGCCTTGGCTATGAACTCTTATCATTACCGAGCAACTTTTAAACGATCTTGGGCTAGAAGCTAAGTAACTTTTCAAATCGTACGACCTTACTTATTGCAGATAAATTATTAGCAAGTGATGGGAGAATAGGCAAATAATTACACCAAGTGAGCTTGTGCAAGATTACCAACTTATAATTGACTCTATCATTTCTCGTCCTCCACAATTTAAAATCTCAAGTAATGAGACTCGTGGATACTTAGCCTAATAAACCAATTAAGGTCTACATGGTTAAGGATACTAGCTAGAATAAACTTGGATAAGTCTATTCGGGTTGAGTGAAAATAAACGCAACGGGCCTAATATGTCAAAGATTTCAAAACTAGCTACACCACTTTATTAATATTTTTGACTTTATTGCGGGATATATACATATGAAAGCAACGACAAAAAATTTAAAAATTACGACTAAATGGCCAAAGTTAATAAAAAAATTTGAAAAATGTTGAAAAAGATGATTTTTTCCGGTTAAATGAAGGCATTTTCATGGAAAAGTCCACTTAAAACTTCGATAGAAGTCCCCCCTACACTTAAGATAAACATTGTCCTCAACGTTTAATCATGTGGGAAAAGTCTCCCCTACACTTATGACATTGTGCACGTTGGTTAAATCAAGTTAAGGAAGATACGACTAACGTGATCAATTTCAAATGTGAGTATGAAGAAAATTGAATCACGATAGTTGAGAGATATAACCGGATTTCGGATAACACGGGAGCATGGTTCTTCAAAGATTCCAAGAGTGCACTTATCCCTGTAATCACATCACCACACAAATACAAACACCTATATAGGTCCCCCTACACTTAGGAGGTTAAAACGGAAAAGGATAGATACTCGGGCTGCCTCCCGAGGAGCGCTTGTTTTTGATAACCGAGTCACGAGCCTGACTCGACCCAAAATTAGTTCATGGGGAACGTGGTGAGGGATGAAATCATCTCCTGAGAGATGTCCTCACCAAAGTACAACTTCACTCGTTGGCCATTCACCTTAAAATTAGGTCCATTAGGTTGAGCGAGCTCGAGAGTACCATCTTGAAAAATTTGGGCAATGGTGAATGGGCCGGACCAACGAGATTTCAGCTTGCCCGAAAAGATTTTCAACCGAGAGTTAAAGAGTAAAACTTTGTCTCCAACTTGGAACTCTCGGTTCTTAATCTTAGAGTCGTGAATGAGCTTAGTCTTCTCCTTATAGATCAAAGAATTTTCATAAGCCTCATTACGGAGTTCATTCAGCTCACTAAGTTGGATCTTGCGTCGGTCACCGGCTCTGTTGATATCAAAATTAGCCCACTTTAAGGCCCAGTAAGCCTTGTGCTCCAACTCAATGGGGAGGTGGCACGCTTTCCCGTACACGAGACGATATGGTGTACAACCAATCGGAGTCTTGTATGCGGTACGAAAAGCCCACAAAGCATCATCAAGTTTATCAGCCCATGAGGCACGATGCTCTCCCACGGTTCTTTCAAGAATCCGCTTTAATCCTCGGTTAGATATTTCAGCCTGGCCATTAGTTTGTGGGTGGTAGGCGGTGGAAAGACGATGATTTACACCATACTTAGCCATGACTCTTGCGAATTGGTCATTGCAAAAATGAGTCCCGCGATCACTAATAATGGCACGAGGCACACCGAATCTAGCGAATAGCGATTTCAAAAAGTTACAAACCACCCTTGCGTCATTAGTGGGTAAAGATTTGGCTTCAACCCATTTGGAGACGTAGTCAACGGCTACAAGGATGTATTTGTTTCCTTTAGAAGAAGGGAATGGCCCCATAAAGTCGATACCCCAGACATCAAAGATTTCACATTCCTGAATGAAATTCTGAGGCATCTCGTCTTTATGTGTGATCTTGCCTTATTTTTGGCAAGCATCACATCGTTTAACCATCTTGTGAGCATCACGATAGATGGTGGGCCAATAAAATCCCGAGCCAAATACTTTTTTGGCGGTGTAGTTGGGACCAAAGTGACCACCGGTGGGTCCTTTGTGGCAAGCGTCAAGGATTTCCAAAGCTGCCCGTCCATCAACACATCGGCGAATATTCAAATCAGCACATTGTTTGAATAGATACGGGTCATCCCAAAAGTAAGTCTTAATGTCGTTAAAGAACTTCTTCTTTTTCTGGGATGTTAACCCGTCAACGAGAATTCCACCCGCCAAGTAGTTTGCAATGTCCGCAAACCACGGGGTTTCATCAGAAGTCAAGTTGATAGACATTAAGGTCTCCAGGGGAAAAGAATCATTGATCTCTTTGTTCGGATGATCCCCCTGGTAAGGATCCTCAAGTCTACTGAGATGATCCGCGGCTAGGTTTTCAGCTCCTTTTTTTATCGCGAATTTCGATTTTAAATTCTTGGAGTAGCGAAACCGAACGAAGAAGTCTTGGTTTGGAATCTTGCTTAGTCAACAAGTACTTCAACGTGGAATTATCGGTGTAAACGATTGTGGTGGAAAGGACAAGATAGGGGCGGAACTTTTCAAAGGCATAGACAACAGCTAAAAGCTCCTTTTCGGTTGTCGTGTAATGCAATTGAGCCCCAGTTATTGTCTTGCTAGCGTAATGGATTGGTTGGAAGTGTTTGTTCACTCTTTGGCCCAAAACCGCTCCAATAGCAAAGTCGCTAGCATCGCACATCAACTCGAAAGGCAGCTCCCAATTAGGGGTAACCAAGACGGGTGCCTTAGTTAGCTTATCCTTAAGCGAGTTGAAGGCTTCGATACACTCTTTGGAAAAGATAAAAGGAGTATCTTTTTCCAAGAGGTGGGTCATCGGGCGAGCGATTTGAGAAAAATCTTTGATGAATCGACGGTAAAAGCCCGCATGACCCAGGAAACTTCTCACACACTTCACGGTTGAAGGTGGAGGCAACTTAGCGATAACATCGACTTTAGCACGGTCCACTTCAAGACCGGCTTTGGAAATTTTGTGTCCTAGCACGATGCCCTCTTTTACCATGAAATGGCATTTTTCCCAATTAAGAACAAGGCGAGTGTCTTCACACCGCTTAAGCATACGTTCTAAATTGGCAAGGCAAGCAGAGAAAGAATCGCCATAAACCGAGAAATCATCCATGAATACTTCCATAGTGTCTTCCACCATGTCATGGAAGATAGCCATCATACACCTTTGGAACGTCCCAGGAGCATTACATAAACCAAAAGGCATGCGTTTGTAAGCAAATGTTCCATAGGGACAAGTGAATGTGGTCTTTTCTTGGTCCTTGGGATCGATGGGAATTTGAAAATACCCAGAGAAACCGTCTAAGAAGTAGTAATAGTCATTACCCGCAAGACGCTCGAGCATTTGATCCATGAAGGGAAGAGGAAAGTGGTATTTTCTCGTGGCATCATTGAGCTTGCGATAATCAATACAAACTCTCCACCCAGTAACGAGACGAGTGGGAATCAACTCGTTATGTTCATTCGAAACAACGGTTATTCTGCCCTTCATGGGCACACAATGGGCGGGACTTACCCACGGCGAATCCGAGATAGGGTAAATCAAGCCAGCATCAAGAAGTTTGATAACCTCTTGTTTGATGACGTCATGAATTAGAGGATTAACCCTTCTTTGGCTCTGGATTGCGGGTTTAAAGTCATCTTTCATGAGAATCTTGTGAGTACAAAGTTCGGATCAATTCCGCGGATGTCGGAAATTTTCCAAGCAATTGCCTTCTTATGATCTTTAAGCACGGCGATGAGGCGAGATTTTTCTTCTTCGTTCAAGTCCTTCGCAATGATGACGGGTGACTTCTTCTCTTCTTCAAGGAACACATACTCGAGATGGGCGGCAACTTCTTAAGTTCTAAATCCGGAGGATTTTCGATGGGAGGCGTTTTCAAAGTCGGAGCATCGATAGCAATAACCGTGGGAGATGGTGGAGAAAGATTGTCTTCTTTGAGAAGATTTTCAAAGAAACGCATGTCGTCATCCCAATCGGTGGGAGAATCGTCATTTGTTAAGTTCACATCTCCCATGGTGGCTTCAAGATCTTTCCAAAATAAATCACTGTCTCCAAATAGAGATAGTGATGAATCAATAGAGGAAACGGTCTCAATATTGGGAAGAGAGGTAGGAATACTTTTACAAGCATCTTTGAAGTGTTCTTCACAAGCCTCATCAAGAACGTCAATACAATTAACACTCTCGTTGGAATAAGGTTGTTTAGACAACTTTCCCATGTTGAAGACAATTTTATCGTCACCCACTCTCATGATAAGCTCACCGGCTTCAACATCGATGAGAGTGCGACCGGTCCTCAGGAATGGACGACCAACAATTAATGGCACACGAGGGTCCATCTCGTAGTCGACTACGACGAAATCGACAGGAAAAGTAAATTTGTCGACTCCTACAAAGACGTCTTCGGCTATCCCCACTGGATAAGCAACCGTACGGTTAACTAATTCCAAAGTCATTTTGGTGGGGACTAGCTCAGGGAGAGATAATTGCTTCCATACACTTAAAGGCATTAAGTTGATACTGGCACCTAGATCGGCTATGGCCATGCAATTCTCTACTCCTGGGAAGTTATAAGGGATTAAGAAACGACCCGGATCACCAAGCTTGGTTGCTAATTTCCTTAAGAGCACTGCAGAGCAATTCTCATTAAGTTGGGTGTTAGCAATATCAAGAAGCTTCTCCTTGTCGCTAAGAAGATCTTTGAACATTTTCGCGTACTTAGGCATGTGAGCGAGAGCCTCAGCGAAGGAGATGTTGAAATTCAATTGTTTAAAAATTTTAAGAAAGTTCGAAACCTGAATATCATCCTTGCTTTTGAGCTTCTCTTTCCTCAACCTTGATGGATAAGGTATATCGGAAGAAGAGGAAGTCTTTGGGAGAATAGGATCACTCACATCCTTGGGTGGAGGAGGGGTAGAAGTAAGAGGTGAAGAAATTGGGGAAGGAGAAGGATGAGGAATAGGAGCAGGTGACTCGTTCTCCTTAGTCACAACCACCGGTGGAGGTATAGGAAGCTCGGGTTCCTTGGTACCTTTGCCACTGCGAGTGGTGATTGCTTTCATCTCCCCTCTTGGATTCGCAACGATGTTACTCGGCAGAGTACCCGAAGAAGAGGGTTGATTACCTTGGAATAAACTAGCCATCATATTCTTTAAGTCATTCGTTTGACTATCCAAAGTGTTTCTCATATCAGCTCTCAGATCGTTCCCTTGTTTCACCAGGTCTGCTTTCAAGTTGAGCACTTCCCGCTGAAGATTTCCCACGATCACATCGTTAGTCCTCATGTAGGTTTCCACTTCTTGGTGTAAAGCGGTGGGTTGGTTGGGAGGAGCATTGTATGCGGGTGGTTGATAAGCAGGTTGCTGGTAAACTTGGTTTTTTCTTTGAGGTGGTTGTTGTTGTTTGTGAGGTGGTATGTATGGTCCACGAGATTGTTGTTGTTGTTGAGGAGGGCGGTTGAGGTTTTGTTGTTGGTTTGGATTGTTAGGAGTAAAACCGGGTGGTGAGAGATAGTTGGTTGAGCGGTAGCTAAGCAGGTTGCGGTCACCTTGAGGACGTGCTTGATAAGCGGGTTGAGGATAGGTGCCATATGCTGCATTCACATTCTCAGAAGGGTAGTCTTGGGTGGCAGTACAAGTGGTGTAAGAGTGAGGACCCCCGCATATTTCACATGGTTGGCTGACAGCATTGACATGAGCGTCTTTAGCGTTTCTAGCGTTGATGCTGTTGGTGTTGCTGGCGGTTTGGGTAGCAAGCGATTCAAGAAGCGCAGTGATTTTGTCAAGTCGCTTATCGCTGTCACTAGTACTAGCACTAGCGACATTGGTCCGAACACTCTTGGTTTGCACACGAGACTTATTCTCAATGATATCCCAAGCAGCATTGGAAGTCTTAGCCAAAAGATTACCCCCCCGAGGCACTGTTTAGTGAATCTTGGTCATTCATGCTTAAACCATTATAAAAAGTGTTAATTTGGTGCACTTTGGTAAAACCATGTTGTGGGCATTTTCTTAAAAGATCTTTGAAACGGTCCCAAGATTCACTAAAGGACTCATCGTACTTTTGTTCAAAATTAATGATTTCATTCGGCAAAGCGGTAGTACGAGAGGGTGGGAAAAAGTAGTTGATAAACTTGGTCTCCAAACCCGTCCACGAAAGAATACTCTGTGGCGGTTCCTTAGCAAGCCAATGTCGGGCTTGTCCCTCTAAAGAAAAGGGAAAAACTTGTAAACGGATTACCTCTTGTGGAACACCATTGAATTTGACCGTGTTGGTGAGTTGCAAGAATCTCTTGATGTGGTCATGTGGATCATCAATGGTACGCCCCAAGAATGGTTGAGCGGAGACCATCTAGATAAAGCCGGATTTGAGCTCAAAGTTGTTGGCTGCAATCGCGGGTATGACAATTGGATCATTGTTACCATCTACATGTGCTTGCAGAAGTTCAATCATCGGGCGATTATCTGGTAGAGGCTCATTGTTGTTGTTATTATTGTTGTTGAAAGGTGGATTGTTATTGTTATTATTATTGTTTTGAGGTGGGTTATTGTTGTTGTTTTGTACACCGGCCATGTCTAAGTCTTCGAGAGGCTCGGGCTCTTGATAAGACGTTGATCGTGTACGCATGCACCTGCAAAAGAACTAACAAGGCAAAAACAAAGCAAAAATATTTTTGGTTTTTATGTTTTTAAATTTTAGGATTTTTTGAAATTTTATATATATTTTTTCATTTTTTTATTTTTTTATTTTTTTATTTTTTTATTTTTTTATTTTTGGGTTTTTGAAATTTTTATGAAAAAGTAACGTTCACGGTGAACAGATCCCAAAATTCAAGTTCTCACAAACAATTGTTGATCCTAACGAGAAGAGCCGGCAGCGGCGCCATTTGATACAAGAAGTTTTACTAGTTGAAAGTTCGTTTCTCGGAATCCTCTCGAATTGATCACAGCTCAAAGTGGAATGATTTGTTCTTGGTGACAAAAAGGGGAATTGTTTTCTATTCTACTGAAAAGGTAAATATGTCAATTAAAATAAAAGAAGACTAGAAGCAATTAGATAGTAAAAATAAACCTGAATTAAAATTAAACTAAAACATTAACTTGTGAATACCTCAAAAATTTCTCTACCCGGAATAAAAGTGGCTATGTGGAGTATTGAACTATGCGGAATATTGAACTATGCTGAGTAAACATACTACTCAGAATAAATAATCTCCATGCGGAAGAAACATGCTATGCGGAATACCTTACTCGGAATAATCTCCATGCGGAATAAATAATCCTATTCGGAATATAGAAGTTATTCGGAATACAAGTGCTACCCGGAATGAAATCCTATGCGGAATCTAACGGCTATCCAGAATAATCAAAGCTATGCGGCAAAATCAAGCTTATGCGGAATATGAAGACTATGCGGAATAAAAAATGCTATTCGGAATATTATGGTTATGCGGAATATAAAAATATTCCGAGTAAGGAACAAACTAATAAGGCTATCCGGAATAATACTTATTCCGAACAAGAGGCAAAACCAACTGACTATTCGGAATATATAGATGTTCTGAATAAGGGACGAAAGAAATAGACTATCCGGAATAACCGGGATGAAGAACAGTAACAGCAAACACAAGAACAGGGGAACACGAATTCGCCTAAAATCAACCACGGATTTAACCAAGTCTTAACCAAAACTAACAGCAATTCATCTACTACCCGTAAAGATCAAATCCCAATCATAAAAACACGAAATCAACAACTTTAGAAGATCAAAACCAACTAAATAAGAACTTAAGAGTTTTGAATAAAAAAGATGAAGATGAACAAGATGAATAGGAAAGATTATATTGATGATTAAGATTAAGTAAACAAAATGAAGGATTAAACTTACAAGATTTAAGAACAAGAATCAAGAATCAAAATCACCAAACACCCTAATGGTGTTGGTGAAGCTACGAACAGAAAGGAGAGAAAAAAAAGGGAAAACTAAAAACTGAATGAAAAGTGTGAAGGGAAATCTTTATATAGGTCTCCCTTTTGGTTGGTGAGTGGGCTTTCTCCCTATCTTCTTGTCTTCTCGTCTTTTCAGAAAAGTTAACGTTTTCGATTCTTATTCGGGATCTGTCGACGATTAAATTCAACTCGTCTTTTAATTTCTTCGTTTAATAGACTTGAGTTTCTTCGACATATGTAAATATTCCATCTTTGGTCCTTTTCTTCAATAAATCTTCAAATAGGCCCATTGACTTCAAATCTTTTGCATCTCTTGGACAATAGACTTCGTCTTTAGTCTTTTTCCTTGATAAAACCCGTGCAATCCCATGTTTTCTTCAATAATCATCCGGTTGACTCTGAAAACACAATAAACACAAAAACCACGCATAATTCCAAACAAATGATATTAAACACGCGTTTTGGTCATGTTTTAGTAAGAAATATATATATATCCGCATATATATACCCTATTAAATCACCCAAAATATACTCGTTACCATACATGTTAGATCAATCAATCGCGTCATACACTCGTTTTTTCCATACGAGTAATCGCCATCTTACAACAAGGCATAAAACCCATCACTAAAACCAGTCTATATCTTGTGACACCATAATCACACAACATGACTATAACCCAAAACATATAACACACTAAAAAATATCCATACGTAGGCAACCGTTACATAAACCCACATATTATACATATTCCCAAAATCCACATCTCATCATATACAAGCATGTACTAACCCTCTTTCATGCAATCATACTTAGGAATCCATTGAAGTTGTGGTACTTGTATAACTATGTTGGCCACCATACTTATACAATTATCCTTTCCTCAATGCACTCCCTCCTATGACGACACTTATAAGAATCAAATACAACATATAACACATAAATCCATCTACTCACATAAGCTCATAACCACATAAACAATAAGGTCCAAAACTCCATCTATTAAAATAATATAGTCAAACTCTTGGAATACATAAATCCATAGTCTAGCTAAAACAACATAGATAAACTCCAACACAACATCATAATCAGTTATAAGTCATGTCACCCATAAGAGTGGAAACAACTTAAAATCCTTCCTATCCACCTACTCCTAGTGACTCGAATCACCACATGATTCTTAGGGAACATGACTTAAACATCAAAAGAAAACACTATACATTAGGTACACCAAATAACTTACTATGATGAAAGTAATTTATCTATCAAAAGCAAAAGATAAATTAACAGGTGACTAAGTATGGGCAACTACAGTTCAACTCATACTAGTCAAAATTCACAAAAAAATAAAATTTAGGAAAATATAATCAAGACCACACGTAATCCTATGACGCCTATATGCAGGGATCCTTAAGCTATAGACTAGGCTAGGCAACCTAATTCTCTATAACCATTGTCTCTGATACCATTCTGTCACACCCCACCATGGCGGAATATAGGGCGCGATGTATGGATATCATTACAACAATAGCGTGTCTATAGAGATAACTAAATGAAATGGAAATAACATAAATGGTGACCCAATATCATGAAGATATCTCAAATAATGCAAGCGTCTAGGTAAGTAGGTAACAGGTCTACCTCTTACCAAAGACATACAATTAACAAATAACAAACATATAGTTGTCTACAAAGTATCACTTATTCAAACATAAATAAAGACTAAGAGGAAAGGGGGTTCCCCCAAATGTAATCCTAAGCTTTCCAGCTAGCCACTCCTTTTCTAACGCTTAACCACATTCTCACCTGAAAGAGACACTAAAACACGTCAACATAAAGTTGGTTAGAGTCATAGGTTTAGACTCCAACACCAAATCAGTTATAAGCTGTGAATAACAACCATTAACAAAAGAACATATGGACAATGTGCTACAATTATGTACTAACAACTAGCACTCAAGATTAACCAATCACCACAAATCCAAGGCTCCAAGCCTTACTAATAACCACAATTCCAAGGCTCCAAGCCTTACCAATAACCATGGTCCCATAGGCGCCCATACACCTATGAACCAATCCCAAGGCCCCGATTTGTCAACATCCCCTTGGTACCAAGTCAAACCACAATAACTGAGACGGTACGTGTCACCCGATCCAAATCATAAAAACAATCAAGAATCACATAGCAGTTAATCACATAAGTGCACACACAAGTCCATCACAAACCATAAAAACATTCACAACATTAGTTACAAAACCATACAGTGACTCTTCTATCCCATCTTGAAATCAAATCATAAAAAGACATGGGACTATGAAACTCACCTGAACAAGCTTCTCCAAGTACCCGCGCTCTAGCACAAATCTAAACACACAAACGTATACAATCAAGACATAAAACACATACCAAAATGGCTCATCAATCTATGATGGATATCTAACCTTCTCCTACAACTTAACCCCATTTATATGCCATAATCATCTCATTACACCCCACTATAAAGCCCTTAACATAGTTTCGTTTATAACTCGTCCCGTTAACATTTAACCCAAAACAGTCCTGTTTTTCACACTCTGTATTATGATCCAAACGCCCACTGATTGTGGTAAAATACGACCTTTTAGGAAAAAGGCGTAAAAGTGGTAAGTATTAAGTGATGATTTAGGAAAATCAAACACTAATGACCCAATGAAGTTCGTTTCCCAAGGAGGTATATGTCTGTGACTAATTCGTAATTGGTTTGAGATTAATATTGGTTAGAAGGGGATGAGAAAAGAGGATGACGAAAACGTGAAATTAATTACTACTACGACTAAACGTAAAACCGTAAAATGAGCAAAAATAAAAATTAATTCTAAAAATTACCAAAAATTCACCAAAAATCAAAATAAATAAACTAAGAGTTTACCAATGATCAAAACTTTTTTAAACCTTTTGATTAATTAAATATTAATTTTTAAATGCTAATTAAAGCCCTAAACGCTAATTAAAGCCCTAAAGATTTCTCAACTGGTAAACCTCTAAAATGACCTAAAAAGATTAAAAACTATTTTATAGACTTTTAAACTAAAAAAAACTATTTAAAATGATTTAAAAACTATTAAAACTTAAAATAATTATAAAAATTAATCTAAAGATGATAAAATTAATCTAAGAGTTGCAAAAATCCTATTTTAATGTATTTAAGCTAAGAAAAATATAAAAAGTGCAAAAATATGAAATTTGAAAAATAATAATAAAATAATATTAAATTAATATTAAAAATCCTACAATTATAAAAAATTCTAAAAACTTGCAAACTAGTTTATCTTAACCTAAATAGTCAGAAAATGAAAGCGAAATTACCAAATTACCCCTAATGGGCCCCCAAATGGGCTAAAATCAAAAACATTCAAGCTTAATGGGCTTTTTAGCCCAAAAAGTCAAAATAAGCCCAAATGACTTGGAAAAGCCCTATCTGACTCAAAATTCAATTCTAAACACAAAACTCTGAAGACCCAAAAGCTGAAAGTGAGCTATCACAACTTAATGAACAAACAGCTTATCCTTATTGGGCCATTAAGCCCATTAAGCAATAAGCCAATGCCATAAGCTCTAATTTGACACACAACCTTCTTTTGGGATACTAAAGAGATCTGTAAAAAGAAATTTTGAAAAAGCACACTCAATAAGCCAGAAATAAGCCAAGTACAAATCTACTAAAAGACAAAATAGTCGGGTTTGAGATCTAGGGCACCTCAGGACTTGATTCTACTTGCAAAATGTTACAAATGACTTCAATAAGCCAAATCAATCAACCAAAATCCAATAAGAAAAACCAAATAGCTGGAATAAGCCAATAAGCACTTATGAAAAAGTCAATTAAGTTGGTTTTCTAGTCAAACCCTAAAGTCAACCCACCAAATGCTCCAGTAAGAACAAATGGGTCAACTAATGAGCACCTATTACAAAATCAAAGTTGTTGCTGGTTAAAATAAGCTAGAATAGCTTATTGATAAGCTGAACACAAAAATACACTAGCAGGGGGAAATTTCAGTAGGAACTGGTTCCCACTGCCTTGACTATTTGACCTTTGATTTTAGAGAGATCTTGTATGTTTTATTGGAAGACAAGGGCACCCAAGTGATCAGTTAATCACAAGGAGTCATAATCAAGCACCAAAACACACTTGAGTATCACCAATTAGCACAGACAAATCAAAAGATGCTCAGATCTAGCACAGACATGGATATTAAGCAGTTATGAACACTTAAGCAGTTTAAGCTAGAATAAGCACTCCGAATTCAACCAGATGCATACACAAGCTATATAAACTGTTATTAAGCACATATAAACTTAAATCAATCACTAAATCAAAGTATGGAACAAGATCAAAGCAGATTCAACTTGCTGATATGAACTTCAAGAACAATAGCACACTTTGCTGATATAAATGACCAAAAATCCAATTTCAACACTCAAATCCTACTTCCCTGATGTAACTAAATAGGTTTAATCACTTGTTAACCCTAGTCTATGATTAGAACTAGGTGTCCCTTAAAACACAGCCAATTTCAACAAGTATACAAGATTTTAGAGCCTATTATTGATTCTAGGTGTTTATATGCACAAAGCTTGCAGATAAATGTCACTTAGCACTCAATATACAGATACCAAACCAAAAGAAGCAAAAACAACAACAAAGGAAGGGTCAAATCCCTTTGAATCAGTTAACCGAAACACCCCTTTGGAATCTGATTTTGCAATCTTCCAAAGGATTGTTGTGTTTTAACCTATCAAACAAGATCTAATCCACCCCTACAACTGATAATCAACCTCAGAAACACAAATCAAGCCTCAAAACACAGATTCACCATAAAACATGCAAAATCACCAAAAATCATATGAAAATTTGAAAAATGAAAAGGGAGAGGGATGCAAACCTCCAAGACTTACATCCAAGCCTTGGATTGTTTGAGCTGAGGTACTAGCAAAACAAGTACCAGCTTCCTTGTACCTACTAAGAACAACAAACCAAAATGATGAACAAATAATAAGAACTTTCTGATTTTTGAAACACAAGTTTTATTGCTTAAAACCTTGCCTCAAAAACCTTCAAACATGAATAAGGAACTCAGACTTTAGCTTATCAGATACCAAACTTTTATAAAACATAAAGGGAAATCATAAATTTTCAGAAAATCCAACTTTATTTAATAAAAAGGAATTACAAAGATTTAAAAGCTAAAATCTGGAACAAAGGGACTCTCACAAGTTGAGGTCTCCTTTTATAGGAAAATGCATACATAACACTATTCATAAACCCTAGATGTGAATTTCCTAAATTATCCTTGAGTGCTTGATGCCGTTTATTGTTGGTGAGCTGTCCAAAATGATCAAAACCGTTCATTTTAGCTTGCTAGTTAAGTAGAGAGTCTAAGCTGTTGATTTGACACGTGTCCTTACTTGGAGAGGAGGGTGTGATGTGATTGGGTAACGGGTTGGGGTGTGGGGTCCTTTGGTGAGTGGAGATGAGGGATTTAATGTTGGGATGGGTTTCTGCATGTGTGAATCACACGGGGGAACAACTAATTTCAATTTACCCTTTGTTGGTAAAAAGTAAAAACTGGGTTCATCACGTGCTAGAGTGCCACGTTCGATCCGAAATTAGTGGAGGTTAAGTGTTTGGCGCGTTTTTATTTTGTTTAAACTTTTGAGAATGGCACAAGTAGTCCTTGGTTTTTAGAAAAGTGTGTAAAACGTGTTTTTCCATCCCAAAAACTCAACTCCTTTGTTATTAAAGTTCTAATCTTCACACTTTTGCCCCAAAACTTTGGCAAAAGGTTTTCAAGGGCTATTTTTGCCATTTTTCCATAATTCAAGGGCTGATCTTGGACACTCTTGATCTTCAAAGGTCTTCAATAGATGTTTGCCTTCATTAGGGACCATATTTGACAATGTTGAATAGTTGAGGGACTAATCTTGCCATTTCTTCAAAGTTGAAGGACCTATTTGCAATTTTGACAAACTTAAGGGACCAAACTTGTAATTATGAATTCACAAGGGTTTTAAGTGTCATTTCTTCATTGTTTGAGGATCAATCTTGCATATCTTCAAGTCTTTAAGGTTTAATCTTGGATAACTCATGAACTAGGGCCCGGTTCTTTGTACGGCTTCGTTTCTCGTGTCCGTTTTTCCTTTTTTCTTGTGATCTTTTGTCTTTTTTCACGATATCCATACCTAAAATACACAAGTAAACAAACACAAGCATATATATGGTATTTTATGACATTTTTATGCATTTAATGCCCGAAAAGAACGATGAGATCATGTATAAATGCCATCTCATCACTCCCCCATACTAAGCCATTTCCGTTCCCTCACGCAATGCTAGAATAAAGTATCTAAGCATCACCAAAATTCAATTTTTTAAGCTTTATTGAAAAGTAAAAGACTTGCAATAATACTACGAAGATGTGTAAAGACAAAAGGTATGATTTTCATCACGAATTTTACTTTTAGGGTCAAAGAATAGAAACAAGTAAATGTCCCTTAGAGTAAATTTCGTCATTCTTGATTGTCAAACATTCCATGCTAAGTGCAAAAACGAGATCATTGTTGGTACAAGTCACAATGCTAACACTACTCATACGTCCAAATTGTGTAATACTTTTTCTCCCCGCAATCCTAGTTATTATAAAAGGAAATGGGTTACTAGCATTTTTTAACTAATTGTCATGGATCACAAGTTATTCATATTGACTTATTTAAGTAGTTATTAGTCTGAAAGCAAAGTAGCACGATTTAACCGATAGTTAGCCGAAGGACAAAATCTTTTAAAACGACTTCTCGTGTATCTCCTTAAGTTCATATCTTGGCATAACTCCTTTCACGATTTGAGACCTTTCTCGGGCCGATATTTGGCATGTAATTCATACTTCAAATCTTGGGAAGACGTTCTTGAAATTATGGTCTTCTCTTCATATTTTGGAATTTCTTCACTTGACGTTTTTGAGAGATTCTTCATATTTGGACCACGACTTCATCATTTTTCTTCAATCTTTATTCTGGATTTTGATATACAACGATCCGCCTCCTTTTCAGACTTGGATATATTTATCCTCGTACCTTGTAAGGGTCTTTTTGGATAGACTTTCTCTATGATCTTTAGGGGAGTAATTGCTTTTCGTCGTGTGTCTCGATCCTTTATATTGATTTTGGAATAATGATACTTCACATCATCTTGGATCTTTAGCAACAAAATATAGCTCATCATGCCTTGTTAGTGCCTTTTTGGATCTTCACCAATCTTCGCGTCCCGCTTCAATAATTTATGCCTTGGCTATGAACTCTATTCAACCCCGAGCAACTTTTAAGCTATCTTGCGCTAGAGGCTAAGTAACCTTTCAAATCGTACGACCTTACTTATTGCAATTATTTTTATTCCTAATGCATTGATCTTATGGGAAGAAAAAGCCATAATTAAATACATATGAGTTTTTGAAAGAACATTTTCATGTTCTACGTTTAGCATGATCACTTGTCTAACTCTATCACTTCTCGTTCTTCACTATATAAAGACCTCTAATTAAAGAGACTCGTGAATACTTAGCCATGCAAGTCAAAATTAAGCCAAATTTGGATTAGCTTTCATTAAGACTATCTCAAATCAAATTTTTTGGTTTTCAAGCCACCTATAGGATCTTGCACTTTCTTGGACTTTTTCAAGTTTAGAGAATTCATTTTATAGTTCCCATGATAAGTGACTTTATTATGGGAACTTGCGAAAAGTTTTTGTTCTTAACCCGTATGAGCTAAGACTTTCGCGTTTTAAAGTTCCCTATATAAAGTCTAGAAAAACTTGAATTGAGCGGGTTAAGGAATGTAAAGGGCTCCAAATACCCATCAAGTCAAAAATTAGCCCTTATTCTACCCATCGGAAAATATACATTCGTGTCTTAAAAACACTTACGAAAACTAAAAAAATTTAAAATTTGGCCATTTTTAGCCTTATTAGCAACAAAAAACAATACGTTGAAAGTTGGAAAGCCTGAGGGCGTAGCAAAGAAAGTATCTATTCACCCCCCCATACTAAAAGTAAACATTATCCTCAATGTTTCAAGTATAAAGGTGGAGCACCCCCATACTAGAGACGAAGAATCGAATGCTTAGGATCTAGCATGGAAAGGGTGATCAACAATATATATAAAGCCGTTTATTAAGTATGCTAAAAGATAATTGTTAGAACAATAAAGGATATGTCATGGATTCGTGAAAAACTTCTTCAAACGATGGAGGCTCACGTAAACGAACACGAGAGTCTTCAATCGTAGATGATGATGATCTAGATAACACAATCACAAACAACCACGAGACAACGAGTTGGAAGGGCACAAATCCCCTCTCATTATTTATTAGAAGGCATAAAAGGATAAGCATGGGATCTCCCCCGCGAGGTACCTCGTTTTTGATTACCGAGTCATGAGCTCGACTCGATCCCCTCAATTCTAATTATCATTGGGGAAGGTGACTTGGTCGAGGCCAACCATTGAAGGAATTTGCCCACCAAAGTAGTGCTTAAGCCTATGTCTATTCACCTTGAAATTAGGACCATCATCTTGAGCTAGCTCGATGGTCCCATAAGGAAACACTTGTGTAACGGTGAAAGGACCCGACCAACGAGATTTCAATTTCCCGGAAAATATCTTAAGTCGAGAGTTAAAAAGTAACACTTGATCACCAATGTTAAAAACCCGGTTTTAATCTTTGCATCATGGAACTTTTTAGTCTTTTCTTTGAAAATCAATGAATTTTCATAAGCATTGTCTATTAGTTCATCCAATTCATTCAATTGTATTTTCCGGTGATTTCCCGCGGTCTTAATGTTAAAGTTTGCATGCTTAAGGGCCCAATATGCCTTGTGCTCCAATTAAACGGGCAAATGACAATTCTTCCCATATACTAACTTATAAGGAGTACAACCGATAGGTATCTTATAAGCGGTCCTAAAGGCCCATAAAGCGTCATCTAATTTATCGGACCATGAAGCACGGTTTTCTCCAATCGACCTCTCTAAAATCCTCTTCAAAGCTCGGTTCGAAACCTCGACTTGCCCACTCGTTTGCGGGTGATAAGCCGTAGAAAGACGATGAGTAACTCCATATTTCTTTAAGACCTTCTCGAATTGGTCATTACAAAAATGGGTTCTACGATCGCTTATAATAGCACGAGGGGTTCCGAACCGAGAGAATAGTTGTTTCAAAAACTTCACTACCACACGAGCATCATTAGTAGGTAAGTCCTTAGCTTCCACCCACTTAGAAAGGTAGTCCACCGCGACGAGGATATACTTGTTACCATGAGACGATGGGAACGGCCCCATAAAGTCTATGCCCCAAATGTAGAAAATCTCACACACTTGAATTATGTTTTGCGGCATTTCATCACGTTGAGACGATTTTCCTTGACGTTGGCACGAATCACACGACTTCACCAGTGCGTGTGCATCACGATAAATAGAAGGCCAAAAGAAGCCGGCATCAAACACTTTCTGAGTCGTGAGATTAGTGCCATGGTGACCACCCGTGGGTCATTCGTGACAAGCTCTAAGGATATTAAAAGCTTCGGCACCAAAAACATAACGTCGAACGAGTTGATCCGCACAAACCCGAAAGAGATAAGGGTCGTCCCAAAAATAGAACTTGACGTCACGAAAGAATTTTCGCTTTTGTTGTGTCGTCATACCCTTGATAATGAAATTCTCCGCATGGTAATTTGCAATGTCGACAAACCATAGGGTGGTGTCTTTAGAATTCACTACACCGAGAGTCTCGAGAGGAAATGTTTCGGTGATTTCCTTATTCTCGAAAACATCTTTGTGAGGATCTTCTAGATGAGAGAGATGATCGGTCGCTAGATTCTCGGCTCCTTTTTTGTCAAGCACGGTGACATAAAATTCTTGGAGGAGGAGCATCCAACGAAGCAATCTCGACTTAGCATCTTGCTTAGCTAAGAGATACTTGATAGCCGAATGGTCGGTATACACGATGCTTTTAGTTAAGACGAGATAAGGTCGGAATTTCTCAAAAGCATAGACCACGGAAAGGAATTCCTTTTCCGTTGTGGTGTACTTTAATTGAGCCTCGGTCATCGTCTTACTAGCATAATGGATAGGACGAAATTTCTTTTCGTAACGTTGCCCTAAGACGGCCCCTATGGCATAATCACTTGCATCGCACATGATTTCAAAGGGTAATTCCGAATTAGGAGCAACAAGAATGGGATCTTCGGTAAGTTTCCTTTTAAGAGTTTCGAAAGCTCTAACACAATCCTCATTGAATTTAAAAGGAGCATCCTTCTCGAGAAGGTGTGTCATAGGTCGATAGATTTTCGAAAAGTCTTTGATGAAACGTCGATAAAAGCCCGCGTGGCCTAGGAAAATCCTAACTCCCTTAACGGTTTTGGGGTGAGGTAACTTGGCGATGACGTCGACTTTAGCTTTATCGACCTCAATCCCTGCTTTAGAGACCTTATGTCCTAAGACGATTCCTTGTTTACACATGAAATGACATTTTTCCCAATTAAGCACAAGACTGGTTTCTTCACAACGTTTTAACATTTGCTTGAGATTAGATAAACACGCCGTGAACGAATTTCCAAACACTGAAAAGTCATCCATAAACACTTCCATCGACTTCTCGATCATATCGTGAAAAATGGCCATCAAACACCGTTGAAACGTACGCAGTGCATTACAAAGTCCGAAAGGCATCCTACAATAAGCAAACATTCCATAAGGACACGTAAACGTAGTCTTCTCTTGATCACGAGGGTCGATAGGGATTTGAAAGTAACCGGAAAAACCATCTAAAAATCAATAGAATTCATTTCCCGCAAGTCGCTCCAACATTTGATCCATGAAGGGCAAAGGAAAGTGGTCTTTACGAGTGGCGTCATTTAACTTTCGGTAGTCAATACACACCCTCCAACCGGTCACAACACAATTGGGAATTAACTCGTTGTTTTCGTTGGGTACAACGGTCATTCCTCCCTTTTTAGGGACACAATGGATTGGGCTCACCCATGGGCTACCGGAGATAGGATAAATCATTCCCGCGTCAAGGAGTTTCAACACTTCCTTTTTAATGACATCGTGAATTTTGGGGTTTACCCTTCTTTGACTTTGAATTTCGGGTTTGTAGTCCTCTTCCATTAAAATCTTGTGAGTACAAAATTTTGGGTCAATACCCTTAATGTCGGAAATTTTCCACGCAATTGCCCCTTTATGAGCTTTAAGAACTTTCAAGAGCTCGGTTTTTTCATCATTAGCAAGACCTCTTGCAATAATAACCGACAACTTGTCATCACCTTCCAAGAATGCGTATTCAAGGTGAGAAGGAAGATCTTTCAATTCAAGGATAGGTGGTTCCTCGATTGAAGATTTTGGTTCAACACTCATAACTTCCATCGGAGGAAGAAATGGTGGAATAGAAGTATCATAACTAATCAACACCTCATATTCATTGTCGATTTCATTTGAAGTGAAATCGCCTCCTTGGAATGGAGTGAGATTTGGTGTAGAATTAGCAAGAATCGGATCCAAAATAGTGGGATTGCCACTTGACGAGCTATCGGAAAAACCTAACACTTCTTGTGAAAACTCATCGCAAACCACATCAACTAAGTCAATGTGATTGATGCTAGTGATTGCATAAACATGAGAAGGTTCTGAGTTTTGAGTAGCGTTTATAACAAGTTTCTCTTCATTGAATCTCAAACTGATAGTTCTCGCATGAACGTCGATAAGCGATCTCGAGGTGTCTAAAAATAGACGACCTAAAATTAGAGGAACTTGAGGATCCACGGGGATGTCAACTACTATAAAATCAACGGGATATTAGAACTTCCACACTTTCACGAAAACATCTTCGGCTACTCCACATGCTAAAATCGTAGAATGATCAGCCATCTCGTTAGACATGTTCGAAGGAGTAAGAGCCGAAAGCGAAAGCGAAAGCGATTTCCAAATGGAAAATGGCATCAAATTAATGCTCGCACCAAGATCGGCCAAGGCGAGGCATTCTTTCATATCTTGTATGTCACAAGGAATGAGAAACTTTCCGGGGTCACCAACTTTTTCCGGTATGCGGTTAAGATAAACCGAAGAACAATAAGCAAGCTTTGAAAGCTTTTCCTTATCGCTCATCATACTCTTAAAAGTTGAAGCGAAACGAGGCATATATAACAACGCGTCAGCTAAACTCACATCAAAATGCACTTGTTGAAACATTTTTATAAAAAGCTCGATTTGTTGTTTGTTACGTTCTTGCAATTTCTCTTTGTTTCGTCTTGAAGGGTAAGGTAAGGGTGGTGTGGGTTGGACATTAGGCAACGGCCTTGGAATCTCGGGTTCCATAATTGGTATTGGTTCAACCGTAGGTGTGGTATGTGCGGTACTTCGTGGGATTGTGATATGCTCCTTTTCGACCATCACCTCGGGCTCTTTCTCGATTTCCTTCTCCGTAGAAGTACTTGGACGAGAGATTGGTTCCTTGGAAGTTTTACCACTTCGTGTAGTAATAACCTTCATTTCTCCCTTCGGGTTTGAAATGGTATCACTAGGATGACCACCCGAGGAAGAGGGTTTACACATGATTGCTTCAAACATTTTTGCCATACGGTCCTCAAATTTTGATTGCCTTAAATCCGCTTTTAACAATTCTTGCTTAATCTCATGTTGTCCTTGTTCCATCTTTTGTTGATTTTGTTGAAGATGTTGAACATTTCCTTCCATTTTATTAGCATGAGTTTTAAGTTCATTAGCAAGTTTGTTTTTAAGCTCATTTTTCAACTCGGATCTTAAGCTAATCATCTCACATTGCATGTTATCAAACTTAGCATCATTTGCTTTAGCATAATCCAAAAATTCTCCTTGAAGATTTTTAGTGTGAGCATTTTGAAAACCTTGTGTAGTGTTTTGAAAATCACGGTTTTGGTTTTGATTAGTGACTTGTCCATTCCAACTTTGATAATTCCCTTTGTTGTAGTTACGTGAATTGCCTTGATATTTACCACCTTGGTTGTTGTTTCGATAGTTATTAGCATTTTGATTTGGTGGAGCTTGATTTGGGCGGGAACCTTGGCCGTTTTGGTTATAATTTCCCGTTGCTACATAGGCACTCGAAGTGTTACCACCGGCGGTAATGCACTCGGAAAGATCATGAGCTCCACCACAAGACAAACAACTCTTTTCAACCACTTTAACCGAAGCGGAATTCAAAGCCTCTTGTGCTTTCCAATGAGTCATAAGATTAGCAAATCTATCGAAAAACTGATTTTCCTCATTAGCTTCATTATGTAAGGCATTAGTGCTACGAGACGATGACGACGATGACGAACCCAAATTGGCAACACTCGGTGTGTTACGAGGTCTATAAACCTCTTTTCAACCGCTTTAACCGATGCGGAATTCAATGCATCTTGTGCTTTCCAATGTGTTATAAGCATCGAAAATCTATCGATTTTCCTCATTAGCTTCATCATGTAAGGCGTTCACGTTACTAGACGATGACGATGACGATGAACCCATATTGGCAACACTCGGTGTGTTACGAGGGTTATAAACCTTAGATCTATTTTTGATAATCATTAAAGCTTCATCGGTCGTTTTGCACAAAAAAATACCACCCGCGGCGGCATTCAAGTAATCTTGTTCATGATCATTAAGCCCATTATAAAAAGTATCAACTTGATGCAATTCCGAAAAATCATGGTGTGGACATTCATGTAACATTTCTTTAAAGCGTTCCCATGCCATTGAAAAACTTTCATTATTTCGTTGTACAAATCTTGAAATCTCATTTTTCAAATGTGTTGTTTTAGATGGTGGAAAAAATTTGTTCACAAACTTAGAAACGAGATCACCCCATGTCAAAATTGAATTTGGCGGTTCTTTCTCAAGCCAAATTTTAGCGGGTCCATCTAACGAGTATGGAAACAACATCATCTTAATGGCGTCATGTGGAACATCCTTAAACTTGCTAGTTGTGGTGAGACGATTAAAATTCCTTATGTGGTAATGCGGGTTGTCTTTCTCATGACCTCTAAACTTATTTGCTTGCAACATAAACATTAAACCCGTCTTAATCTCGAAATTCTCCGCAAGGATAGCAGGAATCACAATGGCCTCTCCAAAACCCTCGGTGGGTGCTTAAAGAAATTCCATCATAGTACGATTAACCATGACGACTTCTTGTTCTATAATAGGTTCAACAATTGGAGTTTGTTCTTCAATCAACGTCTCTTGATTTGCTTGCTTTTGAAGACGTTTACGAGCTCGTTTTGCTTGATTACGAGTGATCATAAACTTCACGAAGAATGGGAGGTGAGCAAAGAAGATTCTTTTTGGGTGTTTTGTGAATTTTCAATATTTTTGTGTTTTTGATTTCTTTAATTTTTTTGGATTTTTGTGTATCTTCGTAGACAACAATCTACCAAATCTCTCCTCGAATCAGACTCTTGATTAAAGAAGCCTCAAAAGAATGAAAACGATCACGTGGAGTGAACGCCTTCGAATGACTTTAGAACTTTGGTGAAAACTAAATTGTTCAAGAGGGTTTAATCACAAAGAAACCAAGCAAATATATTATACGTAATAGTACTTTGGGCGGCAAAACCCTCGATTAGCCTTCAATCTCAAAATACTCACAAGCAAGCGGGGAAACGAGGCGGTGCGAAGCACTTAAGAGCCTTTATCCTTATGGTATATTTTATAATACCCGCCTTATACCCACCTTATAGTTCGTATTTTTCAAAATCGAGCTTCACGAAAGTATTTATCTATTTTTGCCTTTTTTTTTTGTTTGAGATTCGAATACAATAATTAGGAGATCAAATACCAATTAAGGTTGTGTTTTCAAACTTTTGGAGATATTTTGAATTGATTGTGATACTTAATACAATATAGTAATAATAATATCACAAGAAAAACCAAAAAACCGATAATACGTATTAGTAGATTTCTACTAATACAAATACTATGTATGGTTAATATTAAAAACAACAAGACAAATTAATCACGACACACCTCCCCGGCAGCGGCGCTAAAATGATTGTGGTAAAATACGATCTTTTAGGAAAAAGGCGTAAAAGTGGTAAGTATTAAGTGATGACTTAGGAAAATCAAACACTAATGACCCAATGAAGTTCGTTTCCCAAGGAGGTATATGTATGTGAGTAATTCATAATTGGTTTGAGATTAATATTGGTTAGAAGGGGATGAGAAAAGAGGATGACGAAGACGTGAAATTAATTACTACTACGACTAAACGTAAAACCGTAAAATGAGCAAAAATAAAAATTAATTCTAAAAATTACCAAAAATTCACCAAAAATCAAAATAAATAAACTAAGAGTTTACCAAGGATCAAAACTTTTTCAAACCGTTTAATTAATTATATATTAATTTTTAAATGCTAATTAAAGCCCTAAAAATCAATTTAATTATCAAAAAGCCCAAATAAAGATTTCTCAATTGGTAAACCTCTAAAATGACCTAAAAAGATTAAAAACTATTTTTATAAGTTTTTAAACTAAAAAACTATTTAAATTGATTTAAAAACTATTAAAACATAAAATAATTATAAAAATTAATCTAAAGATGATAAAATTAATCTAATAGTTGCAAAAATCCTATTTTAATGTATTTAAGCTAAGAAAAATATAAAAAGTGCAAAAATATGAAATTTGTAAAATAATAATAAAATAATATTAAATTAATATTAAAAATCCAACAATTATAAAAAATTCTAAAAACTTGCAAACTAGTTTATTTTAACCTAAATAATCAGAAAATGAAAGTGAAATTACCAAATTACTCCTAATGGGCCCCCAAATGGGCTAAAATAAAAAACAGTCAAGTTTAATGGGCTTTTTAGCCCAAAAAGTCAAAATAAGCCCAAATGACTTGGAAAAGCCCTATCTGACTCAAAATTCAATTCTAAACACAAAACTCTGAAGGCCCAAAAGCTGAAAGTGAGCTTATCATAGCTTAATGAACAAACAGCTTATCCTTATTGGGCCATTAAGCCCATTAAGCAATAAGCCAATGCCATAAGCTCTAATTTGACACACAACCTTCTTTTGGGATACTAAAGAGATCTGTAAAAAGAAATTTTGAAAAAGCACACTCAATAAGCCAGAAATAAGCCAAGTACAAATCTACTAAAAGACAAAATAGTCGGGTTTGAGATCTAGGGCACCTCAGGACTTGATTCAACTTGCAAAATGTTACAAATGACTTCAATAAGCCAAATCAATCAACCAAAATCCAATAAGAAAACCAATAAGCTGGAATAAGCCAATAAGCACTTATGAAAAAGTCAATTAAGTTGGTTTTCTAGTCAAACCCTAAAGTCAACCCACCAAATGCTCCAGTAAGAACAAATGGGTCAAATAGTGAGCACCTATTACAAAATCAAAGTTGTTGCTGGTTAAAATAAGCTAGAATAGCTTATTAATAAGCTGAACACAAAAATACACTAGTAGGGGGAACTTTCAGTAGGAACTGGTTCCCACTGCCTTGACTATTTGACCTTTGATTTTAGAGAGATCCTGTATGTTTTATTGGAAGACAAGGGCACCCCAAGTGATCAGTTATTCACAAGGAGTCACAATCAAGCACAAAAAGACACTTCAGTATCACCAATTAGCACAGACAAATCAAAACATGCTCAGATCTAGCACAGACATGGATATTAAGCAGTTATGAACACTTAAGCTAGAATAAGCACTCCAAATTCAACCAGATGCATACACAAGCTATATAAACTGTTATTAAGCACAAACAAACTTAAATCAATCACTGAATCAAAGTATGGAACCAGATCAAAGCAGATTCAACTTGCTGATATGAACTTCAAGAACAATAGCACATTTTGCTGATATAAATGACCACAGATCCAATTTCAACACTTAAATCCTACTTCCCTGATGTAACTAACTAGGTTTAATCACTTGTTAAACCTAGTCTATGATTAGAACTAGGTGTCCCTTAAACCACAGCCAATTTCAACAAGTATACAAGATTTTAGAGCCTATTATTGAGTCTAGGTGTTTATATGCACAAAGCTTGCAGATAAATGTCACTTAGCACTCAATATACAGATACCAAACCAAAAGAAGCAAAAACAACAACAAAGGAAGGGTCAAATCCCTTTGAATCCGTTAACCCAAACACCCCTTTGGAATCTGATTTTGCAATCTTCCAAATGATTGTTGTGTTTTAACCTATCAAACAAGATCTAATCCACCCCTACAACTGATAATCAACCTCAGAAACACAAATCAAGCCTCAAAACAAAGATTCACCATAAAACATGCAAAATCACCAAAAATCATATGAAAATCAGAAAAATGAAAAGGGAGAGGGATGAAAACCTCCAAGACTTACATCCAAGCCTTGGATTGTTTGAGTTGAGGTACTAGCAAAACAAGTACCAGATTCCTTGTACCTACTAAGAACAACAAACCAAAATGATGAACAAATAATAAGAACTTTCTGATTTTTGAAACACAAGTTTTATTGCTTAAAACCTTGCCTCAAAAACCTTCAAACATGAGTAAGGAACTCAGACTTTAGCTTATCAGATACCAAACTTTTATAAAACATAAAGGGAAATCATAAATTTTCAGAAAATCCAACTTTATTTAATAAAAAAGAATTACAAAGATTTAAAAGCTACAATCTGGAACAAAGGGACTCTCACAAGTTGAGGTCTCCTTTTATAGGCAAATGCATACATAACACTATTCATAAACCCTAGATGTGAATTTCCTAAATTATCCTTGAGTGCTTGATGCCGTTTGTTGTTGGTGAGCTGTCCAAAATGATCAAAACTGTTCATTTTAGCTTGCTAGTTAAGTAGAGAGTCTAAGCTGTTGATCTTGACACGTGTCCTTACTTGGAGAGGAGGGTGTGATGTGATTGGGTAACGGGTTGGGGTGTGGGGTCCTTTGGTGAGTAGAAAAAAGGGATTTAATGTTGGGATGGGTTTCTGCATGTGTGAATCACACGGGGGAACAACTAATTGCAATTTACCCTTTGATAGGTGTGAAAACACCCATCCTTTTACCACTTAATTCTGGCTAAAACGAGACCAAAACACGTATTTAATATCATTTGTTTGGAATTATGCGTGGTTTTTGTGTTTATTGTGTTTTCAGAGTCAACCGGATGAATATTGAAGAAAACGTGGGATTGCACGGGTTTTATCGAGGAAAAAGACTCAAGACGAAGTCTATTGTCCAAGAGATGCAAAGGATTTGAAGTCATTGTGCCTATTTGAAGATTTATCGAAGAATAGAGCCAAAGATGGAAGATTCATATATGTCGAAGAACTCGAGTCTATTAAACAAAAGATTATAAGACGAGTTGTAATTATTCACCGACACTTCTCAAATCCAAGTCGGAAACGTTTATTTAAAGAAGCGTGAAGACTAAAGAAGGAAAAAGAAAAAGAAGCCCAAGCCAAAGCCCAATCACAAGCCCACCACCACAAAGACACGCCTATATAAAGGCCCTTAATTCACAAATTTCATACACTTAGTTTACACTTAGTCTTTTAGGTAGTTTTTAGTTTTAGAGAGAGAAAGTTCTAAACTTTCTCTCACTAGATTTCATCTTTTTCTCTTTCAATTCAAACTTTTGTATTATCTTTCATTAATCAAGTTCTAGTTTTTATCTTTTAATCTTTAATCTCATCCTTCCTTTCTTTTACTTTTATTGATTTTGGTACAAATCTCGTATGATCCGTGTTGTTCATCAATGATTTGTGCTTAAAAAGTTGATTACTTTTTATGTTTCCTTAAGTTTATACATAAATAGCTTTAAGATCCTTGTTCTTATTGGCTTATTTGTTGATTTAGCTTATTTTCTTCTTAAAGTTTTTATGAAAAGTTCATCTTTTAATTGATTTGATTTAAAAGTTGTTTATTTTGAGTTTAGAAAAGTTGTTTTTAGTGCTTATTTGATCAGTATTTTGTTGGATTCGAGTTTCTTTTGGGAGTTAGCTTATCCCATAAGCTTATTTCCTTGGCTTTTTACTCGAATTTGCACCATTTTCGGAAAGGGTAACTCCCTTTTCCGATCGTATATTCTGACCAGGACACCTCCCTCTTTCCGATCGTGTGATCGGAAAAGGGTTTAGTGTTTTCCGATCTGCCCCATTTTCATAGATTCCGATTGTAGCAAGTTTTGAACATTCCGATTGGATCTTGCACTATATTCCGATTGAGTGATTCTTATGTATTCCGATTGACTACATATTTACAACATTCCGATCATTAGCTTTTCTTTGCATTCCGATCACCCCCAATCGGATTACATTCCGATTGGTGCACTTTTTCCCTTATTCCGATTTAGCTTGTTTTGCTTTGTTCCGTTCTTACTTTCTTTTAGTACTTTCCAGTTAAGTTCATATTTTTACCAAGTTTTCCAAGAGTTAGTTTTTATTGAGTGTTCATTTATTTTATATTAAAATCTTTAAGTTTTCAACATTTATTTTTAAACTCGTTTCTTACTTTAATCTTTCAAGTCTTTAATTTTACTCTTCGACACTGAATTAATTGTCAATTAGTTTAAAATAGATAAACAAACCAACCACTTGTTATTAACCAAGAACAAATCATTCCACTTAGAGCTGAGATCAATTCGAGAGGATATCGAGATACATAAATTGAGAACCAAACAAAAAACCTAGTATTAAAATGGCGCCGCTGCCGGCTCTTCTCGTTAAGATCAAAAGTTTTTTGTGAGAACTTGGATTTTGGGATCCGTTCCCCGTGAACGTTACTTTTTCATAAAAATTTTCAAAAACACTAAAAAATATAAAATTTTCAAAAACACAAAAAAATTAAAAAACATAAAAACCAAAAGTATTTTTGCTTTGGTTTTCTTTGTTCGTTCTTTTGCAGGTTTATGCGCACTCGATCCACGTCTTATCAAGAGCCCGAGCCTCTCGATAACTTAGACATGGCTGGTGTACAAAACAACAACAACATACCACCTCCAAACAACAATAATAACAACAGCAACCCACCTTTCAACAACATGAATAATAACAACAACAATGAGCCTCTTCCAGATAATCGCCCGATGATTGAACTGCTGCAAGCTCATGTAGATGGCAACACTGATTCAATTGTCATACCTCCAATTGCCGCCAACAACTTTGAGCTAAAATCAGGCTTTATCCAGATGGTCTCCGCTCAACCATTCTTGGGACGTACCATTGACGATCCACACGACCACATCAAGAGATTCTTGCAACTCACCAACACGGTCAAGTTCAATGGTGTTCCACAAGAGGTTATCAGGTTACAACTTTTTCCCTTTTCTTTAGAGGGACAAGCCCGTCATTGGCTTGCTAAAGAACCGCCACAGAGTATTCTCTCGTGGACGGATTTGGAAACTAAGTTCATCAATTACTTTTTCCCACCCTCTCGTACTACCGCTTTGCGGAATGAAATCATAAATTTTGAACAAAAGTACGATGAGTCGTTCAGTGAATCTTGGGATCGTTTTAAAGATCTTTTAAGAAAATGCCCACAACATGGTTTTACCAAAGTACATCAAATTAATACTTTTTACAATGGTTTAAGCATGAGTGACCAAGATTCACTGAACAGTGCCTCCGGGGGTAATCTATTGGCTAAGACTTCCAATGCTGCTTGGGACATCATTGAGAATAAATCTCGTGTGCAAACCAAGAGTGTTCGGACCAATGTCGCTAGTGCTAGCACTAGTGACAGCGACAAGCGACTTGACAAAATCACTACGCTTCTTGAATCGCTTGTCACCCACACCGTCAGCAACAACAACAGCAACAACGCTAAAAACGCTCAAGTCAATGCTGTTAGCCAACCATGCGAGATATGCGGTGGTCCTCATTCTTACACTACTTGTACTGCCACCCAAGACTACCCTGCTGAAAATGTGAATGCGGAATATGGCACCTATCCTCAACCTGCTTATCAAGCAAAACCTCAAGGTGACCGTAATTTGCTTAGCTACCGTTCCAACAACTATCTCTCACCACCTGGTTTTAATCCTAACAACCAAAACCAGCAACAAAACCTCAACCGACCTCCTCAACAACAACAACAATCTCGTACACCATACATCCCTCCTCACAAGCAGCAACAACCACCTCAACGTAACAACCAAGTTTACCAACAACCTGCTTATCAACCACCCTCATACAATGCTCCTACAAACCAACCCACTGCATTACACCAAGAGGTTGCAACCTACATGAGGACCAATGATGTGATCGTGGAAAATCTCCAACAGGAAGTGCGAAACTTGAAAGCAGACTTGGTCAAACAAGGGAACGATTTGAGAGCCGACATGAGAAATACGTTGGATAGCCAAACTAATGACTTGCGGAACATGATGGCTAGTTTCTTCCAAGGTAATCAACCCTCTTCTTCGGGTACTCTTCCGAGTAACACCGTTGCGAATCCAAGAGGGGAGATGAAAGCAATCACTACTCGAAGTGGAAAAGGTACCAAGGAACCCGAGCTTCCTATACCTCCACCGGTGATTGTGACTAAGGAGAACGAGTCACCTGCTCCTATTCCTCATACTTCTCCTTCCCCAATTTCTCCACCTCTTACTTCTACCCCTCCTCCACCCAAGGATGTGAGTGATCCTATTCTTCCAAAGCCTTCCTCTTCTTCCAATATACCTTATCCATCTAGGTTGAGGAAAGAGAAGCTCAAAAGCAAGGACGATATTCAGGTTTCTAACTTTCTTAAGATGTTTAAACAACTGAATTTCAATATCTCATTCGCTGAGGCTCTCGCTCACATGCCTAAATACGCAAAAATGTTTAAAGATCTTCTGAGCGATAAGAAAAAGCTCCTCGATATTGCCAACACCCAACTTAATGAGAATTGCTCTGCAGTGCTCTTAAGGAAATTGCCAACCAAGCTTGGTGATCCGGGTCGTTTCTTAATTCCTTGCAATTTCCGGGGAGTAGAGAATTGCATGGCCCTAGCCGATCTAGGTGCCAGTATCAACTTAATGCCTTTAAGTGTTTGGAAGCAATTATCTCTCCCAGAGCTAGTCCCCACCAAAATGACTCTGGAATTGGCCAACCGTACGGTTGCTTATCCAGTGGGGATAGCCGAAGACGTCTTTGTAGGAGTCGACAAATTCACTTTTCCTGCCGATTTCGTCGTCGTCGACTACGAGATGGACCCTCGTGTTCCCTTAATCGTGGGTCATCCATTCCTGAGGACCGGTCGCACTCTCATCGATGTTGAAGCCGGTGAGCTTATCATGAGAGTGGGTGACGATAAAATCGTCTTCAACATTGGAAAGTTGTCTAAACAACCTTATTCCAACGAGAGTGTTAATTATATAGACGTTCTTGATGAGGCTTGTGAAGAACACTTCCAAAATGCTTGCAAAATTATTCCTACTTCTTTTCCCAATGTTGAAACCGTTGCCTCTATCGATTCATCATTGTCTCTATTTGGAGATAGTGATCTGTTTTGGAACAATCTTGAAGACACCATGGGAGATGTGAATTTAGCTACTGATGATTCTCCCACCGATGGGGATGAAGACATGATTTTTTTTGACAATCTTCTCAACGAAGACAATCCTTCTCCTCCATCTCCCACGGTCATTGCTATCGATACTCCGACTTCGAACACGCCTACCGTCGAAAATCCTCCGGATTTAGAACTTAAGGAGTTGCCACCCCATCTCGAGTATGTGTTCCTTGACGAAGAGAAGAAGTCGCCAGTCATTATTGCTAAGGACTTGAAAGATGAAGAGAAGACTCGTCTCATCGCCGTGTTGAAAGCTCATAAGAAGGCTATTGCTTGGAAAATCTCTGATATTCGTGGAATTGATCCTCACTTCTGCACACACAAAATTCTCATGGAGGACGACTTTAAGCCCACTATTCAAAGCCAACGAAGGGTGAATCCAAAAACACATGAAGTCATCAAAACAGAGGTTATCAAACTTCTTGATGCGGGTATGATTTACCCTATTTCGGATTCACCATGGGTTAGTCCAATCCATTGTGTGCCCAAGAAGGGCGGAATAACCGTTGTTCCCAATGAACACAACGAGTTGATTTCCACTCGTCTCGTTACTGGGTGGAGACTTTGTATAGACTACCGCAAACTCAATGATGCCACGAGAAAGGATCATTTCCCTCTACCTTTTATGGACCAAATGCTTGAACGTTTAGCGGGTAATGAATAATACTGCTTTCTTGATGGTTTCTCGGGTTATTTTCAAATACCCATCGATCCCCAAGATCAAGAGAAGACTACATTCACTTGTCCCTATGGCACTTTTGCTTACAAAAGAATGCCTTTTGGCTTATGTAATGCGCCCGGGACTTTCCAAAGGTGCATGTTAGCTATCTTCCATGACATGGTTGAACAAACCATGGAAGTCTTCATGGATGATTTCTCGGTCTTCGGGGATTCCTTCTCTTCTTGCCTTGCCAATTTGGAACGTATGCTTAAGCGGTGCGAAGACACTCACCTTGTTCTGAATTGGGAAAAATGCCATTTCATGGTAAAAGAGGGCATCGTGCTAGGACACAAGATTTCCAAAGCCGGTCTTGAAGTAGACCGTGCTAAAGTCGATGTTATCGCAAAGTTGCCTCCACCTTCAACCGTGAAGGGTGTGAGAAGTTTTCTGGGTCATGCGGGCTTCTACCATCGATTCATCAAAGATTTTTCTCAAATCTCTCGCCCGATGACCCACCTCTTGGAAAAAGATACTCCTTTTATCTTTTCCAAAGAGTGTCTTGAAGCCTTCAACTCACTTAAGGATAAGCTAACTAAGGCACCCGTCTTGGTTACCCCTAATTGGGAGCTGCCTTTCGAGCTGATGTGCGATGCTAGTGATTTTGCTATTGGAGCGGTTCTGGGACAAAGAGTGAACAAACACTTCCAACCAATCCATTACGCTAGCAAGACAATGATGGGGGCCCAATTGCATTATACGACAACCGAAAAAGAGCTTTTAGCTGTTGTCTATGCTTTTGAAAAGTTCCACCCCTATCTTGTCCTTTCCACCACTATCGTTTACACCGATCATTCCGCGCTGAAGTACTTGTTGACAAAGCAAGATTCCAAACCAAGACTTCTTCGCTGGGTTTTGCTGCTCCAGGAATTTAAAATCGAAATTCGCGATAAAAAAGGAGCTGAAAACCTAGCCGCGGATCATCTCAGCAGACTTGAGGATCCTTACCAGGGGGATCATCCGAACAAAGAAATCAATGATTCTTTTCCCTTGGAGACCTTAATGTCTATAAATTCGAATTCTGATGAAACCCCGTGGTTTGCGGACATTGCAAACTACTTGGCGGGTGGAATTCTCGTTGACGGGTTAACATCCCAGCAAAAGAAAAAGTTCTTCAAAGACATCAAGACTTACTTTTGGGATGACCCATATCTATTCAAACAATGTGCTGATTTGATTATTCGCCGATGTGTTGATGGACCGGCAGCTTTCGAAATCCTTGATGCTTGCCACAAAGGACCCACCGGTGGTCACTTTGGTCCCAACTACACCGCCAAAAAAGTGTTTGATTCGGGATTTTATTGGCCCACCATCTACCGTGATGCTCACGAGATGGTTAAACGATGTGATGCTTGCCAAAAACAAGGCAAGATCACACATAAAGATGAGATGCCTCAGAATTTCATACAAGAATGTGAAATCTTTGATGTTTGGGGTATCGACTTTATGGGGCCATTCCCTTCATCTAAAGGAAACAAATACATCCTTGTAGCCATTGACTACATTTCCAAGTGGGTTGAAGCCAAAGCTTTACCTACTAATGATTCAAGGGTGGTTTGTAACTTTTTGAAATCGCTGTTCGCTCGATTCGGCGTTCCTCGTGCTATTATCAGTGACCGCGAGACTCATTTTTGCAACGATCAATTTGCAAGAGTCATGGCAAAGTATGGTGTCAATCACCGTCTTTCCACCGTTTATCATCCTCAAACCAATGGTCAAGCCGAAATATCCAACCGTGGATTGAAAAGAATTTTGGAACGTACTGTGGGAGAGCATCGCGCCGCGTGGGCCGATAAGTTAGATGATGCTCTGTGGGCTTTCCGTACTGCTTACAAGACCCCGATCGGCTGTACGCCCTATCGTCTTGTGTACGGGAAAGCTTGCCACCTCCCTATCGAGCTGGAACATAAGGCATACTGGGCCTTGAAGTGGGCTAACTTCGACATCAACAAAGCCGGTGATCATCGCAAGATTCAACTCAACGAGCTCAAAAACTGAGAAATGAAGCTTATGAGAACTCGCTGATCTACAAAGAGAAGACGAAGATCCTTCATGACGCAAAAATCAAGAACCGAGAGTTCCACGTTGGTGATCAAGTCTTACTTTTTAACTCTTGGTTGAAGATCTTCTCTGGCAAGTTGAAGAGCCGCTGGTCTGGTCCATTCACCGTCGCCAAAGTTTTTCCATATGGGACCATTGAGCTTTCTCAGCCAAATGGGCCCAATTTCAAAGTGAATGGCCAGCGTCTGAAGTTGTACTTTGGTGAGGACATCTCTCAGGAGGTGATTCCATCCCTCACCACATTCCCCATGAACTAATTTTGGGTCGAGTCAAGCTCGTGACTCGGTTATCAAAAACAAGCGCTCCTCGGGAGGCAGCCCGAGTATCTATCCTTTTATGTTTTAACCCCCTAAGTGTAGGGGAGCCTCTATAGAGTGTTTGTATTTGTGTGGTGATGTGATTACAGGGATTAGTGCACTCTTGGAAACTTTGAAGAACCGTGTTCCCGTGTTATCCGAAATCCGGTTCTATCTCTCAACTATCGTGATTCAATTTTCTTCATACTCACATTGGAAATTGATCACTTTAGTCGTCTCTTCCTTAGCTCGAGTTAACCAACGTGCACAATGTCATAAGTGTAGGGGAGACTTTTCCCACATGCTTAAACATTGAGGACAATGTTTATCTTAAGTGTAGGGGGGGACTTCTATCGAAGTTTTAAGTGGACTTTTCCATGAAAATGCCTTCATTTAACCAAAAAATCCTATTTTTCAACATTTTTCAAATTTCTATTAACTTTGGCCATTTATTCGTAATTTTTAAATTTTTATCGTTGCTTTCATATGTATATATCCCGCAATAAAGTCAAAAGTATTAATAAAGTGGTGTAGCTAGTTTAGAAGTCTTTGACATATTAGGCCCGTTACGTTTATTTTGACTCAACCCGAATAGACTTATATAAGTTTATTCTAGCTAGTATCCTTAACCATGTAGACCTTAATTGGTTTATTAGGCTAAGTGTCCACGAGTCTCATTACTTGAGATTTTAAATTGTGGAGGACGAGAAATGATAGAGTCAATTATAAGTCGGTATTCTTGCGCAAGCTCACTTGGTGTAATTATTTTCCTATTCTCCCATCACTTGCTAATAATTTATCTGCAATAAGTAAGGTCGTACGATTTGAAAAGTTACTTAGCTTCTAGCCCAAGATCGTTTAAAAGTTGCTCGGTAATGATAAGAGTTCATAGCCAAGGCATAACTTATGAAGCGGGCGCGAAGATTGGCGAGTCCGAAAAGGCCCTAACAAGGCATGAGGATTCCATTTTATTGCTAAAGATCCAAGGTGATGTGAAAAGCATTATTCCCAAAGTCAATATGAAGGATCAAGACTCACGACGAAAAGCAATCAACTCCCATAAAGATGATGGAGAAGTCTATCCGAAAAGACCCTAACAAGGTATGAGGATAAATAGATCCAAGTCCGAAAAGGAGGCGGATCGTTGTATCTCAAAATCCCAATTAGAGATTGAAGAATAATCATGAAGTCGTGGTCAACAAAGTTGGAGAACCCCTCAAAAGTCTCCAAGTGAAGAAACTCTATTAACGATGAGAAGACCATTATCTCAAGCACGTCTCTCAAGATATGAAGTATGAAGTACATGCCAAATATCGGCCCGAGAAAGGTCTCAAATCGTGAACCGAGTTATGCCAAGATATGAACTTTTTGATATCCCGAGAAGCAGTTTTAAGAGATTTTGTCCTTTAGCTAACTATTGATCAAATCGTCCTACTTTGCTTTCAGCCTAAATAAACTATCGAAATAAGTCCAAAAATGCATCTTCATGATCATTCTAAGACAAAAATAAAATATAAGAGATACACTTAGGAATAAGGGAGTTTAAGCATTTAATTAAGCCATGTGTGTGAGTGTTTGAATTGCTAACTTATAATAACAATGATCTCGTTTTTAAGCTTAGTTTGGGGAACGTGAAACTTGAGGATGATAAATCTTCGCAGCACCGAAGCCCTAATATAAGTCCTCGATCTCTTTGCAAGTTATTTCCACATAGCTATTTTCTATCCTTTTGTTTACTTTAAAGTTTTAATTTCTCTTAGTACTTTAATTTTTGTTTAGTAGTATTTTAATAAGGCCAAGGTTGATTGATCATGAGAAAAGTGTAAATGTGCTTTGTCACTAAGCATTGCATGAGGGCATGGCAATAGTTAAGTGTAGGGGATTTGATAGGTGTGAAAACACTCATCCCTTTACCACTTAATTCTGGCTAAAACGAGACCAAAACACGTATTTAATATCATTTGTTTGGAATTATGTGTGGTTTCTGTGTTTATTGTGTTTTCAGAGTCAACCGGATGAATATTGAAGAAAACATGGGATTACACGGGTTTTATCGAGGAAAAAGACTCAAGACGAAGTCTATTGTCCAAGAGATGCAAAGGATTTGAAGTCATTGTGCCTATTTGAAGATTTATCGAAGAATAGAGCCAAAGATGGGAGATTCATATATGTCGAAGAACTCGAGTCTATTAAACAAAAGATTATAAGACGAGTTGGAATTATTCACTGACACTTCTCAAATCCAAGTCGGAAACGTTTATTTAAAGAAGCGTGAAGACTAAAGAAGGAAAAAGAAAAAGAAGCCCAAGCCAAAGCCCAATCACAAGCCCACCACCACAAAGACACGCCTATATAAAGGCCCTTAATTCACAAATTTCATATACTTAGTTTACACTTAGTCTTTTAGGTAGTTTTTAGTTTTAGAGAGAGAAAGTTCTAAACTTTCTCTCACTAGATTCATCTTTTTCTCTTTCAATTCAAACTTTTGTATTATCTTTCATTAATCAAGTTCTAGTTTTTATCTTTTAATCTTTAATCTCATCCTTCCTTTCTTTTACTTTTATTGATTTTGGTACAAATCTTGTATGATCCGTGTTGTTCATCAATGATTTGTGCTTAAAAAGTTGATTACTTTTTATGTTTCCTTAAGTTTATACATAAATAGCTTTAAGATCCTTGTTCTTATTGGCTTATTTGTTGATTTAGCTTATTTTCTTCTTAAAGTTTTTATGAAAACTTCATCTTTTAATTGATTTGATTTAAAAGTTGTTTATTTTGAGTTTAGAAAAGTTGTTTTTAGTGCTTATTTGATCAGTATTTTGTTGGATTCGAGTTTGTTTTGGGAGTTAGCTTATCCCATAAGCTTATTTCCTTGGCTTTTTACTCGAATTTGCACCATTTTCGGAAAGGGTAACTCCCTTTTCCGATCGTATATTCCGACCAGGACACCTCCCTCTTTTCGATCGTGTGATCGGAAAAGGGTTTAGTTTTTTCCGATCTGCCCCATTTTCCTAGATTCTGATTGTAGCAAATTTTGAACATTCCGATTGGATCTTGCCCTATATTCCGATTGAGTGATTCTCATGTATTCCGATTGACTATATATTTACAACATTCCGATCATTAGCTTTTCTTTGCATTCCGATCACCCCTAATCGGATTACATTCCGATTGGTGCACTTTTTCCCTTATTCCGATTTAGCTTGTTTTGCTTTGTTCCGTTCTTACTTTCTTTTAGTACATTCCAATTAAGTTCATATTTTTACCAAGTTTTCCAAGAGTTAGTTTTTATTGAGTGTTCATTTATTTTATATTAAAATCTTTAAGTTTTCAACATTTATTTTTAAACTCGTTTCTTACTTTAATCTTTCAAGTCTTTAATTTTACTCTTCGACACTGAATTAATTGTCAATTAGTTTAAAATAGATAAACAAACCAACCACTTGTTATTAACCAAGAACAAATCTTTCCACTTAGAGCTGAGATCAATTCGAGAGGATATCGAGAGACATAAATTGAGAACCAAACAAAAAACCTAGTATTACCCTTTGTTGGTAAAAAGTAAAAATTGGGTTCATCACGTGCTACAGTGCCACGTTTGATCCGAAATCAGTGGAGGATAAGTGTTTGGCGCGTGTTTATTTTGTTTAAACTTTTGAGAATGGCACAAGTAGTCCTTGGTTTTTGGCAAAGTGTGTAAAACATGTTTTTCCAGCCCAAAAACTCAACTCCTTTGTTATTAAAGTTCCAATCTTCAAAATTTTGCCCCAAAACTTTGGCAAAAGGTTTTCAAGGGCTATTTTTGCCATTTTTCCATAATTCAAGGGCTGATCTTGGACACCCTTGATCTTCGAAGGTCTTCAATAGATGTTTGCCTTCATTAGGGACCATAACTGACAATGTTGAATAGTTGAGGGACTAATCTTGCCATTTCTTCAAAGTTGAAGGACCTTTTTGCAATTTTGACAAAATTAAGGGACCAAACTAGTAATTATGAATTCACAAGGGTTTTAAGTGTCAGTTCTTCATTGTTTGAGGATCCATCTTGCATATCTTCAAGTCTTCAAGGTTTAATCTTGGATAACTCATGAACTAGGGCCCGGTTCTTTGTACGGCTTCGTTTCTCGTGTCCATTTTTCCTTGTTTCTTGTGATCTTTTGTCTTTTTCAGGATATCCATACCTAAAATACACAAGTAAACAAACACAAGCATATATATGGTATTTTATGACACTTTTATGCATTTAAATCCCGAAAAGAACGATGAGATCATGTATAAATGCCATCTCATCACCCACCAAACCTAAACCACATTCCTTGTAATGAAGACCCCATAAACTTATATGTGTTACCTAAAATCTCAGCCCTTACCCCAACATCAAACCTAATCTTAAGTCCCCAATATACAACTTATACTTTCGCTTATTCAGATTCTACCGATTTTGAACATATGAAATGTTTGTTATGATCAGAGGGTCTTACCCTATCCCATTTGCTTAGCCCTTCTCCAGATCTTTTATTTAATATATGATCTAAGTCTCATGTTCATTTTAATCTCCAATTATAACCCTAAGTACCCCAGACAATTCAAAACATAAAATGAAAACAAGCTGATCCAAAAACTGTTTTGACACCTGACTGATGTAACCTGTTTTTGATCCACTTCCCGACCTCCAATTTAGTTCTCATTACTTGAATTTGAAAGCTAACTCAATAAATTTTCCAGGGACATAAGATTCGAAAATTAAAATTTTGTATAACTCTAGATATGATCAAAACAATGGACCAACAATTTTGCCCAGTTTTTAAAAACGAATTTAAACATGATTAAACCCTAATTACCATCACTAATCTTCATAATAACCAAAGTAATCAATTCATATGAACCCTAAACTCACTAATCTTAGAAAACTCACAAACCCTAATCCATCATAAGATCAATTACATGATTAGATTGATTAAAATCATTAATAGAACAAGGGTTTTGAAGGTTTTACCTTTGAAATCAATGGAAGATCTTTATTTTTGAAACCCTAATTGGCCACCATTTTTGAATTTCGGCTAGGAGCTGTTATGGAGCTTAAAAATATGATTATTTTGGTTATGGATTGGGTTTGGTTAAGTCCTAAAGGCCCCCTAATCCCATTACAAGTCCATTGGGCCTGTTTTTGGGCTTTTCCTTCTTTCTTTCTTTTAGCCGCCCAACCCAAAGCCCAAAACCCCTATTTGGTCGACTTTTATACTCCCTTATTATTATCTTAAATTACCTTAATTTATTTCAGCTCCTAAAGCCTCCGAAACCTCAAAACCGCAAAACTAGTCAAATTTACGCGTATACCGTAAAAGACGTAAAAATATACAGTTTTATAAAAACTCTTAGAATATAAAATAAACTATATAACTAAGTCCTAAATGACTTAAAACCATCCTGTAAATTATTCCCGTGACTAAATGCCTCTTCCGATACCCCTAAATGCAAAACCTTAAACCGTAAAAATACGATTTTCTATAATACATATACTTATACGTAAAACCACTAAACAACACCATCTCATTTCGTAGTCACTACATTGTGAGCTCATGAACCTGAAATCATCACACATCGTTTCACTCACAAGGTACCCCGTACCCGCAACGATATCCAAACCACAATCTATACACACCAATTATCACATAAACACGTAAAGACATATAACTTGCACAAAATAAAACTAAGTGACGAACCTCAGAACCGCGGTTGTCACACATTACAACCAGCATCACCATGTCTTTAGATTCTCATTCATCCTCAAACAAAAATGCCCTCAAACTTCCCATTCTGGATCCTAAAAACTTTGAAATATAGGAATTCAGGATTCAACAATATCTCAAGATGGAACACTATGTTCTATGGGAGGTCATAGAGCTTGGTGATCACTTCACCAAAACAATAGTAGTTGAAGATAAGAACAAACATAAGGTAGAAATTGGTAAAAGCTCTAAAAGTGATAAAACCAAGTATGTTGTTGTTGCAGACAAAGAGATCTAGGCAAGAAGGCATGATGTCAAAGCTCACAGTTCTTTGCTATTGGCTCTACCTGATAGACATCAGCTAAGGTTCAGAAAGTATAAGACTGCTAAGGAGCTTTGGGAAGCAATTGGTAACACATTTTGAGGAAATGAGGCCACCAAGAAGAAGAAAAAGAACCAGATGATAGACCAATTTGCTTCTTTTAAATCAAATGGTGATGAAGCAATTGGTTCCATCTACAATAAGATTCAAGATCTGGTTGCTCAACTGGAATTCTTTGATATAGAGGTGTCAAGAGAACAGGTGAATGCAAGATTCCTCAACAGTCTTCAGAAAGAATGGTTTGTCTACAAAGCCATTTGGTAAAATAGAGATGACAATGATGATAAGAACATTGATGATATCTACAACAACCTAAAGGTTTTTGAGCCTGTGGTCAATGAGATGAAGGCATCGGGAACCATTCCCACTAATTCAAGTGGAATTGCTGATTCCCCTGCTAATATGGCCTTTATTTCTCATAGCAGTGGAATCTTTAAAGGTAGTGGGATTGAAGTTTCCCCTGCTACGCATTCCCCTGCTTTAAGGTCAGGACCATTAAATGGTGAAGAAAGGCCTGCAACATTCAGTCTTGACACTGCTTGTGCTTTCATTACATCACAAGGGTCTTAGGGCTCTACTGTGCTACATGAGGATTTGAATCAAATCAGTAAGCAAGGACTGGAGGAGATGGATATCAAGTGGAACATGGCTCTACTCAGCATGAGAGCCAACAGATTTTATAAGAAATATGGGAAAAATATTTCCATTAATCCTTCTAATGTGGCTGGATTTGATAAATCAAAGGTGGAATGCTACAACTATAGCAAGAAATGCAACTTTTCTAGGGAGTGCAGAGGTCCAAAGAATTGAAGCAGCTATAGGAAGGAAAGTACGGATGAGGATGCTGAGGCTAAGGCTATGGTAGCCATGCAAGGAATAGATGGAGTAGTTGGATGGGACTGGAGTGCTATGATAGAAGGTGTTGAAAGAAATCAAGCTCTAGCTGCTGAAGAGAAGGAGGAAGAATTTGCTCTTATGGCTATGTCAACATCTAGTTCAGATAATGAGGTATATGATGACTCCTATTGTACCAAAGCATGTAGGAAAAATACTGAATCCCTAAATGATGAAATAAGAAAACAAAATGTTGATTACATAAATTGTGATAATGATTTAGACAACTACAAACGTGCTTTAGAAGAATTGGAATCCACCATAAGAGAATATACACAAAGAGAAAATGATTATAGAGATCACATTGGCATATTAGAAAGAGATGCTAGGGAATAAGATGATTCCATTAAGGAATTAACTACTGAAGTAGAAGTCTTTAGATCTAATAAAAAGATAGATGAGAAAACGGTTGAAAATATGGAAAAGCTTCTAAAGATCTCACTAAGGCAGTTGAAATTGGACAATCTCCAAAAGATAAAACAGGTTTTGGATTCAAAAATAAACACGCTACTATTTTTTTTTACCATAAAGCACGGGTATACTCCGTGAATTTATTCATATCTCAAAACTTTAAGAAAGAGTACACATGCAACTAGTTAAGTACGGAAAGAAAAATATTGATGTTTTCAAAGTTCGTCTTTGACTTATTCGGGAGCGGACTCAGTAGTTGCATCACGGTTATTCTGAATGAACTCGATGATGGCCTCCTTCGTCCTATCCCCATCATATGGCATATATTTTCCCTTTGAAGTTTTAAAGTACACTGTTGGGTAACCTTTTACCTCAAATGCGTCACTTGGAATGTCATTTTGAGTTCCATCCAGTTTTGCTATCACAATGTCAGAATCCTTCTCAAATGAGACATCAACTTCGTCCAAAATTAGAGCAAGTTTCTTACAATGTCCACACCATGGTGCATAGAATGTTCTTGTTGGAGTCCAAAACCATGTCCTTTAAGCTCTTGGCAAGTACCACCTTCACAGGTTCATCATTTCTTTTAGGAATATCCTCTGACTTTATAAAAGGTTTTAGCTTTCCATCCTTGTAGTCCTTCAACCAGATAGGAATATGATCAGCTTGCACATTTTGATTGATAAATTTGAGACCTTCAGTATCTTGAACTATAATGACAGGTGTTTGTTCTTCTTTAAGTCTATAAAACTTTAAGGCAGGTGTTTGCTCTTCTTTAGAAACATGGGTAGATGGGGAAAAGATGTGAAAGCCTTAGCTCGTTGGGTTTGGGTACCCAAAAGGGGGTACTCAATCCAATGGTGTATCTTTAGTCTTTGACAAATTATCCTGCAATGATACACGAGGTAGATCCAAGTCAGTAATGGTGTGGGTCCCTAAGAGAAACTAAATTGTTATTCTTTTTGCAGGTAACAAAGCAGACTAAGAATGACAAAGCTTACTGGGATAGTGGATGTTCTAGGAGCATGACTGGTCAGAAAGCATATCTGTCAAACATTGTTCCCCTGCATGATAATAATGGTGTCTCATTTGGAGATGGACGGGACAACCACTGGGAAAGGGAACATTGTGACTAATGGGATGACATTTGATAATGTCTATTTGGTAAAAGTATTGAAGTACAACCTCTTCAGTGTGTCTTAGATGAATGATAACAAGAACTTTGTTCTTTTTACTGACACTGAGTGTCTGGTGTTGGGTAAGGAGTTTGTTTTACCACCAAACACTCCCATTATACTAAGAACCCCAAGGCAGAGGAACATGTACACCATTGACTTAAAGGACATTGCTCTTCAAGACAATGAGAAGTGTTTCATTTCCAAAGCCTTAGTAGATGAATACAAGAAATGGCATAAAAGACTTGGTCATTTAAACTTTAAAAATATTATCAAATTGGTCAAGCTCAATCTTGTTCATGGCCTGCCTTCAGATACATTCAATAATAACCATACATATGTTACTTGTTTGAAGGGAAAGCAACATAGAGCTTCTTGCAAATCAAAAGTTTCCCTCTCCACCACTAAGCCATTGGAATTACTTCACATGGATCTCTTTGTTCCTACATCTGTGGCAAGCATGAAAAAGAAGTGGTACTGTCTAGTGGTTACTGATGACTACTCAAGGTTCACATGGACTTTCTTTCAGTTTGAAAAGAAAGATACATCAGGAGTACTCAAAGACTTCATCACTCAAATTGAGCTTCAAAAGAGTATGAAGGTGGTAACTATTAGGTCTGACAATGGTGGAGAGTTCGAGAACAAAGAGCTGGACAAATTTTGCACCAGCGAAGGGGTCAAGAGGGAATACAGCATAGCCAGGACACCTCAACAAAATGGAGTTGCAAAGAGGAGAAACAGAACACTCATTGAAGCTGCAAGGACCATGCTATCTGATTCCAAGCTTCCAGATATCTTTTGGGCTGAAGCTTTAGCCACTGCTTGTTATGTTCAAAACATGGCCTTGGTGGTAAAGGCACACAACAAGACCCCTTATCAGCTGTTAAATGGCAGACCTCCCTTGATTGACTTTTTCAGACCATTTGGATGTCATGTGATCATTCTAAACACTATTAACAATTTAGGTAAATTCAATGAAAAGGGGGATGATGGGTATTTTGTAGGTTACTCATTGAACAGCAAAGGATTTAGGGTCTTCAACAAGAAGACAAGCAAAGTGATAGAAAATATCCATGTAGATTTTTTAAATACAAGCCAGAAGATGTTTATATAGGTCCCAATTGGTTCTTTGATATTGAAGTACTTTCTAAGTCTATGAATTATGTGCCTGTTGCTCTACAAAATACTAACATTTCATGTACCAAAGAACCAAATGCTGTTGAAAGTTCACCATTGAGGTACATGAGTGTACCTTCATTGTTCCCCGCCGATGAGGCTGCAAAGAAATTGATGAAGAAGACCTCTCTCAAAAGGATGTAAAATCTATCTCTTCCCCTGCTTAGTCAAATCATGAAAGCAGTGGAATGTATGAAAGCAGTGGAATCCTCGATTCCCCTGCTGGACCAAATGTTTCCCCTTCTGTTAAAGAACCAGTTGTAAATGATGTTAATGATGAAGAAAGAGAATCCCCACTCATTTCTACATCCTCACCAATTACTTTATCAAGCAGTGGAAGCAGAATCATTAGGCATAGAGGTCCATGTTATTCAGAGTTGCATTCAACTCATCAGCATCCATCCCTTAGCCATGTAGTATCATTTAGAAGCTCTTTTGAGGAGTTATTTCCCAATCAAGATAGCACTATAGATCCTGATTTGGGTAATGATGAAACTGAGGTAATCGTGAATATGCAGCCTACCTACAGAATCAACAAAGATCACCCCCAATCTCAAATCATTGGTGATTTTGAGACTCCCAGACAAACAAGGTATTCAGCAAAGGAACACAGCTTCATTGCCAACATCACTATGAAGTTCAATCATGACAATATGGAATGTTGTCTATTTACTGCCTTTTTGTCAGAAGCAGAGCCAAAGAAGATTTTTCAAGCTCTAAATGATCCATGTTGGGTTGAAGCTATGCAGGAAGAGCTCTTACAATTCGATATCCAAGAAGTATGGATTCTGGTGGACTGTCCAAAATGGTCAAGACCCATTGGGACAAAGTGGGTGCTTAGGAAAAAAAAGGATGAGAGGGGCCTTGTGGTCAGAAACAAAGCCAGACTGGTAACATAGGGATATACTCAAGAAGAAGGAATTGATTATGATGAAGTTTTTGCTCCAGTTGCCAGAATTGAAGCCATTAGATTGTTTTTGGCTTATGCTGCATTCATAGACCTTATAGTATATCAGATGGATGTTAAGAGTGCCTTTTTATATGGCACCATTGATGAGGAAGTATATGTTATGCAACCTCTAGGTTTTGAAGATCCAGAACATCCAGACAAGGTTTACAAGGTGAAGAAGGCTATGTATGGGCTTCATCAAGCCCCTAGGGCCTGGTATGGGACTCTTTCTAATAATTGTTGGATAATGGCTTCAACAGGGGGAAAATTGACCAGACACTGTTTATCAAGAAACACAAGGGTGACTTTCTTTTGGTGCAAGTATATGTGGATGACATCATTTTTAGATCCACAAACTCTCTGCTTAGCAAAGAGTTTGCCAAGTTGATGTAAGATAAATTCCAAATGAGTGTCATGGTTGAACTCAACTTCTTCCTGGGGTTACATGTTCAGCAGAGGAAAGATGGGGTCTTCATCTCACAAGACAAGTATGTTGCTGAAATTGTGAAGAAGTTTGGAATGTGTGAAGGGAAAGAAAGTCTTCACTCCCATGGATAAAGATAATCCTTGGCGAAAAGATGGCCCAGGAAAACTCATTGATGTCAAACACTATAGGTCCATGATTGGGTCTCTCATGTACCTTACAGCTTCAAGACCTGACATCATGTTTGCAGTCTGCTTATGTGCAAGATACCAAGTGACACCCATGGAGTGTCATCTGTTTGCTGTGAAGAGAATATTTTGGTATCTGAAATGTCATCCAACTTTAGGACTTTGGTATCTCAAGGAGTCACCATTTGAGCTAGTGGCCTATTTAGATAGTGACTATGCTGGTGACAACAATGATAGGAAGTATACTACAAGTAGATGCCAGTTTTTGGGAAGCAGGCTTATATCTTGGCAATGTAAAAAGCAAACTATTCTGGAAACTTCTAAAACTGAAGCAGAATATGTGGCAGCTGCTGCATGTTGTGGACACGTTCTTTGGATTCAGAATCAACTGCTTTATTATGGGTACAATTTTCTTAAAGCCAAGATATTCATTGACAATAACAGCACAATCTGTATAATTAAAAATCCTATTATTCATACTAAGACTAAACATATTGAAACCAGACATTATTTTATTAGAGATTGTGTTGAAAAAGGATTAATTATCCCAGAGGCAATTGACACAAAACTTAATGTTGCTGATCTTTTGACAAAATCCTTTGACATAGGGAGGTTTCTGTACTTGGTGAAAGTATTGGAATGATCACACCCTAAAATTAGATGTCTGCAATGTCTTGTGTAATCGGGATTGTATTATTGTTGTTGTTGTAAATATGTTAGTCAATTTTTCCATCATTCTTCATTCCACTGCTTTTGAATAAAGTTTCCCCTGCTAGGGTTAATCGCCTTTCTAAGGAAATTTCCCATGCTAAGAGTTTTTCTCTTGTTTGGGTTTGTTATTTTTATAAGTGGTTATATGTGGTTTTAGACTAACAATGCAGAGATCATAATCGAGAATACTATATTATGGGAGGATCAGGTATATGCTCTATGTTTCAGGGAAGGTTAGGTCATACCTTTAGGATTCAGGGTATCCTTAGGATACTCATATGTGATTCTAGATCATATCCACTAGTGAGTAAGGGTTTGGGACAATGAAGACTTGCTGCAAAGCATGTTGGAGTTCTGAAACCTTGAAGCATTGTAATGTGTACTCATAATTCTTGAGTGAGCAGCTTGCTGCCTAATCTAAGACTTTTGAGTGCATATTGCCAAGACCAATTAACCATATAAAGGAAATGGTAGGGATGGAGTCTGGGGTATGCTTATTTTAATGGGTTGACCAGGTGCAGGGTTGCTTATGTGTTAACTTTTTCTATTTGGGACTTTGCTGAATGGAGGACTCTTGAGATTCTATGTATCTGGCTTGTTTATGCAAGTGTGTGCATTAGAGCAGAGCTGTTTAGCATTCATCTATTCAGGTTAACTCTAATAACCTTAGGAAAGTTTCCCCTACTTTAATTTTTGATACCCATACTAGTATAACTTCCCCTGCTTTGCAAAACATTTCCCTGTTTGACCGTTGACCGACAATACTGTTGCCCTGCTTATAGCCGTCGGGCCTGCTAGCTAATTTTTTGGTTAGGGAATATTTTATTAATTTCAAAAGATATTTAAGGTGCTTCCTTCGCTGATTGGTAACCTTTTTATTATTATTTCAAATAAGTTTTGTTGGGAATCTAAACATGTTAGATTCCCTGATCATAGATTTAACCATAATTAAGCTGTTAGATAGTCCCTTGCCTGTGCCTAGGAGGCAGGCAAGTATCGCAAGACTCACACAGATCCAAGTCTCTGTGAGCAACCTCAGAGGAGTCCATGTCAGAGACATTGTCAAGGAAGTCAAAGATTACTTGAAGACACACTCATTGGCTGTGATGGATAACAGCCAAGATGTATCAGGGACTCTGAGGGGTTGAGGGTTAACAGAGGTGGCAATACCCTGTTAACACTCAGCACACTTTGGACATGCCATTTGTGTGTTCGAGACTATGAAGAAAAAGGAAACTGTTTTGACAACTGTTTCCTTAAAGCATAATGGAAGACTACCAAGAATAGAAGAGCATCATGTGACTGATATAGGAACTTGTGAAAGCTTGTGTAGTCACCATCAAGTACTATTTAGGTCAATCTAGTAACACTATAAATAGGATGTGTATCCATGCATTAATGTTCAACACATTGAGTATATTCATAACATTATTGCTTAGAACTTATAGAATCAAACAACTGCGACTGTATTCATAAGTTAGGGTTTATAGTTATTCAAAGTGTGCACAACACATTGTCATCAAACGGTGTTATCCATAACACTTGTAATTCTTTATTATACAATAATAAGATTACGTTTGAAAAGTAATACCTTGTGTTGATTAGTTAAGTTTAGGGTTTCTAGCATTCATTAGGGACTTTCAAGTTTCTTTCTTAACAAGATTTAATTCTGATCTTTTTGCAAATTGATAATTTGGTCCAATCATAGTCCTTCAATTCGCCTATATTAACACAATTCCCTCAACCAGCAGGCCGAACTCACTTAGTGGATCATATCCCACTACTTTTTCCAAGATCTTAACCTTTAACTTCTTCAAAATGTCTTCCATGTCTCTCAAAATCGCTCCTAACCATAATCAAATTGCTATTTTGTCTAAGGAGCCTGATGAATCACTGATGTTGTTGCTTACCTCAAATCTAGATATTTCAAGATAGCTCTTGTGCTCAGTCCTAGGATATACACCTCACACATCCAATAGTTTTGGTCTAATGCCACGACTGAAACAGTGGATGGAGAGGTAACAATTAAGAGCCTGGTTGATGGCCATCCCAAGGTGGTTACACTTGCCTCCATTCGAGAAAAAATAGTCTTAAATGATGAGGGTGGGGTGGTTACCTTACCAGAGGCTGAAATTTTTTAGGGTCTCACAAACTTGGGGTACAACATTTCTGTTAATAAAATATGTAAGTTTGCTAAAGGTCAGTTTGCACCACATTGGAAGTATTTGATTCACACTATTTTGTAATGCTTATCATCTAAAACTACAGATTTTAATGAATTTGGGAGTCAAGTTGCTTCTTCCCTGATTTGCATGGCAACAGGGAAAAACTATTGTTTTTCTCAAATAATTTTTGAAGGTATGGTCAAAAATGTCACAAGCAACACAAAATTTTATATGTATCCAAGGTTCATAGAAGTTTTGTTGGATATGAGGCAACATGGTAAAATTCGTCACAAAGATCATTTTGAAGCTAACCCCCATACAACCAAAATATTCACCACTCTTGCAGCACCCACCCTACAATTTTTTAGCAAGGCAGTTCCCCTTACTCAAACTATGATGAAACAGATCAGAAGAGAAGCTGCTTCTAAACCAAGAACACACCAAACCACTCTTCCTGATTCCCCTACTACTGATGCCCCTGCCAGCCAACTTCCCCCTGTCAATCCAAAACAAGAAAGAAGAACTAAAGCTCGGTTTTCTAGGCCTCCCTTGCCTAGTGAATCTTCATCAGATGTAGAGAGGAGAGTCTCCATGGGTATGGAGCAATATGGGGATTTGGCTACCACTACTGACTCAGCCTTAAGGGGTGAGTAGGACAGTGACACCATAGGTAAGTCCACTTCCTCACTCAATGATACCCAAAGAGGTGAGAAATCTCCCCCTAGGGTTGAGAGCAGACTGAAACCACTATCTAGAATGGAATTGACGAATATGTGCATTAGCTTGAAAGAGCAAAATGCACAACTGGTACAAACAGTCACACATCAAGGTCTGGTGATTACTACATTAGAGTCCAAGGTTGCTAAACTTGAGGGGAGGAAAAAGCCACAGCTGGTTCTAACCACAAATGAGGATGCTTCCAATGGGGAGGAAGTACCTAAGACAGATGAATCAGTGAAATGGTATGCATTTCCTAGAGTTCAAGATCTAGGAAAAGAGAAGGTGGCTAGTGATGAAAAATGGAGTGACAAGGGGAGTGCCACAAAAGATGTAGCCCAATCTTTGTTGAATATGGTAATCAAGAAGAAGCCCATGCTTCTTAATAAGTGTGAAAACACTTATCCTTTTACCACTTATTTCCAATAATAACATGACCAAAACGTGTATTTTATGTCGTAAAAGTCGGAATTATGCGTGGTTTGTGTTTTTATTGTGTTTTAGGACCAAAAGATGAAAAAGGAAGAAAACACGGGCTTTCACGGGCTTTTATCGAAGAAAACGAGAAAAGACGAAGTCAAGAGATCAAGAGTGCTTAAAGAACGGATGTCCAAGACCTATTCTGAAGATTTATCGAAGAAAAAGTCTAAAGACGGAAGTTTAATGCAGTCGAAGAACCTAAGTCTAAATTAAAGAAGAAAATTATTAAGACAAGTTCAAATCCCGAGACGACGTCGAGAAAAGACAACGATTTAAATCGAGTCGAGAAGAAAAGAAAGAAGGAAGTACACCACACATGAACTTCCCACTTAGCCTATAAATACCCTCCTAATCACATTAGGAGGGGTTAGCTAGTTTCATTTTTCATTTTTTTCTTTCTAGTTTTTAGAGAGAGAAAGTTCCAAACTTTCTCTCACTAAGTTTTCATCTTTTCTTTCTTTTAATCTTTCACGTTTAAACCTTTTTGTATTTTGGATTTCATTAATCAAATTCAGGTTAAGCTTTTTGTTCATTAATCTCTTTCTACCTTTCTTTATTTTAGTTAACTTTGATCCAAAATGATGTTGATCCGTGTTTGATCTTGATGTTTTAAGGATTAAAAATTTCATATTTTTATCATACTTAAGTTCTCATACGGTTAAGCTCTAAGATCTTTGTGCTTATTGGCTTATTTGTATGTTTAGCTTATTTACTTTTTAAAAGCTTTCTTAAAAAGTTTCATTTTTTATGGTTTGATTTAAAAGATTGCTTATTTTAAGTTTGGAAAAGTTGTTATTTGTGCTTATTTGGTTTATTTCATTACTGATTTGGTTAGGTTTGGTGTTAGCTTATCAAACATAGCTTATCACCTTGCTTATTTACGAATCACGAGGTCATCGGAAAAGGTTTAAACCCTTTTCCGATTTCACATTCCGATCTGCACTTCCCTTTGTATTCTGATCTCTAAATCGGAAAAGGGTTTGTGGTATTCCGACTACTACCCCATCATTCCGATCACCCTGATCGGATTAGGGTTTAACATTCCGATTGTGGGTGATTTTAGGCACATTCCGATTGTGTTTCTTTTTATGCTATTCCGATTGGGATTTCTACCATATTCCAATTACTTACTTTCACTAGATTCCGATTGCACTGTCATTCTGACGAGGGTGTTAGTATTGATATTTCGATTGGAGTGGTTTTGCCTCATTCCGACAGCAAGTTTCTATTAATATTCCAATTGCATTTCTGATTAGGGTGTATTCTGATCGCAGCCTTGTTTTTCCCATATTCCGACCATACATTCGATTAGCAGCATTCTGACGGGTTTAATTTCTTGTTTTTAAAAAGTTTTCAAGTTTTAGATTTATTAAGAGTTCAAGTATTTTTGTAATCTTATCTTTAAGTTTTCAAGCATTTATTTTTAACTCGTCCTTTTAGTTTAATCTTTAAAGCTCTTATTTTACTCAACGACATTTACATATTTGCTATTAGTTTAAAACTAGATAATCAACCAAACCATTTATCTTCCACCAAGAACAATTGAGTCACACTTTATACCAATAGTCAATTCGAAGAGATTTGGAACAACAAACTTTGATACTTGGAAAACCCGTGTATTAAATGGCGCCGCTGCCAACTCTTTTCGTTAAGATTAATGGTTTTTAGTGAGAGACGCGTTGGATTTTGGGATCCGTTCATCGTTGAACGTTATTTTCCTCGCTTTCAAAATTTTAAAAATCCTAAAAAATTATAAAATTTTCAAAAATACAAAAAAAAATTAAAAACCGTAAAAAACCAAAAATATTTCTTGCTTTGTTGGTTCTTTTGCAGGTGTATGCGCACTCGATCAACGTCTTATCAAGAGCCCGAGACTCTCGATAACTTAGACATGGCCGGTGTACACAACAACAATAATAATCTACCTCAAAACAACATGAATAATAACAACAATGAACCTCTACCGGACAATCGTCCAATGATCAAACTTTTGCAAGCACATGTAGAGGGCAACCACGATGTTATTGTCATACCCGCGATTGGAGCCAACAACTTTGAGCTCAAATCCGGCTTTATTCAAATGGTCTCTGCTCAACCATTCTTGGGGCGTACCATTGATGATCCTCATGACCACATCAAAAGGTTCCTTTAACTCACGAATACGGTCAAATTCAATGGGGTTTCACAAGAGGTAATTCGCTTACAACTTTTTCCTTTCTCCTTAGAGGGACAAGCCCGACATTGGCTTGATAAGGAACCGCCACAAAGTATTCTTACGTGGACGGACTTAGAGACCAAATTCATAAACTACTTTTTCCCACCCTCTCGTACTACCGCTTTGCGGAATGAAATCATTACTTTTGAACAAAAGTACGATGAGACTTTTAGTGAATCTTGGGACCGTTTTAAAGAACTTTTAAGAAAGTGCCCACAACATGGTTTTACCAAAGTGCACCAAATTAATACTTTTTACAATGGTTTAAGCATGAATGACCAAGATTCACTAAATAGTGCCTCGGGGGGTAATCTTTTGGTTAAGTATTCTAATGCCGCTTGGGATATTATTGAGAACAAGTCTAGAGTGCAAACCAAGAGTGTTCGGACCAATGTGGCTAGTGCTAGCACTAATGAGAGCGACAAGAGACTTGATAAGCTTACTTCGCTTGTTGAATCACTTGCTCTCCAAGCCGCCAATAATACCAAAACTATGACTGCCCAAGCCAATGCTATGACTCAATCATGTGATATATGCGAGGGATCTCACTCATACACCGATTTTCCTTCGACTCATGACAATTCGGAAAATGTGTATACCGCCAACGGTACCTATTCTACGGGAGGCTATCAAGCACGTCCTCAAGGTGATCGCAACTTTCTCAGCTATCGCTCAAACAACTTTCTTTCACCTCCCGATTTCCTCCCACAAAACCCAAACAACCTCAGTCGCAACAATCAAAACCAACCACATTATCCAAATCAATATCAAAGCCAAAGAAACCCATATCCACCTCCAAGAAATAACCAAGTTTACCAACAACCTGCTTATCAACCACCCGCCTACAATGTTCCTCCTCCCAACCAACCCACCGCATTACACCAAGATGTTGAAACCTACATGTGGACTAATGATGTGATCGTGCAAAATCTCCAGAGGGAAATGGCCAACATGAAAGCAGATATGGTGAAGCAAGGGAATGATCTTTGAGCTGATAAGCAAAACACTTTGGCAAGTCAAACGAATGACTTGAGGAATATGATGGCTAGTTTCTTCCCTAGTAATCAAGCCTCTGGATCGGGTTCTCTTCCGAGTAACACCGTTGCTAATCCAAGAGGGGAGATGAAAGCAATCACCACTCGCAGTGGAAAAGGTTTAAAGGAACCCGAGCTTCCTACACCTACACCGGTGATTATGACAAAGGAAAACGAGTCTCCTTCTCCAAATCCTCCATCTTTTATTCCTACAACTTCTACTTCTCCAATTCTACCACCTTCTACTTCTACCCCTCCACCACCCAAGGATGTTAGTGCGAATTCTATCCCAAATCCTTCATCTCAACCCAATATACCTTATCCTTCGAGGTTGCGGAAAGAGAAATTGAGGAACAAGGATGATATTCAGGTTTCGAACTTTTTTAAAATGTTTAAATAACTGAATTTCAATATCTCCTTTGCTGATGCTCTCGCTCACATGCCCAAATATGCTAAAATGTTTAAATATCTTCTCAGTGATAAGGAGAAGCTTCTTGACATTGCTCAGACCCAACTTAATGAGAATTGCTCCGCAGTGATCTTAAGGAAATTACCAACCAAACTTGGTGATCCGGGTCGTTTCTTGATTCCTTGCAACTTCCTGGGAGTAGAGAATTGCATGGCCCTAGCCGATCTAGGTGCTAGTATTAACTTAATGCCATTAAGTGTTTGGAAGCAATTATCTCTCCCCGAGCTAGTCCCCACACGAATGGCTTTGGAATTAGCTAACCGTACGGTTGCTTATCAAGTGGGGATAGCCGAAGACGTCTTCGTTGGCGTTGACAAATTCACCTTCCCGGCGGATTTTGTTGCCGTTGACTACGAGATGGATCCCCGTGTTCCATTAATCGTTGGACGTTCGTTCTTGAGGACCGGTCGCACTCTCATCGATGTAGCCGCGGGCGAATTAATCATGAGAGTTGGTGACGATAAAACCGTCTTCAACATGGGTAAACTTTCTAAGCAGCCTTCGGAAAACGAGAGTGTTAATTTCATTGATGTTCTTGATGAGGCTTGTGAAGAACATTTCATAGACGCTTGTAAAAGTGGTTCTTCTTCTCTAACCACTGTTGAGACCGTTGCCTCTATTGCTCCATCACTGACTCCATTTGGAGAAAGTGATTTCATCTTGAAAGAATTTGAAGCAACTTTGGGAGATGTGGACTTAAAATATGACGATTCTCCCTCCAATTGGGATGAAGACATTCGTACCATTGAGAAACTTCTCAATGAGGACCATACTTATCCACCATCTCCTAAGGATATCTCTATTGATGAACCGAATTTGACTACGCCTTCCATCGAAAATCCTTCGGATTTAGAGCTTAAGGACCTACCGTCTCATCTCGAGTACATTTTCCTTGAAGACAACAAGAAGTCACCCGTCATCATCGCTAAGGACTTGAAGGAGGAAAAAAAATCCCGACTTATCGCCGTGTTGAAGAATCACAAGAAAGCTATTGCTTGGAAGATCTCTGATATTCGTGGAATTGATCCTCACTTTTGCACACACAAAATTCTCATGGAAGACGACTTTAAACCCACTATTCAAAGCCAACGAAGGGTGAATCCTAAGATCCATGACGTTATCAAAAAAGAGGTTATCAAACTTCTTGATGCGGGCATGATCTATCCTATATCGGATTCACCGTGGGTTAGTCCCGTCCATTGTGTGCCTAAGAAAGGCGGAATCACCTTTGTGCCCCATGAAAACAACGAGTTGATTCCTACTCGTCTCGTTACAGGGTGGAGAGTTTGTATAGACTACCGCAAAATCAATGATGCTACGAGAAAGGATCATTTTCCCCTTCCTTTCATGGACCAAATGCTTGAACGTCTAGCGGGTAATGACTATTACTGCTTCTTAGACGGTTTCTCTGGGTATTTTCAAATTCCCATCGATCCTAAAGACCAAGAGAAAACCACATTCACTTGTACCTATGGAACATTTGCTTACAAACGCTTGCCTTTCGGCTTATGCAATGCTCCTGGGACGTTCCAAAGGTGTATGATGGCTATCTTCCATGACATGGTTGAATAAACTATGGAAGTCTTCATGGATGATTTCTCGGTTTATAGCGATTCTTTCTCTGCTTGCCTTGCCAATTTAGAACGTATGCTTAAGCGGTTTGAAGACACTCGCCTTGTTCTAAATTGGGAAAAATTCCATTTCATGGTAAAAGAAGGCATTGTGCTAGGACACAAAATCTCTAAAGCCGGTCTTGAAGTTGACCGTGCTAAAGTGGATGTCATAGCCAAATTACCTCCACCTTCAACCGTGAAGGGTGTGAGAAGTTTCCTCGGTCATGCGGGCTTCTATCGCCGTTTCATTCAAGATTTTTCTAAAATCGCTCGCCCGATGACCCACCTCTTGGAAAAAGATACTCCTTTCATCTTTTCCAAAGAGTGTCTTGAAGCCTTCAATCTTCTCAAGGATAAGCTAACTAAGGCACCGGTCTTGGTTACCCCTAATTGGGAGCTACCTTTTGAGTTGATGTGCGATGCTAGCGACTTTGCTATTGGAGCGGTTTTGGGTCAAAGAGTGAACAAACACTTCCAACCAATCCACTATGCTAGCAAGACAATGACGGGGGCTCAATTGCATTATACCACTACCGAAAAAGATCTTTTAGCTGTAGTGTATGCTTTTGAAAAGTTCCGCCCCTACCTTGTCCTTTCGACCACCATCGTGTATACCGATCATTCCGCGTTGAAGTATTTGATGACTAAGCAAGATTCTAAGCCAAGACTTCTTCGTTGGGTTTTGCTCCTTCAAGAATTCAACATTGAAATTCGTGACAAAAAGGGAGCTGAAAACCTAGCCGCGGATAATCTCAGTAGACTTGAGGATGCTTATCAAGGGGATCATCCGAACAAAGAGATCAATGACTCTTTTCCCCTTGAGGCCTTAATGTCTATCAATCTAAATCTCGATGACATCCCGTGGTTTGCGGACATTGCAAACTACTTAGCGGGTGGAATTATCAAGGAAAGGTTAACGTCCCAACAAAAGAAAAGGTTCTTTAAGGATATTGAACATTATTTCTGGGACGACCCTTACCCCTTCAAACAATGTGCGGATCTTGTCATTCTTCGATGTGTTGATGGGCCGGCAGCGGTACAAATCCTTGACGCTTGCCATAAAGGACCCACCGGTGGTCACTTTGGTCCCAATTACACCGCGAAGAAAGTATTCGACTCTGGATTTTATTGGCCCACCATTTATCGTAACGCTCACGACATGGTTAAACATTGTGATGCTTGCCAAAGACAAGGCAAGATCACACATAAAGATGAGATGCCTCAAAATTTCATACAAGAATGTGAAATCTTTGACGTATGGGGCATCGACTTTATGGGGCCATTTCCATCATCCAAAGGGAACAAGTACATCCTCGTTGCCTTTGACTACATTTCTAAATGGGTTGAAGCTAAGGCTCTCCCAATGAACGATGCGAGGGTGGTTGTGAACTTTTTGAAGCAGCTGTTTGCTCGATTCGGTGTTCCTCGCGCTATAATCAGTGACCGCGGGACTCATTTTTGCAATGATCAATTTGCAAGAGTCATGGCTAAGTACGGTGTTAATCATCGTCTTTCCACCGCCTATCATCCCCAAACCAACGGTCAAGCCGAGATTTCCAACCGTGGATTGAAGCGAATTCTGGAACGTACTGTTGGAGAGCATCGTGTCGCGTTGGCCGATAAGTTAGATGATGCTTTGTGGGCTTGGTTGTACACCTTATCGTCTTGTGTACGGGAAAGCATGCCACCTCCCTATCGAGTTGGAACATAAGTCATACTGGGCCTTGAAGTGGGCTAACTTCGACATCAACAAAGCCGGTGATCTTCGGAAGATTCAACTCAACGAGCTTAATGAACTGAGGAATGAAGCTTACGAGAACTCACTGATCTACAAGGAGAAGACCAAGATCATCCATGATGCAAGGATTAAGAATCGAGAGTTCCACGTTGGTGATCAAGTTTTACTCTTTAACTCTCGGTTAAAGATCTTCTCTGGCAAGTTGAAGAGCCGCTGGTCTGGTCCATTCACCGTCGCCAAAGTCTTTCCGTATGGCACCATTGAGCTTTCTCAGCCAAATGGGCCTAATTTCAAGGTGAATGGCTAGCGTTTGAAGCTGTACTTTGTTGAGGACATCTCTCATGAGATGATTCCATCCCTCACCATGTTTCCCATGAACTAGTTTCGGGTCGAGTCAGGCTCGTGACTCGATGAACAAAAACAAGCGCTTCTCGGGAGGCAACCCGTGATCTATCCTTTACCGTTTTCATAATAAGTGTAGGGGGAGCCCCGTATGTGTTTGTTGTCTTGTTTCTGATTCTTTACAGGGATTCTAGCTTCAAAGAGCACCTCGATGACTTTTGACGAACCGTGATCCCGTGTACCCGTCTTCCCGGTTCTATCCAAAACTGTCGTGATTCAATATTTCATATCTTATATGTTCACATTGAAATCACTTTAGTTGTCCTTTCCTTAGCAAGATTTAAACAAAGTGCACAATGTCATAAGTGTAGGGGAGTTTAGTCCCACATGCTTAAACATTGAGGACAATGTTTATATCAAGTGTAGGGGGGACTTCTATCGAAGTAAGTGGTCTTTTCCATGAATGTGTCCTCATTTTAACTGGAAAATTTTATTTTTCGACATTTTTCAAAATTTTTAATCTATTTTGGCCTAGTTATATAGTTGTATTTTCCTTTGTTATGGTTATTTTCTTTCCTTGCTAAAATAAAGTAGTTTTAAATTTTTCAAAGTCGTGAACATTTTGACTCAACCCGAGTTTACTTATCTAAGTTTACTCTAGCTAGTATCCTTAACGTGTTTAAGTCAAGTTTTGCTAGGCTTTTATATAGGGAGCTTTAAAACGCGAAGATCTTAACTCTCACGGGTTAAGAACAAGAACTTTTCGCAAGTTCCTATAAATGATCCTAGAGAGTTGTTTATCAAGGGAACTTTAAAATGCAAATTCTAAACTTGAAAAAGTCTAAGAATTTGCAAGATCCTATAGATGACTCGAAAACCCAAAACTTTGATTTAATTGGCTAAGCATCCACCAGTCTCATTCCTTGAGATTTTAAATTGTGGAGGACGAGAGATGATAGAGTCAATTATAAGTTTGGTATTCTTTCGTGAACTTATGTGAGTTAATTATGATCCTATTCTCCCATCGCTTGTTAATAAATTTTTCTGCAATAAATAAGGTTGTACGATTTAAAAAGTTACTTAGCTTCTAGCCCAAGATCGTTTAAAAGTTGCTCGGTATTAATTAGAGTTCATAGCCAAGGCATAACTTATTGAAGCGGGATGCGAAGATTGGCGAGTCCGAAAAGGCCCTAACAAGGCATGAGGGCTACATTTTGTTGCTAAAGATCCAAAAGTGATGTGAAGAATCATTTATCGAAAATCAATATGAAGGATCGAGACACACGACGAAAAGCAAAAACTCCCCAAAAGATCATGGAGAAGTCTATCTAAAAAGGCCCTAACATGGTATGAGGATAAATAGATCCAAGTCCTAAACGGAGGCGGATCGTTGTATATCAATGTCCAAAATAAAGATTGGAGAAAAATGAAGAAGTCGTGGTCCAAATATGGAGAATCTCTCAAAAATTCAAGTGAAGAAATTCCTATTATGAAGAGAAGACCATTATTTCATGAACGTCTCTCAAGATTCGAAGTATGAAGTCGCTGCCAAATATCGGTCCGAGAAAGGTCTCAAATCGTGAAGCGAGTTTTGCCAAGATATTAACTCTATGAGGTCCCGAGAAACAGTTTTAAAAGATTTTGTTCTTTAGCTAACTATTGATTAAATCGTTCACTTTATTTTCGGCCTAAATAACTATCGAAATAATTCAAACAATGCATCCTCGTGATCATTCAAGACAAAAATAAAATATATTAGATACACCTAGGAATAAGGGAGTCTAAGTAAATAATTGGCCCACATGAATTCGTGTTGGTTTGCTAACTTATAATAACAATTATCTCGTTTTTAAGCTTGGTATGGGGAACGTGAAACTTGAGGATGATAAACGTTCATGGCAGCCAAAACCCAATGTAAGTCTTTGATTCCTTTACTTGTTTCTATCTTTTTATCTTCCCTAAATGTTTAGTATTTAATAAAGGCCAAGGTGGGTTATTTAAGATGGAAAATGTAAACCGTGCTTTAAAATTAATGCATTGCATGAGGGCATTGCAATGGTCAAGTGTAGGGGATTTAATAAGTGTGAAAACACTTATCCTTTTACCACTTATTTCCAATAATAACATGACCAAAACGTGTATTTTATGTCGTAAAAGTCGGAATTATGCGTGGTTTGTGTTTTTATTGTGTTTTAGGACCAAAGGATAAAAAAGGAAGAAAACACGGGCTTTCACGGGCTTTTATCAAAGAAAACGAGAAAAGACGAAGTCAAGAGATCAAGAGTGCTTAAAGAACAGATGTCCAAGACCTATTCTGAAGATTTATCGAAGAAAAAGTCTAAAGACGGAAGTTTAATGTAGTCGGAGAACTTAAGTCTAAATTAAAGAAGAAAATTATTAAGACAAGTTCAAATCCCGAGACGACGTCGAGAAAGACAACGATTTAAATCGAGTCGAGAAGAAAAGAAAGAAGGAAGCACACCACACATGCACTTCCCACTTAGCCTATAAATACCCTCCTAATCACATTAGGAGGGGGGTTAGCTAGTTTCATTTTTCATTTTTTCCTTTCTAGTTTTTAGAGAGAGAAAGTTACAAACTTTCTCTCACTAAGTTTTCATCTTTTCTTTCTTTTAATCTTTCAAGTTTAAACCTTTTTGTATTTTGGATTTCATTAATCAAATTCAAGTTAAGCTTTTTGTTCATTAATCTCTTTCTACCTTTCTTTATTTTAGTTAACTTTGATCCGAAATGTTGATGATCCGTGTTTGATCTTGATGTTTTAAGGATTAAAAAGTTCATATTTTTATCATACTTAAGTTCTCATAAGGTTAAGCTCTAAGATCTTTGTGCTTATTGGCTTATTTGTATGTTTAGCTTATTTACTTTTTAAAAGCTTTCTTAAAAAGTTTCATTTTTTATGGTTTGATTTAAAAGATTGCTTATTTTAAGTTTGGAAAAGTTGTTATTTGTGCTTATTTGGTTTATTTCATTACTGATTTGGTTAGGTTTGGTGTTAGCTTATCAAACATAGCTTATCACCTTGCTTATTTACGAATCACGAGGTCATCGGAAAAGGTTTAAACCCTTTTCCGATTTCACATTCCGATTTGCACTTCACTTTGTATTCCGATCTCTAAATCGGAAAAGGGTTTGTGGTATTCCGACAACTACCCCATCATTCTGATCACCCTGATCGGATTAGGGTTTAACATTCCGATTGTGGGTGATTTTAGGCACATTCCGATTGTGTTTCTTTTTATGCTATTCCGATTGGGATTTCTACCATATTCCGATTACTTACTTTCACTAGATTCCGATTGCACTGTCATTCTGACGAGGGTGTTAGTATTGATATTCCGATTGGAGTGGTTTTGCCTCATTCCGACAGCAAGTTTCTATTAATATTCCGATTTCATTTCCGATTAGGGTGTATTCCGATCGCAGCCTTGTTTTTCCCATATTCCGACCATACATTCCGATTAGCAGCATTCCGACGCGTTTAATTTCTTGTTTTTACAAAGTTTTCAAGTTTTAGATTTATTAAGAGTTCAAGTATTTTTCTAATCTTATCTTTAAGTTTTCAAGCATTTATTTTTAACTCGTCCTTTTAGTTTAATCTTTAAAGATCTTATTTTACTCAACGACATTTACATATTTGCTATTAGTTTAAAACTAGATAATCAACCAAACCATTTATCTTCCACCAAGAACAATTGAATCACACTTTCTACCAATAGTCAATTCGAAGAGATTTGGAACAACGAACTTTGATACTTGGAAAACCCGTGTATTACTTCTACAAAGGTTTCCCCTGCTATCGTTGATCCCCCTACTGTAAGTCATTCCCCTGCTAAAAACTTTCCTCAAACATTTGCTAGGAAGAAGAGGAGGGAACCAACTCAGAAGGGGATAAAGATTGGAGAGACTGCTCCCAAAGAAAACCCAGCAGTGGATCTAAAAGACAAAGGAAAGGGAAAGATGATTGAACAGCCCAAGAAAAAGTACAAGCATAAAACACCTGAACAACTAAGAGCACAATCTAGACATGATGAACTTGTACCTCTAAGAGTACATGAAGAAGAGCTACACATGCAAGAACAGAGAATGAAAAAGATGAGAAAGCAGGCACAACTAGAACAGAAACATGTACAAATGAAGCCTAGAGAAATGCTCAAACATGTTGAAATAATGCATAGAGAGCTGGATGACAGGGTACCTCATGTTAAGGAGTTTCTGGAACAATGGGACAAGGAGTTAGTGAATGCTCCTTTGGAAGAAAGGTATGAACTGACTCTTCTGGTCTTCAACTTTCAAAAAGAATACATGGAAAGAAGAGTAAGCCATATTCAGAAGGAAAACTACTTGAAGTCTAAAAAGGGAAGGCTGGTACATTACAAGGTTATGCTTAAAAGATTCAAGAGGTGGACTAATGCTCACTTCAAGGATATGACTTTTGATGAGATAGAGAAGGCAGCCATGACAGTACTAAGGGAGACAAATGTTGAGGCTCTCATTGGTATAGGTACTCTTGAAAATGTTGAGTACATGAAGAGGAAAGAGGAAATGGTATAGAAAGCTAGGGAGGCCAAAAAAAGAAAGGCAGAAGAAGAAGCAGGTGGATCCTCATTGGCAGGTGAAAGGTCTATTCTTAACTCACAAAGAGCAGCCAAAAGATTAAAGAGGATGGAAAAGACTGGTTCAGTCACTAAGGAAAGTCAGCATCTTTCCAATAAAGAAATAGATCAACATTTGATTTTGGAGGAGAATCATGATATTGCACCAAGTGAGTTTGGAAAGAAGTACACCATAGTAGAGTATGAAGTTCATGAGCATAAAGGTATGTCCTGGTGGAAACTTACTAGGGCTGACAAAACAGCACAAACCTTTCTAAGCCTAGATCTGTTATTTCAAATATTGGATAGAGAAGACTTAGATGATCTATGAAAGATTCTGAAATGGGCATTTGCTGCAAATCCTCCTACTTTGGATGGTGTAGAGAAACACTGGGTGATTTGGGATAGCATGCACAAGATGTATGAGCATGAGTTGAATGATCCTCTCTTTGATGCACTAAATGGGGCAAAGATGTTGTATTGGAAGCTGTTTACAAATTTTTGTGTCTATGAAGTAGCCATGGAAGGTGTAAGTGTTTATTTGCTCAAGAATTGTTATTATCCTTTCACCCAAGAGACCTTGAAGAATATGACACAAACTGACTTGATTGTGGATGCTAAGGAGTCTGTTGCTTATGATCTGATTAGGTTTGTTCACAACCAACTTTGGACAGGAAGTTTCTAAGCATCCTCATCAACCAGCATTTATTCAGAAACTTGTAATTTAGATGAAAGCACAAGTTTAGGGTAGGATTATTGGGAATAAATGTATGAGTATTAGTTCCCCTTGCTGGTTGGTCAGAGTTCCCCCTGCTAGAGTAAGTTCCCCCTGTTGAATAACAAAGGCAAGGGTATTGTCCCCCTACTGGAAGTCAATGGCCCTGCTACAAAGATAAACTTGGAAGAGATATTAGCACGTTTATGTTACTACTACAGAATAGTTTCCAAGTTTGTTAGTAGTAATCTTGTACATGAATCCTTGTGCTATTAAAGTACTCATTAGGTTTTCATGTTTGATATCTCTTTCTGTTCATTTCATTTCATACTTTAAGGTTGTAGAACCCTAATACCATTATTTTGTATTCGTATATCTTTGATATATTAAAGTTCAACGTTTGATTTAAACACTTGTTCTTGTACTAAACATTATTTCCGCATCTTGTTTAGTTACTTTGTGTATTGCAAAGTTTCTCTAGTGTTAGTTTGAATTCATTCTTTCTATCACAACCCTTAAACAAGCTAAGGTTTAAGATCTGAGTTTGGGATCAACAAAGTTTACTACCATGATTGGCTCTCCAATCTAGTCATGGTTAAGAAGCATTATGGCGTCTAACGAATGTGCATGGACTTCACGAACCTCAACAAAGTCTGCCCTCAAGACTGTTACCCGCTACCATTGATTAATTGGAAGGTTCAATCCCTATGCCGGTACCCCTTCAAATGCTGTCTAGACGCATACAAAGGGTATCACCAAATCCATATGGTAGAGCAGGATGAGTAAAAGACGGAGTTCCACATAAGCCAAGGATTTTATTACTACACAAAAATGCCCTTCGGTTTAAAGAACGCATGAGTTACCTATCAGCGGCTAGTAGACAAAGCATTTGATAGTCAGATTAGACGCAACTTGGAAGTCGACGTTGATGGCCTGGTTATAAAGATCCATACAAAAGACGAGCTTATTTGAGATACCAAATAGACCTTTGGGACGCTAAGGAAAATCAACATGAAGTTGAATCCCAAGAAGTGCACTTTTGGCGCAACCAAAGGAATGTTCTTAGGGTATATGATAGATCCCAACAACATCAAGCCGTGTCCTGATAAAAAAGAATCCGTGATATAGTTCCCATATTCGTGGACAATGAAGGAGGTACAATATCTGGATGGGAAGTTAGCAGGGTTGAATATATTTCTCTCTAAACTTGCGTAAAAGTCCCTTCCCCTCTTTAAAACACTCAAGAAGTATATGAAGAAATGATATTTTCGTTGGACGTCAGAAGCAGAAGAGAATTTCGACCAACTTAAGAAACACCTAGCAGCGCTCCCCATGCTGGTCGCACCATGACCAAAAGAAGAATTAATTGTATACATATCCGCTACACACGGAGCAATCAGCACGCTGTTAATGATAGACATAAACTCAATACAAACACTCGTCTACTTTGTAGGCAGAGCGGTACAAGGTCCGAAATTGAAATACACTCCGATGGAAAAGCTAGTATTAGTACTAGTATATGCTACAAAACAGTTGCACCGATACTTCCAGGTGCACCCCATAGTGGTGATTACGGATCAGCCGATTAAGCAAATAATATCAAAACCGAACATAGCGAGAAGACTAAGAAGTGGAGCGTCTTGCTAAGTGAGAATCTTCAGCAACATCTGAGGGTGCGGCAGCGGCAATGTTCAGAGGGACGGTGATATCCCTTGTGGACTCAAGAAGTGAGGGTTCATCTACTCTACGAAAATGGGTGTCCTACTTCCTTTGAGTTCATTTGATGAATGAGCCCGAATAGATTCATTTTTGCACAAGCACAAGCAAGACATTAGTATACGGTTACGGGCTAAGGTGTCATTATCAACAATATAGTTAATTATATAGCACACACCCTCGTTGCGGTTGTTCACAAACGTTGGATACAACTATTCGCTTCTAAATTAACTGCGACTGCTGCCTTTAAGCCACATGAAGGATTGTAGGAATTTGTTGAACATGGTTTGGTATGTGTTTAAGTTTATGGCATCTACACTGTTGTGTGAATCTAGGGTGGGGGATAGTATTTGGTTATTTCATACTTAAGCTCAAAGGGTCGCGGGAAGACCGCAACATCTACAAAGAACTACCAAGTATTCCATTTTTTTAGAGAGTCCCTGGCTTTTGAATACCATTGGGAAGCGTTTGTCGAACGCTTGCTAAAGGAAATTCACCCATTCTCCATGGACAGGATGTAAAAGGCGCGGAATAGATTTACGGTTTGAATGATGTTATGGCAACGACAACTAACTTCAAAATGGTTTATCTTACAATCACTTATACGATAAAGATGGGAAATATGTACGTCATAATACTCTAATAGGGCAACTAGGAACCTAGAGAAAGTAATACGGTAGTTATTTGTATCAAATAAACGAGTATATAAGCCTATTTTCCCTGGTGGATTATCTGTAATGGCCTCCATTTCCCCCGGAAGTTGAGGATGGAAATCTTCAGGTATATAGTATTTTGAGCAAAAGTTTAAATTTTTTTGTAGATCTAGCTCAATCAGTGTAGTTTCTATCGTAGCAATACCCCTAACCATTTTAGAATAGACTATATGGAGGGTGCAATGTGCTAACCTGCGAGGATGAAGATCCATAGATAATACAGGAGCTTCAGCGCATGAAGGTTGCAACAATGGTGGAATAGTTTGAACTGCATAAAATATACACAGTGCCAAACGGCGTATTCATAGGGTTGCCTCGGTGATAGTGTATCGTTGGAACTTTTCCGCGTGTACCCCACTACTTTAATCTAACGGACGAGTTTTTGTGAGTAGTTGAAACGTTAGAGGGACCCACGCGGTTTTATCAGCAGATTTATTACGTGGCTAAAAGTGAAGACCCACTTGTGCACTTTTTAGAACTAACAAGCTACAGTCACCTACGTACTGTTTCGATAGCTACGGTTGACTGTTATTTTCTACATTCATTGTACCTCCGGGTTACTATTTCCTCCGGAATCATGACTTTAGCTTCTGGGGTTTGAAAAGGGTGATTTTTTCTTTTATGCGGTACTACCGTTTTTTTATGTGGCTGATATTTGGCCTATTAGTCACGGCCACGGCCATAACTACTAGACTGGGTGAACATGATGACGTATAGTCCCTAGTCAAGCCATGGTCCTAACCCACGGGTACTACCCGTATCCAATCCAATATGAATGGGATGAATAGGCAGCTTCTTGGGCTGACGTGGCCCAAGGAACGGTTGCCGCACGCGGTTTCATTTGGGTCGCGCTCTGGCCGTACGTACTTAGAGTCAAACAAAATCATAGTCTAGTTAAGACTATGATTCACTTAATTCAAGAGGATATAAACTCTCCTATTTAAATGATAAGGATCATAATGTGTATAGGAGTTATATCTTGCTTAGGTCGCACGATTCGGTAAAGCCCAGCTAGGGTTTCACCGGCTATATAAGGAATCACCTAGGTTCCACAGAAGGCATGATTTTACACAATCTCTAAACCCTTACATATTAACTAATGAAACCGATTACATGCTCTCACGCCAGATTCTATTCGTGGGAGACAATCCTGTTGGAAATACGTTTTTACGTATTTAGGAAGATTCGGTCACTCCGACAATATACTAAGTAGTAGCTCGTAGTCTAGATATCGTTATTTAACAAACAAGCCCAAGCCTAGCCTACAACATGTGTAGGCCGGCCCAAATGTAAGCCCAAGCCCATGACAAGGGATTGGGTATATAAACCCTCTCCTTTGATGGAGAGGGTAGTGGTTCTTCATTTTACACATAGTAAACTTCATTTTTCTCTCTCTAGAATTGTGTGAAATCAACCATCTCTCTATCTCTTTCTCTATTTAAAACATAAGTAGGATTTACATATCGTACAAATGGTATCAAGAGCTTGGGATGAAATATAGGTTGGTACTTGTCTAGTTTATGCTTTCTTATGCATAACCTGTGGTTTTGATTGTTTTTTACCGAATCATCAAATTTTTTTTCGTGTTTATTTGTGTTCTAAAGTTGAATACATTCTTTAATCATGTCGTAGTGATTTTGGTATATTGGTTTTGATTAAAACACAATTCTTTTGGAAAGTACAAGACCGTGTGATTTGATCGCAATAACCTATTGGTTCTACATTGCGATCACTGGATTTCGACACCTTATTCTGACGTGACATTCCGATCGAACATTGCGATCTGGGATTCCGACGGTTTTAAGGAATCTTGATTCGTTACTCTGTCCAATTTATTTTAGCTATATTCCGATCTGGACATTCCGATCTGGACATTCCGATAGTGACATTCCGATCTGGACATTCCGATAGTGACATTCCGATCTGGACATTCCGATACCAACAACATTCCGACAAAAAAGAGTATTTCGACAGTAAGCAACATTCCGACAACTGCACATTCCGATGGAATTTGTTTTTGGATACTTAGAGGATCTTTTCTATCTTGCTTTAATTTGGTAATTTGGTAAATTTCAAAAACAAACACAACAACAAAAAGATAACAACATCTTTAACAACACAAAAACACTTAACCTTATTTCATTGTTCGATCAATGTTTGTAAATCTTAATTTATTGAAATGGAGTACACATCTCTTACGGATAAGTCCATCCTCTCGGCTACGGATAATCGTCCACCAATGTTGGTGAAGACTATGTATGAGGAATGGGCTTCCCGCATGGAACTTTATATGTTGAACAAGGAGAATGGACATCTAATTTGGGCATCGGTGCTCAATGGACCATTGGTATATGGTACTGTGACGGAAGGTGCCGTTACTCGTCCTCGCACAACGGGTGAACTAACTGGAGATTCTAAGATACAAGACAAGTGTGATAAACAAGCTTCAAATATCATTCTCCAAGCCCTTCCTCCAGATGTCTACAAACTCATCAGCAAACATAAAGTTGCCAAAGAGTTATGGGACAGAATTCGTGTTCTAATGCAAGGTACCTCGTTAACTAAACAAGAACGAGAGTGTAAGCTTTATGATACTTTTGATAAGTTTGCCTATATACCAGGGGAGACTCTCAATGATTACTATCTGAGATTTACCCTATTGTTGAATGAGCTCAATATCTATGGCATGGCAATTCCTACATTTCAATTGAACACCAAGAATTTGAACACTCTTCCTTCAGAATAGAAAAAGTACGTAACGGATGTTAAATTGGCTAAGGACTTGCATCACACCAATGTGGATCAACTTCAAGCTTTTCTTCAACAACACGAATGCCATGTGATTGAGGCTCGGTTGTCTACGCCTCAAGTTCATGATCCACTTGCCATGTATGCTTCTCAACAAAACATGGCTTATACTTATCAACAACCATCATACTTGCAGCAACCACCACCACACACCTATCTGCAACCACAACAACCATCTTATCAACCACCAATGATGTCACAACAAGCATTTCAACAAAGTGTTCATCAACAGTCTTTTCCACAACAACCACCATATCAGACATCACCATCACAAGCCAACACTTCCCCAATGGGATATACTCCTCAGCAAGGATGTAACACCCTATTTTGGAAATGGAATCTTACGCATAATCATGGCGTGTCATCAAAGCATACAAGGATAAATGTCTAAGCATTATTTGACCATAAAAGGGAAATACCGGAATCAAACATCGGTAACCCCAAAGTAGAGCTCATCACACACAAACATAAATACTGTAAAGGAAAGGACGAAACAATGTCCATAGCAAACTGTACTAAAGTAAAGGAAATGCATAAAGTAAAGAAAGACAGTAAAGCTTCCAATCCATATGCACGTACGTTTGAGATCTAAGCGTCCCTGAGTACCTGCCGTTTTGGGAACATGAAAAGGAAAACGGCTGAGCAAGACGCTCAGTGCACGGATGTACAATATAGCATGAAATAGGATAAGCATGTAACATATAACAGCGGAAGACTAAGTTCTGAGTAAACTGGTTAAGTATTAAGAAAACTGGTTTTATAGTTTGAAAAGCCTTATGTTTATCTTATGAAAACTGTTTTAACATAAATATACCATAGCCCATATAGGTCATGAAAAGGTCACGTGCATGAATACTTTGAGGGGTGACCTCATCATGCTGATTAGAGGGGATGCCTCTAATTAATATACTGGTGTGGGTAGGAGGGATCAACTCCTTGTGAAGGATGCAAGGCACTCACCACATTCACCATGATATACTGAAATAAAACATGTAACTAGGATGCACCCATACGCCCCACATGATATAATAATATGGCCAAAACTGAAAGGGACGCCACGAGCAATCACTTCACCGTGGGGAAGTCATAACATTGGTGCCTCCAATGTTATGGTTATGGTACCTCCATAACTAGGTGAAACTGGTCATGCTTGTATATGGCTATAGATTATGCTAATTAAACATAAGCAGTTCAAAACAATAAAACAAATACTGGGGAAAACAGTTGGCTGCATACGGGGAAATCCTAATAAGGAAAGAATGTCCATACTGAAAGGACGGGAATCCGTACCTCAAGTCCAGTGAATGAACGGAAGAAAGACTCCTACTTCTGGATCACTAAAGCTACATGAATACACACGTGTATAAGTATCAATTCACTGATTACGTACTAGGTTTTATGTCTCGTCTTAGCTTACTTTGTATGTTTTAGGTCTTGGTTTACTGTTTAAAGCCTTAAACTGTGTTTATCTTGTATTCTGATTAATTTGTTTAAGTATTACTGGTATTTCATGTATTATTATACTTACTGTGTAATAATAAGTAACTTTCCAAAAATAGCAGGTTTCCAAAAATAGAAAGTTTCCAAAAATAGAAAGTTTCCAAAAATAGAAAGTTTCCAAAAATAGAAAGTTACCAAAAATAGAAAGTTTCCAAAAATAGAAAGTTTCCAAAAATAGAAAGTTTCCAAAAATAGAAAGTTTCCAAAAATAGAAAGTTTCCTAAAATAGAATTTACTGCTTAAAATAGATTAGTTTCTAAAAATAGAAAGTTTCCAAAAATAGATCAGCTGCCTTAATTAAATAAGTTTCCATATATAGAAAGTTTCCATGATTAGATTAGCTGCCTGAAATAGATAGATTTCCATATATAGAAGGTTTCCATTAATAGATTAGTTGCCTTATTTAATTAAGTTTCTATAAATAGAAGTTTCCATAATTAGAATTAAGCTGGTTACATAAGCTAACATATAAGTCTAAGTGTTTATAAGCTTATTTTCTTAAGTCATATGATATAGTGTATAGTTTAATTATTATTTCATGTATTTTAATTAAACTATAGGTTAAGCATTTTAATTAAAGTATAACATGTTTTAATTAAAATGGAATAAAATACTTAGGTTAAAATGTGTATTATTATGTATTAATAACATAACCTAAGTCATGTCTAAATTAATTTATTATAGGCATGTTTTAAATAATTAATTAATTATAACTTATAACATAAAATACTTAGGTTAAATTAATACCATGCTAAATTAATAATTAAAATAACCTAAGTCATGATTTAATTAATATCTCATGTTATTAATTAATTTATATCCTAAGTTCATAATTCATAAAAATTAACATGTAGCATAGATCATGATTTAACCAACGAACCATGAATCGGGCATGAACTCGACACCGTACCTCGAGCCAAACTCGAGGTACGTGTGCCCCCTTGCTGCCGTGGGTCCCACAAGCACCAACCAAGACCAAAAATGGTCTTGGTGGTGGCGGCAATAAGCAAACCGAACCCCCCCCCCCCCTCGGCTTGGTTATGCTAGGCGGCTAAAACAAACACCCTTTTATATCATCCTTTGATTTTAATTTACCCCAAAACATGTTAGATCAATGTTTAATTATCATGTTTTAATAAGAATAATAATAACATGTTCATGAAAATAATCAAAGATTAAAAAGAATTAAAAAGAAAGGTTTAGAATGATATACCAATACGTAGCTTGAAAGGGGATGAACAAACACGGTTTTTAGCACTTGTTTTTAATGTCAAAAATCAACAACACCCTCCTATGGTGTTGTTATAGGTGGCGGCACAAGGAGGAACAAGGAGGAGAAGGAGAAAATATTTTAGGGTTTTATGTTTACTTTCTTGAAAAGTGAAAATCAAAATAGTTTTTACCCTTTACCCCCCTTTCATGTAAACTTGATGGGCTTAGCCCATTTCTTGGTTGTTGTGTCGTGGGTATGGGGGCCCCACATGGGGTACCCGTACCTTTTCTCTTGTCCCAACGTTTCGTGTTCGTTCGTGGTTAAACGTGTTCGTGTTTAAAGTGTTTCTGTTTATTTTATCATGTAGTTCATCGTAATCTTTTACGCTCGTAATTATATTATATGTATTTACGTAATTATTTTAGTTCGTATTTTAAATGGTGATCATGATTTAATTACGTTCACGTGACATATTTATTACTGTTTATCATGAGTTCGTACGTAATCGATACTTATCATGTCATACACGTATGCACTTGCTTGATTATAGCACATGAATGTGATCAATACTAAATAAGGTAAGTTTTAATCTAGGACGTACGATCTTAAGGGCACTATTCATGGTAAAAGCATGCGGGTTTTACAATTCTTCCCCCCTAAAAAGAATAATTCGTCCCCGAATTATAGATAAAGCAAACTGGAAAGAAGTAACATACCCGAACTCAAAATATGAAGTGAGGGTAAGAAGCCCGGATAGACTCCTTTGTTTCCCAAGTGGCTTCCCTCTCGGTATGGTCCCTCCAAAGGATTTTGACGAATGGAATCGTCTTCCTTCTCATGACTCGTTCTTGCCTGTCGAGCACTCATTCGGGTTCCTCTATAAAAGTGAGATCTTCACGTATCTGTTCCAGTGGATACTGAACCATGTGAAGGGGATGATACTTGTACCCTCTGAGTAAGGACACATGGAACACGTTATGCACGTGTGAAAGCTGAGGAGGTAACGCCAATCGGTAAGATACTTCCCCGATTCGTTCAATGATATCAAAAGGTCCGATGAAGCGAGGACTGAGTTTTCCTTTGATCCCGAAGCGTTTAACACCACGTGCCGGCGAAACCTTGAGGAAGACGTGATCTCCCACATTAAAATGTATGTCCCTACGATGCTTATCGGCGTAACTCTTCTGACGTGACCGTGCTTCCTGCAGCTTCTGTTTAGCTACTTTGATCTTCTCATTGGTCATTTCTATAATCTCTGGTCCTTCGAGTGTTCGCTCTCCCACTTGATCCCAGCAAGTTGGAGCGTGACACTTTCTGCCATACAACATTTCGAAAGGAGCACATTTTATACTTGCGTGCCAGCTGTTGTTGTATGCAAACTCGACCAAACAGATGTAATCGTCCCAATCACCTGTCCATTCCAACCCACACGACCTTAACATATCTTCCAATGTCTGAATTGTTCGCTCCGACTGTCCGTCCGTTTGAGGATGGAAGGCCGTACTCAGCTTAAGTTGTGTACCCCAAGCTTTTTGTAGACCTTTCCAGAATCGCGACGTGAAACGAGGATCTCTGTCTGAGACGATGCTGGAGGGAGTGTCGTGGAGTCTCATGATCTCCCTTCTGTAGGTATCTGCGAGTTTACTTACCGGATCTTCCTTGCGTATCGGTAAGAAATGAGCTGATTTGGTGAGTCGATCAACAATGACCCAAATAGCATCGTGCTTCTTCTTGGTAGGCGGAAGACCGGTAACAAAATCCATGGTGATTTTGTCCCACTTCCACTCTGGAATATCCAACGGTTGAAGGAGACCGCCCGATCGCTGATGCTCAATCTTAACCTGCTGGCATGTAAGACATTTGGAGACATAAGTGGCTACATCCTGTTTCATACCACTCCACCAAAAGTGCTGTCTTATGTCATGGTACATTTTTGTCGACCCAGGATGTATAGAAAATGGGGAGCTGTGAGCTTCAGCTGACAATGCTTCCCGGAGTTCTTGATTGTCAGGAACACAAAGTCTTGTGCCCTGCCAAACGATACCGTCTGCGTCCATTCTGAATTCTGTCTGCTTCTCCAAATTCTGAATTATCGCCCAAATTTCTCCATCATCCTTCTGCTCTTCCTTGATCCTAGACAGTAACTCAGGTTCTACTCTAAGATTCGCCCAGTATCCGTGCTGCCCACGTACCATGATTTCGATGTCTAGCCGCTCCAAGTCTCTTATGTTTTGTTCCTTGATCTCAATGCCGTTGATCATTCCGGACTTTCTGCTGAGTGCATCTGCTACTAGATTAGCCTTCCCGGGATGATACTGTAGGTTAATATCATAATCCTTTAACAGTTCCAACCATCTCCTTTGTCTCATGTTCAATTCTCGTTGAGTGAAGATATACTTTAAGCTCTTGTGATCCGTGAAAATGTCGCATGATTCTCCGTATAAGTAATGCCTCCATATTTTCAATGCGAACACCACTGCAGCAAGTTCCAGGTCGTGCGTAGGATAGTTTTCTTCATAGGGCTTAAGCTGCCGTGAAGCATACGCGATCACTTTCCCATGTTGCATGAGAACACAGCCCAGTCCCTTCCCCGATGCATCGCTATAGATCTGAAATCCACCTGTACCAGATGGGAGAGTAAGAATAGGTGCAGATACTAACTTCTGCTTTAGGTCTTCGAAGCTCTTCTCTCGTTCTTCCGTCCAGACGAATTTCTCTCCTTTTCGCATCAGTTTGGTGAGAGGTAGTGCCAAGCGGGAAAAGTTCTCCACGAACCTGCGATAATATCCAGCTAAGCCTAAGAAGTTGCGGACTTCTGTCGCTGACGCTGGTCTTGGCCATTTAGTGATAGCCTCAACCTTCGCTGGGTCCATAGTGATCCCTTCTGCTGATACAATGTGACCTAAGAATGCCACCTTGTTTAACCAGAACTCACACTTGGAGAATTTCGCATACAGCTGCTTCTGACGAAGAATCTGTAGTACCGTACGGAGATGGTCTTCGTGTTCCTCCGTGGACTTTGAGAAAATCAGGATGTCATCGAAGAATACAATGACAAACTTATCAAGGAATTCATGGAAGATTCTGTTCATCAGATCCATGAATACTGCTGGAGCATTAGTCAGGCTGAATGGCATGACCACGAACTCATAATGGCCATAGCGGGTACGAAAAGCAGTCTTGGCAATATCCTGCTCTTTAACCCTTAGCTGATGGTAGCCTGACCTTAGATTGATCTTTGAGAAGTGTTTGGCTCCTTGAAGTTGGTCAAACAGATCATCTATACGTGGCAGTGGATATCTATTGCGGATGGTAATCTTATTAAGTTCACGGTAGTCAATGCAAAGTCGCATGCTACCGTCCTTCTTCTTAACGAACAAGACCGGTGCGCCTCATGGAGATGCGCTTGGTCTAATGAACCCTCGCTCAAGAAGTTCCTGCAATTGGTCCTTCAGTTCTTTTAGCTCTATGGGAGCCACACGATACGGAGCCTTAGAGATTGGCTCAGCTCCTGGAACAAGGTCGATGTTGAACTCCACTTCTCGTGCAGGTGGTATGCCTGGAAGTTCAGCTGGGAAGACGTCTTGAAATTCCGAAACTACTGGTTGATCCTGAATTGATTGGGATTCAGCATCCATGTCGTGAACCGTAGCTAGATAACCCTCGCAGCCATGTGACAGTAATGCACGTGCTTGCAAGGTAGATATGACTTGCACAGACCGTCCGGGTATGAACCCGTTATGAATGTACTCTGGTGCATTAATGTTGCCGAAGATCACCCGATATGAGTGGCAGTCTATGGTAGCATGGTGCTTGGATAGCCAGTCCATGCCGAGAATCATATCGAACTCAATCATGTCTAGGGGAAGTGCATCTACTGCACGAACTTTATCGTCAAACTCTAGAGGAAGACTCTTGTATACATGAGTTATTAATACAGAGTCCCTCAAAGGCGTGGAAATGGTAAGCCTATTTTCTAATGGCAAGGGAAGTGTCCTGATGTTCTTAGCATAAGTAGTGGAAATAACTGAGTGAGTGGCACCCGTGTCGAAAAAAACACATGCAGCTTGGCCGTACATATACAAAATTCCAGTAATGGTACCTGTAGATTGTTTGCCTGATCACGAGATGTCGTGTAGACACGCCCAGTGGTAGGAGGCGGCTTAGTATCAGCATGACCTGAAGTACCCTCCATTTCACCCTTACGGCAATCTCTCATACGATGGCCAGGGAGGCCGCACTTGTAGCACGCGTCGGAATCACGACGACATGGGCCAGGGTGTCTGCGATGGCAAGTACTGCAAAGAGGATGAGTGAATCCTCCAGCAGGAGTCCTTGCTTGCTGAGGGCCTGCTGATGACAAAATGTGTTAAAATAAAGTATATGCACGAGTATAAGACATATGCGTCATAAGATGTTCACCAGTGTTAGCCGAACGGTTAGGCTGAGAACCCCTGTGGTTCTGGTCCTTCCCGTTACCGTGGTTCCTGGTAGAGGTTAAAATAGTGTCAGCATGAGAGATATAACATGTAATCATAAGAAGATGCGTAAATAGTAGGACCTGTTGTTGTTAGAGTGTCCAGCGTTGTTACGGTAATTATCATTACCGCTACGCCTTTCCACAACAGAACGGTCGTTAGTGTGACCGTTTCCTTTGGGCTGATGAGGCTGCTGCTAAGTAGCCGGCTGAGACCGGTCCCCAGTTTTCTGCCTGGAAGATACAGTTTAAGAGATGATTATAGAACATATCATGATAGGATGCGGTCTGGTTATCGTTAGAATACGAAAAGTTTTACCTCTTGTCGGGTCTTTCAGCTTCCCCGAACTCATCTCGTTCCTGCAACATCTCTAGCTTCCTTGCTGCGTCGGCCACTTGTGCTACTGTATTGAACGTAGCACACACCAGATTGTTCGCGACCGAGGTGCGAAGTGCCCACCTAAAGTGGTGTGCCTGCTCCTCAGGAGTACCAGCTGCTGCTCCCAGAAAACCAGCTAAGCGAAGAAAGCGCTGCATGAATTCGTTGCTATTCTCGCCCGCTCTCTGACGTATCCCATGGTACTCTCGCTTGAGCTTGTCCTGCTCTGCCTTAGGAAAGAACTGCTCCATCACTCTCTCCTTGAATTGGGCTCATGTCAAACCAGCGACCCAATCATCACCTCCTTCCGACTGCGTCAAAGCTAGCCACCAGTTGAGTACATCGCCTTCAAATCGGTAGCATGCCAATCTCGCCTTGAATGCGGGGTCACATCCCATAGCATTGAAAATCTTCTCGATATGAGTCAACCAGCTTTCAGCATCGCTGGGGCTATCAGTCTTTTCAAAACCTCTAGGACGGAGCTTGTTGAATCTTTCCAACCACACTGCTAGTGTCACTGGGGGAGGAGGAGGAGGAGGTGCCTGATTCTGCTGCTGCTGATTGTTGGCAGCTTGGACTTCAGCACGAATGTCATTCCTCAGTTGAGGAAGCAAGGCTTGCATGGCAGCCTGAATTGCAGCATTGAGCTGCTCTTGCTCGCGTGTGAGAACCATCTGACAGTATAACATTATACATATGATTAACAGTTCAAACATAAAATATGTATTATATATATACATGAAAAAAAAATTTATACCAAAATTTCACGAGAAAAATTTTATGCAACAAAATCTTTGTATGAATGCATGATGCAGTTTTATGAAAACTTTTGATGCTCGAGAGTGAACGCCTCTGGTCAGTTCACTCAAAACAAAAGACATATCGAGGGGACGCCTATGGGTCGGTCCCAAATCTAAAAGTTTCGATAAAACACATGCGACTAAATAGGGCCAGTCCTGTACCAACCATTACTTAGCCAAAAACCCTGTAACAATGACATGTATATGTATGCTTAAAAAAAATGATGAATGCATGAAAACAACTGTCAGTTCTAGGAAGACCGTAGTGACTACCCACTAATCACAGGTCATATTTGAGAGCCTACAGGTCGAAACCTTGGCTCTGATACCATAATTGTAACACCCCATTTTGGAAATGGAATCTTACACATAATCATGGCGTGTCATCAAAGCATACAAGGATAAATGTCTAAGCATTATTTGACCATAAAAGGGAAATACCGGAATCAAACATCGGTAACCCCAAAGTAGAGCTCATCACACACAAACATAAATACTGTAAAGGAAAGGACGAAACAATGTCCATAGCAAACTGTACTAAAGTAAAGGAAATGCATAAAGTAAAGAAAGACAGTAAAGCTTCCAATCCATATGCACGTACGTTTGAGATCTACGAGCGTCCCTAAGTACCTGCCGTTTTGGGAACATGAAAAGGAAAACGGCTGAGCAAGACGCTCAGTGCACGGATGTACAATATAGCATGAAATAGGATAAGCATGTAACATATAACAGCGGAAGACTAAGTTCTGAGTAAACTGGTTAAGTATTAAGAAAACTGGTTTTATAGTTTGAAAAGCCTTATGTTTATCTTATGAAAACTGTTTTAACATAAATATACCATAGCCCATATAGGTCATGAAAAGGTCACGTGCATGAATACTTGGAGGGGTGACCTCATCATGCTGATTAGAGGGGATGCCTCTAACTAATATAATGGTGTGGGTAGGAGGGATCAACTCCTTGTGAAGGATGCAAGGCACACACCACATTCACCATGATATACTGAAATAAAACATGTAACTAGGATGCACCCATACGCCCCACATGATATAATAATATGGCCAAAACTGAAAGGGACGCCACGAGCAATCACTCCGCCATGGGGAAGTCATAACATTGGTGCCTCCAATGTTATGGTTATGGTACCTTAATAACTAGGTGAAACTGGTCATGCTTGTATATGGCTATAGATTATGCTAATTAAACATATGCAGTTCAAAACAACAAAACAAATACTGGGGAAAACAGTTGGCTGCATACGGGGAAATCCTAATAAGGAAAGAATGTCCATACTAAAAGGACGGGAATCCGTACCTCAAGTCCAGTGAATGAACGGAAGAAAGACTCCTACTTCTGGATCACTAAAGCTACATGAATACACACGTGTATAAGTATCGATTCACTGATTACGTACTAGGTTTTATGTCTCGTCTTAGCTTACTTTGTATGTTTTAGGTCTTGGTTTACTGTTTAAAGCCTTAAACTGTGTTTATCTTGTATTCTGATTAATTTGTTTAAGTATTACTGGTATTTCATGTATTATTATACTTACTGTGTAATAATAAGTAACTTTCCAAAAATAGCAGGTTTCCAAAAATAGAAAGTTTCCAAAAATAGAAAGTTTCCAAAAATAGAAAGTTTCCAAAAATAGAAAGTTACCAAAAATAGAAAGTTTCCAAAAATAGAAAGTTTCCAAAAATAGAAAGTTTCCAAAAATAGAAAGTTTCCAAAAATAGAAAGTTTCCTGAAATAGAATTTACTGCTTAAAATAGATTAGTTTCTAAAAATAGAAAGTTTCCAAAAATAGATCAGCTGCCTTAATTAAATAAGTTTCCATATATAGAAAGTTTCCATGATTAGATTAGCTGCCTGAAATAGATAGATTTCCATATATAGAAGGTTTCCATTAATAGATTAGTTGCCTTATTTAATTAAGTTTCTATAAATAGAAGTTTCCATAATTAGAATTAAGCTGGTTACATAAGCTAACATATAAGTCTAAGTGTTTATAAGCTTATTTTCTTAAGTCATATGATATAGTGTATAGTTTAATTATTATTTCATGTATTTTAATTAAACTATAGGTTAAGCATTTTAATTAAAGTATAACATGTTTTAATTAAAATGGAATAAAATACTTATGTTAAAATGTGTATTATTATGTATTAATAACATAACCTAAGTCATGTCTAAATTAATTAATTATAGGCATGTTTTAAATAATTAATTAATTATAACTTATAACATAAAATACTTAGGTTAAATTAATATCATGCTAAATTAATAATTAAAATAACCTAAGTCATGATTTAATTAATATCTCATGTTATTAATTAATTTATATCCTAAGTTCATAATTCATAAAAATTAACATGTAGCATAGATCATGATTTAACCAACGAACCATGAATCGGGCATGAACTCGACACCGTACCTCGAGCCAAACTCGGGGTACGTGTGCCCCCATGCTGCCGTGGGTCCCACAAGCGCCAACCAAGACCAAAAATGGTCTTGGTGGTGGCGGCAATAAGCAAACCGAACCCCCCCTCAGGTTGGTTATGCTAGGCGGCTAAAACAAACACCCTTTTATATCATCCTTTGATTTTAATTTACCCCAAAACATGTTAGATCAATGTTTAATTATCATGTTTTAATAAGAATAATAATAACATGTTCATGAAAATAATCAAAGATTAAAAAGAATTAAAAAGAAAGGTTTAGAATGATATACCAATACGTAGCTTGAAAGGGGATGAACAAACACGGTTTCTAGCACTTGTTTTTAATGTCAAAAATCAACAACACCCTCCTATGGTGTTGTTATAGGTGGCGGCACAAGGAGGAACAAGGAGGAGAAGGAGAAAATCTTTTAGGGTTTTATGTTTACTTTCTTGAAAAGTGAAAATCAAAATAGTTTTTACCCTTTACCCCCCTTTCATGTAAACTTGATGGGCTTAGCCCATTTCTTGGTTGTTGTGCCGTGGGTATGGGGGCCCCACATGGGGTACCCGTACCTTTTCTCGTGTCCCGATGTTTCGTGTTCGTTCGTGGTTAAACGTGTTCGTGTTTAAAGTGTTTCTGTTTATTTTATCATGTAGTTCATCGTAATCTTTTACGCTCGTAATTATATTATATGTATTTACGTAATTATTTTAGTTCGTATTTTAAATGGTGATCATGATTTAATTACGTTCACGTGACATATTTATTAACTGTTTATCATGAGTTCGAAAGTAATCGATACTTATCATGTCATACACGTATGCACTTGCTTGATTATAGCACATGAATGTGATCAATACTAAATAAGGTAAGTTTTAATCTAGGACGTACGATCTTAAGGGCACTATTCATGGTAAAAGCATGCAGGTTTTAGAAAGGATATTTTCCAATAGAAGCACAACCAGCACAAGCTTTCTACTCTAATGAACTTCCACCAATCCAAGCACCGGTCTTTACTCAAAATGATACGCCAGCTGATGTTCTAAACCATCTCACTGCCTACTTGTCAAAACTTGTTGCAACTAGAGGATTTCCACCAACAAACAATCAGCTCCGCACCTCTTCAAATCCTCGACAACAAGCTACTGTTCAAGATGGTCAAGTAACAGTGAAACCAATTCAGGGAAGGCAAAATTCATATGGACCTCCTACAAGGACGGTAAATACTCAAGTTCTGAATTCACAAGCTAATGGAAATGGAAGTCCTGTTGGTCCTCAAATGGTTTTGACTTGCTACAATTGCCGAGGACAAGGTCATATGGCTAGGCAATGCACTCAGCCGAGAAGGAGAAGGGATGAAGCGTGGTTTCGTGAAAAGATGTATTTGGTCGATGCTCAGTCTAAGGGGAAGATTTTGGATTCAGAGGAGTTAGCATTTCTTGCAGACCCAAGGGCAGCAGATACTGAAGGCATTGTAGTCGTTTCTACTTCTAATGCAACTTATCAAGCAGATGATCTTGATGCATATGATTCGGATTGTGATGACATTCACTCTGCCCAAGCTGCTCTCGTTGCTAAACTCTCTCACTACGGTTCTGATGTCGTCAATGAGGTACCCACCACAACCAATCTTGGTAATGATGATAACCAACATCAAGTTAGGCATGAAAATGACAACCTCGAATAGCATTCGGGAACTAGTAACTCAAATGATGTGGTACCCAATCCTACAGATTGAGTGAACCTTAACCAAATGCTACGACGGGTATGGAATCTTTTGCTCAACATGATTTGGTCATGGTACCTAAACATATTATTGATCAAATTGATAGGTGTGTAAACACCCATCCTTTTACCACTTAATTCGGGCTAAAACGAGACCAAAACACGTATTTAATATCATTTGTTTGGAATTATGCGTGGTTTTTGTGTTTATTGTGTTTTCAGAGCCAACCGGATGAATATTGAAGAAAACATGGGATTGCACGGGTTTTCCTGAAGAAAAAGACTCAAGAAAAGGTCTATTGTCCAAGAGATGCAAAAGATTTGAAGTCACTGGGCCTATTCGAAGATTTATCGAAGAAAAGGACCAAAGATGGAAGATTTATATAAGTCGAAGAAACTCAAGTCTATTAAACGAAGAAATTAAAAGACGAGTTGAATTTAATCGACGACAAATCCCGAATCAGAATCGAAAACGGAAACTTTTCTGAAAAGACGAAAAGACAAGAAGAACGGGAGAAAGCCCACTCACCAACCAAAAGACAAGGCTATAAATAGCCCTCCCCTCACACATTTAGACCAGTTTTTAGTTTTATCTTCTTCCCCACTTTTTCTCTCTGTTCCGTTTCATCACCATCACCATTAGGGTGATTGGTGATTTTAATCTTTAATTTTCTCATCTTGTAATTTTAATATTTGATTTATCTTGTCAAAACATTAATCATTCAATACAAAGTTCTTGTTTAATCTTTCTATTTTATCTTGTTCATCATCATCTTTATCTTCAAGTTTTTAAGTTTTTATTTTCTTGATTTGATCTTCAAAAGTTGTTGGGATTTGTGTTTTTATTGATAGGATTAATAGTTTATGGTTAGTAGATGCTTTGTGATTGATTTATTTAAGTTTTTGGTGAAAAACTTGGTGATTTTTGGATCAAAATCGTGTTTCCTTGTTCTTCGGTATAGTTTCTGTATCTGGGTTTCCCAGAAGTTCCGAATGAATGAACAGTAACTTCCGAATGAGTTTTGTTTTCAAAAGTTCCGAGTCAGTTAAAAGTTCCGAATGAGTTTACCTATGAAAAGTTCCGAACCAAACTAAAACTTCCGAACCAATCTAAAACTTCCGAACCAAGCAGAAGTTCCGAGCCAAGCCAAAAAGTTCCGAATGAAGGTGAAACTTCCGAACCAAGGAAAAAGTTCGGAACCAAGCTATAAGTTCCGAACCAATCCAAACTTCCGAACGAAGCCTAAGTTCCGAACCAATCTTAAAGTTCCGAACCAATTTTGACCAATAGTTCCGAATTAGAACTCTGAGAAGTTCCGAACGAAGCCCAAAGTTCCGAATGAACCTTCAACTTCCGAATGAACAGTGACTTCCGAATCAGTTATCTGCTGAGCATTTTTTAAGGTTTACTGTTTCTTCACTATTTCTGTACTGTTTCTTTATTTTAATTTTAAACTTTATTTTAATCTTAATTCTAATTTAAATTCAGGTTTTTATTAATCATCATTAAATTAAATTTTAATTCAAGCCTTTGTTAATTATCATTTAAGTAACTATCTTTAATTTAAACTTTCATTTCCACTATTTATTAGTTTAGAAAACCAAACCCTTTTATTTAGTAACCAAGAACAATCAGTCCACTTAAGGCCGAGATCAATTCGAGAAGATTCCGAGAAATTAGAACCCATTGTAAAACCTTGTATCAAATGGCGCCGCTGCCGGCTCTTCTCGTTAAGATCAAAAGTTTTTGTGAGAACTTGTATTTTGGGATCCGTTCCCCGTGAACGTTCTTTTTTATCAAAAAAATTCAAAAACAACTAAAAAATATAAAATTTTCAAAAATACAAAAAAATTAAAAAACATAAAAAACCAAAAATATTTTTGCTTTGTTTTTCTTTGTTCGTTCTTTTGCAGGTGTATGCGCACTCGATCCACGTCATATCAAGAGCCCGAGCCTCTCGATCACTTAGACATGGCCGGTGTACCACCTCCAAACAATAATAACAACAACAACATGAACAATAACAACAACAATGAGCCCCTTCCGGATAATCGCCCGATGATTGAACTGCTGCAAGCTCATGTCGATGGCAACACGGATCCAATTGTCATACCTCCAATTGCCGCCAACAATTTCGAGCTAAAATCAGGCTTTATCCAGATGGTCTTCGCTCAACCATTCTTGGGACGTACCATTGATGATCCACACGACCACATCAAGAGATTGGCTTGCTAAGGAACCGCCACAGAGTATTCTCTCGTGGACGGATTTGGAAACAAAGTTTATCAACTACTTTTTTCCACCCTCTCGTACTACCGCTTTGCGGAATGAGATCATAAATTTTGAACAAAAGTACGATGAGTCATTCAGTGAATCTTGGGATCGCTTTAAAGATCTTTTAAGAAAATGCCCACAACATGGTTTCACCAAAGTACATCAAATCAATACTTTTTACAATGGTTTAAGCATGAGTGACCAAGATTCACTGAACAGTGCCTCGGGGGGTAATCTATTGGCTAAGACTTCCAATGCTGCTTGGGATATCATCGAGAACAAATCTCGTGTGCAAACCAGGAGTGTTCGGACCAATGTCGCTAGTGCTAGCACTAATGACAGCGACAAGCGACTTGACAAAATCACCACGCTTCTTGAATCGCTTGTCACCCACACCGTCAGCAACAACAACAACAATAACGCCAAAAACGCTCAAGTGAACGCTGTCAGCCAACCTTGTGAGATATGCGGTGGTCCTCATTCTTACACAACTTGTACCGCCACCCAAGATTACCCTGCTGAGAATGTGAATGCGGCATATGGCACCTATCCTCAACCTGCTTATCAAGCCAGACCTCAAGGTGACCGTAACTTGCTTAGCTATCGATCCAACAACTATCTTTCACCACCTGGTTTCCCTCCTACCAACCCAAACCAACAACAAAACCTTAATCGCCCTCCTCAACAACAACAACCTCGACAACCATACATCCCTCCTCACAAGCAGCAACAACCACCTCAACGTAACAATCAAGTCTACCAACAACCTGCTTACCAACCACCTGCATACAATGCTCCTCCCAACCAAACCACCACTGCATTACACCAAGAGGTTGCAACCTACATGAGAACCAATGATGTGATAGTGGGAAATCTCCAAGAGGAAGTGCGCAATTTGAAAGCAGACTTGGTCAAGCAAGGAAATGATTTGAGAGCCGACATGAGAAACACGTTGGATAGCCAAACTAATGATCTGAGGAACATGATGGCTAGTTTCTTCCAAGGTAATCAACCCTCTTCTTCGGGTACTCTTCCGAGTAACACCGTTGCGAACCCAAGAGGGGAGATGAAAGCAATCACTACTCGAAGTGGTAAAGGTACCAAGGAACCCGAGCTTCCTATACCTCCACCGGTGGTTGTGACTAAGGAGAACGAGTCGCCTGCTCCTATTCCTCCTCCTTCTCCTTCCCCAATTTCTCCACCTCTTCCTTCTACCCCTCCTCCACCCGTGGTTGTGAATGATCCTATTCCCCTAAATCCTTCCTCTTCTTCCAATATACCTTATCCATCTAGGTTGAGGAAAGAGAAGCAAAAGAGCAAGGATGATATTCAAGTTTCAAACTTCCTAAAAATGTTCAAAAAACTGAATTTCAATATCTCCTTCGCTGAGGCTCTCGCTCACATGCCCAAGTATGCAAAAATGTTTAAAGATCTTCTGAGCGACAAGGAAAAGCTCCTCGATATTGCCAACACCCAACTTAATGAGAACTGCTCTGCAGTACTCTTAAGGAAATTGCCAACCAAGCTTGGTGATCCGGGTCGTTTTCTTATCCCTTGCAATTTCTCGGGAGTAGAGAATTGCATGGCCCTAGCCGATCTAGGTGCCAGTATTAATCTCATGCCTCTAAGTGTTTGGAAGCAATTATCTCTCCCAGAGCTAGTCCCCACCAAAATGACTTTGGAATTAGCTAACCGTACGGTTGCTTATCCAGTGGGGATAGCCGAAGACGTCATTGTAGGAGTCGACAAATTCACCTTCCCTGCTGATTTTGTTGTCGTCGACTACGAGATGGACCCCCGTGTGCCACTCATTGTTGGTCGTCCATTCTTGAGGACCGGTCGCACTCTCATCGATGTTGAAGCTGGTGAGCTTATCATGAGAGTGGGTGACGATAAAGTAGTCTTCAACACGGGAAAGCTTTCTAAACAGCCTTATTCTTACGAGAGTGTTAATTGTATTGACGTTCTTGATGAGGCTTGTGAAGAACATTTCAAAGATGCTTGTAAACATATTCCTACCTCTCTTCCCCATGTTGAGACCGTTTCCTCTATCGACTCATCACTATCTCTATTTGGAGAAAGTGATTTCCTTTGGAAAGATTTGGAAGCCACCCTGGGAGATGTGAAATTACACAATGACGATTCTTCTACCAATTGGGATGAAGATCTCAGCTTCATTGCTAACCTTTTTAAAGAAGACAATCCTTCTCCTCCATCTCCCACTGTCATTGCTATCGATACTCCGACTTCGAATACGCCTCACGTCGAAAATCCTCCAGATTTGGAACTTAAGGAGTTACCGCCCCATCTTGAGTATGTATTCCTCGAAGAAGAGAAGAAGTCGCCAGTCATCATTGCTAAGGATTTGAAGGATGAAGAGAAAGCCCGACTTGTCGCCGTGTTGAAAGATCATAAAAAGGCTATTGCTTGGAAGATTTCGGATATTCGTGGAATTGATCCTCACTTCTGCACACACAAAATTCTCATGGAGGACGACTTTAAGCCCACAATTCAAAGCCAACGAAGGGTGAATCCAAAAATACATGAAGTCATCAAAACAGAGGTTATCAAACTTCTTGATGCGGGTATGATTTACCCTATTTCGGATTCCCCATGGGTTAGTCCAATCCATTGTATGCACAAGAAGGGCGGAATAACCGTTGTTCCCAATGAACACAACGAGTTGATTTCCACTCGTCTCGTTACTGGGTGGAGAGTTTGTATAGACTACCGCAAACTCAATGATGCCACGAGAAAGGATCATTTCCCTCTACCTTTCATGGACCAAATGCTTGAACGCTTAGCGGGTAATGAATATTACTGCTTTCTTGATGGTTTCTCGGGTTATTTTCAAATGCCCATCGATCCCCAAGATCAAGAGAAGACTACATTCACTTGTCCCTATGGCACATTTTCTTACAAAAGAATGCCTTTTGGCTTATGTAATGCGCCCGGGACTTTCCAAAGGTGCATGTTAGCTATCTTCCATGACATGGTTGAACAAACCATGGAAGTCTTCATGGATGATTTCTCGGTCTTTGGGGATTCTTTCTCTTACCGCCTTGCCAATTTGGAACGTATGCTCAAGCGGTGCGAAGACACTCGCCTAGTTCTAAATTGGGAAAAATGCCATTTTATGGTAAAAGAAGGCGTCGTGCTTGGACATAAGATTTCGAAAGCCGGTCTTGAAGTTGACCGCGCTAAAGTCGATGTTATCGCACAGTTGCCTCCACCTTCAACCGTGAAGGGTGTGAGAAGTTTCCTGGGTCATGCGGGCTTTTACCGTCGATTCATCAAAGATTTTTCTCAAATCGCTCGCCCGATGACCCACCTCTTGGAAAAAGATACGCCTTTTATCTTCTCCAAAGAGTGTCTTGAAGCCTTCAGCTCGCTTAAGGATAAGCTCACTAAGGCACCTGTCTTGGTTACCCCTAATTGGGAGCTGCCCTTTGAGTTGATGTGCGATGCTAGCGATTTTGCTATTGGAGCGGTTCTTGGACAAAGAGTGAACAAACACTTCCAACCGATCCATTACGCTAGCAAGACAATGACAGGGGCACAATTGCATTATACGACAACCGAAAAAGAGCTTTTAGTTGTTGTCTATGCTTTTGAAAAATTCCGCCCCTATCTTGTCCTTTCTACCACCATTGTGTACACCGATCATTCCGCGCTGAAGTACTTGTTGACAAATCAAGATTCCAAACCAAGACTTCTTCGCTGGGTTTTGCTGCTCCAGGAATTTAAAATCGAAATTCGCGATAAAAAAGGAGCTGAAAACTTAGCCGCGGATCATCTCAGCAGACTTGAGGATCCTTACCAAGGGGATCATCCGACCAAAGAAATCAATGATTCTTTTCCCTTGGAGACCTTAATGTCTATAAACTCGAAGCCGAATGAAACCCCGTGGTTTGCGGACTTTGCAAACTACTTGGCGGGTGGAATTCTCAAGGAAGGGTTGACGTCCCAACAAAAGAAAAAGTTTTTTACCGACATTAAGACTTATTTTTGGGACGACCCTTACCTATTTAAACAATGTGCTGACCTGATTATTCGCCGATGTGTTGATGGACCGGCATCGTCTGAAATCCTTGATGCTTGCCACAAAGGACCCACCGGTGGTCACTTTGGTCCCAACTACACCGCTAAAAAAGTGTTTGATTCGGGATTTTATTGGCCCTCCATATATCGTGATGCTCACGATATGGTTAAAAAATGTGATGTTTGCCAAAAGCAAGGCAAAATCACACATAAAGACGAGATGCCTCAGAATTTCATTCAAGAGTGTGAAATCTTTGATGTTTGGGGTATCGACTTTATGGGGCCATTCCCTTCTTCTAAAGGAAACAAATACATCCTTGTAGCCGTTGACTACGTCTCCAAATGGGTTGAAGCCAAAGCTTTACCCACTAATGACGCAAGGGTGGTTTGTAACTTTTTGAAAGCTCTTTTCGCTAGATTCGGTGTGCCTCACGCCATTATTAGTGATCGTGGGACTCATTTCTGCAATGACCAATTTGCTAGAGTCATGGCTAAGTACGGTGTGAATCATCGTCTTTCCACAGCCTACCACCCACAAACTAATGGCCAGGCTGAAATATCCAACCGAGGACTGAAGCGAATTCTTGAAAGGACTGTGGGAGAGCATCGTGCCTCATGGGCTGATAAACTTGATGATGCTTTGTGGGCTTTCCGTACTGCTTACAAGACCCCGATCGGTTGTACGCCTTATCGTCTTGTGTACTGGAAAGCGTGCCACCTCCCCATTGAGTTGGAGCACAAGGCTTATTGGGCCTTGAAGTGGGCTAATTTTGATATTAACAAAGCCGGTGACCTACGCAAGATCCAACTCAATGAGCTGAATGAACTTCGGAATGAGGCTTATGAAAATTCTTTAATCTATAAGGAAAGAAATAAGCTCATTCACGACTCCAAGATCAAAAACCGAGAGTTCCATGTTGGAGACAAAGTCTTACTTTTTAACTCTCGGTTGAAAATCTTCTCGGGAAAGCTCAAATTTCGTTGGTCCGGCCCATTCACCATTGCCCAAAATTTTCCATATGGTACTCTCGAGCTCGCTCAACCTAATGGACCTAATTTTAAGGTGAATGGCCAACGAGTGAAGTTGTACTTTGGTGAGGACACCTCTCAGGAGGTGATTCCATCCCTCACCACGTTCCCCATGAACTAATTTTGGGTCGAGTCAGGCTCGTGACTCGGTTATCAAAAACAAGCGCTCCTCGGGAGGCAGCCCGAGTATCTATCCTTTTATGTTTTAATCCCCTAAGTGTAGGGGGGACTTCTCTACGTGTTTGTCTTTGTTTGGTGTGATTACAGGGATAAGTGCACTCTTGGAATCTATGAAGAACCGTGCTCCCGTGTTATCCAAAATCCGGTTCTATCTCTCAACTATCGTGATTCAATTTTCTTCATACTCACATTTGAAATTGATCACTTTAGTCGTCTCTTCCTTAACTTGAGTTAACCAACGTACACAATGTCATAAGTGTAGGGGAGATTTTTCCCACATGCTTAAACATTGAGGACAATGTTTATCTTAAGTGTAGGGGGGACTTCTATCGAAGTTTTAAGTGGACTTTTCCATGAAAATGCCTTCATTTAACCAGAAAATCCTATTTTTCAACATTTTTCAAGTTTTTTATTAACTTTGGCCATTTAGTTGTAATTTTTAAATTTTTATCGTTGCTTTCATATGTATATATCCCGCAATAAAGTCAAAAATATTAATAAAGTGGTGTAGCTAGTTTAGAAGTCTTTGACATATTAGGCCCGTTGCGTTTATTTTGACTCAACCCGAATAGACTTATCCAAGTTTATTCTAGCCAGTATCCTTAACCATGTAGACCTTAATTGGTTTATTAGGCTAAGTATCCACAAATCTCATTACTTGAGATTTTAAATTATGGAGGACGAGAAATGATAGAGTCAATTATAAGTCGGTATTCTTGCGCAAGCTCACTTGGTGTAATTATTTGCCTATTCTCCCATCACTTACTAATAATTTATCTGCAATAAGTAAGGTCGTACGATTTGAAAAGTTACTTAGCTTCTAGCCCAAGATCGTTTAAAAGTTGCTCGGTAATGATAAGAGTTCATAGCCAAGGCATAACTTATGAAGTGGGGCGCGAAGATTGGCGAGTCCGAAAAGGCCCTAACAAGGCATGAGGATTCAATTTTATTGCTGAAGATCCAAGTGATGTGAAAAGCATTATTCCTAAAATCAATATGAAGGATCAAGACTCACGACGAAAAGCAATCAACTCCCATAAAGATCATGGAGAAGTCTACCCGAAAAGACCCTAACAAGGTATGAGGATAAATAGATCCAAGTCCGAAAAGGAGGCGGATCGTTGTATCTCAAAATCCCAATTAGAGATTGAAGAAATAATCATGAAGTCGTGGTCAACAAAGTTGGAGTACCCCTCAAAAGTCTCCAAGTGAAGAAACTCTATTATGATTAGAAGACCATTATCTCAAGAACGTCTCTCGAAGATATGAAGTATGAAGTACATGCCAAATATCGGCCCGAGAAAGGTCTCAAATCGTGAACCAAGTTATGCCAAGATATGAACTTTTTGATATCCCGAGAAGCAGTTTTAAGAGATTTTGTCCTTTAGCTAACTATTGATCAAATCGTCCTACTTTGCTTTCATCCTAAATTAACTATCGAAATAAGTCCAAAAATGCATCTTCATGATCATTCTAAGACAAAAATAAAATATAAGAGATACACTTAGGAATAAGGGAGTTTAAGCATTTAATTAAGCCATGTGTGTAAGTGTTTGAATTGCTAACTTATAATAACAATGATCTCGTTTTTAAGCTTAGTTTGGGGAACGTGAAACTTGAGGGTGATAAATCTTCGCAGCACAAAAGCCCTAATGTAAGTCATTGATCTCTTTGCAAGTTATTTCCATATAGCTATTTTCGCGTGAAAAGGGTTTCTACCCCTTTGCTACCTTTGAAGTTTTATTTCTTTAATTTTTGTTTAGTAGAATTTAAATAAGGCCAAGGTTGATTAATTATGAGAAAAGTGTAAGCTTGCTTTATCACTAAGCATTGCATGAGGGCATGGCAATGGTTAAGTGTAGGGGATTTGATAGGTGTGTAAACACCCATCCTTTTACCACTTAATTCGGGCTAAAACGAGACCAAAACACGTATTTAATATCATTTGTTTGGAATTATGCGTGGTTTTTGTGTTTATTGTGTTTTCAGAGCCAACCGGATGAATATTGAAGAAAACATGGGATTGCACGGGTTTCCTGAAGAAAAAGACTCAAGAAAAGGTCTATTTTCCAAGAGATGCAAAAGATTTGAAGTCACTGAGCCTATTCGAAGATTTATCGAAGAAAAGGACCAAAGATGGAAGATTTATATAAGTCGAAGAAACTCAAGTCTATTAAACGAAGAAATTAAAAGACGAGTTGAATTTAATCGACGACAAATCCCGAATCAGAATCGAAAACGGAAACTTTTCTGAAAAGACGAAAAGACAAGAAGAACGAGAGAAAGCCCACTCACCAACCAAAAGACAAGGCTATAAATAGCCCTCCCCTCACACATTTAGACCAGTTTTTAGTTTTATCTTTTTCCCCACTTTTTCTCTCTGTTCCGTTTCATCACCATCACCATTAGAGTGATTGGTGATTTTAATCTTTAATTTTCTCATCTTGTAATTAATCTTTGATTTATCTTGTCAAAACATTAATCATTCAATACAAATTTCTTGTTTAATCTTTCTATTTTATCTTGTTCATCATCATCTTTATCTTCAAGTTTTAAAGTTTTTATTTTCTTGATTTGATCTTCAAAAGTTGTTGGGATTTGTGTTTTTATTGATAGGATTAATAGTTTATGGTTAGTAGATGCTTTGTGATTGATTTATTTAAGTTTTTGGTGAAAAACTTGGTGATTTTTTGATCAAAATCGTGTTTCCTTGTTCTTCGGTATAGTTTCTGTATCTGGGTTTCCCAGAAGTTCCGAATGAATGAACAGTAACTTCCGAATGAGTTTTGTTTTCAAAAGTTCCGAGTCAGTTAAAAGTTCCGAATGAGTTTGCCTATGAAAAGTTCCGAACCAAACTAAAACATCCGAACCAATCTAAAACTTCCGAACCAAGCAGAAGTTCCGAGCCAAGCCAAAAAGTTCCGAACGAAGGTGAAACTTCCGAACCAAGGAAAAAGTTCCGAACCAAGCTATAAGTTCCGAACCAATCCAAACTTCCGAACGAAGCCTAAGTTCCGAACCAATCTTAAAGTTCCGAACCAATTTTGACCAATAGTTCCGAATCGGAACTCTGAGAAGTTCCGAACGAAGCCCAAAGTTCCGAATGAACCTTCAACTTCCGAATGAACAGTGACTTCCGAATTAGTTATCTGCTGAGCATTTTTTAAGGTTTACTGTTTCTTCACTATTTGTGTACTGTTTCTTTATTTTAATTTTAAACTTTATTTTAATCTTAATTCTAATTTAAATTCAGGTTTTTATTAATCATCATTAAATTAAATTTTAATTCAAGCCTTTGTTAATTATCATTTAAGTAACTGTCTTTAATTTAAACTTTCATTTCCACTATTTATTAGTTTAGAAAACCAAACCCTTTTATTTAGTAACCAAGAACAATCAGTCCACTTAAGGCCGAGATCAATTCGAGAAGATTCCGAGAAATTAGAACCCATTGCAAAACCTTGTATCACAAATGCATATGGCCCTCAGACAATCCGTAGATACGAATTCCACCCTAACTGCTGAGCTTGCATTGCATAAAGAAAAGGTCAAAACTTTTTAAATGGTCCCTCAAGCAGAGAAAATAACATGTTCTGAATTTGACCAATTTCGTTTTGAAAAGATTGAACACTTGAAAGAAATAGAATCATTAAAAGCTAATCTTTCCAGTGAATTAAAAGCAAAAGAGTCGGTGATCAATGAGTTTCAGAAACTTAAAATGGATTTCGAAACTCTCGAGTCTAAAAAGTTTGAATCAGAAATTAATGATACCAAACTTCTTAAATTCAAAGAACAACAACTTTTAAAACAATACGCTTCCACAGAAAAGGTTCATCTTTTAACTAAAATATTTAAAGAACTCGAACTTAAGCGTCTTCAAGATTTACCACCTAATCCCGGTTATGCAAAACAAGCTCAGGAATACATTCCCGGTCTTTATGATATGACCATAATTGGCAAATCGAAAGAAGCACCATTTGTTCGTAGTACTGAGGAGACGCAGTCACTTGCGGAAGAAACTCATTCTAAAATGCTTTCAAAATTCCATACGATTGATTATGATAAGCATAATAAAGATCAATTTTCTAAAAAGACACGAATTCTCTTACAAAAGGAATTAGCTGAACTAACAGTTCTTGTGCCCCCAAGTTTGTCAAATGAAAACCCTCCTAGTACGTCTCCTACACTTGTCAAAACGGATTTAACGAAGTTACTTCCACCGGTAAGTAAGGCGTCTGTTAACTTAAACGCGGTACACCAACACTTAGCCGATTTTGACAAGGTCATTATGGAACGTACGACGGCCACGGCCATAACGAAAGGTGAATGGAACTTTGAGCACACTAGAGTTGCGTTCCGAGATGAAATTGTTCCGTTTTTAAAGAATGTTAAAGCTTGTCTTAGTAATCTTGATCAAGATTTGCATTTGGAAATCGAAGAAGTTAAACGTGTTTTCAATGAAATGGATGATGCTTATGAAAACAGTTTACTTGAAATAGAACGGGTTTCTCGCCAAAATGATTAGCTTCTGAAGCAAGTGATGTCTCATGATATTGTTTCTGTCTGTGTGAATAAAGGTGTTGATAATGATTCTATTGTGCATAATGTTGAATCTGTGGATAATATGGTAGATAGTACTTGTCACGAATCTGACGCTGAATTTTTAAACCTTCAAGATTCATATTCTTCGCTTTCAAAACGTTTTGATGAGATTCAAACACATTGTATTTCGCTTGAATGCAAGCAACAATTTATTCAAGAAATCTTTGAAACGTCATTAGAAGGTGTTAATATCGATGATGCAAACTTTGAAATGAATTTTCGATTGAATTTACAATAAAAACAGCGTCAGCCAAGTGACAAAGTTTCTAAATCTTTGCCGATAAACATAAAGAAATATAAGGAGCTTAACTGTGTGAACGTACTTGAGGCCGCTGAGAATTTAAAACTTGATCTAGATAATCGAGTTTCCAAAATTTTGTCCAAAGTTGATAACTTAAAACAGAAAAATACACAACTCTTCGATTCAGTAAAGCCCGCATGTGCTAATACCACTGCACAGAATCAATCATTGATTGAAAAATTGAATCGAAATTCGGTGGAAATATCTGATTTGAGGGAACAAATTTGTGATCAGAATCTGGCCTTGGCTAAGTTAAAGGAAACAATTCGTACTCTAAAAGGTAATAATGTTGTGGATAACGCAACCACTGTCTCAGCATCGTCCTCTAGTGCAACCAAAAGGAACCTTATAGCCGTCACATCATTTAATAAGGGCCCTAGGACTAAACCATCTCAAACTTTGGTCACTAAAGATAAGGCAGAATCAAAACAAGCTTCTAATATTCCTGTTTTGCCTTCTACATGAGTAAGCACCACTACTAAGGCTCAAAGATCTAAGCTTAAAAGAAACAAGAAGAATGATAGGATCTTGCCCCCATCTAGTAGTCAATTGAAGAAGAAAGTAGAAGCCCATCCTAGGAATGTTATTTCTGTTTTGAATAAAAAGAATCATGTAGCTAAACCTAAAGGCTATGCGGTTGTGCAGCGTTCTAAGCCTAGTGTGAATTCTAATTTGAAATGTTGGAATTGCAATGAATGTATGTTTTCTAGTCGTCATGATTCTTGCCTTATTGACCATGTGAATGAGATGCGTGCCCGAAAAAATGGATTAGAATGGAAACCGACTGGGGAAGTGTTAAACCAAGTTGGTTGGTTGTGGCGCCCCACTGGTAGAACTTTCACTATAGTAGGAAATGCGTGCCCTTTAACTAGGATCACTCCACTAAAGCGAAGAAAGCGTACCCTTTAACTAGGAGTACCAAGGCTACCAAAACATAAGCGTGTCCTTTAACTAGGAACACTGACACTACTGTAGGAACCAAGTGCCCTTTAAATAGGTCTACTCCTACTATAGTGCCCGCTAATACTCCAAAACCTAAGAAAGTTTGAACAGTAAAACCTGTTAGTGCTAAAACTCACATTAGAAAAGGCAGGAAATATAAGGGTCACACAAACGTTATCACTTCTAATAATCTTATATCTCTATCTGCTAACACTCCGGAACCAATAGTTTCCAATGCAGTGTCTACTGTTGTTATTGAGAACAGGTGGTCTAAATTGTTCTCTGGTATTTGGACTCTGGTTGCTCCAAGCATATGACCGTAGATCGCTCTCAGCTCAAAAATTTCGTCAGCAAGTTTCTTGGTACGGTTAGGTTTGGAAATGATCATATTGCAAAGATAATGGGTTACTGTGAATATCATATTGGGAATGTTATTATTTTGTGATGCAAACCTAGAAGTTGCTTTTCGAGAGCATACCTGCTTCATACGTAATTTGGAAGGGGTTGATTTATTGAAAGGTACTCGAGGGAATAATTTGTATACTTTTTCTCTACAAGACATGATGGCCGCCTCTCCCGTATGTTTTCTCTCCAAAGCATCAAAGACTAAGTCATGGTTATGGCATCGACGGTTATCTCATCTTAACTTTGACGCTATTAATCATTTGGCGAAAAACAAACTTGTTCGTGGTCTTCTTAAACTTTCATTTCACAAGGATCATTTGTGTTCCGCGTGTACAATGGGGAAAAGCACTAAGAAATCATACAAACCCAAGACGGAAGACACCAACCAAGAGAAACTTTATCTGTTGCATATGGATCTTTGTGGGCCAATGCGTGTTGAAAGTCTTAGTGGTAAAAGGTACATCCTCGTCATTGTGGATGATTACTCTCGGTTTACATGGATGAAATTTCTTACAACAAAAAATGAGGCACCAGAATTCATCATCGGATTTCTCAAGATGATTCAAGTACGTTTCAACACTACTGTCTGACGCATTCGTACAGATAATGGAACCGAATTTGTGAATCAAATCTTGCGTGATTATTATGAAGAAGTTGGCATATCTCATGAAACATCCATTGCACGCACTCCACAACAAAACGGTGTCGTTGAAAGGCGAAATCGCACACTTATGGAAGTTGCTCGAACGATGTTAATTTACGTAAAGGCTCCATTGTTTTTATGGGCAGAAGCAGTATCTACAGCAGTATACACCCAAAACCGGTCACTAATTCGTAAACGCCATGGTAAAACACCTTATGAGCTTCTCCATGGAAAAGTACCAGATTTATCATATCTTCATGTATTTGGTTCTCTATGCTATCCAAATAATGATGGTGACAATTTGGGAAAACTTCAACCAAAGGCTGATATTGGTATTTTCATTGGTTACGCACCGCAAAGAAGGCATACCGAATCTACAATCGTAAGTCTCGTAAGATCCTCAAAACTATGAATGTTGATTTTGATGAGCTGATAGCAATGGCTTCTGAGCAAAGCAGCTCTGAACCCGCACTTCATGAAATGGGACCCAGTAATATTAGTTCTGCTCTTGTCCCAAACAACCCTACTTAATCATCATTTACACCACCTTCTAGGACTGAATGGGATACGTTGTTTCAACCGTTCTTTGATGAATTAATTACTCCTCCAAGTATTTTTGCTCCAGAACCTGAGGTAATAGCTCCGGTAACCGAAGTTGTCGCTCTAGCAACCGAAGCACAATCAGACACATCTGCACCTATAATTGGTCAAGATATACCATCAACTAGTAATTCTCAACCAACACCTGAATCAACTACCCATGTCATGCCTATTGATGATGAAGAGGATGTTGATGATCACGATTTGGAATTCTGATGAGACTGCTTTTATACATAGTCTCATCGTCCAAAAGGGCTTAAAATGCATTAAATATCATCAAAATACCCATATATATGCTTGTGTTTGTTGCTTGTGTATTTTAGGTACGGATATTGAGAAAATGACAAAAGATCACAAGAATCATGCAAAAAAACGAACACGGGAAACGAAGCCGCACAATGAACCAAGCCCTAATGAAGATTTTCCCAAGAAAACCCCTAAAGACTTGAAGATTTATGAAGAAGGGTCCTCCAATATAGAAGAACTGACACTTTATACCCTTGTATCATCATAATTACAAGATTGGTCCCTAAAGTTTTTCAATATTGCAACAAGGGCCCTCCACTTTAAAGACTTGGCAATTTTAGCCCCTCAACAAAGCTAAAATGTCGACCATTATCCTCCACAAAGTCAAATATATCATGAAGTCCTTCAAAGAACAAGAAAAAATAAGTTTGGTCCTTGAAATATGTTAATTTGCAAAAAGGACCCTTGACTTTCAACATTTGGCAAGAATGGTCCCTCATAAATGAATACTTGGCAGTTTTAGTCCTCCAAAATGCCAATCATACAAGTTTAGACCATTATCCTTGAAAAAAATACCAAATTTGTCCTTCAAGAATCACAAAATAGCAAGAAATACCCCTGAAAATACTTTGGAAAAGTATTTGGGGCAAAAGTGTGATAAGTAAAACTTCATTAACAAAGGAAATGAAGAATGGACGGATTTATTTGCAAATGAAAGGTTTATTAAAGATAGAGGATTAAACATGGCCAGACAAGATTCTTACCTAGACCACTCACATCTTGCCACCTGTCCCACTACCACCTCTCCTCCAATCAAAACCCACCAATCCTCCACATCAACATCCCACTCACCCGGTTATAACTAATTTATTTAGTTATGGCTAATTACGCGCTAAACAACCCTTTCAAACATAAAACAATATCAAATGGCTGTTCTTGGAGTTCATAAGCAGATTTGGATTTTCTTAATCTAGATGAAATTAAACCACCCAAAGCTCCAGATTAGTGATTAAACTTGTCTTAATCACATCCCAACCTTAATATTGGCCACCTCATCACCCAAGAATACACATGAAAGGTGCCCTGCTACACCTTTGGGCAAGAAGACAAAACAGTGACAGGGAATCAACCACCCACATTCCAGCTTACTCCTTAAGCACATTTTGGACCATTAGATGCAATTTAAACATGCCAGCTCCCAGAAAACTCCAATTCAGTCACATGATTCAACAAAATGCCAAAAGCTCTCAAGGGAATTTCAGGGATTCTATAACATTAGTGTTATGCTTTTTTATTGATTTCCTAGTTCATTTGTAGCCTATAAAAGGCAATAGGATCAATAGTTTAGCTTTTGCTCTTGAATTTTCCTTGGTTCACTTATCTGTAAATCCTTTTCAGTATTAATGAAATTTGTTTGAAATGTTGAAGAAAGCTCAAGTGCCATCATTTATATCTGCTTATTATTGTTCTTAGTTTTATAATTTTGAATCTCAAAACCTGTTTTTAAGGAGTGTGCAAAAGTTTTCATATTTCCTTTCAAGCTTGATATTTTTCTAAGTTCTTGGTCTATCTTGGAATTATTGGGCTATAGGGTTGATCATAGCATCCAGATATTGTGTTATCCAGGTATGGTGAGGCTTATAACTTGGGGATAATCAAGTATGGAGGAAAAGAGTTGCATTAATCAAGGCTTTTCACTTTTCTGATTTTACTATTTTGCTTCTAACCTTGTTGAATCTTAGCAGGGTTGTTGTTGGAAGCTTGTGCTTGTTCTTGCTAGCACATAAGCTCTAAAATTCGTGGGTGTGGATGTACATCCATGAGGTTTTTCTTAAAACCTTGAAAATCTGATAAATTTTGGATTTTGGTGAAATTGTGCTCTACTTGTGTTCTTGTTGTTTTCTTGGCTTGAATATGCTTAATCTTGCATGTTAATGTTGTAAGTCTGCTAGATTAGTCATTTGGTAAACTGAATCACACTTATACTTGTTTAATTTTTAGATTAAAAAGATAAAAGGGTGTTTGGGATTACCTGCTTTGATTCATAACTTAGAATTGAGTTGTTAAGAGTTTGTGTTTGTGCTTGTTATCTGATATATGCTTGGTTGAGAGTTGTTTGCTGCAAATTTTTGAGTTTGAAACCTTGAATCATACATTGTGCTATATCTAAGTGATTTTAACTGTTTTTGACCTAAGATTTTGGTAAAACCTAGATTTTATGCATGCTTAGGGATAAAAGTTGCTTTAACATCATTTATATAACATATGTGATAGATTTGAGTGGTTGAATCTGGCTTGTTGGTCAATTGCATCAGCAAAGTATAAAACTACATGTGTTTGTGTTCATCAGTAACTTTAAGTGCTTGAATCTTGCTTTAAACTTTGAATCATTGCATAAAACCTGTTTAGACTTGCTTATTTAAGTGTAATATTGCTTGTGTATGCATTTGGTTAAGTTTGGCTGGCTGAATATTGCTAAAAGTGCTTATTGAACCTCAACTGCTTAAGTGTTCATGTCTGTGTCAGATCTGGTGATTGATTGAATTAACTGTATCATTTGGCTGTTGTTGATTGTGATTTTTTTGATTGTTATTGACTCCTCTTGATCCACTGATCAATTGGGTGCCTTTGTGAAACCTGAATCTCCAAAAAATTCACTAAAGACAAAAAAGTCAACAAGTCAAGCAGTGGAAAAAGTTTCCACTGCTCAACACCCAAAACTAGCCCCTGTTAGTGTTAATTTGCTTTCAGCTTATCACTAAGCCATTTTGGCTTATCCAGACCTGCAACAACTTATTTTTTGTGATAGATCTTCATTATTTGACCCATTTGATTGAACTGGAGCTTATTGGACTTTGACTTTGACTTTTTGCTAGAAAACCAACTTATTTGACTTTTTCATAAGTGCTTATTTGCTTTTTCCAGCTTATTGAGTCAGCTTATTTGAAAGCTTTTTGTGGATTTAGCTTATTTAAGTCATTTAAAAGCTTTTGCAATTTGAATCAGCTCTTGGGATAGCCTAGAACTCAAAAACGACTTTTTTGTCATTTTCTTTAGATTGCTTTTTGCATTTTCAGGCTTATTCCTTTGGCTTATTTCAAATTTCTTTTTACAGAAGTCTTATTTAGCTCAAAAGAAGCTTGTGTGTCTAATTTGAGCTTATGGCATTAGCTTATAGCTTAATGGGCCAAAAAGCCCATTAAGAATAAGCTGTTTGGTATAAGCTTGCTTATTTCACATTTTCAGCTTTTGGGCCTTTGGAAAAAGTTGTTCGGAATCAAATTTTGAGTCAAGTAGTGCTTTTTGGGCCATTTTTACAAACTTTTTCTTATTGGGCTCAATTTGGCCCATTAAGGTGACTGTTTTGGGTTTAGCCCATTTTCTAGGCCCAATAAGGGTATTTAGGTAATTTCAACTTCATTTATGTATTATTTAGGTTAAATTAAGCTAGTTTGCAACTTTTTAGAATTTTTTAGGATTTTTGGATTTTTATTAATATTTTAATATTATTTTATTATTAAAAATTAAAACTCTGATTTTCTAAGTTTTTATATTTTTCCTAGATTCTAGACACTTAATTAGGAATTTTACAACTTTCCAAATATTTTTAGGTTCTTTTAATTATTTTCTAGAATTATTTTAAGTTTTAATAGTTTTTAATTATTTTTAAATAGTTTTAATTAATTTTAAAATTTTCAAAAATAGTTTTAAATGAAGTAAGGGTATTTTAGAGGTTTAGAAAGTGATAAAACTCATTTTGGGCTTTTTGTTAATTAAATTGATTTTTAGGGCTTTAATTAGCATTAAAAATCATTATTTAATTAAATAAAAGGTTTAGGTGATTTTGATTTTTTGTAAACTCTTAATACATTATTTAGGATTTATTGAATTTTTTAGGAATTTTTAGAGTAAATTTTTAATTTTGGTGCTTTTACGGTTTTACGTGTACGACCTTTTTCGTCTTAGTGTAATCCGTCATCGTAACCTTCACTCTCTTCTTATCCTATTTCTATTTTATTTCTCATAACAATATAATCACAAAGTTAATCATTTCATTACACACACACCAAGCCTCCTTGAGAACGATCCCTACTTTGGGTCATTTGTGCACAATTTTCCTAAATCGTCGTACTTACCCTAATTACGCTTTTTTTCCTAAAAGACATATTTTACTCAACATCATTTTGGCACCGCTGCCGGGGAGGCGTGTTATGTTTTGATTTGAACAATTGTTGTTTTTATATAGCCATAATATCTAATTGTATTAGTAGCACTCTACTAATACGTATTATCGGTTTTTCATTTTTTGTGTGAATACTATTACTATATTGTATACGTAGAACAATAAATACACAAGTACTCCAAAAGTGAGAAATTACAACCTTGACTTGGGAGGTCATTACCCAATCATTGTATTCGAATCTCAAACCAAAGAAAAAGGCAAAAATAGATAAATACTTTCGTGAAGCTCAATTTTGAAAAATACAAACTATAAGGTGGATATAAGGCGGATATTATAAAATATATCCTAAGGAAAAAGGCTCTTAAGTGCTTCGCGCCGCCTCGTTTCCCCGCTTGCTTGTGAGTATTTGATTTTGAGAGCTAATCGAGGGTTTTGCCGCCCAAAGTATTACTACGTATCATATATACTTTCTTGGTTTCATTTGATTAAACCCTCTTGAACGTTTTGGTGTTCCACTAATGTTCTAAAGTCATCGAAGTCGTTCACTTCACGTGTTCGTTTTCATTCATTGAGGCTTCTTTAATCAAGAGATTTGATTAAGGAGGAGATTTGTAGATTTTGGTCTACCTAATACAATCACAAAAATCCAAAAAAGTAAAAACAATCAAAAACCACAAAAAATTGGAAAAATACAAAACACCAAAAAGAATCTTCTTTGCTCATCCCCTTGTTGTACGTGACGTTTATGCAAACTCGCTCCAAAGCAAGACGTGCACGTAAACGTTGTCAAAAGGAAGGAAACCAAACATCTTCTAGTGAAGAATCTCCCATTGTTGAACCCATTGTAGAGAAAGAACCAACCATGGTGAATCGAACTATGATGGAGTTACTTCAAGCACCCACCGAGGGTTATGGGGAGGCTATTGTGATTCCCGCTATCCTTGCGGAGAATTTTCAGGTGAAAACGGGTTTGTTGTCGATGATCCAAAACAACAAATTCCGTGGTGATGAGAAGGACAATCCACACAACCATATCCGCCAATTCAATCGTCTTACCGCCACTTGCAAGTTTAAGGATGTCTCTAATGACTTGATTAAGATGATGCTTTTTCCGTATTCCTTAGCGGGGCCCGCAAAAATTTGGTTAGAGAAAGAGCCACCCAATTCTATATTGACGTGGAAGGATCTCGTGTCTAAGTTTGTGAACCAATTTTTTCTGCCCTCTAAGACTACGCATTTGAAAAACGAGATTTCAAAATTTTCACAAGAGTTTAATGAAAGTTTTTCAACTTCTTGGAATAGGTTTAAGGAGATGTTACATGAATGTCCTCATCACGGTTTTTCTGACTTGCATCAAATTGACACGTTTTACAATGGACTTAATGATCATGAAAGGGATTATTTAAATGCCGCCGCGGGTGGTAATTTTTTGTGTAAAACGGTTGAGGAAGCTTTGGTGATAATTGAAAATAGATCTAAGGTGTATAGTCCTCGTAGCACGTCTAGTGTTCGTAAGGCTTCGTCTTTGGCTTCACCCTCTTTGTCTACTACCATCGATGCTTGCCAAATTGAGGAGAACTTGGAAAACAAAATCTTTGATAAGCTTAAAGGTCTTTTGAAAGAGTTCAAAGTTGGAGAACCAAGTGCTCCCGCTACGTCTAAAGCGGTTGAGGTTTCATACATGTATTGTGGTGGAGGTCATGATTTCTCCGAGTGCATTACCAACGGTGGTAACACTTCGAGTGCCTACGCGGCCACGGGAACTTACAACCAAAACGGTCAAGTTACCCGCTCTAATCAATTGACTCTACCGGGTTTTGGTTCAAATCAAAATGCTAACAACAACTATCGCGACAATCAAGTTGGTTTCAAAAACAATTACAACAAGGGAAACTATGGTAATCAAGGGGCTAATAATCAAGTTTCAAACAAAAATCAAAATGATTTTCAAAACAACAACAAAAGTTTGTAAACTTTGAAAGATCTTCCAAATGAATTTGTTGAATACGCTAATGGGAACGATGCTAGGTTTGAAAACATTCAAAGAGAAATCATTAGCCTAAGATCCGAGTTTAAGAACTACTTGAAGAAAGAGTTGAAAAATGAGTTAGCAAATGAGCTTAAAATCCATACAAACAAAATGGAAGGAAATGTAACAAGGTTACAACAAAACCAACAAAAAATGGAACAAGGGCAACATGAGATTAAACAAGAAATGATTAAAGCCGAGAAGACGCAATCAATGTTTGAAGATAAAATTTCATCTATGTTTGAGGCAATTATGTGTAAACCGTCTTCGAGTAGTCTTCCTAGCAACACCGTATCAAACCCTAAGGGTGAGATGAAAGTGATTACCACACATAGTGGTAAGACACTTAAGGAACCGACTCCTCAACAAATTGCTCCTACGGAGGAAGCAATTGAGGAAGAACCCGAGGTGGTGGTCCCAAAGGAGCATGTTCCAATCCCACGAAGTACTGCCCATGCCACACCTACGGTTGACCCATTACCAACATTGGAACCCGAGATTCCAAAGGCTATGCCTATCCCTCAACCCACATCACCTTTGCCCTATCCATCGAGACTTAGAAAGGAGAAACGTCAAGAGCACGACAATTACCAATTTAAGCTTTTTATGAAAATGTTTCGTGATTTTCACTTTAATGTGAGTTTCGCCGATGCTTTGGTCATGATGCCTCGATTTGCCGCTAACTTTAAGAGTATGTTGAACAACAAGGAGAAATTGCACCAATTGTCTAGTTGTTCGTCGGTTTATCTTAATCGCATACCTCAAAAAGTCGGTGATCCCGGTAAGTTTTGATCTCTTGTGCAATCCAAGATATGGAAGAATGCTTTGCCTTGGCCGATCTTGGTGCTAGCATTAACTTGAAGCCACTTGCAATCTTCAAGTCGCTCAATCTTCCTAATCTTACTCCTTCACTAATGTCTATCGAGTTGGCCGACCATTCCACGATTCCCGCATGTGGATTGGCGGAAGACGTTTTTGTGAAAGTGGGAAAGTTCTACTATCCCGTAGACTTTATCGTTGTCGATATTCCAACGGATCCTCAAGTTCCTCTCATTTTAGGTCGTTCGTTTTTAGATACGTCTATGGCTTTGATCGATGTTCATGCTAGAAAGATCACCTTACGTTTCAACGACGAGGAGCTTGTTATAAACACAACTCAAAACTCTCAAATTTCTCATGTTTATTCCGTTGCAACCATAAACCTCGTTGATATGATTGACGTGGTTTGCGAGGAATTTTCACAAGAAGTTCTAGGTATTGGTGATGATGAAAATAGTGGCAATCCCACTATGTTAGATCCCATCCTTGATAACTCGACACCAACCTTCACTCCATTTGAAGGTGGTGGTTTTACGTTGGAAGAATTCGATGTTCCACGTACTTGTAACGAAGACCTCGACAACGATGAGGACTTCTCGATTATCAAGGATTTTCTCAACGATTTCCCATTTCCTCCACCCGAGGAGGTTATGAGTATCGAGCCCAAATCTTCAATTGAGGAACCACCTATCCTCGAGTTGAAAGATTTACCTCCTCATCTCGAATATATCTATTTGGAGGAGGGGGACAAGTTGCCGGTTATTATTGAGAAGGAACTTTCGGATGATAAAAAAACCGCACTTTTCGATGTTCTAAAGGATCACAAAGGGGCAATTGCATGGAAGTTATCCGACATTAAGGGAATCGATCCCAAATTTTGTACCCACAAAATCTTAATGGAGGAGGATTACAAGCCCGCAATCCAATGTCAAAGGAGGGTGAACCCTAAAATTCACGACGTCATCAAAAAGGAAGTCCTTAAACTCCTTGACGCGGGAATGATTACCCTATTTCCGATAGCCCTTGGGTGAGTCCTATTCATTGTGTCCCTAAGAAGGGAGGAATGACCGTTGTGCCAAACGATGCCAACGAGTTAATTCCCACTAGACTCATGATCGGATGGAGAGTGTGCATTGACTATCGTAAGTTGAATGAAGCCACTCGTAAAGACCATTTTCCCTTGCCCTTCATGGACCAAATGTTGGAGCGTCTTGTGGGGTGTTTGGTAATTCGTTCACTTCGTGTTTGTCGAATCTTGAGAGAATGTTGAAATGTTGTGAGGAAACCAACCTTGTGCTCAATTGGGAAAAGTGTCATTTTATGGTTAAAAGTGGAATCGTCTTATGGCACAAGGCCTCGAAAGCGGGGATTGAGATAGATCAAGCTAAGGTAGACGTCATCGCCAAATTACCTCATCCCAAAACCGTTAAGGGAGTTAGGAGTTTCCTAGGCCACGCGGGCTTTTATCGTTGATTCATCAAGGATTTTTCAAAGATCTCTCGACCCGTTACACATCTTCTTGAAAAAGAGGCACGTTTTGTCTTTGACGAAGATTGTGTACGAGCCTTTGAAATCCTTAAGAGGAAACTTACCGAAGCTCCCATTCTTGTTGCTCCCAATTGGAACCTCCCCTTTGAGCTCATGTGTGATGCTAGTGACTACGCTATTGGGGCTGTATTGGGTCAACGTCATGAAAAGCACTTCTTGCCTATTCACTATGCTCGCAAGACGATGACCGAGGCTCAACTAAAATACACTACAACGGAGAAGGAGTTCCTTGCCGTGGTGTATGCATTTGAGAAATTTCGACCTTATCTCGTCTTGACGAAATGCATAGTGTATACGGATCATTCGGCTATCAAGTATCTTATGTCTAAACAAGATGCAAAGCCGAGATTACTTCGTTGGATTCTCCTCCTTTAAGAATTTGATCACAAAATTGTTGACAAAAAAGGAGCCGAGAATCTAGCGGCCGATCATCTTTCTCGTTTGGAAGATCCTCACCAAAGTGTTTACGAGCCCAATGAAATCACCGAAACATTACCACGCGAGACACTTGGTGTAGTGAATTCTAAGCTTGATTCTTCCACCCCATGGTTTGCGGACTTTGCAAATTACCATGCGGGTAACTTCATCATCAAGGGTATGACGACTCAAGAAAAACGAAAATTCTTTCGTGACGTAAAGTTCTACTTTTGGAACGACCCTTACTTGTTTCGAACTTGTGCGAATCAAATCATCCGACGCTGTGTATTTTGCACCGAAGCTTCTAATATCCTTAGAGCTTGTCATGAGGGACCCACGGGTGGTCACCATGGTGCTAATCTCACGGCTAAGAAGGTGTTTGATGCCGGCTTCTCTTGGCCTACTATTTACCGAGATGCACATGAACTTGTGAAGTCGTGTGACTAATGTCAACGACAAGGAAAAGCCTCACAAAAAGATGAAATGCCACAAAATATCATCCAAGTGTGTGAGATCTTTGATGTTTGGGGCATAGACTTTCTGGGGTCGTTCCCATCATCTCGTTGTAATAAGTACATCCTTGTCGCGGTTGACTACCTATCTAAGTGGGTGGAGGCTAAGGCTTTGCCCACTAATGATGCTCCTGTGGTAGTCAAGTTTTTGAAAAGCTTGTTTTCTCGGTTTGGAACCCCTCGTGCGATCATAAGCGATCGTGGAACCCATTTTTGTAACGACCAATTCGAAAGGGTCCTAAGGAAATATGGGGTTACACATCGGCTTTCTACTGCTTATCACCCACAAACAAGTGGGCAAGTCGAGGTTTCAAACCTTTGAAAAGGATCTTGGAGAGGTCCGTTGGGGAAAACCGACAATCTTGGTCGGATAAGTTGGACAACGCTTTATGGGCCTTTAGGACCGCTCATAAGACGCCCATTAGGAGCACTCCCTATAAGCTTGTGTATGGAAAAAATTGTCGCTTGCCAATTGAATTGGAACACAAGGCTTATTGGGCCCTAAAGCATTATAATGATGACATGGAGACCGCGGGAAAACACCAGAAAATGCAGTTAAATGAATTGGATGAATTAAGGGATATTTCTTATGAAAATTCATTAATTTATAAAGAAAAGACTAAAAAGTTGCATGATTCAAAAATTAAAAACCGGGTTTTTAACATTGGGGATCAAGTTTTGCTTTTTAATTCTCGTTTGAAAATCTTTTCCGGCAAGTTGAAATTCCGTTGGTCCGGTCCATTCACCGTGACTCAAGTATTTCCATATGGGACCATCGAGCTAGCTCAAAATGATGGCCCCAATTTCAATGTGAATGGACATAGGTTGAAGCACTACTTTGGCGGGGAAGTTCCATCCTTGAACTACCTCGACCAAATCACCTTCCCCAATGATAATTAGTATTGAGGGGATCGAGTCGAGCTCATGACTCGGTAATAAAAAACGAGGTGCCTCGTGGGGGAGTCCCATGCTTATCCTATGTACATATTATCCCTTTCTAATGTAGTAACGTGTGGGGATTTGTGCCCTTCCAACCTTTGTTCTGTGGTTGTTTGTGAATTGTGGATTTTAGATAATCATTATCTTCACGATTGGAGCCTCTCGTGTTCGTTTTATGGGAGCACTCGATCGTTTGCTTTGAAGACTTTCTCAATATCCATGATATATCCTTTGATGTTCTAACCTTAGGTTTATAGCACACTTCATAAACGGCTTTAAATTTAACGGTTACACCCTTTCCATGCTAGATTAGGCATTCGACTACGTCTCTAGTATGGGGGTGTTTGCACCTTTACACTCAAAACATTGAGGACAATGTTTAACTTTAGTATGGGGGGGGGGGGTGAATAGATACTTACCTTGCCAAACCTTCACGCTTTCCAAAGTCTATCTTTTTGTTTATCGTTTTTGTTGGGTCAAGAGTTGATGAGTCAAAACACTATGGAAACAAGAAAGACCAAATAGGACATTATCACTGCTAGAATTCCGACTGCTGGAGATCCGACTGCTGGAGATCCCCGTGCTGGAGTTCCCGCTGCTGGAGTGTACTTGCCCCTGCTAGTGTACTTCCCACTGCTAGTGATAAGTATGAAGATTTGGTCAACATAGGATAAGAATGAATAAGTCAGTTTTGATTTAGTCATTATTACTTTATTTAGTTTCCATGTATCCCTGGGTTTCTTAAGTTATAAAAGGAACCACCAGGCATACGTTTTATTCATTAGTTCCAACATACAAAATGTAACCTACTGCTATTATGATCTCTAGGTGTGGGATTCAATGTACACACACCTAGAGTGGTTTGTGTTAATCAAATGATACAAACCCTTTGGGAATCTTTCATCTTGTTAAACATCTTATTCATGATCATTGTTCTTATTCCGTTATGTTATCATATGAACGATGATCAACCTAGATAAAACGGTTTCGACTGTTTGAGTCTAACGATCTGGGATTCAACAGTTTTGTTGCAAAATAAGGCTAAAAATGGTCAAATTTTAAAAATTTTCTCATGTTTTATAAGTGTTTGTAGACACGAATGTAGGTTTTCCGATGGCGAGAATAAGAGTAATTTTTTACTCTACCGTGCGTGTTGAGCACTTAGCTTTGATTCCTTAACTTCACATTAGGCTAAGTCTCTTAAATGAGGACGAGAAATGATAGGGTTAATTATAAGTTACTATGCTAAACGTAGAGTACTCGTATTCTTTCAAAAACTCATGTGTTCTCGTTGTTTTCTTATTCTCCCTTCGCATGTAAATATTTTTTTGCTTAATAAATATTGACCTAGCGGTTTAGTCTTGATTGTTGGGTTTCTAGTCTTTTCTAGTAGCTTCCGTGTAATTAAATTGGGAAGACATTAAGGTATCGCCAGCATCACGCTTTTAAAGTATTGGCACCCGAATAATCAAAAGCTTCACCCAATAATAATATTTCAAGTGCTCACCTAAATCAAGCAAACAATTTGAAGCCCCACAAGGCTGAAAAATCTATGCAAAATCGAAAGTGAACCAAGCCTTAATCTTTGAAGCTTTAAAGATCCAAAATTCGCCTTAGCGTGAGGATATACGTCTTTGGCTAATAAAACTACCGATGAGGTGGATAATAAAAGGCAAGGCAAGACCAAAGTCATAATAAAAGCTTCATGACGAAGTTGAACAACAGATGGAGGTAAACCAAAGATAATAAGGCCCTTCCGTTAGGGGGCGTATAAAAGTCTTGGTAATAAGTCTCATGTTCAAAACCGTTATAAAACCGTGTTTATCGATCCTTCTTGTTGACTTATTGTTTTGACATCGTTGTCTATTAGGAGGGGTTATTGATTTGATGGTCTTGGTTACACCGTTAGGACTCTATTTTTAGACCTAAATCTCTATTATCGCATAAGGCAAACAATTTATCCTCGTGAAACATTCAAGACATAATAAAATATAAGAGATACAACTTAGGAAATTGGGAGGATAAGTACGTGATTAGGGCATATGAGTAGTGTTAGCATTACTAACTTATAATGACAATGATCTCGTTGCACGCTTGGCATGGAATTGGGGTGAAAATCAAGGACGATAAAATTATTTCTAAACGAAGCATTCACGTGTTCTTATTCTATGAACCTAAACGTCCCATTTTGCGATGAAAATCATACATTATGTCTAAAACACAAGTAGTAGTAATAGTAGTAGTGTAGCTAGTTTATCATTCAATAAAGTGAATAAAAATGAATTTTGGAGGTGCTACGATACTTTATTCTAGCATTGCGTGAGGGCACGGCAATGGTTTAGTATGGGGGAGTGATGAGACTGCTTTTATACATAGTCTCATCGTCCAAAAAGGGCTTAAAATGCATTAAATATCATCAAAATACCCATATATATGCTTGTGTTTGTTGCTTGTGTATTTTAGGTACGGATATTGAGAAAATGAAAAAAGATCACAAGAATCATGCAAAAAAAACGAACACGGGAAACGAAGCCGTACAATGAACCAAGCCCTAATGAAGATTTTCCCAAGAAAACCATTGAAGACTTGAAGATTTATGAAGAAGGGTCCTACAATATAGAAGAATTGACCACTTTTTACCCTTGTATCTTCATAATTACAAGATTGGTCCCTAAAGTTTTCCAATATTGCAACAAGGGCCCTCCACTTTGAAGACTTGGAAATTTTAGCCCCTCAACAAAGCTAAATTGTCAACCATTATCCTCCACAAAGTCAAATATATCATGAAGTCCTTCAAAGAACAAGAAAAGACAAGTTTGGTCCTTGAAATATGTTAATTTGCAAAAAGGAACCTTGACTTTCAACATTTGGCAAGAATGTTCCCTCATAAATGAAGACTTGGCTATTTTAGTCCTCCAAAGTGCCAATCATACAAGTTTAGACCATTATCCTTGAAGAAAATACCAAATCAGTCCTTCAAGCATCACAAAATGGCAAGAAATACCCCTGAAAGTACTTTGGAAAAGTATTTGGGGCAAAAGTGTGAAAAGTAAAACTTCATTAACAAAGGAAATGAAGAATGGACGGATTTATTTGCAAATGAAAGGTTTATTAAAGATAGGGGATTAAACATGGCCAGACAAGATTCTTACCTAGACCACTCACATCTTGCCACCTGTCCCACTACCACCTCTCCTCCAATCAAAACCCACCAATCCTCCACATCAGCATCCCACTCACCTGGTTATAACTAGTTTATTTAGTTATGGCTAATTACGCGCTAAAAAACCCTTTCAAACATAAAACAAGATCAAATGGCTGTTCTTGGAGTTCATAAGCAGATTTGGGTTTTCTTAATCTAGATGAAATTAAACCACCCAAAAGCTCCAGATTAGTGATTAAACTTGTCTTAATCACATCCCAACCTTAATATTGGCCACCTCATCACCCAAGAATGCACATGAAAGGTGCCCTGCTACACCTTTGGGCAAGAAGACAAAAAAGTGACAGAGAATCAACCACCCACATTCCAGCTTACTCCTTAAGCACATTTTGGACCATTGGATGCAATTTAAACATGCCAGCTCCCACAAAACTCCAATTCAGTCACATGATTCAACAAAATGCCAAAATCTCTCAATGGCATTTTAGGGATTATATAACATTATGGTTACGTTTTTTATTGATTTCCTAGTTCATTTGTAGCCTATAAAAGGCAATAGGATCAGTAGATTAGCTTTTTCTTTTGAATTTTCCTTGGTTCACTTTTCTATAAATCCTTTTCAGTATTAATGAAATGTATTTGAAATGTTGAAGAAAGCTCAAGTGCCATCATTTATATCTGCTTATTGTTGTTCTTAGTTTGATAATTTTGAATCTCAAAACCTATTTTTAAGGAGTGTGCAAAAGTTTGCATATTTCCTTTCAAGCTTGATATTTTGATAAGTTCTTGGTCTATCTTGGAATTCTTGGGATATAGGGCTGATCATAGCATCATGATATTGTGTTATCAAGGTGTGGTGAGGCTTATAACTTGGGGATAATCAAGTGTGGAGGACAAGAGTTGCATTAATCAAGGCTTTTCACTTTTCTGATTTTACTATTTTGCTTCTAACCTTGTTGAATCTTAGCAGGGTTGTTGTTGGAAGCTTGTGCTTGTTCTTGCTAGCACATAAGCTCTAAAATTCGTGGGTGTGGATGTACATCCATGAGGTTTATCTTAAAACCTTGAAAATCTGATAAATTTTGATTTTTGGTGAATTTGTGCTCTACTTGTGTTCTTGTTGCTTTCTTGGCTTGAATTTGCTTAATCTTGCTTGTTAATGTTGTTAGTATGCTATATTAGTCATTTGGTAAACTGAATCACACTTATACTTGTTTAATTTTTGGATTAAAAAGATAAAAGGGTGTTTGGGATTACCTGCTTTGATTCATAACTTGGAATTGAGTTGTTAAGAGTTTGTGTTTGTGCTTGTTATCTGATATATGCTTGGTTGAGAGTTGTTTGCTGCAAGTTTTTTAGTTTGAAACCTTGAATCATACATTGTGCTATATCTAAGTGATTTTAACTGTTTTTGACCTAAGATTTTGGTAAAACCTAGATTTTATGCATCTTAGGGATAAAAGTTGCTTAAACATCATTTATATAACATATGTGACAGATTTGAGTGGTTGAATCTGGCTTGTTGGTCAATTGCATCAGCGAAGTATAAAACTGCATGTGTTTGTGTTCATCAGTAACTTTAAGTGGTTGAATCTTGCTTTAAACTTTGAAACATTGCATGAAACCTGTTTAGACTTGCTTATTTAAGTTTAATATTGCTTGTGTATGCATTTGGTTAAGTTTGGCTGGCTGAATATTGCTAAAAGTGCTTATTGAACCTCAACTGCTTAAGTGTTCATGTCTGTGTCAGATCTGGTGATTGATTGAATTAAATGTATCATTTGGCTATTGTTGATTGTGATTTTTTTATTGTTATTGACTCCTCTTGATCCATTGATCAATTGGGTGCCTTTGTGAAACCTGAATCTCCAAAAAAGTCACTAAAGACAAAAAAGTCAACAAGTCAAGCAGTGGAAAAAGTTTCCACTGCTCAACACCCAAAACTAGCCCCTGCTAGTGTTAAATTGCTTTCAGCTTATCAATAAGCCATTTTGGCTTATCCAGACCTGCAACAACTTATTTTTTGTGATGGATCTTCATTATTTGACCCATTTGATTGAACTGGAGCTTATTGGACTTTGACTTTGACTTTTTGCTAGATAACCAACTTATTTGACTTTTTCATAAGTGCTTATTTGAATTTTCCAGCTTATTGAGTCAGTTTATTTGAAAGCTTTTTGTGGATTTAGCTTATTTAAGTCATTTAAAAGCTTTTGCAATTTGAATCAGCTCTTGGGATAGCCTAGAACTGAAAAACAACTATTTTGTCGTTTTCTATAGATTGCTTTTTGCATTTTCAGGCTTATTCCTTTGGCTTATTTCAAATTTTTTTTACAGAAGTCTTATTTAGCTCAAAAGAATCTTGTGTGTCTAATTTGAGCTTATGGCATTAGCTTATAGCTTAATGGGCCAAAAAGCCCATTAAGAATAAGCTGTTTGGTATAAGCTTGCTTATTTCACATTTTCAGCTTTTGGGCCTTTGGAAAAAGTTGTTCAGAATCAAATTTTGAGTCAAGTAGTGCTTTTTGGGTCATTTTTACAAACTTTTTCTTATTGGGCTCAATTTGGCCCATTAAGGTGACTGTTTTGGGTTTAGCCCATTTTCTAGGCCTAATAAGGGTATTTAGGTAATTTCAACTTCATTTATGTATTATTTAGGTTAAGTTAAGTTAGTTTGCAACTTTTTAGAATTTTTTAGGATTTTTAGATTTTTATTAATATTTTAATATTATTTTATTATTAAAAATTAAAAGTCTGATTCTATAAGTTTTTATATTTTTCCTAGATTCTAGACACTTAATTAGGAATTTTACAACTTTCCAAATATTTTTAGGTTCTTTTAATTATTTTCTAGAATTATTTTAAGTTTTAATAGTTTTTAATTGTTTTTAAATAGTTTTAATTAATTATAAAATTTTCAAAAATAGTTTTAAATTAATTTAGGGTATTTTAGAGGTTTACAAAGTGATAAAACTCATTTTGGGCTTTTTGTTAATTAAATTGATTTTTAGGGCTTTAATTAGCATTAAAAAATCATTATTTAATTAAATAAAAGGTTTGGGTGATTTTTGATTTTTTGTAAACTCTTAATACATTATTTAGGATTTATTGTAATTTTTTAGGAATTTTTAGAGTAAATTTTTAATTTTGGTGCTTTTACGGTTTTACGTGTACGACCTTTTTCGTCTTAGTGTAATCCGTCATCGTAACTGTCACTCTCTTCTTATCCCATTTCTATTTTCTTTCTCATAACAATATAATCACAAAGTTAATCATTTCATTACACACACACCAAGCCTCCTAGAGAACGATCCCCACTTTGGGTCATTTGTGCACGATTTTCCTAAATCGTCGTACTTACCCAAATTACGCTCTTTTTCCTAAAAGACGTATTTTACTCAACATCAAATTCGCTCAAATGCGTGAACTTCCATTCTTTGGTGTACCTGTTCCCGACCCTAATCAAGCCGGGTCATCCACCTCAGAGGAAGCTCCTACTACAGTTTACTCCAATCCACGGATTCGTGAACATGACAGCAAGTGGACAAAGGATCATCCTATAGATTCTATTATTGGTGACCCTAATCGTCCAGTATCCACACGAAGTCAGCTACAAGAAAACGCAATGTTTTGTCATTTTGATGCGTTTCTCACTGAAGTTGAACCTAAGACATGGCAAGAAGCTTTTACTCAATCATGTTGGATAGAAGCTATGCAAGAAGAACTTAATGAATTTATACGTCTTGAAGTATGGGAACTTGTCCCATGCTCGGATCAAGTGCAATTACTCACTTTGAAATGGGTTTACAAGGTGAAACTCGATGAGTTAGGCGGAATATTGAAGAACAAAGATCGACTAGTAGCTCGTGGATACAAGCAATTATTGGGCATCGACTTTATGGAATCCTTTGCACTTGTTGCCCGTTTGGAAGCTATTAGACTATTCCTCGCTTATGCAGCCCACATGAATATGATCGTCTATCAGATGGATGTGAAGACGACATTTCTTAATGGGGAAATCAATGAAGAGTTCTATGTTCAACAACCGGATGGTTTTGTGAATCCTAATTATCCTAATCATGTGTACAAGCTTAAGAAGGCTCTTTATGGATTGAAGCAAGCTCCACGCGCATGGTATGATCTATTGTCACAATTCCTCATTACACAAGGCTTCGCTAAAGGCAAGGTGGATCCCACGTTGTTCATTCAGAAATGAGGTAAAGATATGATTATGGTACAAATATATGTTGATGATATTATATTTGCAGCCTCGACCCAAACATTATCCGACGAGTTTGGGAAACTCATGTCTTCCAAGTTTAAGATGTCAATGATGGGCAAGGTATCATTCTTCTTAGGTCTCCAGATATCTCAGAGTCCCAGAGGCATCTTTATCAATCAATCCAAGTATGCCCTTGAATCGCTTAAGAAATATAAGATGGAATCTTGCGACCCCGTGGATACTCCAATGGTGGAACGAACTAAGATTGATGCAAATCCACATGGAGTTGTCGTTGATCCAACACTTTACCGTGGAATGATCGGTACTCTTATGTATATCACAGCTAGTCGACCTGATCTTCAGTTTGCTATATGTATGTGTGCTCGGTATCAAACTCGGCCTACTGAGTTACACTTGGCTATTGTGAAACAGAGCTTTCGATATCTTAAAGGAACCATTAATCGGGGACTTTTGGTATTCGAAGGACTCTTCGATTGCACTTATAGCATATGTAGAGGCGGATCACGTGGGTTGTCAAGATACAAGGCGTAGCACGAGTGGAACTTTGCAACTACTAGGAGATTGATTAATCAGTTGGGCATCGAAAAGGCAGAAAAGCGCTGCAATTTCAAGTACGGAAGCAGAATACATAGCTATGTCCGGTTGCTGTGCTCAAATTCTTTGGATGAGATTTCAATTAACCGACTATGGTCTAGGTTTCAACAAAATTCTAATGTACTGTGACAACAAAAGTTCAATTGCCTTATGCTGCAACAATGTTCAATTCTCCCTGTCAAAGCATATTGACATTCGCTACCACTTTATCAAGGAGAAAGTGGAAAATGGAGTGATCGAGCTTTACTTTGTCCGATCTGAGTATCAATTGGCGGATATTTTCACGAAGGCTTTAGATCGCGCTCGAATTGAATTTTTGGCCGACAAGCTAGGAATGAGAACTTTCTTGCCTGAGACTCTAAAGGAACTGGCAGATGAAGCGAAAGAATAGTGATGGTAAACTATTCTCCGTATCCTTGGTGATCATCTGTATATATTGTTTATATTTTTTATCCACAAAAGCAAAATACAAAAATATAAAACCATATAAAAACCATAAAATTTGAAAAATCTAGACAAATCCAAAAATATTTTTACTTTATTTTTCAAAGGCATGTCTTTTGGTACGATAATATTTACGGCCTTAGAAATGTAGATTAATATTGACACGGTGCCATAAATAGAGTTCGTACAAAAGTTGTAAATATTTCATAAAACATGCCTAAATGGCTTGTAGTTATTTCTGACTGCAACCAGGTTTTCACATTAAAGTCAAGTATTTCTTATGAAAGTTTTGGCTCTCAACGGGAATTAATTTTCTCGGGCAAGGTTTACTTTAAAACCTTGTAAGGGATCAAGTTTACTTTATAACTTGGTCTAACACAACTTGATGTACGTTTCAGTGCATTTATTTGTTAAAACAAGAGAAGTCTTGTTTTTATGAAGTTATCATCTCTACAACCATAGCTATCTACAATTGGCATCTACATACTCGACGATGCGACTACTCAACCGACGACTACTGCTCTTTCAATAGAACACGGGTCAACAATTGAGGGCGAGCAATTGTCAAGCATTCAGAATCTTTGATGTCGAAAGTTCCAAGCTCACTAATTGGTGTCTAGACAACAATACCAATCGTAAACGTGGTGCCAAGAGATGACTTCAGACCTGACGAGGCGACCAACATATGCTGACAAGAACCATTTGATCCTATCATATGATGTTCTCATCAATCAGGTCCAACCTTGTCAATTCTTTTTAATATGGTGAATATGTGATCATGCTACAAATCGATATCATATCTCATACATTTGGAATCGTGAAGATAAAACAGACTCGCATTTTTCTTCCCAAAACCTTTGTTAAAACTTCATTAAATCAATTGATATTAAAAACATCGATTGGGTTAATATTTTTAATATGGGGGAGAAAATGTGATTTAATATGGGAAATTATCACAAATGGCTTGACTTAATGTGATGGCTCATCCCGACATATGC